>OU342429.1:8025929-9225929 GCA_910589575.2 Carcina quercana
ATACAGCCTATACACTACTCTAACTTAGGTGAGACTGTGCAATGTATATCGGATCATCGACGTTACAGCAGAATACCAAGTGACATATTGTTCCTATAGCTCGACGAGTCAGTGAGCTAAAGTGGCAGTGGGCAGGCAATATCGTTCGAAGAACGGTTAACCGATTAGATGGGGAGTAAGAGCTCTCGAGTGGCGACCATGTACTGAGGCGACCCCATTCATATATTCTAGATAGACGATGACCTAGTTTTAGTAGTGTCCCGGATGATGATGGTGAGGTTATGGTTTCGAATTGTATCATCCCATGAGATTCCGTGCACGGATGGGTGTCGTAAAAAGTCGCGTAAAATTTCACGGAATGAGTAGAAGCATCATAATGTATATCTAAATGTTTATTTGCAGGCGTCCTCTACCATCGCTGGAGAAAGTACGATCTAGCCGAAAATATGTACAAACAGGCTTTAAAAATTAATCCGTTGTTCAAAAGCGCTCAAAGAAAGCTAGATAGTTTAAAGAAAATAAAACACCAAGAAAGTTTATAAAACTGTGGTTTTAAACAAAGTTGTTTCTAATTCAACGCACATCGCGCATAAATTTATTGCATTTAATGAAATCGTAACTGCTTGATGTATGTCCTAAAACAATATA
Source organism: Carcina quercana (assembly GCA_910589575.2). Taxonomy (NCBI): domain Eukaryota; kingdom Metazoa; phylum Arthropoda; class Insecta; order Lepidoptera; family Depressariidae; genus Carcina; species Carcina quercana. The sequence goes on from OU342429.1 coordinate 8,026,578, forward strand.
AGGGGCTTTTAAAAAGCAATAGAAGCCAAAACAGCGGTCTTCAGAATTTTTGTCCGTCCTTCTGTTTGTATGTTTGTAAGCGCATCACGCTAAAACTACTGAACGAGATTGGATGCAGTATTAACTATTGTATTGCTCAAGGTCTAACTTATGTAGTATGTGTATCTAAACATTAAATCATGTTTTGTCTGCATATTCCGTCTATAAGCAAATTGATTTCACTCACTACATTACACAGGGCGGGCGGGTCGAAAGCTTTAAATACATAAATTAAGCATAAATTGCGCTTTGATAGATATTTAAAAGTTACTGACTCAAGAAGCATCACTCCAATACCGGATCTTAAAAAGTATGTGTATACAGGCGACTTCTATGTATATGAATTTTTTATTATTATTAAATACAAATGGTAAAATATCCTATTTTTTGAACGGCTGCATCTATAATATTAATATTCTATATAAATAGAATACCGTGGATTCTATCACATGTATGAAGACCACTCGATTGATTGGTCTGATAAGTACAAAATTTGTATAAAAGATTATTTTTTTTTTTGAAAAATCGACCATAAATGCGAAGGCGGAGCGGGGCGCTAGTAAAGTTATATTCTGTGGTTATCTACCAAAAATTATCGAAGTACTATTGCTCAGTGGAACTACTTTCATAATAAAACACGTAGTACTTACATATATTAATCTGTGAATAAAACTTTTTATGTACTTCTCAAAAAAGAAGCAAATTATGTCATTACGTGTCTAAATTAAATCATTTATCAATCCAAACAATCCAAATTTTTCGTAACTGCTTTGCATCATTTCTATAACTGTAAACTAAATTTTAGAATAAAACAATGGTGTTTCCGATGTTGTTATCGTTTTGTAGCTGTGACGACGCCAAGGGGGACAATCTCGAGGAAGAGTCCTTCCCGAATTACGAACAGATATGGGGGATGATCGGCACCATGCTCGCTACCACTGTGGGTTGGCTACTTTACAGAAGGGTATGTATTCGTTTATGCACTTCACGAGGACCCAGATTTAGGATAGGATCGCCCCCGTGCTCCCGTGGCCCGTGGGTCTCGTAAAACGCGACTATGGACTTGAAATCGGTACCGTACAAACCAGCAATTCTATTTTCATAAAAGTACTGATGAGTTGCGCTAAAGTCAACAGTTCCTTGAAACTTTAAAAAATATATATTATCACACTTTCCAAGTCGACGCCATAAAAAGATACGGCCATATGTCCCATATTTTGACGATTACCTTAGAAAATTCAAGGAATTCAAACCTATAGGGTACTTCCCATCATTGACCTAGAATCCTGAAAGACAAGAAGCAGGGTCTTACAGCACAAATATAGGAATAAGTCTGAATACTGATTTTTTAAATTATACCTCATTAAAATTGTATCCACGGTTACGAACTGTTCCAGCGTCTTTCGTAATTTGTATTTTAATGTATAAATTAAGAATTGCTTGTGTTTTTTCGCCAGGCGAAACAACTCTTCTAAAATATGATTTTCAGTATGGCAATTATTAAATTCTGTACGGAACTCTCGGTGCGCAAGTCCAACTCGCATTTTACCGATTCTTAAATACAGAATATGCCGTTTTCAGAATAAAGGATAAGTTCAACCGCCTCTGTGGCGTAGTGGTCACACATGCAGGTGAACACACAATCCTTGGATCGCGGGTTCTCGCGGGTATCTCGTATTGGTTAAAAGTATTTTTCTATGTCCGCTAGCCGAACAGCTGTTAATAACACTGTTGTGTTATATTGCGGATTCTGGGTGAATACGCTATCCATCGAACGGCATCAGCTTCACGTACCAACACGTGAGATGAAGACCAATTGCGAATCAATTGTACATATCGGTGGTGGTGATACCTCCTACGCTAGAAACTCACACGTGCGTGTGTACAAATGACATCCGTTCTACGTGTATCGATATCACGACATTTGTTCGAAGTATCCAGCCTATGCTATAACCACATAATAATTAATTTTTAAAATCCGTTTCAATCGGCTTTCATTTTTACAGTCAAAGCATACGTCGCATCGGTACAACAGAACCCACTCATCGGAAACCATGTTCGGACATAGCAGAGACTTGAGAGCACAGTAGATGCATGTGTGAAATTAAAGTAAATCTTGTATTCTAATAAAAGTGTTCTTATAAATTCGGCCATTACTTGTTTTTTATTATAAAGGAATAGTTAATATGCCAAGGAAGGACATACTTTTTATCCCAATCGACCGAGTATAGTGCCCGTGGGATAAATCCTAAAGCCATATATAAAAATCCCAAAATGTATGTGGCTAGTAAAATACATTTCTAAGCAAATGTGTATGAAAGATTTATGTATTTGTTTCATTATGCTTTTGAAAATTAAACAAAATTATACCATGATGAGACTAGTAGATTGCAGTTATGATTTTTCATTTGGAGGATACGTGCGAATGTAGGATAGATTCACAGACTTGAGTCATTATTCTTATCAATGTTTGAGCCTATGGCTCGGCGGCACATTCAAGTACTTCACCGCCTCTCATTTGCTACAACAGCAGTGAAGATGCATAATGATTTTTACTCGGTCGGCTTCATCATGGCTTGTAAACTTGTATTAACGTCGATCGGATAGAGAAGTCATTTTATCGCCGGTAGTCTTGACAATCGGCTATGATGAGTGACGTCATAATTGTGAAGGGGCATGATTGTCCTTACTGGGCCCGGTGCTGGGCCCTGATGGTGTGTAATGATCGTTGACAATCGGTTGATTGACGGTTTTTCGGACAAACAGGGATAGTCATTCATTCGTCCGTCTAACTTGTGTACGGCAGTCGCGCAATAAATACGAGGATGTTTCGTTGTTCATTTTTAGGGTTCCGTACCTCAAAAGGAAAAAAGGAACCCTTATATGATCACTTTGTTGTCCGTCTGTCTGTCAAGGCCCCTTTTCTCAGGAATACGTGAAGGTATCAATTTAAAATTAATATCCAATACTCAAGTGTGTAGTTCCTTGGACTTCTACAAGGGCTGACCTTATTTTTACACCTATATAGCATTATATACATGATACGGACGGACGTAGGGCAACACTGAATATATTTATTAAAATGGTAACCATGACAACAGAGTGAAAATAAGATAAACAACATGGTTTATATGTGTGCATATAACGTTAAGTGTTTTTATATACATGTGTCAATGTCACATGAAAATAGTAATGGTGCTTGTTTAGATGTTTAGTTTTATTGAGATTTGAATTTCCATTTTAGTAAGAAACTAAGAATTAGAAACACATTATATCTACCAGGAAAAGACGAAAGGGGAATCTGAATTTTTTTCGTGGACGTCTAGTCTTAGTGTCAGGTCAAGTTAATCCCATGTAAACAGTATACAAATACATAACTTATGTTCAGAAGGTAAACATTTTGTCCTATATATTAAATGTATATTGATGTCTCTGTTACAGAAGATGCATCATGAACTCCATGTTGATCCATCAATGTACACGAAGCCGTTTCCTCGTTTTGAAAAACCAAAAGTTATAGGTTACATAGATCTGGAAAATTTGAAATATGCAAGAGATATTCAACCTAAAACAGTTAATTTTGATTTAAATCTACATTTAGACAAAGTGAAACGTAAACCTGAAGACTTGGATGTTAAATTAACAGAGCTATTAAAATTTTTATTGGAGCATGAAAAAAGATTGAATTATCCCCTTGAAAACACATTAGATAAGGCACAATTCTATTGCTACCGAGGACTTATGACTTGCATTGCTTGCACACCTTATGAAAACAGAGAAGCTTGGAAGATTGTGGTTATACTTCATAAAGGAAATATTTATTTGTGTGCGAGAGACACAGAAGAGAAAATAAATAGGAAATTGAATATGAGTGACAAAGAAAAATGTTTCACTTCATGGGGATATAAATTTGAACAGTACATATTATCAGGTATGACTTTTACATATATATTTTTTATAGAAGATAGACCAACCCTTGATCTCAATCTCACCTGATGTTAATAACTATGAAGTCGATGATGTTAATAACTATGAAGTCGATGATGTTAATAACTATGAAGTCGATGATGTTACACATTGGTCTAGAAGATGCCTATTTACTCTACTTTTGAAGATCGCCAAGATATCATGTTAGTTGGTTGTGTTTCTGGTGTAGGAGGACTGTTGGGGCTCAATCAAAATATTTAGCTAACTTTTATTCTAGTAATCTCAATTTGAATTATGATGAAAATTAAAACCAAATTTGTATGGAGATATATGAAAATGTGTGAAATGCAAATGTAAACATGGCACATTTTCAGGGTTCCATACCCTACAAGGAAAAAAGGAGCCTTTCTAGTGACTTCTGGTGACTTTTTTATCCATCTGTCTGTCATTACTATTTTTCTCAGAATTATTCAGGGACATATCCAGTTGAAATATCTATCAAATACCCTTGTCTTTGGACAACACAGGAAAGTGTTAAATAGATAAATGAACTTGTAGCTTTGCCAAGGTAGCTTTAGTACCTAATGACATTTTGTTTCAGACAGGCCTGATACTGCACCGAACCCTTATGAACCTGTGGATGAAAACGAAGAGTTCTCTCTAGTTTTTATGACTCATCTGAACAAGCACACTATTGTATATGGAGCGGAGATGGATGGTATAAGATGTGACAAAGATCCCATTTCTATGCCTCCAACTGAGCTAGGACCAGAAGCCATTGTGCAGTATCTGTCTAAAAAGGAATTCGTAGAACTCAAAACTAGTAGACATATTGAATTTCCTAATCAGGAAAAAAGTTTCAGGTATTTGATTTTTTAATGCTGTTTGTTACAAAATCTGCTGTTTATTTTTATGTCAGAGATTTATCTTTATATAAATCCAGTTTAAAAATTTACCTATATCTATTTTCAGGCGCTTCAAAGCCAAAAAGTGGTGGTGTCAATCATTTCTTGTTGGAATTGATACGATTTTATGTGGCTTTAGAAATGATGACGGTATTGTGGAAGAGTTGAGAACATATCAAGTTAGAGACTTAGCTAAAAGTTCACAGGTAGGCACATAGACATTAAAATTTTATACTTATCTGATATTCTTTTGAGCAATAAAATAAAACAAGAGTCTTATTACTTATTTAAATGCAATCAAATTCCGAGTATAGCTTATTCCATAGCTCGCTGACTTTGTGCTGCCAACTGAGCTAGGTACCTTACGCATATATGTACTCACAAAATTCGCGTTCTCCTTTTATAATATTAGTATCATCATCATGTACAGCCTGCAGCAGTCCACTGCTGGACATAGGCCTCTCCCAGCGCCACTCGATTTGATCCTATGCTCTCCGCATCCATTCACGTCCTACGTAGGTCGTCTTTCCACCTAGCCGGAAAACGTCCTACACTACGTTTTCCTCGGCGTGGTGTCCACTCGAGAACTCGTCTGCTGCAGTGACTATCAATCCTTCGGCAAATATGACCCGCAGCCCACTGCCACTTCAGTTTGCTAATACGGTGAGCTATGTCGGTCACTTTGGTTCTCTGACGGATCATTCCGTTTCATATAGATAAGTTCACACTTGTCCTTCATCTCACCTAATAAGTAAGCAACGAAAAGTCCGTTGGATGGAAAGGGTGCTCACCCAACAGCCTCAAGACAATGAGACGCTGGCTCCGCTACCTTTCATGCTGGAATATAACAGTGCTAAAAATGTCTTACATTATGTATTTTTCCAGAGATTTTGGAACTCAAACATATGCTTCAACTTTTTGGATGACTTTCTGACTTACGTCAAACGATGTTTAGCAAGAGAAATAAGACACAGGCACGGACAAAAAGGAGTTAACAATTTACAATCTCTGCCGATGATAACTCTGCTACTGGAGTGGAGACCGGGAATGCCTGTACAAGTGAAGAACGATTATTTGTATGAGGAGGACCCTATACTACCTCTTTGGTTTTTGGAAGGTTATAGGAAAAGTGCTAGTTTATAGTTTTTAAGTTATAGGAATAAAGAGCGCAGTATTAGCTCAAGCATTATTGATTATTTTGTAATATTATAATGTTTAAAAAATGGTGTGATAAAGAGAAATTTTATATTACCGACATTTGTTTTAATAGTCTACCTTCCTCCTAAATACGATGCGTCTACATTCCGCCGATATTTAACAGGGAAATTCAGCAACTGCATAAAAAGTATGGATTATTTTATAGTACCATTTATTATCACTGTATAGCAAATGGTGTAAATCAACATCCATAAAAGACTAATCAACAACATGGATATTTTCACTTAAAATGTACAAATTAAAACTAAAATGATTCTTATACAATCATAAAATTATTCTGAAATAAAAACAACTAACAGAACAACGTACATAATTGTTATAATAAAACATAAAACTGTGTCATGTGCAAATACGTCTACAGATGTTAATTTTGTATATTTACATAACAAAATGATTTCTTTTAAACAAAAAATCTCCTTCATTGACAGGCGCGCGTGCTAACAACATTGATATCACTGACAACAAATCTACAAAATTATTGCAAACAATTACGTAATTTTGATGTTATAATTTATTTTGTACCGATTTGAACACAGTCGCAGTAAAATGCTGGTTATTTATAATCAAATGATTTTGTAGCAATAATTCTATAGAAAACTCTTTTTTTCTTCAATTTCAATTCAGCTAATATTTTTTCAGTTAACTCCATACTAACATTTATTCGACATTTAATTAAATTGCAAATCATTTTTCGATTAACATTAGTTTATTTGTCAATATTTTTTGCAAACCTCCTGTTCGTCTTTATAAACAGATGTTAAGAGTCTGCAGCAAGCTCCAGTCTTCATACTAACGCAGTTACGTCCTTGTTTTTGAATAACACGTTGCATTATCATAAAATTCGGCAAATATAATTAGATGAGATATATCTTAGTCTTCAATTAGTTTATGACTCTTGAAATGTTATTATCAAGAAAATAGAACGAGTATAAGTTTTGCATTTTCGACCACCAAAAGCAAAGAGTTTTACTTATAGAGACGCAGTATGTAGTACTTAGTGGGACTATCATAATAATTCTGACCTTTGGTCAGAATTGTCGCCAGTTGTCGACTTTGCCGCGCAAAGACAACACGTCAAAACATTGCAGAAATAAAAATGGGGAAATGCATGTTAAATCCTACTATTTTCGATCGGATACACATTGTAAGACAAATGGTATCACTTTTTATACATGAATCTGTCGTTATTTCATTAAATGACATCAAATAATAATTAAAAACATCATTTATTTCTTACCATTTTCATACGCATCATTGTAGCTTCCAGTGTTGCTATTTATTTCCTTTCAATTTTCCCATATGCATGGGAGTTTTTATAAAGGAGTCAATGGAGACTAAGTATTGTATGGTGCCCGTTTCTTTCAAGAGAGAGTAGTTTAGTTGTAATATTGGAATTAGTTGATTTATTGAAAATTTAGCATGAAAAATTATTGTGAATTCTCCTAATTGAAAACCGAAGCACGATAACTGCAATGTTTGATAGTCATAGTCTGCAGTTCCAATGATAGGAATTTAAGTAAAGTAATGTCTGCCATTTCAAAGTTGGCCGCCAATTTGTACAGTAAGTGAATTCTCCAATTGCGCATCCATAGTCAAATTTGAAAAAAGTGGCCGCCATCTTGAACTTCCTTACTTTTGGTCCGATTCCGTTCAAAATCGATATGTGGGGGTCCGCGGGGTCACCGAATGTGAATCCGTAGTCATATTTGCAAAAAGTGACCGCCATCTTGAACTTCCTTGCTTTTGGTCCGATTCCGTTCAAAATTGATATGTGGGGGTCCGCGGGGTCACCGAATGTGAATCCGTAGTCATATTTGCAAAAAGTGACCGCCATCTTGAAATTCCTTGATTTTGGTCCGATCTCGTTCAAAATCGATATTTAGGGGTCCGCGGGGTCTCCGCGGAGACCCCCACATATCAATTTTGAACGGAATCGGATCAAAAGCAAGGAAGTTCAAGATGGCGGCCACTTTTTGCAAATATGACTACGGATTTACATTCGGAGACCCCGCGGACTACCAGATATCAATTTTGAACGGAATCGGATCAAAAGCAAGGAAGTTCAAGATGGCGGTCACTTTTTGCAAATATGACTACGGGTTCACATTCGGAGACCGGCAGGCAAAATGGCGGCAAATACAAACGGGGTTTATATTTCAAAACAATGAACTCCCACGCTTTTAGTACGGAACTCAAAGCCAACTTATGTATACCGCACTCGTATCACAATGTACGTACCATTTTAAAATTTGCAATAAGATGAATGTTAAAGGAAATACTGTCCTAATAGAAGAAAGTGACACATAAATCGAAATTTTAAAAAAATGGTATTGCATTTTTTTACAACTCATTCAATTTATTCCATAAGATGGGTAAATCAATTCGACAACTAGCAACACACATACTGTCTTTTCGAAGTCTGACTTTTTCTAATCAGCCAATTAATTAATCGTATGACATACTGAAGTGCAACTGAGACAAACATATTAATTCTTTCTAATTGTGTCTTTTTCAAAGCTACGTCTTGATGTCCAATAAGTGGCGACTCGCTCCGTGTATGAAAAACGAATTATTTGCGTCTCTTTTAGTAAAACTCATTGACCAAAAGCCTGTTCAGTTCGGCTGAATATTACTTCCAAAATATGGGTTAGATTTAAGTCAAACTCTGTTCTAGATATTGATTAAACTATGTAGTTTCACACGAAAAATGATTTTTTGAAATTGATTTTGTGGTTTTCAAATGAAAACAAATATACGAAAATCAGTTAAAAATACTACAAAATTATGATGCGAATTTGTAACCGAACACTAGCGGGAACGGTAGGAGGGAAAGGGCGGTAGTGGCCCCCATTTATCCTTGGTTTTCTTTCTAGCGCCTTGTCTCACTCTAGGTGAAACAACAACATTTTGAAGCGTTAGGCGCGTGATCTCAGCGCGGAGTTGAGCGCTGCTTACTGCGGACTCTTAAGAGGGAACAGCAGATAAAAAATTTCATATGAAATTAAGGGTTTGGGATATAGCTGTTTTCTCAACGAAACGTTAGCCAAATTCAATCATTTTGATCTTATTCTCTTTATCAAAGAATAATCTAGGCCCGTTGGTTTTGTTTTTTTCAATATTTTGTCTACAATTAGAATTATGGGCATCTCAAAACTCAAAATTTCAGAAAAAATTTCTTTCAACTTATGGTACTCATTATTTAGAGTAAACGTAACATTTTCAGAAAAAGCAAAACCAACGGGCCTAGATTATTCTTTGATAAAGAGAATAAGATCAAAATGATTGAATTTGGCTAACGTTTCGTTGAGAAAACAGCTATATCCCAAACCCTTAATTTCACGGCAAAACTAGGCAAATACCAAAAAAAGCTTCAACTGTCCTTCTCGCACAGTTCGGTTCGGGAGGCAGGGTACACTATATCACAACTATATACTGTGTATTATATGTATAAAAATAAAGTAAGCATGCATTAGTGATGTCAATAAGCTTTATCGATTTTTTCGACTAATAGTGGTGGGAAAAATATATCGATAGATACCCTTTCTCGAGCTATAATGGTTTTACCTGTTAGTTTTAATGTTTAGATTGATCTAAATAAACAAATATAAAGACAAATAATTCTAAGGAAATTTATTTTATCTCTAGAACAGAACATTTTCCCTGAAATTCTTAGTTGTTGTTACGTTTTGTTACGTGTAAATAATTAAATATGATTTATGAATAAGTGACTTATGTTTCAAATATTTTTTTAATGTTAAAGTTCGAGTCGGACTCGCATACAAAGGGTTCCGTACCACTGTAAAATATCTAAACAGAAAAAAAAACACAGAAAAAACATAACATTTATTGCATGGACATCCGTTTATTTATAACTTTTTTAAAAGCTTTTTTATATTATTTTTTGTTATTTATTATTATTGAAAGTCTTGAGAGAGAACGAGAAGTTATATGGACATCGCATGTACAAATCGCTACGGAGACTATATGACCCGACACAGATATCCCGGAGATCAGCCAGCAAGAGCTTGAAATGGCTCTCCAACAACTCAAAAACCGGTCAAGAGCAAGTCGGACTCGTGCACCGAGGATTCCGTACAGAATATGAATTAATGACATACTGAAAATCATAAATAATAGGTATGGTAATATGCACCCAACAATGCTCTACCGAAAATGAAATTCTAAGCTAAATTACATATTACGAAGTTAAGTTTGTAAACATTAAAAAATCAATTTTACTGTGTTACAATTAAAAAATTCAGATTTATTCCTATGGTTGTGCTGTAAAACCTTTCTTCTTGCCAAATTTCAAGACATTAGGTCAACGGGAAATACCGTATAGATTTTGGGTTCATTGCATTTTGTACGGAAATGGTCTAAAATACAGCTATATCTTTTTATTGCGTTGACCTATAAGTTTCATTATTTGACAGATCTAAGGGACAGCAGACTGGAGTATTCGATATCACAGTGATCCTATAAGGATTCCTTTTTTCCTTTTGAGGTACTTAAAATATAATAGTATAATATGAAGTATGACAGTAGGAAATACGATAGATTTCGACGATATTATTATTCATGTCGACAAATAAAAACTTGAAATATTTTTTCCCAGTTATACATCTCATACACTTAAGACGGGATTTTTAACTCGTCTATTCTATTGTGGGAGGTGTCGTGAAATTACAGTTTTTTAACCGACTTCAAAAAAAGAGGTTATCAATGCGACCTGTATGTATGTAATATTTCCAGAACTGCCCAGTTTTCATATATGTTAGTCTATACCAGCTTCTAAAGAAGTGTGCCAAATTTCTAAAGTGTATGTTTGTTTGTCCTCGCATATATCCGGAACACACACACAAAAGAAAAACACACATAGGGTTCGTGGATTTCAACAAAGCATTCGACACACTCGAACATAGATTTATCTGGGACGCACTGGAAAAACAAGGCGTACATGCAAAATACATAAGAATACTGAAAAACATATACACAAAAAGCACCGCACAAGTGAAGCTAGAATCTACAGGCGAAGAATTTTCGATTGAGAGAGGGGTACGCCAGGGAGACCCAATTTTACCAAAAATATTTTCAGCTATCCTGGAAATGATATTCACAAATCTGGATTGGACGAATAAAGGACTAAATATAAATGGCAAAAGCTGAGTCACCTACGCTTTGCAGACAACCTGATCTTACTTTCGGAAAACCCGAAAACCCTACAGACAATGTTCCAACAGTTAGCGGAAGAGAGCGAGAAAGCAGGCCTGTCAACGAACTTAACGAAAACAAAAGTAATGTCAAATTCCTCACAAACAGAGCCCATAACAGTAAATAATGGAGAAATAGAGTATGTAGAAATGGACAAGACTAATAACTGAATGGCAACCACGAGATAGCAAAAGAAAAAGAGGCAGACAGACTAGAAGATGGGAGGACGACATCAGACAAGTGGCGGGTCCAACATGGACCCGCATAGCGAAAGATAGAATAGAGTGGAAATCCTTAGAGGAGGCCTATGTCGAAAGACAAGCTGAAATGTAGGAACGACCGGTTACTGATACTTAATATAAAAAGATAAGTAACGTATAAAGTAAGCATATTTTTAAGAAAATTAAAACAAAAAATTATTTCAGCAATAAAGGCTATTTTATTTAATTTATTTTTTATATATCCGGAACTACAAGTTCGATTTAAATAATCCCTTTTTTGTTTACCTAGGTATTGTAAAACTTAGGGAAGACTGCAAGTTTCATCAAAATCGGTTCAGTAGTTTTTGAGACTGGGAATGTTAAGTGTGTATTTCGGCGTTGCAGTGCAGCAGAGCAAATTTAAAATTAATGTTTTAACTGCACTGTAATCTGTATGCCGAATAAATTATTTCTATTCTATTCTATTAGTTAAATGTTTGTTACCTCAGAGCTTTTCACTGGGTGAACCGATTTGGATGATTCTTTATTATTTGAAAGCTGATGCTTTCCATGTGGTCCCATTTCAATTTGGTCCGGTTCTTAGAATGGAATCCATGAGAAAACAATATACATCTTAAATTTTCCTTAATAAAAGTAGACTTTTAGGGCAGTTGAAGTCGGTTTCTAGTTCTTTTTGAACGCTTTAACTTGTTAGTCCTTAGACTCTAGCACTCTAGGTACTAAAACACCTCTAGGTCACCTAAAGTATCGTTGGAAGACGAACGTTCGGATATGGTGAAACTAAAAGGTTTCTTTGTTGACCGTAGAACCCTAAAATAGCAACGCCATAATTTATATTGTATTTATATGTGATAGGTACTTACTAGTCAATTATATCAAATACAACCACAGTATGTCGAGACTAAACCAATATGCGAACAATAATTTCTCAAAACGTAAAACAAGGGTTGACGCACGCTCACGTCAAGTTTATTATAATTTTGAAAAATACACTCTAGCCCAGGCGGAGGGGTAGCGACTATGCGCGGCTCGCAGGGGCCTCTTTGGGATGTTATGCAGCGTTATTTGTGTGAGTGAAAGCATGTGAAAGGCTGTATGTGTGCGTACCGAATCGCGACAGCAATAACATATTCAAATACCTACTATTCTACGGAGACTTTGCTTCATTGGCGTCTTAATGGGCAATTAAGAACAGTCTGGATTCACAAAATTGCGACATTCGACCAACATTATGTTTGGATTCTACATATTACGAGTTGGGTGAATATTTTACATTTATATAAACGTGTGTGATCCCCTAAACCTGAGCAATTTGATGTAGATTGATCCAAACTACTGTTCTGGGATTCAACCTAGAACAAATTATAAACTTACTATCCAAACACAAAGTTACCAATCTCAGTCTCAACAATTCCTTTAATAAGCTGAAATAGAATAAATTAAAGGAGGATTTCTAAAGGATAAAAAGCGTTGACGTGTACAGTTTATCTAAACATCAAATTCAACATTTACCTTAATGTTAAACAATTATGTAGTTAGGTAGGTATACCTTATTTGTCGACTGTCCATTTAAATTCAGAATTTTACTATAACCAAGCAGAAGACCTTTCGTCAAATTTTAATCTCAATTAGGACGTGAAAGCTATATAATATGTGAAAGTGTTAAGCCAGACTATTGACTAAGAGATATTTTTATATAAAATCGACAAGCGTTATCCAACCGTTGTTTAATTTCAAACATACTCTTACAATAAACAAACATTCATTTTGATGGCACTATTGTTCAGTTTCAGAAGGCAGTTACTCAATAAATATTTCAGATTGTATACTGATCCCTCTTAGTCTAAAATCTGGCAGATTTGTCAATTTTGGACTATAAAGCCTAACTACACTACACAGAAAATCGTTGACGGCCGACGAGTTTTGTATTGTTATGTACATTGTCGGCAAGTTTAACAATATATTAAGTATCCTGCGTAGTGTAGCGGCGATGAACGACGAATTACACCTACAACATTTATCAATCTATGCGCACGTAACCGAATATACCGAATGTTCGTTCCAAAGTTAAAATTGGTTACGTGCCTGCAAAATACACATAAAACATACATACCGTACCTTATAACATAACACATAAAATAACATTTGCACTGAACAATCAATTGGAGACTTAACAATTATCTATTTCAAACGTGTGATATTGTGGTATGATATGATACTGAGCGTCTTATTTAAAACTGCCCGTCCACAGATCGCTGCTACAAGCCTTACCTTTGGAAAATGAAAGTCCGACTGTCCGCCCTATTTTTGTGAATAAAAAAAATCAATTTTGAATTATTTTCGCACCAGAGTTAAATGTATTGAATCCATTATAAATAACTGTACTCGTCGTCATCAGCCCTCATAGATCGCCACGACGACGGTCTTTCTATGAGGGGATTTGCCATAATCACCACACTTGGCAGGCAGATTGGTGATCGCAGTAAGATGTTATTATTATTGTAAAAACAATAACTGTATAGCTCAAATAAAATCTTTTTGTATTATATTGGCAAGGTAATTCAAGGTATATATGTATATAATGTACAAAAATAATTTCTAAAAGGCGGTATATATCGTCCATTGGTTATTCGTTTCGTTTATAATAATTTCGATTCTTCTACTCCCCGCTTCTGCCCTTCTTACTTTTTAGCTTGTACTTATTTCCAATTATCTACGAATAACTGTCATGGACCTAGATTATTACTTACAGATAAACCGGTAAGATGTAATTTAGTTTAACACGCGACGAAAAAAGGAAAACTTCAAAATATATCCAAATAGTGGAATAATAGATGGAGAGGAGCGGCTTGTGGATAAGAAACTTTAGTAAGACGCAACAACAAAAATGTTATGTTATTGAACACTGATCTCATCAATGTGTTACTAGGTGGAACGTGATTTTAATGTACATATAATTAGACTAAAATAATTAAAACACTGATCACAACACACTGTACTGTACTCATCTACGGCTGTCATTTAAACTTAACGACAAAAGTCCGGTTTACCAATATATTTATTTTTACGGACTCGATATTACTTTTGAAGCGATTGTAAAGGAAGTCAAGAAAAAAGTTTATTTTAGAAATAAACTTTAGCTCGGATGACTCCTGGTGTACGTTAATATATTGTCAACATTATTAAAATAATATCAAAAACTGTACGTTTATATGGCAGCCTTAAATGACATTGATGTCTAAAAACGGTCTCGGCACGAATTATCAACAAATGGACACATTTCACATATTTACATTCCATATTTACTGATCTAGCTAAAAGTGTAACTTAACAAAAATGTACAACTTATATAATAATTAGGTACTATTTAGCTATTTTGATTTTGGTATGTCGTACCAAATGGAATACAGTAGATCACCGAATGCTTCGTTGTGTACATATATCCATACAGTCGCGTCCATCCGCGAGTCAGAAGTGATCGTTTAGGAAAGCGTTACATAAAACAGCGGTGCCTGAAATCTAGCTGGCACAATGACAATCAACTTAATTTGATCCTTTTGCAAACGCCTTTTTAACACGTTAATTGACACTCATATTTCTTGTCGCTAGATTACGGTACTGGTGTCCTAGGATTTCCTAGTTTCACAGCAGGCTACCAACGTATTTTTACAACGTCAACAGGTAAGCAAAAGAAATGGTGTACCGATTTGGGATCATTAAATTGTTTAATATTTTCTGACTGATTTTACTATTATTTGTACATTGTGGAAAACTTCAAAGGGTTTATTCGTTCATAGCGTGCAAAACTTTTGTGAAAATAAATAGTAGCTATGGAGTTAATAAAACTTTTCAAATCAAATTAAAATAGAAAATCAGTCGAAAACGATCCCAGTCAAACTTTACGCAAATGTTAAGGCCTCTAAAACAACGAGTGTTTTAGTGAACAACTCTTTATGAACCGAAAGGTCATTTCATACCCAGGTACTCGTAAACGCGCTGCACCAACATTCTCGTTGTGTTCAAGGCTGAACGCATAAAATATGTTGTGTTCAAAACATCTACAAACTTTAAAACAGTCTTCTGTTACTTACATGTAGGTATCCCTGTCAAATCAGTGTTAATTTGTACTAGCGCTATTAACAAACCGACTATCCAGCTTTCAAGACTACTCGATTATTTTAATACAGTCCAGGCACAGGTGGAGGATCGAAACTGATAAATTCCTAATATGTACTCACAGACAACTGATATAAATTACAACTAGAAAACAAAGTATAACAATTTTGTCTAGGCCGCAATATACAGTGGCCCTTTGGACCACAAGGTGGTGTCGATCTGATTAAATTTTTCTACAAGGTTTACGTAGCATAAACGAGACTTTTCTACTCATATTGATGTAAATATGAGATTGTACCTGATATCTGTTCCAAAGGAAATGATAAAGTACGTGGCTTAGTTATTAGCCCCCTTACCTTTTTAATAACGTAGTTTATGGACGATTTTCTAATTGATTTAAAATGTTAGACCGACTTGTTTAAATTCTTTCAATGGAATATGTAAATTTGGTAATTTGTATAAGATCACTGCAGCCGAACTGTCAGCTATAATTCAATGCAATCCGCATCTCATGCGGTCAATGTAAATTTTGTATATCAGTAAAATTCCTATCTGATAATAAAATATATTAAATCTTTGTGCTAACTTACAATAAATTCATTTCTCATAAACTATATACTATTTATATTATAATTTTATCATGAAAACCAATTCTAATTAACTATGCGCGCTTGGCACGCTACATTGGTCTGGTTAAACACTATGATAGCCATATTTATTATATTATAGAAGACGTGAATGTTATTCATGTACGACTTGTTTATAAGTGAGAGGCTGGTATCAAAATCTATACTTGAATGTGTGATGAGATTAGATAGTATCTATTGTCATGACTTGAGGCACCCTCGCTACATCTAAAAGGCAATACTTATCCGAGGGACCTACTTTTTACATTTCAAGAGAGTGTTTCCAGACGGAGATCGTAAGGGAGTCATGTGTTTAAAAATTTAGAATGATTTGTAAAAGTGCTGTTAAAGAGCAATGTACGACGTCTCCTCCACTTAATCTCTAACTTGATTACACACTTATCACATTCATATGGTGCATTGTATTTATTGACTCTGATTTTGGGAGTGTGTGATCCTTAATTTCAACTAGTATGCACAACATATATTTTTGCCTTCACTGAAGGCGTACAATAACAACTTGTACTCTGTTGGATATAAAGCCGGTATCTGTACAAATAAAAACGAAACAAACCTAAGTTTAATACACTGTTCACAGGTTTGACACGGTGCAGCTGACTAGAGGTCGACGTATGGTGCGGCGTCCATCTTGTCTAGATCGGCTAGCAAGTCAGCGGCGGGCGTGAGCGGATCCACCAGGATGTCTTCTCGCAGCATGTCGTGCAGCGGTGAAGTCAGTCCTTGGTCGTCCACCACCGCGTCGTGCAGCGAGGCGGCGCCACACGCGTCTACCGAGTTGCCGTTGATAAGGTAATCTCTGTTGCTATAGCTAAATACACTTCGCTCCTCGGCGAGCTGCGGAGTAGACGGCACCGACTTGGAAGAGATCCCGTTGGACATGTTCTGGTAGCTGTCCGCCACGAACAGTTCTCTGGAGCGACGCGAGTCTATTTGTAAATTTGGTGCAGTCCGTTTGTACGGCAGCGGTGTGCTGGGGACAGAACGCGACGTGTAATATTTATTCTTTTCAGTCACCAGTTCGGTCAAATCGAACTCCATGCTGTTAGCTCGTTTGAGGAAATCGTCGACGTTGTCAGCGGCGGCGGCGTCACCCGTGAACGTCTCCGTGAACTGATTGTTTCTGTCGAGCAGCTCCCCGCTGCCCGGAATGAACGAGTTGAGCTGCACGTCGGCGAGGATCGGCTGTTCGGGGAGCGGATCGCAGCCGTTACTCAATGTATCTGTCGAATTCAACAGGTTCTGCGGCTCGCCTGTGTTAAGTACCTCATTGCTGCTGTCTATAGCATCGTATATTTTATCTAGAGTCTCCGGATTTAGTCCAGCTCTAGATATATCACAAGTGTCGGCAAGTGACCCGAAATCGCAAAACTCGTTGGGCACGGGGGTCGGGGGTACGGAACCAACCGGAGTGTTAGCATAACTCAGAAGTCCCATATTATTCATGCCTTGCTTTAGAGGAACGGATTGTGATCTGAACGACGCGTCGTGAACAGGTCTGTAAGTCACTATGGACTCTTGGAAGAACTGGCTCACTTCGCTTGACAAGGGGTCGGCTGACAGAGGCTGGGCTGGTTCCCCGTTCTCACGAAAAGGTGCGTTCGGCAAGAAGTTTAAGCACATATTATTGTTGCCGTTTGGGATGCCAGATGTGCAGTGAAACATCTGATGTTTATAATGTGAAGATGTTATATTTGGAGAAGGCGGTGCGGACATCGGCTGACAGTAGCCTATCCCCGGACCGCACATATTTGACTTCGACATAAATTTCTGATCATTCGGAATCGCAAAAGGTTTAGAGCAAGGGTCAATCATTCCAAGTGTCAAAGGGTTACGTCGTTTTCTATTATTATGCTTGGGAATGGGCCTTGGACAGAGTCTAGACCGTGGCACGGGTGTGTTCCTCGGACTCACGAATGGACTAGCTGCTGTACTATGAGATATCGGAGAAGTTTGTAACGAACCTCCCATCATCGCTGGTTTCATTGCTTTGGTCGGACTATGACATCTCTGACCAAACCCTAAAGGAGACTTGGAATGGAAATTTCCAGGAGAGTGGCATCCATCCGAAATGGGGACGAAATCATATTGTTGTGTCCTCGTAGTCGGACTTTGTGGTTCATTATGGCAGTTGCCGTTGTATAGATGTGGTCCGCCAATGTTTGCCGACATGGGGTTAGAAACATTTTGGTTGACGTATGACACATCATTACCATTTTGATTTGGGATAGGATTGCAGTTTTTGTTGTTGTTAAGAGTTTCATTCTGCAATAACGGTCCGTTCATCATTTCTGCCACATTAGGTACGACCGGTTTGAAAGCTCCTTCGGAAAGGTCGGCCTTGTCTGCCTGTTGATCGTGAGATTTCTGCAGGGGCAGTTGATCTTCTTGAGTCGTCTGCACGTTCTGAGAACTGGACCCGTTTTGGTTTTTCAAGTTTTTCGCTAATAGCTCCCTTAATTGAGATATTTTTTCGTTTTTACCCTGACTATGATCGTCTTGTGGGTCCGAGCCTGTTTCTAAAAAAGCAGCGGGGTCCGATGTCGATGCGCTTGCAGGATTTTGAGCGTTCGCTTCTCTTTGGTGGAAATACTTGAGCAGTTCCTCTTCGTGTTCCTGACTGTTTCCTTCGTTGAGGTAATCGTCTAAATCATGTTTGTCTATGTTGCAGATGCTGATGACCCTCTCCCTGTTGAGGATTTCGGAATGCTTCTCCTCGCATATCATACCAGTTTTGATGTTGATGCCATCTAGCCCGCAGCACGACTCAGGCGTGGCGGGGCGGGGTGACAGGTGCCCGCGGCCGCAACCCGCCCGCTGCGGTTTGGAGCGTTCGGACTTAGGCGTCGGAGCCTTCACCGAGCGTGTCGGACTCGCCGCCTCCTGTTCCTCCCGGGCCAGCGCCGCGGCGGTGCTTTTGGACCGGTTCGTTAAGTTTTTTGGATCCTCTAAAAAAGCAACCTCGGAACGAACTGGCGGCTCCGCGCCGACGGAGACTGAAGTAGACGGCGCGTCGGCCCCGCCGAGCGCATGCCGTGCGGCCGCAAGCTTCCCGCCCAGTATTTCAGCGGCTCTCATTTTCTTGGGAAGGTACTCGGTTCTCGGGAAGTCTTCGGGCCTGTGTTGAATATGTCGCGTGTCGGTCTGCGCGGATCGTGGCGAGCCTCCTTGATTTTCGCTCTGGTAGGTTTCTAGGATGAGTTTCTTACCGGGCAGCGGGAGCCGGGGTGGAGGCGGCGGCGGATCCGGGGGTCGGCGTCGCTGCCACTCGGTGCGCTCGGTGGAGAGGTCGAGCGAGGCGTCGCTGCTGAGGTTTATAGGTAGGTTGTGCGCAGTGTCGGGCGGGGCGGGGGGTATCGTGAGATCCCGCGGGGCGTAAGTAGGCTCGAAGGCGTAGGGGTCGACGCGGTAGTCGTGTGCCGGTGCACCGGGGGGCGCGTGTGGGTGGGCGCGGGGCGGCGCGGCGTACGGGGGGTAGGGGGCGCGCACCTCGAACACGGGCATGTACTGCTGGTACTGGTAGCCGGGGTCGGGCGGGTCGCTCTCGTGCTTCACGCCGCCGGCGGGCAGGTGGCTCGCGTACGACGTCGACGGCGGAGACTCGCACGATACCTCCACGCCTTTGTTCTTCTTGGGCCGCCCTGGCGTCCCCTGCGTCTGAAATTTACATTTTACAAGAACAATCTCGCTAGTTAACGCCATATTATCTTTTTATATCGCCAAATAGGCGTGATAGTAGACCAATACAACATACACATTGCCTCATTGACTTGAGACTTTGGGCCGTGCACGCTTCTCATATCTTCATTTACCAACAATTGATGAACCCCAAGTACAAGCGCAAGCATAACATTCATACATAACACCAGACAAGTCTACCACACGTGTAATAAGTGCGATGACAAACATCCTCGTTTCCGTAAACCGGATACAAACTTTAGTGTAATAAATTATTGAAGGTTACAAACACAGAAAACACACTATAAAAGATACATACTTGAATCTTCCGTTTCAGTTGTTTCATCAATTGCCGTCCGCTTGAGTCTTCCGCTAAAATAGAAAAACATGGAATTTTTAAAATAAATAGACACCAAAATGTACTGAGTTCACTATACAAGCTGTTTATTTGTATTCTCGCCGTTATCAATGAGGCAACTCTAATGACACATCAGTCATATTACGTTCTGTTACTGTTTGCCCTGACGAATTATTTACGAAAAAGGGAGGATTTATGAATAAGCCGAGGTAAGCGAGAATGAACCGAAATGCAGAGCGCGGGAATGGCGCATGCGCACCCTGACCTCCTTTTTGTCACTTTTCAAGGATACCCCTCCAATCAAAAATCCCTGACGACATAAGATTCTATAAAATCGCAGAATCCGACCTCTAGAGAGACTACCAAACTGACTGATGATAGCAAATTCGGCCAGACTGACAGAGAGAAGCAGAGACTATGCTCGCTCGGTCAATTATATAGTTATTTGAAATACTCGTCTGTATTCGTGGGTAACATACTATTCCCGTCCCTCATGACTCCTTAGACCGCCAATGGCGCCCTCACTCGTTATTTTTAGGGTTGCCTACCTTAAAAGGAACCCTTACAGGATCACTTTTGTGTCCGCCTGTCTGTCTAATTATATGACATTAAAATAGGGGATTATACTATAAAGTTAAGTTTTTTTTTTTAATCGTACTTACATTTTCCAACCAAAACCAAGCCAGGCTTTTTATAGTCAATGCTGGCCTATGGTTGGCTTACTAAACGGCGAGAAATGGAACAGACCAATCAGCGTGCAGTTCTATCTTATTGGAACCAATCACCGTGCTTTCCCTTCCCCGCGCACACCTCATTACTATGACTGAATTGTTTTATTATTAGACATCATGAAGATTACCCGTCTCGCGTGCATCACATACACAATGCGTACCATCCCACATAACCTAAGTGGTTATGTTACTGCGTCACCTGCCACCGTCGTGACCGGTGACGTCGTGGCCAAACATCGTTTCATTTAGAATAATTATAAAAAAGCTTATCATTACACCCTGAGATATTTACCAACTGACGTTTATTCAAATGTTATTAAATCCAGTTACAAGTATATATAATTAGTCTTCTTTGATATAGGTGTATACATATACAGGTAAATGTCTCACCGTGGGTCTGCACGAGTGGTGGAGGCGACGCGCTGGCCGGCCCCTGCGGCGCGCGCGACGTGCTCAGCGACATCAGATGCCGCGACAACTCGCCCACCGTCCCAAACTTCACTCCTGATCAATACACAATTAGTTGATTTAAAATGCTGTGATGGGTTGAGTCCTACATTGGCAATCGAAGTCAGGCTTACAGGATCTCGTTTAAACTTTCTAATAATCCCTTCTGGAATTCCGCAAGGATCCCGCCTGGCTCCTTTCTTTTTCCGCTTATACATTTATACATGCTTTTATGACACAAAAATCTTCAGTCATAATCTCCCCTGAAAACTCTCAAGAACTACAAAGGAGTCGGGTGAGATTTGAAAATTAATGTACAAAAAAACAATTATTCCTAAATATTGATCAGTGCTAATGTACTACTATACTACATACATAGAATATACGCAACTTTATTTAGACAATGTTGATAATTAAGAGGATAAAGGATCGAAGATATTATAGTACCCTGTTGTCAGAAAGAGACCGCAGATTTATTAACTCAGTATTGCCCTCAATTCATACAGTCAGGCCTACTTCATATACCCATTATTTTGGCCAGCTAAAACCAAGTGTTACTTCGCAACTACGGCTTATAGGCATAACAAACGTAACAAAAAAACTCACCTAGCTTACTCTCGGCCCAGTCACATACTATCCGCGTAGATTCCCTTTGCGAAGAACTCGCTTCCTGCAACAGAGAGGCTTTCGGTAACTACCTAAACGAGCATTCCGGCAATTTTCACCGATAACTAACCGTATTTTATTTAGTATTGAAATGTTCTAATGTTAAGAGCCGGCCAAGGACATACGTCACTTTTTATCACGATCGAACAAGTAGTTCCCGTGGAATAATTTCCAAGGACCACGCAGACAGTCGCGGGCAAAACGCTAGTATAGTAACTCCGCCAATTATGAATCGATTTTGATGATTCTTTTTGCTTTGGTTGATCAGGTTTTGTTCAGGGGTGAACTCGTATAAATTTTATCGAAATTGATTAAGCGCTTTTTGCGAAAATCAGCAAAATATACCCAGATAATTCTACCTCTAAGGGTCAACATTTTAGAGGATGAATGCTGTAGACTTTTAGGGTAGTTGAAGTCGTTTTCTTAGTTATTTTTTGAAGCGTTAATTTTTTTCTTATTTTGTTTTTAATGTTTTTGTGCCTTAACAGGGCTCCATGAAAACCTTTTACATTTAATGTTACCATCTATACCAACTCATAGAAAGCAATAAAACATTTTTAAAAGTCGGTCGTAAAAAAAAAAACAAGGTTGCAAAGAGCTTTGACAAGTAGAAGCCGGTTGTACACCGCTGGGACCATCATGTGGATAGGCTTTTCGCGAGTGTGTAAGGAACATCGGGAAGCCTACCCGCGAGAGTGGCAGTAACCGAGTAGCGTGTGTAATTCTCAAAGTCATCCCGCACACATACATGACAACGTTGTATATTAGGAGGCAGTGGATGGTCAGGATGCATAGTTCTATAAAGTGTGCCCCAGCTGGTCCTTGGCCACCCGCCATCACAACACGCTTATGCATGCAACAACCTGGATCCATAGATTTACGTTACACGGAATCATCTTACTGTTCACACAATCATATGCTTCAGACTGGAATAATTTCAATTCGAATGCAACGATTTCATTTGAACGAAAGAATTCAAGATTTTTATCATTACTAATAATTATTAGTAACGTTTTCCTTAGTTTTCCTACAGTGTTTTCCTGAAGAGTTTCAAATTAAAGACTAGAATTGAACGCACCTTCGACGACTCTCCCAGATCAGGTAGCTGCGGCACTTCTAACTTCACTCTTTTTCGAAGACCAGCATAGCAATATCTGTAACATTATACATAAGACCTTTAAATACACACATAATATATAGGTCTAATAAAACAGAAGAAAAGCTGAACAGTTCCAGCTGAATTCTTATTTTATATAGAAATTATCCCACGAAAATATTTTACCGGGAAAAAGTAGTCTATGTCCCTCTTGAGGCCACAAGCTAAGTCCGTGCCAAATATCACCACGCCTTATAATAAATAGGACTAAGCTATATAATAGCTTGTGGGTACGACACCCACGGCTGTACAACATTCCCTGCGCTCGTCAGATTTTCCCAACGGTTGGGGATTGTCGAAGTAAGTAATGCTTAGTAGCCTTTTACCCGCGGGATGACATGCGGTGTTCCTATTTATCGCAGACACCACGTTTCTTTTACGTGCCTCAGTAGGTTGAAGGTTAATGAGAGATTTTAGTAAAAAAATCACCACTAGTTGGTATGAGCTCTTCTATCTCATAAATATGTCTCTTTTTCCTTTTGCAATAATATATGCCAATAATGCGCTTTGTCAAAACATTGTTTCATTCACATGACACTATGTTTTACCAGCGCGCATTATGACAAAAGTAAAGAGTACCTTATTACAAAAAAGATACATTTTTCTGGGATGGGAGACCTCTTGACAAGGTTACGCGAACTAATGGCGAAAATTTTCATGAAAACCCTCATTCAGCACTCATATATACACACATGTTGTTTACGCTAGTATCCGTATGACCCGGAACACGAGCCCCCAATCCATGCATAATGTCACTATCACTAGAATGCGATAAGATAAATGGTGCCACTGACTGACCAGGACAGAGCTCGCTGCGAACAAACCTTTATGTTATTTATGTCTCAGTTGGAGTGATTATATAATTATTCGATATCATTCTAAAATATACTCGTATTATTAATGTTTCAACAGTTAACTGACCATATCTCGGAAACTACTGATCCTAGACTAGTGTTGTCTTTACTAAAGTGAAAGGTCTTAATGAGATCTTTATTTTTGATGACAGGTGTCAAACTAAATACAGTCATATCTCGGAAATTACTGATCCTAGACCAGATTTGTTCTACAAACTAGTATTACATGACTGAGAAGAGGAATGGAAGTATGTAATGTAGGTGTAGTTGCGATATTTGAAGAAGGATATTGAAACAAAAATATATGACCCGTACGTAATATTGAAACAAAAATATATGATACGTACGTACCGTATATACCGTAACACCTTGCAAGTTTATGTTTTTAAGGATTATCAGAAAAATGTGTATATTTAGGAATATATGTCAAATGTCGTTTAATAGTGAATAATATAAGGTTTTCAAATCCTAATATTAATGTTCTAAATTCAAATTAAATTTTCATAGGTTTTTCTGATAATCCTTACAAAACATAAACTTGCAAGGTGTTTCTGATGAGAAGTATATTTTTCAAATTATGTATTTGTAACAAAACAAAAAACGGTTTAACCATATTTCTTTGCAGTGATTAAAACTTTTCAGTTTCAATTATCAAGTGCAGGAATCTTTTTTTAAAACGTTTTTCTACATTACCAAAGTGTGATACCTATTTGATAAGATACGGTGGTCGGACAAGCGGTAGATTACACAACAATAGGTCGATTGGCCACGTCGACTCAACACGTGAACGACTATCGATAATTCTCTATTTATATTTATTCTTATTACACTTTCATGATAACGTTTCGTATCAAAATGAATTAAAAAACTTAATGAAACAAACCAGTTGAAACAAGAGTTCAAATTGTTTTCAGATGATTTTGTATGAAAGTGTTTCATTCTTTGCATGATTTCTTTTGCCTATATGGCGGTAGTAGGATAGATAAAAGCCTTATTAGAAATACCTATTCACGAGAGGTAAAGTTATAAAATAATTGTCTAAGATCGCCTTGTATCTCTCCATTGTTGCCGTAAAAGCGACTAAGGGATTTTTCAATTGAAATGATATACTCGTATCAACAGCTTCTTACGGCGATCAACAATTCGTGTGACAAGGTTTCCGAACCATGGAAATATATTAATTACAGAAACGTACATAATACATATATCCTGAAATAATCTTAATTGGCGGAGTTATCGCGTAACACACATGAAAAACATAGTCTAATTGAAAACCTGGAGGCTTTTGAAGTCGGTTGAAAATGACCTTGAAATTTGAAACTTCAGTTAACGATTTAGTTCACGGTATTACTCAAGCTAAATTATTTTCCACTTTTAAGAGGGAACAGCAGATAAAAAATTTCATATGAAATTAAGGGTTTGGGATATAGCTGTTTTCTCAACGAAACGTTAGCCAAATTCAATCATTTTGATCTTATTCTCTTTATCAAAGAATAATCTAGGCCCGTTGGTTTTGCTTTTTTCAATATTTTGTCTACAATTAGAATTATGGGCATCTCAAAACTCAAAATTTCAGAAAAAATTTCTTTCAACTTATGGTACTCATTATTTAGAGTAAACGTAACATTTTCAGAAAAAGCAAAACCAACGGGCCTAGATTATTCTTTGATAAAGAGAATAAGATCAAAATGATTGAATTTGGCTAACGTTTCGTTGAGAAAACAGCTATATCCCAAACCCTTAATTTCACGGCAAAACTAGGCAAATACCAAAAAAAGCTTCAACTGTCCTTCTCGCACAGTTCGGTTCGGGAGGCAGGGTACACTATATCACAACTATATACTGTGTATTATATGTATAAAAATAAAGTAAGCATGCATTAGTGATGTCAATAAGCTTTATCGATTTTTTCGACTAATAGTGGTGGGAAAAATATATCGATAGATATCCTTTCTCGAGCTATAATGGTTTTACCTGTTAGTTTTAATGTTTAGATTGATCTAAATAAACAAATATAAAGACAAATAATTCTAAGGAAATTTATTTTATCTCTAGAACAGAACATTTTCCCTGAAATTCTTAGTTGTTGTTACGTTTTGTTACGTGTAAATAATTAAATATGATTTATGAATAAGTGACTTATGTTTCAAATATTTTTTTAATGTTAAAGTTCGAGTCGGACTCGCATACAAAGGGTTCCGTACCACTGTAAAATATCTAAACAGAAAAAAAACACAGAAAAAACATAACATTTATTGCATGGACATCCGTTTATTTATAACTTTTTTAAAAAACTTTTTTATATTATTTTTTGTTATTTATTATTATTGAAAGTCTTGAGAGAGAACGAGAAGTTATATGGACATCGCATGTACAAATCGCTACGGAGACTATATGACCCGACACAGATATCCCGGAGATCAGCCAGCAAGAGCTTGAAATGGCTCTCCAACAACTCAAAAACCGGTCAAGAGCAAGTCGGACTCGTGCACCGAGGATTCCGTACAGAATATGAATTAATGACATACTGAAAATCATAAATAATAGGTACGGTAATATGCACCCAACAATGCTCTACCGAAAATGAAATTCTAAGCTAAATTACATATTACGAAGTTAAGTTTGTAAACATTAAAAAATCAATTTTACTGTGTTACAATTAAAAAATTCAGATTTATTCCTATGGTTGTGCTGTAAAACCTTTCTTCTTGCCAAATTTCAAGACATTAGGTCAACGGGAAATACCGTATAGATTTTGGGTTCATTGCATTTTGTACGGAAATGGTCTAAAATACAGCTATATCTTTTTATTGCGTTGACCTATAAGTTTCATTATTTGACAGATCTAAGGGACAGCAGACTGGAGTATTCGATATCACAGTGATCCTATAAGGATTCCTTTTTTCCTTTTGAGGTACTTAAAATATAATAGTATAATATGAAGTATGACAGTAGGAAATACGATAGATTTCGACGATATTATTATTCATGTCGACAAATAAAAACTTGAAATATTTTTTCCCAGTTATACATCTCATACACTTAAGACGGGATTTTTAACTCGTCTATTCTATTGTGTGAGGTGTCGTGAAATTACAGTTTTTTAACCGACTTCAAAAAAAGAGGTTATCAATGCGACCTGTATGTATGTAATATTTCCAGAACTGCCCAGTTTTCATATATGTTAGTCTATACCAGCTTCTAAAGAAGTGTGCCAAATTTCTAAAGTGTATGTTTATTTGTCCTCGCATATATCCGGATCACACACACAAAAGAAAAACACACATAGGGTTCGTGGATTTCAACAAAGCATTCGACACACTCGAACATAGATTTATCTGGGACGCACTGGAAAAACAAGGCGTACATGCAAAATACATAAGAATACTGAAAAACATATACACAAAAAGCACCGCACAAGTGAAGCTAGAATCTACAGGCGAAGAATTTTCGATTGAGAGAGGGGTACGCCAGGGAGACCCAATTTTACCAAAAATATTTTCAGCTATCCTGGAAATGATATTCACAAATCTGGATTGGACGAATAAAGGACTAAATATAAATGGCAAAAAGCTGAGTCACCTACGCTTTGCAGACAACCTGATCTTACTTTCGGAAAACCCGAAAACCCTACAGACAATGTTCCAACAGTTAGCGGAAGAGAGCGAGAAAGCAGGCCTGTCAACGAACTTAACGAAAACAAAAGTAATGTCAAATTCCTCACAAACAGAGCCCATAACAGTAAATAATGAAGAAATAGAGTATGTAGAAATGGACAAGACTAATAACTGAATGGCAACCACGAGATAGCAAAAGAAAAAGAGGCAGACAGACTAGAAGATGGGAGGACGACATCAGACAAGTGGCGGGTCCAACATGGACCCGCATAGCGAAAGATAGAATAGAGTGGAAATCCTTAGAGGAGGCCTATGTCGAAAGACAAGCTGAAATGTAGGAACGACCGGTTACTGATACTTAATATAAAAAGATAAGTAACGTATAAAGTAAGCATATTTTTAAGAAAATTGTAACAAAAAATTAGTTCAGCAATAAAGGCTATTTTATTTAATTTATTTTTTATATATCCGGAACTACAAGTTCGATTTAAATAATCCCTTTTTTGTTTACCTAGGTATTGTAAAACTTAGGGAAGACTGCAAGTTTCATCAAAATCGGTTCAGTAGTTTTTGACACTGGGAATGTTAAGTGTGTATTTCGGCGTTGCAGTGCAGCAGAGCAAATTTAAAATTAATGTTTTAACTGTACTGTAATCTGTATGCCGAATAAATTATTTCTATTCTATTCTATTAGTTAAATGTTTGTTACCTCAGAGCTTTTCACTGGGTGAACCGATTTGGATGATTCTTTATTATTTGAAAGCTGATGCTTTCCATGTGGTCCCATTTCAATTTGGTCCGGTTCTTAGAATGGAATCCATGAGAAAACAATATACATCTTAAATTTTCTTTAATAAAAGTATACTTTTAGGGCAGTTGAAGTCGGTTTCTAGTTCTTTTTGAACGCTTTAACTTGTTAGTCCTTAGACTCTAGCACTCTAGGTACTAAAACACCTCTAGGTCACCTAAAGTATCGTTGGAAGACGAACGTTCGGATATGGTGAAACTAAAAGGTTTCTTTGTTGACCGTAGAACCCTAAAATAGCAACGCCATAATTTATATTGTATTTATATGTGATAGGTACTTACTAGTCAATTATATCAAATACAACCACAGTATGTCGAGACTAAACCAATATGCGAACAATAATTTCTCAAAACGTAAAACAAGGGTTGACGCACGCTCACGTCAAGTTTATTATAATTTTGAAAAATACACTCTAGCCAAGGCGGAGGGGTAGCGACTATGCGCGGCGCGCAGGGGCCTCTTTGGGATGTTATGCAGCGTTATTTGTGTGAGTGAAAGCATGTGAAAGGCTGCATGTGTGCGTACCGAATCGCGACAGCAATAACATATTCAAATACCTACTATTCTACGGAGACTTTGCTTCATTGGCCTCTTAACGTATCATTACCCAAAGAATAAATTATAGAACAAAATCTTTACATACCATTAGGTAGATAATGTCAAATGTAAAACCTATGGTATAAAACACATGCCAATTAATTATTTATCTGTGTGGGTGTCGGAGAAGGAGACTAATGGAAGAGATTAAGAAGTTGTTACTGCGACCACCAATGCGCCTGCCGGAGGCGATCCCCAAAGGAAGGCTTATATCCAACAGTGGATTTCAGGCAGCTAAAGATGATGAATTTATACGTTTATGCCTTTATAGGCCAATTGCGAAGCCATTTTGCACATAAAATAGCACATTAAAATTCATTTATATGTATAGCGATTAGTTAGTTGATACTCGTAATAAATAAAAATCCTTGTTAAACTAAGCTTACAATATTATTCGCATATAAAACTGCATAATATGCTAGTGACGTACAATGTGACACGATCCAGTAGCATATTAATTGATAAGTTATCCATTATTTATGCTTGTTATCGCCGCTAAATCACTACGGATATTATTCCGCTATCAATTACTAATTGATGATTGCATAACACAACGCGCGCACGACCCAGACCCAGTGCTTTAACAAGTATACGGACATGTTTTTATCCGCGACAGAACAGACGCTATACGGTGATACCTCACCTTTCCCCGCAAGAAATAGGTCGGCTCAGTGGGCAGCAGTACGGCGTGAGCGTCGCGGATCGGTGGGGTGCGGTGACCGTCCTTTCTGTGTGTAGTACCTAATGTATCAATCTTGTGCCAAACAAATAGTCAAACACCCCCCCCCCCCCCCCCCCCTATCTGCTAAACTATTAATTTAAAAATCCTGCAAAATTCACAGTAGTATTATGTACACTGAACTTAAAATAAAAATTATCTCGACTAAGCTGGCGTTACAGGTTAACGAGTAATAGTCGACCAAATTATAAAATAGGTATACTAGACAGGCAACTACGAAATCCTACACTGGGAGTGGCCCGACATGCACTTGGCTGCTTTTTTGGATTATGTTTTGTAGTAGTATTTTCAACGATTTGTCTGTTAATATGTATATAGGCACAGCGATTAAAGAAAATAAACAAGCTCAAAGTCAATATATGCTCCGAATTTCTCTACGTGATAAAATCCGTAGACGAAAAAGTCACATAGCTCGACGAATCAGTGAGCTGAATAGCCAATGGACAGGCAACATCGCTCGAAGAACGGATAGCCGAGGGGATTCAAAGTTCTTGGTGACCTCTTACCAGGCAATGTATATCGGGCCGTCCCCTACTAGATGGACCGAAGACCTAGTTAAAAGTCGCGGCTCAGGATTGTGGCATACCATGGAGGAGGCCTACGTCCACTAGTGGATGTTTCCCAGCTGATGAGGATCCACAAGCTCACAGCTGTTTTATAAAAATCTATTTAATGAAATTCAAGGAACAGGTCTCTAGAGACTGAAGAAAGCTTGTGTAATAGAATGTTCTTACCTAGAGTTGCCTCTCGTACCAAGTCGCCTTGGCCGTACAGTGGGATATACCTGCTTCATCACTTTGCCAAAGTCTGCCGTTGATAGTGGCTTCATATTGCTGCTCATGCAATGCGCTCTGCAGAGTATAGACATAAGTATTAGTTTAGGCCAATACAATGGGCAATCTTTCAATCTTTAGTTGGTTTTTGGGTAGAAAGTGAGAAATGAATTAGTAGCTTTAGTAGAATTAGTAGCTTTTTATTTATTCTATAGTATCTTGTTATTTTTCCTCTCACATGGTATAGAAAGAGTA
Source organism: Carcina quercana (assembly GCA_910589575.2). Taxonomy (NCBI): domain Eukaryota; kingdom Metazoa; phylum Arthropoda; class Insecta; order Lepidoptera; family Depressariidae; genus Carcina; species Carcina quercana. The sequence goes on from OU342429.1 coordinate 8,057,538, forward strand.
TGCAAGCATAATGTATATTTCAGTGTTTGGAATATAAAATTTTAGAGGACTAAGGGGTCAAATACCTTAGTATTTAGTACTAATATTAGCTCAGATATCTTGAGAAAAGGGTTCCTGATAGGCAGGATAGGCAGTGATAGGCAGACATAGACAACAAAGTCATCCTCAGTATTCTTTGGTTTTCATGATGAGATATGAAACCCTAAAAACAAAACTTACATGTATTCATCATAAACATCCTGTTTGGGCAGGGAGACATCAGGATCTACTTCTAAATGTGTCTGAATCCAAGTCACAGTCTGCTGAAGTTCGGCTCTGAAATAAATTACACTAAAATTATAAATCTCAATAAGACTAGATACTACATATATAAAACTAATAATATATATAAAAAGCGTCGGTGGCGCAGTGCATAAGGCGCGGACTCTCAATCTGAGGGTTCCGGGTTCGAATCCGGCCGTGTACCTATGAGTTGTTTTTCAATTCCAGTACATAACATCGTGAGGAAACCTGCATGTCTTGAACAGACATGTGAAGTCCGCCAATCGGCATTGGGCCCGCGTGGTGGACTACGGCCCATACACTCTCTATATGAGGGTAGGCCTGAGCCCCTGTAGTGGGGACGTATATAGGCTGTTGATGATGATATAAAACTATACTATGACAGTCGACACCACACACACATTAAAAATATTAAAACCCCTCAGATATATCCATTGTATTGGGAAGTTCCCTAATTCAAACAGGAAAAGAGCTGATGATACACCAGACTTTTTATAAACGTACCACATAAAATCAGTACTCCGTGTGAGAGCTACAATGCTATAGGTAGGGATATACACAGTCACAAACACAAAGGCTTCAAACATACAATAGCACCCCTAATTTTGCTGAGGATATAAATATTTCTTCTTCGTCTTGATTCTAGAAGCCGTGTTGATAATTTTACTAATGCTGAACATGAAAACTGAAGGCCACATTCAGTTGGATTTAGAATAGTGTGTACTTAATAAAGTTTTGTTGACAAAAATGAATCTATGGAATTTAAGGTCTACTATAAGTATAACAGGCCTTACAAAAAGCGCAGAGGTTAAGACGGGAATGGATATGGTTGTCTGCTTGGTTGTGACTGAAATTCATCCCACACAGGCAGCGAGATAAACCCCACCAGCAACATGAATCCATTGAATGGTTCCAAGGAAACTTCTCCCCCATATGAACCCTCTTAGTGTATTTGAATCCATTCGTTTTAACGAGCGATTCTAGTACAGGAAAAAATTTCCTCGTATTCATCAATGGATGGAGGGTAGAAACCAGTCTATACTTGAAACTCAGAGTAATTTTTATATATGTATTTAGGGCACATGTCAGGCAATAATGGTAGGCAGTATCATTTAGAAGCCCGAAAAGAAGTTTTTTATAATATTTTTAGGTTTATTTCAATTAATCTATGAGTATGTGGTGAATGGCTTAAACTGACACATGTCATTTTTAACCCCCAACGCAAAAAGAGGGTGTTATAAATTTGACGCCAATGTCTGTCTATTATTTTGATGCGGGCTTTTTACGTGAAAGTAGGTTTCCTTGGGGTGGTGCATAGATATATTTGGTAAAAATCGATTCAGCAGTTTGAAGAGTAAGAGCTGATGTTAGGCATAAAAAATAATTTTATGGAATAATTGCATATATATTTTTTATTTAATTTACTTGTAAAATATATACTTTACTTCTCTATACATATAATGGTGCAATGTGTTATAAGTTATAACACATTGCACCCATAATAAAAAGTTCATTTTATATATAGTTTTAGTGAAAAATTAAGAGTAAATATTTTTTCTGGGAGTTATATCATTTATGTTATAAATACAATATAACTTGGATCTGTATGTCAAATACTCAATAGTACATTTATACAAACCGGTTTTTCAAAAGTAGCGGGTAATTTACTTTGAAACATTGAAAAAATATGTTTGGATTTTTATTTTGTAACGTGACAAATTAACATTATAGAAAGAGAAATAAACAACATTTATACAAATAAAAGATTATATATATGCATATATACTTACATGCTGTATTATATTTCTCATCTCTCTCTAAATATAGTTGGCAGACCTATATATGTGTGCAATGAGTTAGATACATCTGAGGTTTAAGCTACACACACACTCACTATCTCATGCTATGCCTACTTATCTGCATTACATATCCCTGCTATTGTCTTTCAATTTAAATGTGTATCCATTATATTTTTGTCACGCTTTAATGAAATCACACTTAAACAGATTCAGAAGAGAGATTGATTAACTAAGTACCTAGAACCCAACGGGTTGATGGGTTGCTTGAGTGGATCATGCGGAGGCACACCAGTGGGCAGTCGTAGATACAACAGCAACCTTTCCGCACCACTTAATGCCTCAACTGCCTCCAGAAGTTGTATGACACGCTGCCTGCTCTCTTGACTGCAATATTATTGACATTTGATGAGTTAGCTCATACCATTGAAATAAAAATAAAAGAAGTAGATTACATTTTAGAAAATACAAAGTGTTTTTTTTTCTAAAATAAACTCCTCAAATGCTAGTTATATTAACTGCCTCAATAGCCTAATAGCTAGACCAGAGATCCTGGATTCCATTCCCAGTGGGGTTACCTGTCGTTACTCAGTTTGGTTGGTGGTAGAGCATTTTCTATGTCCACTTAGCTTAACTTACCACCATGTGACCTAAGTCTGCTATCAAACTGCAGTGTTAATGGTAATATTGTGTTCCGGTATGAAACGTAGCAGAGCCAGCGCCTCATTAGCTTGATGAATCTGGGTGAGCATACTATCCATCTAAAGGCCTTATCATCACTTAACATCATGTGAGATTAAGGCCAAATCGATAATAAATAAAAACCTACTAATACCTACTAAAAAACTACATTGCTTCTATCCTATGACCTTCCAAATGAAATATTTCATTATATATAATAGTGCCACCATATTTATCACAGCTAAGAGTGGTGATTATGGCAAACCTCCTCATGGAAAGTTATGTGTGGCAATCTAAGGATAGAAGGACAGTTGTAATGACGAAATCAAAATTAGAATTATTTTGAACAAAGTAAATGGAATTTTAAAATAAATAAAGAAAAAATATTACTTTTCTTTTACAAATGAATACCTTGCTTTGTAAATTGATTCTGATATAATTTTATTTCGAACGGCCACACATGTACAAACAAATACAATGATATAGCTAATATAACATAAATTTTTTAAACACTGTGTTTAATTGTATTCAAAGCTTCTAATAAAACCCAAAATAACTATGGATAGCTATGTCCAAAAAGGATAGGCAATGCCTTTATTTGTTTGATCATAATGGGGCTCCAATAAACTTCAATTTTGGCAATTCAACTTAGGTACATCTACAAGGACCAAATTATGGTGTTTATCACAACAAAAGTTTACATATCAGATAGCTGGCATTTGACACTTAAAATTTGATTCTTTTCTGATATGATTGAATGAGTAAGTTCGATGGGGAAATAGAAAACATCATAATTAAACAAACGGGTAAGAAAGTAGCGCCCTTCGGCGCAAGAGCACAGTAGTTTTGTTACCTCAAGGTGTTCTCAACAATCTGCTGCATGGAAGCTATTTTGGCAGTGTCCATTTTGGACTCTTTGTCCCGCCCAGGTTCAGCGCTGATTTCAGCAACGCCTGATGATCCTGGAATGCTGCTAGCAGCGGCGACACTTTCTTTATCGTAAGACGCAGTTTGCGTATGTTTTGGATTGTCATTTTCTCGATGAAGTTTCGCGTCATCGGCTAGTTCCTTCTCAGTTTTAACATTTTTAGCACTATCGTCACCGGCCCAGGGTTGAAATGGCGTAGTACTATCCATGCTAACCCAGACAGGTTATAATTACATTATTGGATTTCATATTGTAACTTTTTCCAATGAATTAATAAATGCGTAACAAAACTCCATTTTCGTGACATTTGATCAGCTGTGCGGTGAGGAGGAGCGAAGGGGAGAGGGGGTAGGATTTTTTTTTCATTACTCCTTTTCAAGATAAACAATGATCGTTAGCCGTAACACCCGTTTCTGACGTTTATTTCATTGTCCGTGAATTTTAAATACGGCCTAAGCCATTACTTAATTTTTCGCAATAAAATTGACAAGAATTTCAAAGCTCAGCCTTGATGCCATCAGCATGCGAAAGAATTTCTAATATCATCCACTACACTCAGCATGTTAAATAATTTTCCTTCCTTCCTTTAATAAAAAAAACCCTTTCGATCTAAAATGAGAAAATTTTTCACTACCATCCGTGACACTGTTTGTACTAACCCGTTTTAACACAAAAAAAATGACAAAAAACAAATAACAGACTGGAATCTCATAGGGTGAGGGGTATAACGTTACGATAGAGGCTCGGGGGAAAGTATTTTAAAAGAGTTGCAACTTGGCAACTCAAAAAAGGAGTTGATTTGCATTTCACATAAAGCAACATTGTTATTTTAACTGTCATGAGTGATGTGCTCTCTCATGAACAAATGCCGATATCCAGAGCCTAATGGCACTAGGGATGTGCTTTCTCGAAATGTGTCGATATTTATGTCAATTTCTTTGGATAAGCATACAATGGATCGTCTGCACTTTAGGTGACTACAACAGAGATGACTGCCTGCAGGGCAGAAATCCCATCGGATAGATTTGCATGATGAGTTCTACAAGCAAAAACTGTTGTCAGTCACCCGATAAAGCAGTCCTTTCTATACAATTATTATACCAAAGACCAAATAAACGCAAACAGCTGTTATAATTTTTATTTTATATTAAAATAATTTACAAATATATGCCACTTTGAAATTATCCCTACTAGACATCATAAATATTTATGTATGATACAAAGGTTATAATTACATACAAACACACAAGCTTGGAATATATCGGAATAGCTTCAGTTTTGGAAGCCATTTTCTCGTTCAGATAATAAAGTAGGAAAACCATTATTTAATTATAACGGTATCCTTGTCCAATTCATACAGCTTCAAGACCTTTAACCAGAGCTAAAATCTGTAAAGTAGTCGACCATTGGATGATTGGTTTACAGCTGGTACAGTCCGATACACAAGACTTGTCTGCCATTTGGGACTAAAGAACTATTATCAACCAAGCTTCTGTTCACTCATTCACTAATAAAAAAAATTAAAATTAAAAACAGCTATCAAGGTGTCAGACTAAAGACTATAGAAAGAATATAATTTTTAAGTCTGGCAATCAAAGATAATTCTAAAAAATAAAGATAAACTCTCACGCTATGTTTGCTCCTCTGAAGTTAGCTCTCCGCAATTTCAAACATGTACAGTCAGAATGTGTGTGTATTATTTTCGATAATAACTATCCCTAGATGACATAAAACACTAGGACATTTCATTCCACCCGCTAACTTGCCTTGTCTCTCATTTATACGTTAATAATTGATACTTCGCGATCTTTTGTGGCTAGCTTCAGAGGGGCAAACTTAGTTTGCGAGTACTATACTATATACAAGTTATATTATATTTGTCAATGAAAAAGAAGGATGAAATATATGACCTCTCTTTCATTCTGTCGTCACAACATGGCGAAATATCTCGAAATATAGTGTTGGATAATCATTGTCTATAGTTCAACTTCAAACTGACAAATGTCAAAAACATAGCGTTACAAGTTTGGTTAACTATGGTTGGTTACAAGCCTTAAAAAAAGGACGCCATGGAGATTGGAGAATATGGTTATATTATTAGATATTTACTAATCGACTGATACTTTAACAAGAGAGAGGTGATTAGTAAATTAAACATTAAAATTACTGATATTGCATAGAACTTGGTTAATAAGCTATCGCAGTAAGTATATTATATCAGTAGCTGTGTTAAACTTTTGCTTTTCGCTCTTTATTTTAACCGGAAAGCATCCTAAAGGATATCATTATATTATAATAGTAATTATCGCTGTACTGTTTGCTTCTTATCCGTATTTGTAATATGTATTTCAAGTCCCTTTGAAGATATAATGGAAGAAACTAACTACTATAAGTGACATACATCTATTCATTCATCTATTGTCAATATTAGCAGTAGCAACAAATATGACTCAGAATCAGAGAATCAGTCTGGCAGTCTACGTTTATAGATGAACAATTCATGATTCACTCTAGATTTAACTTGATGGACTATGTGCAACACTCCCTATAATAAAGTAGTTCTAACATCATTATATCAGACTGCTGTGTAGATTTGTGTACATATAACCCGTCTCCCTCTCAACCTCTCCCCAATTATAACATCACCCCTTTTAAGGGTTCCGTAACCAATGGGACCCCATTACTAAGACTACGCAGTCCCTCTGTCTGTCACCAGGCTGTATCTCATAGTCCATTGAAATTTTCACAGATGATGTATTTCTGTTGCCACTATAACAACAAATACTAAAAAACTGAATAAAATAAATATTTAAGGGGACTCCTATACAACAAACATGATATTTTTGCTTGTTTTTATTTACGGCAACAGATAGATGCTTAAAATATTCACAGAACATTTATTTATATACATATTCACTTTAAAAATAAATAAATAATTTTTTTAAAACCAATATTTAAAACCCATACAACAAACATGATTTTTTGCTGTTTTTATAGATAATGGTACAGAACCCTTGCTTGCTTGTCATTGGGTGAATATCATGATCAGTTACATAAGTCTAGCGTTGGACATGAGCCTCCGGTTGGGGTTCACAAAGTGGATGCTTAAGATTACCATGACAGATTTATTACGAGGGCAGTTGCTGTAATCTTCATTCTTGGCAGGCAGATTGGTGATCACAGTAAGAGTTGTTACATAAATGCTCATCTCCTGACTAGACTCTACTAGACTATTAGGCTATGTCATCTCTAGAAATGACCCATATCATCCTGTAGGGGAGTATGTTCTGCAGAGCAATAATTATCTTCTCTTTAAATCTGCGATCAGTATTAGTAGTAAATACTTTTAATGGGTGTGTTGTGTTGAGTGTGCCCTCCAATGAGGATATTACTCATTCATGATAAATCCAAACTCAGGATATTCTTGCGTTTAAGCCTCTTTGGGTAGCTTGATGCAGTTAGCTTTACAGCCTTTTCATTGGGTTGTCATTCCAGTCTCCATCGGTATTTATCTGTGCATTAAGAATCCCTTGTTTCACTGTGTTTATTTTTAGATAATCATAGATATCTGTGTTAGTAATGAACTATGGAACATAGGCTTCGCAGAATCATGTTTTGGCAACCCTTGCAGGATAGATAAGTTTGTGTTGCTGGCACTCCACCATAGTTTGATGCCATGATTGATCTGGTCCCGATCCAAAGGTCCCCATCACACTTGCTGCATTGCCACGTTGGATGGCAATGGAGATCCTTTGGACCAGGCTTTAGAATGGCTTTATATTATAGTTTGTTGTCAGTGTGCAGGACACTGTTCCTCCCCATAATCCAGCACATTTTTTTTAATATCAATTAAGCTCTTTTTGTTTTGATGAGCTAGCGCCAGGTTAACCAACAATCAATATGTAGGTCTTGGTACTGGTCTATATTTTGAAATGGTATAAGAAAATGTGTCATGTTCAAGAAGCATTCAAATGTTCTAGAATATTCATTTGATCCGGGCAATGCATACAACTTTAATGTAAGCTGTAATAGTCATTGAACTTTGAACAATAATAAAATTATTCAATTGTCGTTCAATATCGTATTTTTAGATTATGACTGTGCACAACCTGCTATCCTATTTCAAAAGATTATGGTGAATGAAATTTAATATGAAATTTGTATTGCCCAAATCGAATTATCAGTCGATCATATCGATCACACATCGCCATGACGGTCTATGAGATTTACGACTTTCTATCCGGGGAGTATTTTTATTGATTCCAACATAGCCAACAAGAACTCAAGCTGAGGGTGTCACTACTATGTTGTCATGCGTGTGCACAGCTAAAATATAAAATACAGTATCTGTGATTACTAAAAACTACGAGTATAAGTTAAAAGTTTTCAAATGTAGAGATTAAACACTGTTTACTACAAGAATCAGGTGAGATGATGGTGATGGAGTAGGAACGTAGGTAGTAGTATGACAACCATGGGAAGATACGGGTTGGTCTATTATATAGTTGAAACTACATAGCCATGAGTAAATTTGTTGTAGTTATATGATTGATTATTATATTATTTCCAAATAAGTTGTCTAATTCAAGCTCATCTATACTTATTCAAGGCAATTAGCAAGTGATTTGGGATATTCTAGCATTTTGGCATCACATAACATGTGATTATATTATAATGTATTATATTAGAATACCTCAGAGTTTTCTTAATGCACATGCAGCCACTACACAAGGATTATCTTTTAAGCACATACTAAAATACTTATGGATATTTCTACTATTCTTCCTAGGATTTTCATATTCAGATGGAACTAAGTGTGTTACGAACACACAGTGTGTTTTGAGAGTGATGGTTTTGTTACCTTTGTTGACATTATTTTCTGTGCAGAGTGTCCGACTATGGAACTCTATCCCTGAACCCATAAGACGAACCCTTCTATTTCCTTTTCCTCCTGATCCACTTTTTTATTGACTACTTGTCTATCCATTATATATATTATAGGTTTTATATAATTTATTAAAATCATAGTATATTATTTTATCATATTTATGTAGTACCATTTGCCTCTTGTTATATAAACGGTTAATCTGCCTGAAGGTTGCTTGGAAAAGATTGCTCTTAGCGATAAGTACCTTTATTTTATATTCTTTTATGTTTTCTGTTCATTTTATTTTTTAGTGTGTGTACAAAAAGGTTTTTTTGAACTTGAATTATTTCAGTCGTATCCAATGTGTCACATGCAACGAATAAATTATAAGTCCATGATTATAATCCAATGGCATTTTTATTCCAGACAACATTATCCACATGATGTCACATGATAATGATGAAATTGATATAGAAGAACATGATGTGCTTGATGATCCTCATATAAGAGAAATTTTTCCGAACATTGAAGCCATAAAAAAAGAAATTCAGAGGGACTATGATGAAGGTTCGATACTTGCTATGTATAAATTATTTATTATTATATTAGCCATTTTATTTAGACATTGTTTTTACACAATTTTATGAATTACAGAATGACACTTAGATCAGCATGCCTGTTGGCCTATGCCTCCTCAAACTGTTGGTACTATTATTGTGCCAGCGGCAACTATTGTCCGAACTGAACCATAATTTTGGACACCTCTGTCTCCTGATGCTGTTTCTAAAATACCTTGTCCATCCACTAGTTTGTTATTATTATCTGATAGTATTCTTCTTATACATCTAACATTTTTTGCTTTTATTTGTAGTTTTGTCAGCACTTTCTTAATTTGTGATATTTTCTTGTATAGGTGCTCATGGCACACACAAGTTTTAACTTGCCTTGTTAGTCAATTTGGGTCAAATCTTGCAGTTTAATTTACAACTATTTGTGGGTGGTGAAATTTAGAATACCTATGTAAGTTTAGTAAAATTTCAATTTTATGGTACATCAAGCTGGTCTGATGGTAGATACGAAAGATGATTATAGGAACTAAGAAAAAATAAGTTTATTTGCATCGAAAAAGGATAATCATGATGACAGTCAGTTATTTTTAGTTTCTCACATTCCCTAGAGACATGCAAATATGATCAAATATACTCCTAAACTACCCATGATAAGCCCGTCTTGTTTGGGCTTGTTTGATTTGCCTTAATGGGTTGCCTTATTCTTGGTGCAGTTTCAATAAAGTTTGGTTACTTATTAGATAGTCTTTACTACACACTTTAGTAACAAGGTAGCAAAGCTTCATTGTGACTGTAATTTTCTTCTATATTGTGTAAGTATCACCCTGAGTTTAGTTTACATGTTTACACACACATGTTCAGCATCGGCAAAATATACAGCAGAAAATCATGGAAACATATGTGTAATAATATATAATAGAAGAATTATTACTAAGTATAATAATTTTGAATAAATTATTAACTATTTGTTTATTTCTTTCAGGGTTAAAGTCAGTGCCTGTAACTGACCCACTAAATAATATTGTACCGGGTATCAGAGACACAGAAACAAATAGATTGCTTATAAATGCAGATTTAAAGGTGGAACAACTTGTAACATCAGATAACCTAGAAAACAATTTCAAGAAAACAGAATCATCAGAAAAACGTTTCAATCGTAATAAAATTATTATAGGTTCTAAACCAAGCAAAAAGTTTGAGTATGAAGATTTTTTTAAACAGCAACTTATATCAAATTCAGTAGTAGAGCTGCGAGACCTCGGTCCATATCTGGAAAAGTGTCAAAGATACTGTCCTGAGTGTTTGATATTGTTTCCTAAAAAGTCGTTATTGACTACTCATAACAATACTACACATTCTCCTGTTAAAAAAAGCCAAAGCAAAGATACGTGTAATGATAAACAAACAGGAATACTAATAAATAAAGCCAGTTGCAGCGCTGACTCTATAAGTTTAAAGAGACGACAAGAGAATGTTCGAGAAAAAAAAATTGCAACAAAAAGAATTAAGAAAGTTAATGCTCAGTCATCACAGCAATCTGATCAAAAATTTTCTAATGAAAATAGTAAATGTGATCATTGTGGTAAAATATTTTCCTGCAAAGAATCTCTCATTGAACATATGTACAATATTCTTTGGAGTAAATCAAAATCACCAACAAAAATTAAAAAGGTACACAAAAATGTTATTACCAATAAAAAAGATAGCACTGTTGACGAAGAAATGACAGATGAGAAACGTAAACAATTAAGAACTAAAACAGACTCTGAAATTGAATTGTCTGAAGGCAAATTGTTTTACAGGTGCTATGTTTGTTCATATTATTTTAGAAATATAAAATTTTATACAACTCACTTAGAAACAAAACACAATGTAACTGATGATAAAATAACAATTGAGATTCCCCAAAAATTCAATCCAAAATGCAGATACTGTTCTGTAAAACTTTCTAACATGTTTTCTTATAACAGCCATATGCATCACAATCATAAAGAAAAGTATTGTACGAAAAAGGTAATTTCAACAAAAACACCTAGTGTTATTCGACCGACTACTAGTGATATAAAAAAGCTCGTGGAGACAAAGCAAGACGATTTACCGATATTAAATCAAGTCGTGTTAAAATCTATATTATTCAAATGTAATAAGTGCGATATACACTTCCTCTCCGCTGAAGCAGCAACAAGCCATTTGGAACATATGGAACTACTTATTAATTGGAAATGCTTAAAATGTAATAGCATTTTTAAGAAAAACGATGAAATGTTACACCTAAAACAACATTCAGATAATGACACATTTATGGTGTATGACCTAGATCCGTCTGATTTCCCTAGACTTTTGTACTGTTGTACAAGATGCACTGTACATTTCACTGAAGATAATATTTTGAGCCACTGTGCTACTTGCTTATCAGAAACGCCCAGCTCAATTTATTGTAAAATTTGTGACATTCTTATACATAAAAGATCCAGCAAAGCTCACGAGTTATGTCACTCACAAGATAATTTACAACCAAATGATTTCGTAATTATTGAATCAGATTACATTTTAGGTGTTGAATCTCTAAATGCTAAAAATGTGACAAAAATTGTAAAAAATAACAGTGGAAACAAATTGTTATATGATGGCAAATCAAAGAATGATAAGGATAATACCTTAGAGAATGGTAATCGTTTCAAGATGAAAAAATGCAAGAAGATCAAAAGAAAAGATTGTAAAAAAATTTCTCGGAAATCAAAAGTGAGCTCTCAATATAGAAAAAATGAATGGTTTAATTTTTCGTATTGCAGTACATGTAAATGTTTTATAAGAATTGTAAATGGAAAAATGGCTGTACATCTCGAGTTTAAATGTAGCCATTTGATAAAATATGTTTGTAAAATTTGCGGTCTAGTAGTAACAGCCAAGTCATATCAAAGTCATAAAATGTTGCATGTTGAAAACCCCAATTTAAAATTGCACAACTTCACTTTTACCGATATTCATGATCGACAGCGTATTTGCCCGCCAATACCAGAATATCCAAAATGTAAACATTGTGAAGTTCATTTTGTAACAAAGATGGATTCTGCAATGACTCATCTATGTAGCGACCGGGACTATCTGACATGCCACATATGTGACATAAAATTATCAGAAGAAGCCTTTAAATTGCACATGGGTTTTCACAACTATACTATAGGAAATAAATTGAAGTCTGGATTAAATAATAAATCGCCTAGAAACGTCACTATTGCAAGCAGTGAAATACTAGATTCAATCACTGTAATCCAAAACTCTGAAGGGCAATATGTTTCTAATATTCAGCAAAACAATTCTAATAACAATGATACTGCTATTCAACACAATACACTTCAAGAATCAACTATTATTTACTGTTGCAAAAACTGTAATGTAACTGTTGATTCTTATGATAAAGTGGTTGAACATTGCCAGGATCATTATAGCCGACAGAAATGTCGTTTGAAAATTGAGACATGTGAAATATGTGACTTGAAATTTGATAGCACTTGTTACATTGATCACCGAAAGTTACATTCGAATCAAACACAACCTATTTTTAGAAAAATAGATTTCGACACTTTTTATTTCACGTCGGATAATAATGTATGGCTTAATCATGTGTTCAAATCTTTCTCTGACAAAGAAATAAGTGAAATTGTCAATAAATCGATTTATAAAGTTGAGTGTCGCATCAAGATGGAAGTTATCCAAAACGGATCGCCACATTTAACTGTTTACAAATGTGACAGGTGTTGTTGTTTCATCAGCAATAAATCTATATACAGACATGCCGAAAATTCCTGTTTTAAACTTAGAAAGCACCCGTGTTCATTCTGCGGTTTACCTTTTATTTCATCTATTCTTCGTGTACAACATGAAAAAATTCACAAAACCCCTGACATTGGTATAAAGTCATACAGGATCGTTGTATTTAATAAAGAAAAAGATCGGACCTTAAATAAGGAACTTTCGTGTCGTCAACATTATGCATTATATCAATGCAGAAACTGCGACACAATAATTGATAAATATCAAATGTCACAACACATTTGCAACGAAGATGTAAGAAAATGTTCAGAGTGTGGCCTAGTGATTCGGAAAATTGAATTTGACACACATGTACAGAGACACAAAGAACTAACTAATTTCAATGAAGATAACATAAAAGTAATTCTATTTGGGGACATGATAGACAGCTCTAAAAACTGTAAAATATTAACATCGTCATTCGGTGGCATTGTTTCTGACTACACTTTTTACAAGTGTGTGAATTGTCAAATATCTGTAAGGAACGATAAATCGAAACACACTTGCGCTACAGGTGCGCTGAGATTCCTATGCCCAATCTGCAATCTATACATATCTGCTAATAAGTTAAAAGAACACAAAAAATTGCATGATGTTGATCCAGATTTTCTGAAAGAAAATATACGAATATGTGAACTTGACATGAGGAACATTGAATCAAAAGATAATGATACTGAGCCTGACAACAATCAGACGTTACGTAACGACGTCAATGTAAGTGTAAAAGATTTAGTTGCATTTTCGTCCCTGAATAAAAATGATACTGCAATTGAAAACTCGTTACAAAAAGTTGCAAAAATTTATAAGTGTAAATGTGGCCTTAATTTTCTAGACGAAAAGACTATAACTACTCACATGGAAATCTGTAATCCAAAGATAAGAGCATCTAAACAAAAATGCTCCAAATGCAATATTCTATTCACTCCTAATATATTGTTTACGCATTTACTTATACATCACGGAAATAAGGAGATTAATTTTAAATTTGATATTGTGGAAATGGGAAAGAGTAATGTTGAAACAGTTCCAAATGAGGATGATTCAGAAACAAATTCATCTGAGGAAACCGCGCTGGAAAGTGTAATACATGTGAAGGAATATGACAAGAGGATATACAGATGCAATAAATGTTTTCTTCATTTTTTAACCAAGGCATCAATAGTTCTTCATCACAGCGAAAAGCATGAGACTCTGGCAAAAATTCAAGACATTTGTAACATATGTGGTTTAAACTTTGTGTCGTCGGTTTTACCGAAACACATAAACATACATCACAAACAGTTTAATCTAAAATACGATGATTTCATTATAATAGATCTATGAGTATAAATAGACATTCCTTTTCGTCATGTATTTGTTGTAATTTTAATGAAATGGTACGGACACATCCGTAGGATGAATATATGAAAGGATGAATATATTTTTATTATTGTATATACACATATAGAATTTTAATTGATCAGCAAAAACTATTATTAAAAATTAGATAAGTAAAATAATTAATAAGATTAATTTTTTTCGAATCTAGTAGTATCGTCTACACACCAACTAAATCGAGTACCGATAGATAGCCTTACTGGGAATCTAACGAATTCAACGGTTAATCCATATATTGCTCCTATTTTGTAAAACGTGCTTTATATATAAAACTATAGAGTATGTTAAATTAAAGTGGTGGATATGAGATACCTCTGGGAAGGGGCCGTTCAATGTTATCAAAAATAAGCAAAGTTCCCTCCTAGTATAGTATAGTTCTTACGTAATACTTGAACGGCCCCAAAATGTTTCAGGAATAATACATGGACTAAGCGGAGTGCTTTTATTTCCTACTAAATAATAAATAAATACTTAATGTGTGACATTCAGCATTTATTTTATTTGACTGACTGTTGTGTTTATTCCTAACTCTATGGACACAGAACGGCCTACTTTAGTAAAGCTCCCTACTCAAAGCTCTGTTGCAGTGCCACTACCAATCGTGTTGTACGAGGGGCATACCGAAAAGATCGGTAATCGAGTACTTTCGATTTAATTAGATTAAAAACTCTTTTTGATGAATAAACACTGGTTAGTTGAAAATCGAATACAATTGACAGAATTAAAAAAAAATTTTTTTTTAAAGAACAATATCAGTTTGAAATTGATAGGTCGATAAAAAAATGGAGCTTACAAGAGAAAGTCAGAGAAAGTTTCCGTGCCATAATTTTTTACAACTTTCGACGAGGATTATCTCAGGGACAATGTCTCGCTGAGCTTATATCTATATACAAGAGTGAAGCGCCTAGCCAGACGACAATATATCGCTGGTATTCTGAATTCCGGCGTGGACGTGCTTCTCTTGGCACCGTACCTTCCACAGGCCGGCCAAAAACAGCGGTTACACCAGAAAATGTCGCTGTTGTGCGCCGAATGATACAGGATGACCGACATATTACATATGAGCAGATTCGGGCTACTTTAGGGATAGGTATGACTGCGATACAAACTGTTTTACATGGTGAACTGGGAGTGAGAAAGCTAGTTTCCCGCTGGGTGCCCCATAATTTGTCCGAAGAGCAAAAGGCGGCTCGTGTCAATTGGTGCCGGTCTACTCTGCAACGCTTCAACGGAGGAAAGTCAAAAGCAGTTTATAACATTGTCTCTGGTGATGAATCATGGATCTATTCATATGAGCCAGAAAGAAAGCATCAGTCGGCTGTCTGGGTCTTCGCAGGTGAGATCAAGCCAACAAAAGTTGTCCGCTCTCGCAGCGTATCGAAGAAAATGGTCGCTTCGTTTGTCGCGAAAACAGGACATGTAGTCACAGTTCCCTTAGAGGAACGGAGAACGGTTACCGCTGATTGGTATACAACGGTTTGTTTGCCACAGATGATATCCGAACTCCGTAGAGGTAACCCGAAACGACGCATAATCCTCCATCACGATAATGCGAGCTCTCACACCGCTCAGAAAACAAGCGAGTTTTTGAAGCAGGAAAACGTTGAATTAATGGATCATCCTCCATACAGCCCTGATCTGAGTCCCAATGATTACTTTACATTCCCTAGAATCAAAGATTTATTGCGTGGTCAGCGGTTTCAAGGTCCAGAAGAAGCAGTGGAAGCATACAAATCGACGATTTTGACCATGTCAACTTCGGACTGGAATTGCTGCTATAATAATTGGTTCGAACGAATGCAAAAGTGCATTAACTGCAACGGAGAATACTTCGAACAGCAATAAAAATAAATTTAGTTATTTCCTGTATGTATTGTTTTATATTCCCGATCATTTCGGTATGCCCCTCGTATGTATGCGCAGGGCCGATATTTTAATTGTACACCCTGCTGCAGGGCCGCAGTGTCATTCTGCCAGCCCGACACACGATTGCCCCACTTCGCACGCTCTAAGCAGGGCCATGTGTATCTCAGTCGGGACGATGATTTATGCTACCATATTGTTTACGTCTCTTGCAACGGTTGTCATTTGTTTTCTTAAATATCAGTTTTTGATGACTTTTTGTGGGTTTTGTGCATATGTTATAGTCTAACCTCGAAGGCCCGGTGCTCCTAGGTTTGACTAGACAATCCGCATGTCCACAGATCACTATACTCGTATAATGTACTACCCACGTACTGCCACGTACTACCGCATGTCTGACTTAAAAGTCTGTCAAAGCCGAAATAAAGAAATATTTTTTTAAATATGACAACGTTACAATAATTTTACAAATTACGTTTTGTTATACCTAATCTAACAAACTAAGACATTCTAATATCTAATTAAAGTTTGACTGATCAAACCTCGATTTAATGAAATTGATTTTCGACGTTTGCCTGAGACCAAACTTTGTCTCTTGTAGGTTTGACGAAATTTATTTAGTCAAAGACCGAAATTGGAATTTATTTCGGAGTTTAACCGAAGGTTTTGGTCAAACCTAGGATATACCGGTCCTTCCAACATTTAGATAATGTAGGAGCCATTTAAAGAGTTTACGACTTAATACAACAGCGTAAGCTATACTACTGATTTGCAGTGCTTTGTGGAGCTCTGCGGCAGTTACTGCAAGCAGTCCTTTGAGTAGGGCGCTTAAGTCCGACCAATGAGGGACAGCCTTCGGACCATGAAGGTAAAAAGATTATCAGCTAGCGGAACAGTAACATCTTTTTAGCTTCATGCTTCAAACAGTTGACCATTTAACACGCGACAGATTATGATTTAACAGTTTCACTTCGATCTACCGTAAAAGCAGTATATTACGGTTTACAATCTGTTGACACTACAATCTCGCAAGATATAATCTAACAGTACATTTTTATGTTGACATACAGTATACATTTTATTTAGAAATCTACAGAAATGGCTTCAGCCTTTATAACCTAGTTACCCCAGTTGTACCCCTGGGGGTACAATTTAAGAGTATTTCTGGTCCTGGAGGAAAAATTACAGTTGAGAATATTGGCATGGCAGTATATGGTGTTTTACCTTTGCCAAAAAATCTTTAAAAAAACCTATTATTCTGACAGTGATAGAAAACAGTCTGTCAATGTCAAACGCAACTAAATAGTGAAGTGAAGTTGGAATGGAGAGATTTACTGTTTAATTTATTTTCATGGATATTATTCTGAATTATGTGTGATAAATAACAAATGAAATGTATTTCCACGAACGTTTTTGTTACTGGCTCGGCCATTTGAAACTATCTCGTGTTATATTGATGGTGTCTGTAATTCTATTCGTGGTGCCGCTTATTACTCACTATTATTTATCCAAGGCAAGTTGAAATGAAACAGGACATACGGCGTGTTGTGATACAATTAGTATAGCACTACTCTAATTCTTTCTATCAAAACAAAATATCCCATACTAATATAATAAATGCGAAAAGTGTGTTCTTCCTTTACCACGTAACGGAGAATCAGAATGACTTAATTTTTGTATAGGGATAGTTTGTAGGTCGCAAAAAGATAAAGGCTTATCCCGATCTATACTTTTTATTCCGGTCTAACTAGAAGTTCTCATGGGATAATTTCCGAAATCTACATACGACGAAGTCCCGAGAAAAAGTCAGTTTATTTCAGTAATAGTTCTTCTACTAAAATAGAATCAATGTTCACACTGTAACGACAATGTCAATTTGATGTTACCCATTATACATAATTTTCAGGGAATGGGGAATTTCGTGACAGAACTGAAACTCTTGACTAACAAATAAACTGGCTTTCACTTAATACTTAGGATGTTTAAATTCACTCAAATAAATTGGTCAGGGTGAACAAAAGAAGACACTATAAATTAGAAATTTGTGACTGTATAAGTGTATATTGAATAAATAGAGCCATTTGATCTCTCACGCTAATGAGGGACTGGCTATTTAATAATTCCATACTGAACAGTGTTATTGACAACATTTGTTGTCACTAGACTTAGATAACATGCTGGTATTTAGACAGACAGTCACTACCATCAGCCAAATTGGATTCCAATAGGTTTTGGATTTGATAACAGTCCATTGTGTAGCTCCTAGGGTATGAAGAAAGGAACCCTACAAGGTTTATGACTGAGCCCAATCACATGTTCTAAGGATAACTTTTCTTTCATCCATTACAAAAAATAATGGATTCTCTATCATAATAATAAATCTATTTCCAAATGTTTTTGTTTCCAGTATGAATCAACATCAATATCAATGGGTTCTAACTCCATGAGGCACACTCTTGAGGCTCTTGGTGATCCCTCTGCTGTAAATGTGGCTGACCTCAAAGTTAGAATAGAGGAAATGCTTCGAATCAAGGTTTGTAACTGTAAACTTAAATAATCTTTTATATTCATTTGTAATGTATGTACTTATTATTTTTAAAAATCGGAATATTGAATTAAAAACATGAAACTATAACTGAATGAGAAATGCTTACTATGTTATTTAATAATTTTCATGT
The DNA here is from genome assembly GCA_910589575.2 of Carcina quercana. Classification (NCBI taxonomy): domain Eukaryota; kingdom Metazoa; phylum Arthropoda; class Insecta; order Lepidoptera; family Depressariidae; genus Carcina; species Carcina quercana. The sequence goes on from OU342429.1 coordinate 8,076,392, forward strand.
TTGTATGATTTGAAATTGTATGATGTATGATTTGAAATTGGTTTAGATTGATAAGTCAGAACCAGAAATAAATTTGTAATTGAAAAGCCAAATATTTGCCAAACATTACTAATTCATCAATTATCTAGTGACCAAGAGTCATAGCTTTATTAGTAAATGATTGAATAGAAATTACTATTTATTTCACTATTCAGAATATCTTTATAAATCTCACTTTACCCAGACCTGCTGCAATGAGAATCTTTTATTGGATAAATAAGCTGTTCTTTTTGTATGTTTGATTTTGTACTTTCTTGAGTTCTTTTTTAATGTTTGTGTGCAATAAAGTTCAATATACAGCTCAATATATAACAGACAGAAATCTAAAAAACTAAGACACTCCTACTATATGAATCATTAAAATATATTAAAATTAAGTTTGATTTTTTGATGTTTTTTGTATATGTATGAGTATACTTACTATGCACATGTGTAAAAACGATATTTTAATATTAATTAATTTTTGGTAGCACTTTATTTCCTCTACAAGCCACCGTGTTGGATTTCACGTGACGTGATATATTACCCATGGAGAAGAACGACACTTCCAATGATACCTCATTTTTCAAAATAAGAAAAGTGTTTTAGTGTGAATCAGAACTCGCCTTTTGGATTAGTAATAATTCAGTAAAAAACGTAATTTATTAATACTATCTAACTACTAACAGAAGAACGGCAGACCTTCACCTGTATACTGTTGATATTCCTACAGCTCACACAAAGTGTTTCACATTTATCATCTGCATGCACTACTACTTTCCATGTTCCCTGAGAACTACAACTTGGGAATCTCGAAAGAAGAGTAAATAGGCACCTTTTAGTCTAGACCAACGCGTAATATCGTCGATCTTATCGTCACTTAACATCTTCTATAAAAAATAAAATATAATTAAAAAACTTGCAGTTTGCAAAGGATTTTTATGAATTTGATCTGATTGTAATAATGTTTGTGGAACCTCAGGCATCGGTATCGACAGAGCTCCGCGAGCTGGAAGCGCGGCGCGGCCGGCTGCAGCGCGAGGCGGCCGCCGCCAGCTTGAAGGCGGACAACGTGAAGGCTGAACATGCGCACGCGGCGGCCGAACTGCAGAGACTGCGTGCTTCCGCTGAACAAGCTCGTCTAGCGCAGCTCGAAGCCATGCGCCGCGACTCACCAGACCTCGCTCCTCCCTTTCAGATTCTCCCAAACAACCCCCCGCCCGTCCTGCTTCCTATCACCCGATCCTCTGAACAACATTGCCGTATGCATTCTTGCTTCGATCACTCCAGATGCTCCTTAACTTCTGGTTTCCCAATATATCTCTATGATCCTGATGCCTTTGCACCTTTGATTGGTGCTGAGGTGGACGGCTTTCTTAAAACTACACTCCGACAAACCTTGGGATACAACACACATCTCACTAAAGATCCTGTGGAGGCTTGCGTTTATCTTGTCATCGTTGGAGAGGCTTTTCCTGCAGATAAAAATCCCACGTAAGTTAAAAACTTTCGATTTGAATGCTGAATCAAGTTTATTAATGATATTTAATAAGTCACTTGTTATTATATAATATCATTGGTTAGGTTGTTTAAATTTTTATTTTTAATCCTAAATATTAATTACAGTTCGACGACGGAGCCATTTAAGCTAGTACTGAACGAAACGGCAGTAAAAAGCTTGCCCTATTGGGGTGGCGACGGACGTAACCATATCTTGTTGAACATGGCGCGGCGCGAGCTCTCCGTTGGCTCCGGTGATGCGTTTCTTGGAGCTTCAATAGGAAGAGCGTTGATTGCTCAGTCCACCTTCACCCATACGCAGTTTCGTCCCGGTTTTGATATAGTGACGCCCCCAGCTCTCGGGCCACCGGGTGGCGACGTTTGGGCGGATTGTGCACCTCTAGCGCCAGCAAGAAGGAAATATTTACTTAGGTAATATATAGGTATAGCTTACACATAAAAAGACGAAACACCTAATATACTCTGTAATAAATTTATAACCTACGTTTAGTTTTCAGGGCTCACAACCATCAGCAACCGGTCCAGACAAAGATGAAGACAGTTCCTTGATAGAGCATTTGCAAAAGGCAGTGAAAGCTGCCCCAGAGTCAGACGTATTCTATCTACAATTCGAATGTGACCCACCAGTGGAGAAGCGCGCTGTTCGACCGATCGGAGACTGGGCGTTGTGTGGCACTGACCGCTCGCGGCGGGCCATATTGCGAGACTCTACTTTCGTATTGATTCTAGCGCCAGCGGACCGACTATATGCGACTACAGCCCTGTTGCAAGCAAGATTATATGAGGCACTTAGATCTGGCGCGATCCCAGTAATACTAGGCGGAGATAGGATTCAACTTCCGTATGATGAGGTGTTAGACTGGCGACGCGCGGTTATACCGTTGCCTAAAGCACGCGTCACGGAGTTACATTTTTTGTTGCGAGCGATGCTGGACGCGGACCTGCTGTCCTTGAGGCGGCAAGGACGAGTGCTGTGGGAGAAGTATCTCAGTTCAGTTCAAGCCAGCACGGACACGCTGGTGGCAGTGCTACGGACACGGTTGCACATCCCACCGAGAGCCGCGGCACCTGCCACCGGCACGCCTGCGTTCAACGGGTCCTACAATCCGCCTCATATAGAACCGCCCGCGATCGATACCGAGCCTGAAGAGACACTCGGACCACTAGAGGCTCCGTACCCCAGTCCCACTTACAAGCGAAATTACTCCATAGGATTGCTGCAAGGGTATGTATCAAGGCTCTTCACTGTATTTTTTTAGTGAATTCGATCCATATATTTTTGCTGATCCGGGATGAACGCTGTTCACCAGGAATGGGCATGATATTCCTTTCCGCTAAACTATTGAATGTCTGACACTCGAATCTACCTTTGTTCTTTGTCGGCTTACGAGTTTTCTAAAGCCTATTTTAAAGGCAAGAGTGTTCCATCCTTCTCACATACATCTCACACCTTTTTGTAGTCACGGCTTTCACACGAAAAGTTTTAAGAAACTGAACATTAATGCTGGTACCTACTTAGCATGTTTATTAATGTCTACACTATTGAGTCGGAACCCTAAAAGTATGCCCTTATTTCATTCCAGGTATGAGATGTGGAACGACTGGTGCGACCCTTTCTCCCTGTACCCCTCTTTGCCGTGGGATCCGACAGTGACGTCAGAGGCTCGGTTCGTGGGCTCGGCTGCAGGTTTCCGCGCGCTGGGGGGCGGTGCCGGTGGTGCGGGACGGGAGTTCAGCGAGTCGCTGGGTGGGGACCGGCCCCGCGAGCAGTTCACCGTCGTCATCCTCACGTACGAGAGGGAGGCCGTGTTGCTAGCATCGCTGGCCAGGCTGCGGTCGTTACCATTTTTGAATAAGGTAAGATGAGGAGTAAAATCATCATCAAACAATATTGTGGTCAGGCATTCTATTTTCTTATGTTTAATTTCATGTCTCTAGAACCAGTGGTTTAGGGCACCGCCACACCTACCGATTCTGTTCTGATCTACCTAGAATGACCTAGATCAAAAAATAATCCTGGCCATCTGAGAGAGAGATTTTGCCTCAGTAAGCAGCAGCTTACAGCAGGTGGCTCGGGACCGGTCGATGTGGCGTACCATGAGGGAGGCCTATGTCCAGCAGTGGACGTTTCCCGGCTGATGATGATGATGATGAAGCAGCAGCTTTGTTAGTACAAAGCGAAAGTAAAAGGTAGACTAGTATGTCATCGGCAAGTGATAGATTACGACTGAGTGCAAATCAATAAAGCCCGGCGACCGGTAAGTGTGTTGCCATCAATGTGTGTGTTTGTACTGATGTAGGCCGTTCTAGGTAAATCAGAACAGCATATATAGGTTTGTTCCCAGTCATATTCTGAGTATGATATGTACGTTTGTTTTGTAGGTGGTAGTGGTTTGGAACGGAGTGACTGGTCCGTCCCCGTCGGTGCCGTGGCCGGAGAGCGGTGCGCCGGTGTCGGTGGTGCGTGCGCCGCGCAACTCCCTCAACAACCGCTTCCTGCCGTACGACCTCATCGAGACGGAGGCGGTGCTGTGCGTGGACGACGACGCGCATCTACGACACGACGAGATTGTCTTCGCATTCAGGTTGGTGATACACACTATGTAGAATAAGCACAAGGAGTATGGTTGGAGAGACCTCGAACGTGTTCTCAAAACAACAACAGCGACAACACTAATGTTCATGTCAGTGTATCAGAAAGGGACAGCATGAAGAGACAACAACTGAGAAATTTAATATTAGAACATTTTGTTTTATTAAATGTTATAACTGAAATATCATCCCACCTTTTGTGTGACTCGAAGTTGTGGTATACATTCAACGCCATTTAAATATATATTTTCCTTTTAATATTAACGCATAATTTTGCATAATAACGCACCCTCACCCACACGTTTGCACTCCCTCACACACTTTGCACAGTCTCACATACTGATCACAAAAAAACTTTTTTCTTTTAATGTTCTGTTTCCTTCTTCTATTAAATGAGTAATATAAGTAGATGAAACTGTTACATAAAACCATTATTAATTATAATTTATTGAAATTTATTAGTTATAAAATTAAAAAGAAATAAATGAAAATTTATTGATATAAGGTCGTTATAATGTATGTAAGGTAATTCTAGGAAGTGCAGGGCCTCTTAACACAAGTCATCAGTACTTAAGAGGAGGTCCTGAAAGTATTGTATAAATTGTTGTCCTTTTAAGAAAAATAAACTATTTAATTTATTTTATTATTATTTTATTTTAAGGACACAATTCCTCGCGTAAGATTAAATGCGCATACGGTTGCAGACTGCGGGGGCCCCCGCATGCACCGGACCCTCCATTTGTTATTCTATTTCGAGCATCATCACACAACATTCTCTCTCTCTCCCTCTCCCTCTCCCCCTCGCACATATTATCTCTCTCACACACACACAATATATATATTACGATGCATTCATGGCATGGCGCAATCTTAGAGTTGCCTACATCAGGAAGTGAACGATCATTTCAAGTAATGGTGACATTTCATGATATGGTCTGCTAGTACTAGCCATATTGTTAGATTGTCAACATTCGTCTATTTATCCATCCACGATTGTCCGTATCGTATTTAGGGTGCCCATTCAATATGGTATTAGATTAATCTCGAATTAGGAACTACTCCGACGTACTGTAGTAACATTTAGAACTTAATGCACTGCACTTTCTGCTATAATTAACACTTTATTGCGCTTTTACAGCACAGAGCCAAAGCCTCATTCGATTGAGGCTTCTGGGTGAGCACGCTTTCCATCCAACGGCCTTATCGTCACTTACCATCAGGTGAGATAAAGGCCAAGTGTAAACCCATTATAAAATTAATAAAAACATTATTGTTTACCGCTACTGCGTAAGCTATGGCATAAACAAACCCACTGTTAGGGCCTCTGATCGAGAACATTGCTATTTCCTAAGATATGATTGTTCAAGTTTTGTATGGATATATGTAGCATACATTGTAATTATTTGTAAGGTTCCGTACCTCAAAAGGAAGAAAGGAACCCTTATAGGATCACTTTGTTGTCTGTCAAGACCATTTTTCTCAGGAACGCGTAGGTATCAAGTTGAAATAAATATCGCTTGCACAAGTCTGCAGCTTGCGGCTGTGGAAATATCAAAGTGTGACCGGTTTCTCTGTTATTACACCAAAATACACCAAATATAGCACACATCAACTCTCGCCGGCCGCCCAAAGCAAGCCAAAGACAAGATTCACGCCCTTTTGGGTCTCGCAAAACAACAACAGAGTTATTAGACGATAAACGCTCCAGTCAGTCTGCCGAAACCGTCCCATCAACTGCTTAGCCTGTTGTTTCAGGGTGTGGCGCGAGCACAGAGATCGGATTGTTGGGTTCCCGGGCAGGTACCACGCGTGGGATCTCAACCACAACAATGGGTTCCTCTATAACTCCAACTACAGGTATGTACTTACAAAAATACACAGACATTCTCTTTAAAAAGACCACTGTTTAACTATAGCTTTAAACCGCTTCCGTGGCTTGACGCTCTCGAAAACCGTAGGTCCCGGGATCGATTTCCATTGGTACTTGGTTTGGTTGATAGTAAATCATTTTCTGTCTGTCTTGCCAACCACCACAATGTTTCCTAAGTCTACCGCCAAACAGCGCTGTTGTGTTCCACAGAGCAGAGCTTCATTGATTTGACGCTTCTGGGGTTCCGCACGGTTTGAGCACGAAAGTGAGAAAAAGACCAAATGCAGTCTTCTTTTATAGGGATTTATATTGAAATTAAAATTAAATGTTGACATTAAATTTATTTTAGCTGTGAACTGAGCATGGTTTTGACTGGGGCGGCATTCATCCACCGTTACTACATGTGGGCGTACTGGCGCGCGCTGCCTACCGCCGTCAGAGACTACGTGGACGAGTTCATGAACTGTGAGGACATTGCGATGAACTTTCTCGTCGCACACATCACCAGGAAGCCGCCGGTCAAGGTGCGTTGTAACTGCACTGAACACGTGTGAAGGAACTAGCTCAGACACACATACACAAGGTATACACAACAAAAGTGCGCCAAAGGCCAGACACTCGGGCGTCAATATGCAGCGCACGTCATTGTCAGTTACACTTGTGTGTGTGTTTGTGTGTGTTTTAGTTGACCTCAAGCATTATTTGTCGAGATGGAATCTTTCAAATTCCTTACTAATTCGTGCCTGTGTCATCCACACAAGATTTTCGTTTTACTGCCCCGGCTGAAGCTGCCAATAGATTTTGTCAAACTGACAAACAGCAAATTTATTGGCTCTGGTACGCTAAGGAAGATACGCTTAGTACGTTAAATATTTATATACAAGTTTAATAATGGTTTACTTTCTCTTGATGACCAGGTGACTTCGAGATGGACTTTTCGCTGCCCCGGCTGCCCCGTCACGCTGTCAGCAGACGAAACACATTTCCATGAGAGACACAAATGTATACAGTTCTTCTCTCGGGTGAGTTTAAAAAGGCATGGCGTTACTATAGGCCAAGTGCATAACGTAGTAGGTTCCTGCGGTATGCGGCAAGCTTTGCAAGTGTTTCTACTTTGGACGTATCCTAGCTGATGATGTACGTAGTAAATTGACTTTGGTGCTTATAAATATTATTGTTTCTGTTAAACAGGTGATGGGCTACACTCCATTACTGTCCACTCAGTACCGAGCAGACTCGGTGCTCTTCAAAACGCGGATACCGCACGACAAACAGAAATGTTTCAAGTTCATATAGGAATATGTTTATAGATCTTGTTTTTTTTAAGGCTATGATAATACTGCCTTGATATTGTAGAGATATATTGACGATTCTGAGATAAAGTCAATTCGCTTAGATAGCGTCGCCGACTCTAGTCAAAGGATGCTCACTGCGTCGCTCATCCGCTGGTGAATTTGACAATTTGATAAATGCTTACAAACTCTTGATTATTACTATCAAAGAGTGTTTACTTTACCCTTTTTTTTACAACAATCACATATTCCGTTCGGCTGTACCCACACTAGATAAGCGAATGGACTATATCAAACATTCTAGCTAAGAAACCTTAGGAAGAAATAACTGAAATGTCGGACTCAAATGTATCAAATGTTTATGCTCAGTTAGACTCTCTAAGTCTAACACCGCTGGTGAAATACCTGAATTATATTTATATGAATAGAAATTATATTTAAATAATGAAATCCATATATTAAGAAGATGTATCTTGGTTGTGTGATTGATCAATTTTATATTATTAGAAGGTATAATATGTAATTTTGATGTACATTTGTAAATATATTATCTCTTAATCAGGAAGAAGCCGCCAATCAACTAACGCACGCCTGTGTTATATCACTCACTATGTTTAACCTCTGCCGGGGCCTAATGGCTACACGCTTGGACAATCCTAAGATTCGTTTTCGATTCCCAGTGGGGGTATACCTATCGGTATTCGGTTTGTTTGGTGGTAGGGCATTTTCTATGTCCACCTGCCGCCAAATAGCAGTGTTAATAGGACTGTATTGTGCCGGTATGACTGGTTGCATAGCCTCATGAGATTGAGACTTCTGGGTGCGCATGCTTACCATCCAACGACCGTATCGCCACTTACCGTCAAATGAGATGAAGGCAACTCATCATACATAAAAACCTCACACTGAAGGTTTTAATCGCCTCTGACTAGAAGCTGTACAGTTGTACTGATAATCCAAAGGTTGCAGGTTCAAGTCGAAGCGGGTTATAGTTACTGGCACACAACTTGAACAATAATGGGCATAGTGGGGATGAGTTCGCGCATCAACGCGTTCGAAATGACATTCCCCTCCCGTTCCCCGCCAAAGAGACCCTAAAATCGTTTGCTGCGCAGTCAATGTCATTTTTCAAGTTGTTTACCGGGAACTATACCTATCGTTACTCGGTTTCTTTGTGGCGGGCAGGGTTTAGAGGTAGGTGATCTGATTATTGATCACGCTTCTGTCATTTCATTTTTATTGTTTGCTATGGTACCGTGTAAATGGATTGTATTGTTATCTAAATAATATGTATGGTTTGTGGTATGGCATACATTTAATTGCCGTTCAAGTGCCTTAGTGACTTCTGAGATCTTAGGTACACTTTCATACAAAGCGAATTATGAGGTGCGTGGCTTCGAGTTGGTCGGCGACTTCACTTTCTCATTTATATCTGTCTTGTAATGTACATATGTAGATTCGTAAATATATTTGGAGCTATTAAAAATAAGTTTTATTGACATGTCATAGAATACTTTGTTATAATATATTTATATGGTATGCATTGTACTTTACATTGCATTTTACTTGTCATTTGGAAAGTAGCGAAGACATCAATAAATAAAAGTTCAAATGAAAACTCCCGCGTATGAAAATTATAGAACTGACTGTTGTATGTATGGTCCTATTTATAATGAACTCTTTTTTATAATATGCAAATGTAGTATACAATGTAGATAAATTATATTGTATCGACTCAAGCAATAAGTACAGTCAGCATAGCATATATATTAGTTAGAACAATTGTTAAGTTTCATGACTTTAGTACTCACTATAAATGTACTACTACCTATGAAGAATTTTTTTAATTCACCTGTAAAGGCAAGATTAAATCAAGGCGTTCAACGTAATGCGTGTTTGTGGCTTTCAAGTAGCGTCCGACGTTTTTAGCCGGTCTGCGTGGTGCTTTCAGCAAGCCAATTCACTGTCACCTAGTCGCAGCTGGCAATGACGTGGTATACGCGTCTTTCTAAATCCATACTTACCAATATACCGACCGCTTAAATGAGTCCTCGCCCGCTTTCGATTCATTTAACCGGTCTATAGCGAAAATAAGTTTGATGGTTTGTTTGTCTTTCCTTCAGGAAGTAGCGGAGAGTCAAAATGATTTTATTTTTGTATATGGATAGTTTATGGTAAAGGACATACTTCTACTTCGCACTACTTCATATCCCTTTCTAACAGGGATACATTCTGAAATCCACGCGGCCAATGTCGTAGTGACTGTACTGCGCTTGTGCCGCATATTTAGTGCTTTTACAATAAATATGGCGTGTCTAGGATAAATCTCATTGCATATAACAATAACTTAATTTCCTAGCCGTTGTCTTTAGATGCGTCAACTGATCGCCTTGCTCTACCTGGTGGACACGCGTCCGACAACTAGATTTAGTCTCGTCTTTAGGTGATGTATTGGTTTTTAAGCTAAAAATTGTGTGTGTTGGGGTAGTTTATTTACTACGAGAAATGGTTATTCCTTTTGTACAGAGAATACACATCGGACAATAAGATTATAAGCTTGTTTCATAGTAAAATGAAAATTATCAATATGAAAACTTTTTAGATTCCTAGTTTTAAAACAAGGAATTGAAGGCATAAAAAAAACACGTATGAATTACGCAATACACATGTATTCCTAATATTTTTTGTAGCTTTTATATTTAAGTTTAGTATGGGATATCTTTAATCAAAAAGCTTCAAAATGGTAATTGTTTTGACTTTATAATTTTTATCTGAATAGGTCTTATATTGGAACGATTTTGTTTTGTAAACCACTAGTCCCGACACTAAAGACTGATTGACTTTCTGTAATAAACTGCATTTAAATTTAACTAATTATTTTATTTTATGTGTAGTACCCTGTACGGAGGTGTAATCCTCTTGACTGAACCAGTTTGCACGATTACTTTGGCTACGAGGAAGAAAAAACTAATGGGAGAGATCCTATTAAATTTTTTTTTAGCTCTAAGTTTTATTATAGATTCCTCCACATTCACGACTAAACTCTTTAGAGACTATGTCAAAGACAATCCCTAAAGCGGACCTTCTTTGTGTATTCTATGGCAAAGTTCTTTGGTAAATTTGGCACGTTTTTCGTCGAATTTGGAGTTTACGGGGAAATATTTATATCCTCTTGGGTAAATATAAAAGGAAACTCTTGACGTTTCTATGAAATCGATAATTGTTTGCGGATTTAATTTGATAATTATGCCTCGTAAATGCATTGTGTATAGTTGTTAACCTATAGGGTATAGGGTACATTGTTCTCCAAAGGCGAAAACAGTCAAATTTCAGTGGATAAAAGCTGCAAAAAAAATTGGCCGCCGTTTGGATAAGCGCACAATGATATGTTCGTCTCCTTACACAAAATATGATCTTGTAAATATGTACGTCCAAATAATCCGCTAGAGAGGTATTCGTATTGCGTAAAAGAAGTTCAATAAAACTGCTGTCAATTAATTAAATATATTTTTATTTAAAAATATGTTTTAAATTTATATTCTTAACTAATGCTGGTTCACATATTCACGATAAGATTTTAAAAAACGACGATACTGAGAAATGTAAGTATGAAACTTATGTAATTTTAATACACAGCTCATCAAATACTCAGAAAAACTTACGGTTCGAAACTAAATGTACTTACATTTCGTGTTTTTAACGGGTTTATTTTAATTTCAATACAAACATCTCTATTTATATATATCAAAGAGGACGACAATATGTAAATTTTGTACTTCATTGCAAGAATATGATACACATATTATGTAGAATTGTAGATAGGTGCCAAAATAAACTAGATTATATCAGTTATATGTAATAAATTAGTAACACACAGATATGAGTACATTTAAGATGTTGTACAATTATATTACGATTATTCTGATTTTGTACATTATTTGGTTTAATACAAACCCGTTACATAATGATATAAGAACGTTATATCATTCGGAACCGCACTGTTCCCATACATTCGTTATACATTTACGTATTTAATTTAGGTAATAAACAGTTCGTTGGTATTAAAAAGGAGCAGAAAACTAAAGCAAAGGTGATTTTTTAAAGAATCACACATAGAGCCTAGCTCTTAATCTAAACTAATTAATTAATTCTAGATAAAATCTCGAATAAGTGTTACAAAAATTTAGGTTAAGTAGACTAAACTCATAGACACGCCACTATAAACCAAACTAAATGCCATTACGCTTTGCTATTCTGTACGTACTAAGTCACTTCATATCTTCATCACTTGGCATCGGTGAATCCGTCGTGAATTTATAATTTCATTTTTATAAGTGTGTGAAAATGTCTGGAAAAAAACTATGTAAAACGTTAAGTGAAGTTAAAGTGACCTTGTATATAGTGATATGTGTTCCAAAGTGAAGTGTGTTCTTATAGAATAGCATTTATGGTTCATTACACAAACGCACATGAAACTTAAAGTACAACAAAGGAAGGTGTAAGAAGATGTTATTATGTATGTATTATGTGCCTATTTTTTACGCTGATGTACATAATGGCGTGTCTACATTCTGCTCAGTCTAAGATTAAATTCAATGGAAGATTCAAATATGTAGTCATGTAAATGTACTTAGTGCGTAATTTACAATTGAGTAAAGCACTGTTACAAAAAGTTGTGTTTAGTCGGCATATATCAGTTTATGTATTGGTAAAGTTTTGCTGTATCTGTGTAATCCATATAACCACTGAATATAGAGCTTGGCGAAGATATCGCATTACACGATTCCAGTGACTTCCGACTGCCACCTGACATTTCATTTGCAATCAGGAACCAGCAATGAACTGCGTTTAGAATGTTATTTGCACTTTGTTGGAACAGTTCCGACGATACGCGAATATTGCCGACGTGGTTTCTTTTTGTAACCGCACTGTAGTGTGATTTATTTACACAAAATATTTTTAAAATAAAATTCGTGCCTTGAGTAAAATTGCTTTTTACAATAAAAATACATGATATTATGGTACTACAGGTCATAACTGAGTCTGTTCCGGTACGGGAGGGGTACCAAGTGGTGTGTCGCGTGACGCCCGACTGAAGTTATGCGTCGTTTGATGTTCCGTAAACACACCCTCCCATACCGCTCCCATACCTAAAGAACAGACATAGTTATGCGTTACACCAGTCTCATGTATTAATCACTACTTATGAAATTTAGTGCACAAGTTCTATTCCAAAGTGATATTAAATTGAAGTGTTACCAGTGTGTGTTTCTCGGGAGATTATTCAAAATATGTAATTTCATTGTATGTTTATCATCAATGGACATATGTATGAATTACATTATTTAAAATTTTTCGACAAAGTAGCCTTTAGGGGTAGGTGCATACTGCTTAGTTGATTTTATACTTATGAATTTTGAGAAAATTGGGGATGACAAATTAATACACGACCATGCCTTTAACTAACCCCCTTATTAGATTAGATTTAATTACATACTAAATTTAAATTGTTCGTAGCTGAGTTTGGGGCTTAAATTTACTTTTTCCTATCGTTTTACTTACACACAAACATAAATAAATTCAATTCTCCAAGAGTTTCATTAGATGGCAGTATTTTTTCCCACAAACGTGTAATTCTTATTAGAATCAAAGTGTTCATCAATCATATCAAAAGTGAACGAATGAACACTGAAAGAAAAAAACAAGTTTGTGTTATGATTTCATGATTGTTGAAATATTTTAGTAGATAATCAAAAGTAACTTTGATGTAAATATGGAGAACTAATACTTAAATAAACCAGATTTCAGTTTTTAAAGGCTACTGGTGATTTAAATAGGTATATGCTAAAAATCGGTACACAGATTACAATTCAGTACAGTCATAACATCCTAACATATCAATAACTATCCATGTCATAAATCTATATCAGCATTATACCAATGTATGTCTGCAATTCAGATTCCTATAGCACTGTATTAGGTCTCTGTCCAATTTTGTTCAAATGTTTTGGAAAAACAATTGGTCCGATATAAAATCAAAATATAACAACAAACTTGGAAAATACAGTACAGTCTTTCCTTCAAAACAATCTGATTCTTAATTTGATCCAATATAAATCGAGACAGGACAAATAAATTACTTTCATAATACAGTGTCTGCCTAAGGTAGGTAAGGCCAAACTAGGTTATGATTGTCTTTGTTAAATTTCCCGCCGAGGATACGCGTGTAGTCCGACCTGTCGTGGGCCCGCGGGACGGTGCGGGGCGAGGCGGGGGGCGTATCGCGGGGACTGGCGACTTCAGGCCATATCCTCGGTCTTGCCGTCCAGTCGCTTCAGCTACAAGAAAATAGTAAAAAAATCTATTTAGTCCAGCACACAGCTATATTACACACACAGAGATAAACATAATGAAATCAGTCTACAGCTTACGATCACAGATTTTTACTACCGAATGACCAATGATATCCAGTTTGGAAATCCATTACAAATGATCTGGTAATAGCTTCGATGTATTTAAAATTTGATCCTAGAGATCATCGTTGCAAGAAGAAATATTGTGGTTACATAAAGCCACTACTGATTGCTGTGGAAAATGTAACTATGTGGCGTTTTCTATTATAATTTATAAGTCAAATAGTTTACACTCTATGCCTAGCGTCGTGCGTGAAATCAATTACGTGAGCCGTGTAGTTAATTTATAATAGTATCAAAAATAATGGTGCAATGCAAAAATTCTAATCAAAATATATATTGAATTTGGAAGCTCACTTATCGACTCTGTTCTCTTCTTGTAAAATGTCCTAAATCCGGACAAAATTGCATCGATAAACAAATAAATACTTACCTCGTTATAATTGACTTTTTTAAATATTGGAAATAAAATAGAATGCAAGAACACTATTTTGAAATTACAGAATGACTAATTAGGTGGACTCTTGGATGGACAGAACTGAACTTCACAAAAAGAAACATTATATATTTCATATAAATGAAAAAATGATAGCTACTTATATTATAAAATGAAAGCTAATAAATATAATGTGACAAACTGAATGTAGTTTTTTTATTTGTCTATCGATACTCCTATTGTTGGACCGGAGGGGTTCTGTAAAATGTTAACTTATGGTTAGTAAATTGTTATTTTTTTACCAAACAGAAAAATGACTACGGAAATTAGATGTCGAAAAAATGTTTTATCCTTCAATAGTTTTAAGAAAAACCTTTTAGTAAAATGAAAATTTCAAATCATAATTAAAACTAAGACATCAGAATGCTTACGCTTTGCTCAACCGTCCATGCCGTAGGCGCTTGGCGTCCAGTTCGCTTGTAATTTAAATTATATACATACAAAAATTTATGTCAGTTTAGCCATATATCAGCTATATATAAATCGCGCATCTAAAAGTTGGATGTCTTCATCTTCTTAGATTAAATATGCTTAAATGCCATCTACAGGACTAAAGTATATCCAATGTTTTAAAATTTACTTGAAGTATAATTTCTTATTAATGTATATGATTCTGGAATATCATCTGCTTTTTATGTTTATTTGCAGTAGCTGGTACGAGTAGATCGTCCGACTTCAAACAGAGGTCTGCATTTAATCCTGGCTCATACTAATGAGTTCTATTTAGTCACTTAGAACTTTTACGAATGATAAATATCATTATCACTGGCTTTTCAGTGTAGGAAAACCTACGTAAAGTGCATCAATCCGTACTGAGTCCGTGTTATAGTCAATGTTCCATATCCTTAGGGATACATAATAAATGACTCGGTGCCCTGTGTGTGTCCGATGAATGGCGCTAAGCAAAATGGTTGTCGTACTATCTGTAATAAATTGCCATATACAATTCAATAAAAATGTATTGGTGTTTACCTCTTTCTCGTCGGTGGCGACGCCCCTGTAGCGCGTAGGAGTGATGTTCTCAACAGCGGGTGCCGAGAATCCGTGCACATAGAGCAACGCCGCAGCTATACCTCCGGCGATGGGACCTGCCCAGTACACCTGCACCGGGTAACAACATTATACTAGTAGACATTGTGCTGTGAATTAGAATTTATTCGTAGGCTGTGAATGACTTTTTAGACAAACGTTAAATATTACAGCGAGAAGTCGTTAGTTGCAAGCGGTCATGCAGGACCGTAATACCATGTTACCAGTGATAACATTTGAATTGAACATACAATAAACTTTAGACTAAACATTTTACTGCATAAAAATTAGTGTGTAGGGAGAGCTTTACAATTTGACGAAAAATGAAGTAATAATGTAGGAATTTCAATCAATCAATTTATGGCGTATCACATATTCTGGTGATAGTTGTAGGTGAATTGAATCAGTGAAATTAGAAGTGACGTTACGTCAATTTTCATCAATGCAGTTACAGAATTGCCTGTTTAGGTTTGTGTACGTTATATAATAATATCGTACCCAGTGGCTGGTCCAGTCGTTTGCGACGAGCGCGGATCCGAAAGAGCGAGCTGGGTTCATGGAGGAGCCGGTGTAGTCGATGGCGAACAGATGTCCCAACGTCACCGTCAGACCGATGGCGAGTGGCGCCGTAGACTTGCTGTCTGGTTTGTTACCATCGCACACCTGTCGAGAACAAATTAATTCAAACTGATTAAAAAGACGGCCGAGTGCAGACATATCGTAGCATAGTGGACTGTCAATGTACTGAAATTTTCTATATGATTCTACTAAGTCGTAACAATACTTTCATTTTTATTAGCACTAAAAGTATCTAAAAGTTCTTAAGATGTAAGTAGCCATGGTCGCGGATCAATAAGGTATGTTTGCCGAACATTAAGTTATTTATTATGCTAATCTTCTTCACGGCAATAGAAACAACGCTACTGAGCGTCGGCACGCAACTTGACGAAAATAGCTTTTAATTCTTGCGAATACCAACTGCGTTTAGAAAGATTGATCGCTTGGTACTTCCTGCTTTTGATTTTCGTTTCGCTGGTTTACAAAGAACTGCCTATTATCATATCAAGGGGAAATATCTCATTTTGTTTTGATGATTTGCATAACACAGAATGTAACATAATACGTTAAATGACTTCTCCACTGTGATTTTAAGAAATATTCATGTTTGATTCTCTTCAAGCATGTAAGCATGTAGTCGAACTTGTTCAGATCAACGAAGTTTGCGTTTAAAATATAACGGTCGGTCGGTCGATAGTTATGTTTTCGACTGTATGCACAATTATATGCATTATGCCATTAGCAAAATGAATACCGTGTTACAAAACAGAACACGTTCAATATTTACTACAGCAGGCGTGCAGGGGACGGTGGCGGGCAACGGGCGGTGGGCGGATTGAAGTTAGTATATCGGTTCTGCTAATAACACCGCGACACGAAAACTGCTAGTCATTTCCATGTGTACACAAACCAGTGTTTTGACCGCGACATTGGGTGTAGCTTCTGGCGTCTACCCAACTATGGAGATCACATTTGTAAATTGTGAGAAAAAAAGTCATCCCCTTGTGGCCTAATCGCTGCATGCTTGTACTAACAATCCGGAGTTGATCCGGAGGTCCCGGGTTCGATTCCCAGTTGGTTGGTTGGTATACCACTACACAGCAATGTTATTTACACTGTTGTGTTCCGGTATGAAAGGTAGCAGAGCCAGTGCCTCATGAGCTTGATGAAGCTGGGTGAGTACATTTTCCTTCCAACGGCTTTATCGTCACTTACCACCAGGTGAGATGAAGTCAAAGTTTACACCCATATTAAAAAATCTACAGCTTTTGACATTTCTTTAATCCTATCCCAAGTGTAAAAAAATTGTTTTGCGGCTTCGTAATATTATCTAACGTGATTTTTGATCGCATTTTGATCGAAGCCCAACTTAACATGGAGACGACCCAGGACCGCGCTGCCTGGAGACGCATGATACGGAGGGCCGACCCCAAATAAAATGGGAAAAGGCCAGGCAAAGAAGTGATTTTTGATCGCATTAATTCAATTATTTTTTGAATTTTTTAACGACATTTTTG
This sequence comes from Carcina quercana, assembly GCA_910589575.2. Taxonomy (NCBI): domain Eukaryota; kingdom Metazoa; phylum Arthropoda; class Insecta; order Lepidoptera; family Depressariidae; genus Carcina; species Carcina quercana. The sequence goes on from OU342429.1 coordinate 8,093,698, forward strand.
TTTGTTTTATAAGTTGTACAATTCAAAAACTAAAATACTAAGTTTCCCATAGCGAGTAGCACTAACAAGACTGATGTTAGAAATTGAATTTTGATGTCGCGAGAGAATTTTTGAATTAAGTGCTTGTTATTTGATACACACTTGCACCATCTTTTATTCTGAACTTCAACCTTTTACACACACATATTTGCGTACGCATTCATATTTATAAACAGACTCAAGTAAACTTGGTGAACATTACAAAAGTTGCCTTAGAAAAGACATCAACGCCAGATCGCCCGAGAAAAATATAGACCGTAAATTATGTACAATAGACATCAACGATACACCAAATATTTCTTTAAAATAAAAATAAAACTACCAATCACATGTTTGTCGAAGTGCGGTTAATATACAGTTATAAACTAAAGTGGATTTTAATTATTAAAAAGGTATTGTCGTGCTATACTCACACCACAAATAACAAAAATGAGCACGAAGCCAAGGAAGAACTCAATGCCGAAGCCCTGCAGTTCGGTGACGTCACTGCCGAGTCCAGTGACACCCAGCTTGCCGGCGGCGCGGTCCGGAGTCAGCGCCTTGAGCAGTCCTGAGCCGGCGGCGGCGCCCGCGCACTGCGCCACCACGTACAGGATCGCTCGGAGGGGCTTCACTTTGCCGGTCGCTGCCATGCCCGCCGTCACTGCTGGGTTCACGTGACCACCAGATATGTGGCCGATCGCCTGATGATAAATAAGTTCAAGAATAAAAAATGACTTTATTGTTCCAGAAAGTTTAAATACAACGAACACAAGAAACTATAAGACACCCATACTATGCAACGACAGTCTCGTGGATGACAAACCATGGGATTAGATCATTACAGATAAATGCAGCTATGACAATTATATATAGGAATGATCAGTGGAGTTTTCAGTCTGACAAAGAGTATTATTACTAGCACGGTGTAGCATATGTTGATAATTTCAGTTAGTGGGTTTGATCCACTTTTCTGTCTAAACTGGTTAACCAAAATGATTCCCGTGGTACTGGGAAAATACTATCAGATATAGTATGAATAAATCATTATACGAGTAGAAATGAGGAATAGGTAGATCAGATTACATATTAAAACTACCTTCAAAATTGGATTTAAGAGATTTGGTACCTATGATATTGTGTACGGATGATGGACTGCACGTTTGAATATGCAGTGATGAACTAAAGGTACTTTTCAATGGACAGATATACAATTCCATCTCGCAGCAGTGAGCTTAAAAAAATTCGTGACAGCCAAAACTAAGTATAAGACATGCACTTTTCTGAAAGTGGAACGTGTTCACTCTGCGTTGTCGTCGCTGACAAACTGAATGCCTTTAGAATTTTAACTAATAACAAATGATGTATGCGGCTACAGTGAAGATTTTGTTAATGTCTGGTTTTCCATAGTGCGTTGCTTGTCTTAGACAAATAAGTGCGAGGTACGAAAGGTTCTTTATGTTGTATTTTAATAAAGGGCGCTAGAGTTCACATACGTGTAGCCTTAAAAGGAACCCTAATTATCTATGTGAAACTGGAATGTAAGAAAGTAGCTCTCGCTGCTTTTTTAACGAATTTAATTGCTATGAACACAGTAAATAAAGTTGTAATTGCACAATTTTTTGCCACAAACAAAAAGTTATATTGACGAAAATTATTGAGAGCAATGAAGACATTTATTAAATGTTTCGACTGGGCACTGGCCAGTTATGATACTCGATGTCAGTATTTGAGTAATAGCACAACAGACGTCTACCAGTACCATCATCGGCTACAGCGCAACTTACCGTCACGTAACATTTTGACAAGTTGCTCTGTGTAAATTTAATCAAACAGATCTGTAATAACAAATTTAATATAACGTGACGGACAAAACTCTAATGCCTGCATTGCATGAGCAAGTCACAGGCCACAACAATTTAACTCATCATGAGATCGACTCAACGTCGAATATGGACCGCATTCATAGACCGTAATGAAATATTAGTTTGTGTCTTGCAAGTCCGGTCATTCCTTTGTATGATCGATATTTTGTTCTTAAGCAGATTAGTATATACTTACAGAGACGATGGCCATAACGGCAAGACCGAAGGTGAAGGCGATGAGGACGATGTTGGGGGCAGCGGAGGTACCCAGGGCGATGTTCACGCATGCGCCGCACCCGAACAGATTTAACAACAGGTTCCCTGAAAATGTTAGGATCATTATCATCAATCAACACATTGCATTTTGAGTGAGATTGCCTCAGTCTTGAGTATGTAAATGAATCAATTCCCGGGTACGGTCTATTAATTCGTACTGACGATCTCACAAATGTAAATTTTACTAAAAATAATCCCATACAGCTTATTTTGAGAACTTGCCTTTACTTAGGAATTGTATAATTTTAATATACTCATCTAAGTTAAGATTTATAAACATATGTTTTATTCGTTTCCGGGTTTATATTAACAAATTTGACAATATAAATCCAGAGTAAATGAATTATGAATAATACAGCGCTTCTAAAGTAATTGATAGCTCACCTATGAACTCAGCAAGTAAAGCTCTGCTGAGAGAAGAAGCACCGCCGCTGAGTTCGTCCAGACCCAGTTTATTTCCGAGTTCGCCCATGATTCTGTAACAAGGCATACACAAAGTATTAAAACAAATACTATTGTTTTGTGGTTCTACCTAAGGAAGACCAACCCTGAGCTTCCCATGGGTTGGGAGACAACAAAGGTTACATTCCAAGAAAGTTCACGCGTAGTTTCCATTTCCTTTGTCACCCAAAAAAAGTTAACTAATGAACATGTGCCTCTTTTAGATCTGCGCTAAGTAAGCGCTTCCTAAATGTTATGGAAGTTTCACATAGTTGACGCTTGGTACGCTACTAAAATTTAAGTGTTAAACATATTATATATTTGTTATATATTGTTCGCCGTTACCCCTCTCATTCCCTCTTATTATCTCTGGTTGTATTCAAATATAGTCCTAGACATTCGCTGTTTCATTTTGATAATCGTTTGCAGAAGTTCTCTGCTGAAGCAGCGATTTGCCATAAGCACCTTCCTTAGCAGTTAGATTCGTTCTAGCAGTAGGATGTTGTTGATAACGTCATCGCTGCAGCCATCGACATCGCTCAAGATACTGAGCAAATAGTCATAACGTTTTGGTGTAAATAAACATTTTACGGTAGACATTTAAATGTCAAGCAAGCTGTTTGTTTTTGTTGTGTAGTTTATTTGCCGGAAACATGATAAATTGGATGCATTCCATATCCATTCGAAACACACTCTTCACAGTTCGTTAGCCAAACAAATCTGATAGAAATATTAACGCCAATTTACATATTTCCGTTGGTCAGTTGATTTTATATACTTTTGTATACATTGTATATATTGCTACAACAAAGAGTTAGAGGGTCATTATTTACCATAATTAGGCCCTGTTCAATATGGATAGCGGCCATTATGAGAGCGACGCGACGACGGGGAACATGAATGAGATATAAATTGCCGTACCTATAGCGTACCTACCTACAATTACACATGGGAAATCACCGTGATGTTCAATACTGATACTGCAGCTTTTGTCTACAGCTTGGCTGGACCAACTAGACTAAGCTTTGTTTTATGAAAGTGTGGGCTACGCCTACACACTAAAAGCGTTTGTCATCGGGTTTGCGCCTTACTAGTTCAAGTTCTATATAGTGCATTGTTTTAAATTCCTGTTAGAGGTGAGAGTTTGTTACTCATAACATCTCCTAAATATATCGGTGAAAAACAGCTGTTTATAATACCTTTAAATTATTGCTTATTCATTATGTTTGGCAGTATACCCAAGAGATCCACATTCAACTCTTATATCTTTTGAAAATGTCGGTGTTATAAATATAACATATTGAGTACTTATTTGAAACAAATACTAAATATATACAATATGTATGTACGCATAATATCTATGGTGACTCGTGGATCTATGCCTCATATCACACCCTAATTTTGAACTGTGCACCTTTGTTTAAACTGAAATCAAAATAGTAGTAGGGACAGATATAATCACTTCCTACTTAATTACTTCCTGTGTTCAGGCCCAAACATATGTACATATTCATATTAAATGAGAAAAAGAACATATATTGAGACAATAATACAAAAGTACAAATGTAGCTGCTAATATGAAAACCATTGATGACCACGGAGTTTTATTGATAGACAAAACAACGTAAATGTTCTAAATTATCTTTATCTTATAAATAAAAAAAATGATTACATGTCAGATAGAATGAGGATGATATCAGTTTAAATAAATAATCGATGTCCACCAATTATTAATTTCATGCACTGCCACACCGGAAATTTATCATAATCACAGCGCTTGGTGATCGCAATAAGATATTGTAAATAAATTTTAAGATAACCCAAGGAATGCTTGTATTGGTCTTAATGTATTAATATTGAGCAGTAACGTCAAATAAATTACTGAATTTAAAATATAAACTGTATTTTTATCATCATCTGTAGGGATATACCGAAAATGTGACAATGTGATAATGATATGATATGCCGAAAATGTGACAATGTCGGATGCTCAACAACCGGTAGCTCGTTGGCATTGTATTACAAAACGAACGGTCCCTGTCTTTTTACGTCTGGTTATATGTGTGTGTAAAATTTGTTGCGTTCCGTTGCGTTCCACTCTGGCTCGAGTCCAGCTAGTGGGCGACTGGTCATGCTTGATAGTAGTTCGATATATACAAACTTTATAAACAATAGTTTTTAGACAAGACACAACTGAGACATAAATTCAGTGTCACTGAAAAAATAAAATAAAAATATAAATTAATTGATTTAATTTCCTGTTAAATATATAAATACCTATGATAGGAATCCCCGCTCTTGCAGATCAGATACAAATTTTATTTTATGAGATTTATATATTATTATTGAAACATACATATTATACATATTATTGTCCAAATGCTTGGAATATAGCGGGCTATATTCCAAGTATTTGGACTGCATTCAAAACGAATGATTTATCCGTCAGAGAAGCAAAATCACCTTCAGACTCTCCGTCATTGCTGGAAGACAAAAAATAGGTGGAGCATGAAGAAGAGTCTGACCATTCTGAGCAGGTGTAAACTCGACTTGCGGAAGGTAGCCGGAACAGCATGGACGAAGAGAGCAGCATAACCAGAAATCTAAGATGCGTTCATGTAATTCTGAGCCTTTATTGGATGCAAAACATAAATCATTTGTATTTGTAATGCTATCAAATGGTATGATTTGAGTATTTTTGTTTCTTTCAAACTTATTAACATTTCTGACCATCTTAACAGCTATCCTTTTCAAAGTACGATTTTAAAATAAACCCAATACTGCGTTTCAGCCTTATGACAAAGTTTTGCTCAGATTGCGCTTGACAAACAAAAACAAGTGATTTGTGTAATCTCATGCTGTATTTGGTTGACAAAAAATGATGCCGTTATAACTTCGGGCCCTTCAATTAGCACTACCTTGTTACTGATTTCACAAAACTGTCATGTGGTTAACTGTCAACGGGTTGAGTAAATATGTATATGGTAATGTTGGATATAAGTTATAAGAAAGTTGGTAGAAGATGGATTGTTGAAAACAAACATTGTGTGAACTATGGTGACGTAAATAAATCTCCCAATTTATCATTCTTATTACTTTTATTCGATGCAAAAAGGAACGTTTTTCAGTTACTATAGCTACGAATTTATTATCCTATCATACAGTAGAGGTGAGGTGTGGGATCATCATATTGGTAGCAGCGTCTACGGTTCATTAACATTTTACAGCGAACAACAAACATGGTAATTATGTAAGAGGCATGGATTATTGGAAAGTCTCAAAACTTTCAAACTTTTTTCAACAAAAGAATTTGATCATCATACTTGAGTATCATCACTTCTTCAGTATGATTTAAAGGCATCGGTTGCTGGTCTATCTTTTTCGATTTTTGCTACTTTACGATGACTCAATTTTCAGTCATATTCACGCTTCATTTACATGAGTATTTTCATGTTCTCTAGATCAAAACTTGATGGGTATAACTAATTTCAGTCAGTTAAGTGCTTTCATATACCAATTCCAAAGCTATTTGGAGGCACATTAGGTAAAAAGCAACAAAGCAGACGCCTAAAGATGACTATCACAAACATAAATAATTTATGACATAGACATTAGTATCGCGTAGCTTCTGGAAGACTAATGGATACGAGTATATAGAAAAGCTGAAATGATGCGTACAACAACCTCCGATGGAACAGCAGTGGATCATTATTGGTTTGAAACACTGTGATTATTGATGGAGTGTGTCGTGTTACTATTGACATACTGTTCAATGTGCATATTATCATCTATGTCTGACAGTTTGTTATGGAACTGGGTGCTGTATATGTGTTACAGAAGAGACTTACTCGGTAAATAGTAATTTATTATTTTGGTACGATGATACACAGTTTATTACAATGGAAATCTTTGACGGAAAATGAGCAGCTCAGGCTTGAAAAATTCCACTTTTATATTTTGAAAAAGCAGCCAAGTGCATGTCGGGCCTCGAGCAGGGTTCCGTAGTTGCCCGGAACAATAAGTTCGTCAACAACGTCTAAAAACGGTCCCACACACGATGATGTAAAGTAATTTTGAATGGAATTTGTACGAAAATATGTTTGGAATAACTATTATATAACGATAACCCCCAACACACACACAATTATTTCATCACCAAGTTACGTGTATGTGAGCCACCCTAAAAATATGGACGAACAGATCGGTAGAGCGAAACCATAAGGGTTCCTTGTTTGACTACGAAACCCCTAAAATGGTCATACAAATAAGTACATAGCTTTCTAACAAGTAAGACCATTAAAACCTGAACAACGTGACACCTAAGAAATTTCGATATTCTAAAAATCCTGAACTTTCGAAACTAGAGTCTTTTCCTTACCGCCAATGGTTTAGGTAGAATCGAAATATGTTGGAAAAATTCTGCAAAATTATAACCATCCATCCACCATTGACGTAATCGTAACGGATGACATATTATTATGATAATGATAAATACAGCGTAGACGTCAAGGTTGTCTCCAATCCAAATGCGTTTATTAAACTTTACGCCAGACTGTTACGAATATCCTTTTGGTTACAGCCAAGGTGAAGGGCCTGATAATGTTTTGTAGATTTTTCTTATCACTACAGTAAATAAGTGATAATTTTAGGGACGACTACTTGTGAGTTTATATCAGTTCTGTCAATATTATTTGGAGATTTTTATAGATCTGTAATTTTTATCGGTCACAAAAGTTGTTTGTGATATGATATTTATTGGACGGTTCGTTGTAGAAGTCAACATCTTTGGTAAAATATCGTAGTATTATTAAACATGATGTAACTTATTGTGAGGCAGCTCTATTAATGCTAACTTCCTTAGATTATTGTTGATGAATTCACATTTATAATTTGTTTTAAAGGTAAAGTGTGAAGTTACAACTAGTTGCATGTTTTACATATTTCTATTATTGATCTGAATCTACTATGTGTCGCCTTATGAACTTTTCTGTTCTACACAATGTATTTCGTCTATTTCATGTTATAAGAGTGTTGATATGCGTGAGTGTCATTGGTTAAGCTGTCGGATCTCCTTCGAAAGTTTTACAAATACTTCCAACAACTTCACTAACACAAAGGATTGTCACATCACATCGCACTAACTTAGTTTTATTCGTTATATTGAAACAATGTTTTAGCTTTCCATCACCAATGGAAAAGGTGAAACAATGTTTTGTGCTACTACTGAATTTCTTGGATATTTTAATTATTTGTTCGGTGTTTTAATAAAACTTTCGCAGTATCGGCTTTGGGCGACGTACTTTCTATTACATCGACGTACGCTTTACGTTGTACAGTATATGTAATAACAGTTTCAAAGTTGTGTTGTGTACTCGGATTATCCTGATAATGAAAGTTATTTCGTGTAATGTATACCTCTGTCATTTCACTAAATAATCGTGTTAGACAAGGTTACAGCAACAGCAGGCGGGTATTTGCGTATTCATAACAGCGTGCTGAATCAATTTGCCAACTAATTCTAAATGATATGCACGTTACAGGTAGCGAGGACTCGCCAGGGGATTTATGCTTATAAATTATACACGCTGTGTAATATTGCCTAAGTAACTATACTGTTTTAGCACTACAGTCAATTCCCTGTGGATTGACTAGTTTGGTCAAGTTTACAATTTCCTTCCTACCTGCCTATTTCATGCAGAAATTAATAATTATAATAAGGCGACATAATTTTGTTGTATCATCAGCAAGACTATTGTTTTCTAAGTTATTAGATTTGTAACCGTGTGATAATTTCTGAAAACAAAGGAAATGAAGTCGCGAGAAAACGATAACATAATTTATTCACGAAGATAAACCTAAGCTATATACGAAGTGTAGTGTCCAGGCTGGCGATGTTGGTGATGATTTAGTTTTTGCAGTGTTTAATGCCTTTTATATAAGTTGTTTGACAAAAACTAGATATTTATAAAATAATAAGCATTCGGTCCACACTGAATGTCTTCGTCTCCATCTTTTACTTCATCAACAGCCTATATATGTATGTCGGCACTGCAGGGGCTCAGGCCTACTCTCCTACAGAGAATGTACTATAAACTTGCCACTGGTGTTTCGTAGCACCTTCCACACCTTTTGATAAATAAAGAGAAAAAGCCTCACGAGTACACAAATTGTAAAAGGCAACGTACTATGTGGGATTCGGGGACAAGTTACTGTAAACGAAAGCTTACAACTCTTTAAAAAAAGTGCGAAAAAAGTACAGAGTAGTCGGACGAGTTTTTAGTGTTCACACAGGGTTGACCTAAATTGAAAGGTCAATGTCTGCGTGCATTAAGAGTAAATCATATTCTCAAGGTGTTGTTGTGTTCATTATTTAATTACATGACATATATCACTGCAGAGAAGTGGTAGCTAATTTTAGAAGAGGAAACAATCATTTCATAGTGCATTATATTGAGTGTGCGACTCATTGTAGAGGCAAACAACAGTTATTGAATACGGCTGTTGATTATACATTATACAGGTGTTAGTCAGAGCAATTCATTATAAATATCGATATTTTTCTGTGATTATTGTTCTAAGAGCTTAAGAGGCCAATGAAGCAAAGTCTCCGTAGAATAGTAGGTATTTGAATATGTTATTGCTGTCGCGATTCGGTACGCACACATACAGCCTTTCACATGCTTTCACTCACACAAATAACGCTGCATAACATCCCAAAGAGGCCCCTGCGCGCCGCGCATAGTCGCTACCCCTCCGCCTGGGCTAGAGTGTATTTTTCAAAATTATAATAAACTTGACGTGAGCGTGCGTCAACCCTTGTTTTACGTTTTGAGAAATTATTGTTCGCATATTGGTTTAGTCTCGACATACTGTGGTTGTATTTGATATAATTGACTAGTAAGTACCTATCACATATAAATACAATATAAATTATGGCGTTGCTATTTTAGGGTTCTACGGTCAACAAAGAAACCTTTTAGTTTCACCATATCCGAACGTTCGTCTTCCAACGATACTTTAGGTGACCTAGAGGTGTTTTAGTACCTAGAGTGCTAGAGTCTAAGGACTAACAAGTTAAAGCGTTCAAAAAGAACTAGAAACCGACTTCAACTGCCCTAAAAGTCTACTTTTATTAAGGAAAATTTAAGATGTATATTGTTTTCTCATGGATTCCATTCTAAGAACCGGACCAAATTGAAATGGGACCACATGGAAAGCATCAGCTTTCAAATAATAAAGAATCATCCAAATCGGTTCACCCAGTGAAAAGCTCTGAGGTAACAAACATTTAACTAATAGAATAGAATAGAAATAATTTATTCGGCATACAGATTACAGTACAGTTAAAACATTAATTTTAAATTTGCTCTGCTGCACTGCAACGCCGAAATACACACTTAACATTCCCAGTCTCAAAAACTACTGAACCGATTTTGATGAAACTTGCAGTCTTCCCTAAGTTTTACAATACCTAGGTAAACAAAAAAGGGATTATTTAAATCGAACTTGTAGTTCCGGATATATAAAAAATAAATTAAATAAAATAGCCTTTATTGCTGAACTAATTTTTTGTTACAATTTTCTTAAAAATATGCTTACTTTATACGTTACTTATCTTTTTATATTAAGTATCAGTAAACGGTCGTTCCTACATTTCAGCTTGTCTTTCGACATAGGCCTCCTCTAAAGATTTCCACTCTATTCTATCTTTCGCTATGCGGGTCCATGTTGGACCCGCCACTTGTCTGATGTCGTCCTCCCATCTTCTAGTCTGTCTGCCTCTTTTTCTTTTGCTATCTCGTGGTTGCCATTCAGTTATTAGTCTTGTCCATTTCTACATACTCTATTTCTCCATTATTTACTGTTATGGGCTCTGTTTGTGAGGAATTTGACATTACTTTTGTTTTCGTTAAGTTCGTTGACAGGCCTGCTTTCTCGCTCTCTTCCGCTAACTGTTGGAACATTGTCTGTAGGGTTTTCGGGTTTTCCGAAAGTAAGATCAGGTTGTCTGCAAAGCGTAGGTGACTCAGCTTTTTGCCATTTATATTTAGTCCTTTATTCGTCCAATCCAGATTTGTGAATATCATTTCCAGGATAGCTGAAAATATTTTTGGTAAAATTGGGTCTCCCTGGCGTACCCCTCTCTCAATCGAAAATTCTTCGCCTGTAGATTCTAGCTTCACTTGTGCGGTGCTTTTTGTGTATATGTTTTTCAGTATTCTTATGTATTTCGCATGTACGCCTTGTTTTTCCAGTGCGTCCCAGATAAATCTATGTTCGAGTGTGTCGAATGCTTTGTTGAAATCCACGAACCCTATGTGTGTTTTTCTTTTGTGTGTGTGTTCCGGATATATGCGAGGACAAACAAACATACACTTTAGAAATTTGGCACACTTCTTTAGAAGCTGGTATAGACTAACATATATGAAAACTGGGCAGTTCTGGAAATATTACATACATACAGGTCGCATTGATAACCTCTTTTTTTGAAGTCGGTTAAAAAACTGTAATTTCACGACACCTCACACAATAGAATAGACGAGTTAAAAATCCCGTCTTAAGTGTATGAGATGTATAACTGGGAAAAAATATTTCAAGTTTTTATTTGTCGACATGAATAATAATATCGTCGAAATCTATCGTATTTCCTACTGTCATACTTCATATTATACTATTATATTTTAAGTACCTCAAAAGGAAAAAAGGAATCCTTATAGGATCACTGTGATATCGAATACTCCAGTCTGCTGTCCCTTAGATCTGTCAAATAATGAAACTTATAGGTCAACGCAATAAAAAGATATAGCTGTATTTTAGACCATTTCCGTACAAAATGCAATGAACCCAAAATCTATACGGTATTTCCCGTTGACCTAATGTCTTGAAATTTGGCAAGAAGAAAGGTTTTACAGCACAACCATAGGAATAAATCTGAATTTTTTAATTGTACTCGTAACACAGTAAAATTGATTTTTTAATGTTTACAAACTTAACTTCGTAGTATGTAATTTCGCTTAGAATTTCATTTTCGGTAGAGCATTGTTGGGTGCATATTACCGTACCTATTATTTATGATTTTCAGTATGTCATTAATTCATATTCTGTACGGAATCCTCGGTGCACGAGTCCGACTTGCTCTTGACCGGTTTTTGAGTTGTTGGAGAGCCATTTCAAGCTCTTGCTGGCTGATCTCCGGGATATCTGTGTCGGGTCATATAGTCTCCGTAGCGATTTGTACATGCGATGTCCATATAACTTCTCGTTCTCTCTCAAGACTTTCAATAATAATAAATAACAAAAAATAATATAAAAAAGCTTTTAAAAAAGTTATAAATAAACGGATGTCCATGCAATAAATGTTATGTTTTTTCTGTGGTTTTTTTCTGTTTAGATATTTTACAGTGGTACGGAACCCTTTGTATGCGAGTCCGACTCGAACTTTAACATTAAAAAAATATTTGAAACATAAGTCACTTATTCATAAATCATATTTAATTATTTACACGTAACAAAACGTAACAACAACTAAGAATTTCAGGGAAAATGTTCTGTTCTAGATATAAAATAAATTTCCTTAGAATTATTTGTCTTTATATTTGTTTATTTAGATCAATCTAAACATTAAAACTAACAGGTAAAACCATTATAGGTCGAGAAAGGGTATCTATCGATATATTTTTCCCACCACTATTAGTCGAAAAAATCGATAAAGCTTATTGACATCACTAATGCATGCTTACTTTATTTTTATACATATAATACACAGTATATAGTTGTGATATAGTGTACCCTGCCTCCCGAACCGAACTGTGCGAGAAGGACAGTTGAAGCTTTTTTTGGTATTTGCCTAGTTTTGCCGTGAAATTAAGGGTTTGGGATATAGCTGTTTTCTCAACGAAACGTTAGCCAAATTCAATCATTTTGATCTTATTCTCTTTATCAAAGAATAATCTAGGCCCGTTGGTTTTGCTTTTTCTGAAAATGTTACGTTTACTCTAAATAATGAGTACCATAAGTTGAAAGAAATTTTTTCTGAAATTTTGAGTTTTGAGATGCCCATAATTCTAATTGTAGACAAAATATTGAAAAAAGCAAAACCAACGGGCCTAGATTATTCTTTGATAAAGAGAATAAGATCAAAATGATTGAATTTGGCTAACGTTTCGTTGAGAAAACAGCTATATCCCAAACCCTTAATTTCATATGAAATTTTTTATCTGCTGTTCCCTCTTAAAACCTGATAGTAATATAAGGGCATATCTGAAAATCTGAGTTGCGGCACTGCTACAGTAGTAAGTGACAACACAATATGACCAACTTTATTGCCTTTAATGCGTGGGCATTATTGTTCTTTTATATGTATTTTCACATTTTATGTACACATAAAACCTTTAAAACAAACTACAGAGTAAAATATAGACAAATGTATGTATGAAGTTTTATTGCGATCAAGGTCTTGATAACGGAGCGTAGAATTCTTGAATATTTTTAGTCGAGAATTATTCAAAGAATCTATGAATTTTATCTCTAAGAAAAAGGCGAAATTCTTCAAAGCAAGATGTATTCCGGTATCCGGTTGACCGGAAACCTAAAAGTGTCCTACTTGACACCTGGGTTGCGTGCAGCGGGCAGCAGAGGTCGAAATAATAAACGACTAAGATAAATGTTGCCACTTTGTCTGTCTGTACAGTTCAAGCATTTCGCTGGTCGAACGTTTATACTTGCAAACAAAAAACTAAGCAAAAACCTTACATTGTCTGGGCTAGAGTATTTTCCTTGTACGGGTTCAAAGACCTACGATATCATAGTGCGTTCAGGGTAATTGAATTCAGAATAAACATTAAAATATCCGCTCAACTACATAAACAGACTTGGTATTACGAGTACATACATCCGTTGAATCATTTGGTAACATTAGAAAGCAAAGAACCCTTGCCCTAAACGACGTAATTTACAGATGCAATCATTCGTAATGGTCGGAAATCATTCGGAAAATTACTTTATTTCTGAGCGCGTTCTCTGTTGAGCACACTAAAGTAAAGCTAATGGAACTAATCTTTTAATACTATTCGGTCTAACTACAAGTTAAAGCGTTCAAAAGAACTAGAAATCAACTTCAACTGCCCTGAAAGTCTACAGCTAATTTAATACTTATATCGTTTACGTATAGATGTCATGGTCAGAACTGGACAAAATTTAAATGTTACCCCACGGGAAGTACCCGCTTTCAAATAAATAAAAAATAAAGAATCATCAAAATCGTTTCACCTGGGCGAAAGTTCTGAGGTAACAAACTAAAAAACAGTCGAATTGAGAACCTCCTTCTATTTAGAAATTGGTTGAAAACTAACATTACCGACTGAAATTTATATTCCTGCCTACAACCCATATTCTTGTCTAAACTGATCTTCTGCCAAAACAGAATGAGTAACCACGCCGGTAAACCTACTTCTGCGGGAAAATGCACCCTGCCACGTCCAAAGCCATGTCTCCTTAAAATGTAGCTTTTGGATTATGGGTGAGTCTGCTTCCAACATTTGGACTTATGTCCTTATCGTTACTTACCATCAGGTCATCAGGTGAGATGAAATACAAGTGTATTGTTGCCCATTGTTAATAATACGAGTTGAATACGATTAAATGGAATATCTTGCATAATTGGATTTCCCTTTATAGTACACACCTAGTTTTTTCTACAGTCTACGAGTAGCGTGAGTTAAGTGATTAATATTTAAGTAGATTGCATCAGAATACGCAATTTAAATGGCAATGAATGAAGTAGGACATATTTCCTTAGCTTCAGGAAGCAAGCAAGAGGCTAATGAGTTTAGTGTTTGTGGGATAGTATGTTTGTGTATAGTTTGAATTAGGGGACTGTGACTATAAGTGGTTTTGTAACTTCTCAGTGCTCTTAGAAAATGTATTTTAATTTTTAACAATTAATATCAGAAATAATTCTTTCTCATATTTTGTTCAAAACTACGCATTTTTTTTCTTTTGTAGTAGTAGGTAGTGTTTGAATGAAATGAATGGAAGTGGGAGCAGCACCAAAGTAAATAAATAATTATTTACCTGTCCGCTCTTATCCTTTATCCACTATATATGAAGAAATATCTAAGAGTATGTAAGGATTTTACTGTTATTTATTTTAAATACGATGATACTATAAATACGGACATTTTTAACGATGCAAACACGCACCAATGAGGTCATCCTGCACATGCAGTTTACTGCATCAGTTCAACTGCAACTGATGCCAACTTGGTTTTAATGCACATTTAACGGTTTATGAAGCCGACTGACGCGTTTCCTTAAATCTTTGAGCAACTCGTTTAAAGTTTCAAACCGTCTTTATTCTCTGAATAAAGCTTGTTTCACAGTGTTTGGATTAATAAAATACGAGCTTCGTGCAGAATGAATTAGGATATAATGTTTAATCTATACTATGCTAATATAATTGTAGTATTTATTTTTACACATAATTTTTAAACGGGAACCATAATGTACCTTCTATCTATAATGGGTACAAAGTAGCCTTTTACGATTGGTTGTGTGTTGAGACGTTAAAACAAACAAACAATCAAACAAACTCACTTTCACATTTAGCATAATATTCTTCAAAAATCCAACGTATCCGAAATAGAAAACTCAGTTCAGTAATTTTGAAGTTTAATTGAAACAGATGCAGCGAGAGCTGTGTTTAGTAATACATTATGATACAAGTGCGTGTTGCCAGTGATGACATACGGAACCGAAACGTGGTCCTTTACTGTGGGCCAAATAAACAAGCTCAAAGTCACTCAGCGAGCAATGGAACGAGCTATGCTCGTGATAAGTTCCGGAATGAGGAAATCCGTAGACGAACGAAGGTCACCGACATAGCTCGACGAGTCAGTGAGCTGAAGTGGCAATGGGCAGGCCACATCGCTCGAAGTACCGATAATCGGTGGGGAGTAAAGGTTCTCGAATGTCGACCACGAACAGGGAAACGTCTACCAGGCCGTCCCCCTACTAGATGGACCGACGACCTGGTTAGAGTCGCTGGATGCAGGTGGCTCGGGACCGGTCGATGTGGCGTACCATGAGGGAGGCCTATGTCCAGCAGTGGACGTTTCCCGGGCAGCCAAGTACTTTTCTCTCCATTTTGCGGGGGTACGGCTATCTTTTGCATTTTGTGCTTCATTTAGCATCTCTGGCGTGATTAACTCTATCAATTGTTCATCTTCTGCATTTTAACTTGATATTCTTAAAATAATACATTACAGCAACAAATACGTTTAACACAAAATCAATTTATTTAATTTTTAAACTTTATATAAAAATTATTGTGAATTATGAATAATTTGAAAATAATAAAAGTTTGTTTGACTTAATTAAGGAGTTAAACATTTATTTACTCCAAAATGTATACTTAAGGATTTTCAGCGGCTTAGATACTCTTTGTTATTCCAAAAAAATATTACCCGGCTAAATTGAAGGTGCTCTGTTTCCACACATACAAATTGCAGCAAGGTACGTATTTCCCTTTGCAAAGATAATTCTATTACGCACTACTGTGTAATAGAAAATAATTACGCACGCGGGGGTTATAGCTCGGTTTATGGACCTAAAAGCGATGCAATAAGGCTCAACTTACGAGCCTGACAATAACATTACATTATTTCTTCGTATTGTCACCATTTGAGGTTAGAGAGACCTGCCTATATGTTAACTATTAAACGATAAAACATAATATTATCATTCACGTATAATGTTTTATTAGAATCGTCTACAAGGACTTTAGAACTGGAACCATTTCAAAATAATAAAACTCGGCTAATAATAAAACGTTATTGATTCAGCGTTGTAATTCCATACCAGTGTCACTGCCACCAGCTTTCAGCACGTCATGGTAGTATTGTATAGGGATACAAAGTTACCTCCAAGTATCAAGGATATGTTAATGTTAGTGAACCCCCATGTTAATTTTACCGCTACAATTATTCCGCATAAGCCTACGCATAATTGCGCACCGGCCTTTGTAAAAATATGGTTACAATAGCCTATACAATACAGCATAAATTGGACTGAAAATTATGTTAAAATTGACCATGAGCTTGAATTCAGTCCACATATAAAACGCTTTGTATTTTTATGCAAATTCTTTGTTTCGTATATAACTAATGACTTTTACAAACGGTGCCGATGACATGATAGCGTGACCAACGAGTGAAGTATTTTTCTATGAATAATTGTTTCTGTTATCCGAAAAAAATATTGCTTTCAAATTTTCGTTGTAGTAAAGTGCTAATCTCAAAATCAACTAATCACAAACCCATTATTATTATTATTAGTTGTAAATGTTAATCGGAGACATAAGCGTACATTATTGATTTCCGTTATTAACCAAAATAGTCGATACTTTGAAATTCTACGAATAAAAATTTTGGAACCGGGCAATTATTTTAAGAATTTATTTTGAAGACATACTCGTAATTATTATTTATATCAGAAAACATTGTTCCATATATTGCTAGTAGAAACTTAAAATCTATGATAGTATAAATAAAATTACAAATAATAAATAACATGTCATAAATTACATAACTATAGAGGCTACAATGCAATAATGAAGTCCAAATGGTGCAGATGTACTCGCATGATTCAAAATAGCGTTTTGTACATTACCGTGATTGTTTTGTGAACTAGTTATTGACATTGTATGAAATGTCGTCATGCTATTCCTAGGTTTTCCACGAATGTTTCATTTGACATCGGTTAATTCGTTTTATGTCGGCTTACCTTGACGATGGCGAAACTACGAGTATATATTTAGGTTTTTATATAAATCGACGACGTGCTTTTGTTATAAAATATCGATTGATTTGTTGAACTACCTGCGAAATTAATTGTCATTTACGGGTGTAAAAACAACATAATGTAAATAATACAATAACGAAGCAATCGTCACACGTCTACTGGATCAATATCGACGAGGTGTCCCCTAAGTGGTCTAACTAATACGATTTCGCAATAATTAGAGAGTTTAAAAAAATCTAAAAACAGACTTCAATTGCCTTCAAAGTTTGGTTTTTGTTGATTTGAAAATAGAATTATTAAAATCGGTTCACTATTGGCGGAGTTATCGCGTAACACACATACAAAAAAAATACGCGTCGTATTGAGAAACTCCTTTTTTGAAGTCTGTTGAAAAGATATCCTATGGACCGAAGCATTTCGTACAAGGCATCATAACATTTGAAGGGACAGGGAAAAGAGGAGAAAAAAGGCTTTTGGCCATAAAATGTTCGTGTAAGTACAATACAATTTTCTCTCTATGGAACATAGGCATCTGTTGTTGAATTATCTCCAGACGTTGTTACATAGTGCTAGTTTCTATAGGATGGTAGTCATGGTCATGACCAGACAAATGATAGCGGATATGTTAAGCTCGGTGATTTGTAACATAAGCGTAACCACAGACATATAAACATAGTGTTGATGTCTGATTACGTCACGGAAGAAGTACGAGTTGCGGCCGCACTTAAGGTCGGCGTAGAATTAAAATACGGGTAGTTCTATAATCATATAATGCTATTTTAAAACGTGGCTTACAAACTCTTGGAAAAGTATTAGTTCGTAATTTCACTGTGTCTGAGTGGGCCATATTTTTGTCCATTTCCCCCATGATGCACCCGTATCAATAATGTCAACTAAGGGCAGAGGGAAGGGCACTGTAGATGAGAGCGCAATTTAAATATCTTTAAAGCAATGTATTTTTTTCTAAAATCGACAGTAGAAAAATGAGATTTGCAGTTAAACCGTTTCCTTTTAGTCTTGGAATGTCTGGTAAGGGTACTTTTATGTTGACATTTGATGTATAGAATAGCTTAGATTTAAATCTCTTCGTGTTATTACAGTGTTCCACGCAATGCAACGTTATTCTCATATTTAACCAGTTCCATACAACATGTCAAACCCAGCCTCCATAAGCGCTGCGCTATGAAAGTTCACCGCTAATGTTTTATTATGTAATAAGTGGTAATAAGGGTTTGTTCAACGCGGTCGTTGGTACCTGCAGAATGCCACATAACGTCCATCAACTCCGGTATCACATTGACCGAGATAAAAATGTAGTTACACACCGTACAAGGAGGCAAATTTATTTAAACACGTTGATTTACAATCTTGACTGTGATGTGACGCCAATTATTATCTTATCCGTATCATATCATATCACACTATCTCAACGGAATTTGTTTGAAGGAAAAGTTGTTTTATTTTTAATTCCTTTGGCGCAGTGTTTGGGCTGGTCTGGCGTCACAGATTTAGGATTAGATACGGAATAATTATGATGTTTGTTCTATTAATATTTTAAAACCAGTTAATCAATCACATTGCCGGATAATTTTTGTATCTATATTTTACCACCGTAGGATAAATTAAACGTTGATCTATTATAATTTTAAGGATTTTTTGGCCTACATGAGGCCAGTGTGCCTACAATCAGAAATCAAAATCAGCTAAAACCAACTCCACTCCATGTTGCTACGACTAACGGAATTCCATGAGAGGATTTGCCATAATAATTCCTCTTTAAAGCATTCCACTCATGAAGTATCTAAATTAGAAGAGACATATATTTAATACAAAATTTGTATCGGCATTTATTTTTATTTATTATAAAAGATAGATTTACGATTGACCTCAATCTGACCTGATGTTAAGTGACGATGAGGTCGACGATGTTACGTGTTGGTCTAGAAGGTGCCTTTTTTCTCTTCTTTTGAAGATTCCCAAGTTATAGTTTTCGGGGAACACGGAAACCGGTAGTGCATTCCATAAGATGGAAAGTACCTATTCTATATGTCACAAAATGTCACACTGTTGACTCTAGAAGGTATTTCTGTCCTTGTGTTTAAAAATTTGACATTCTCTATTCCAGGGGTTCCCAAACTTATATGCCTCACGCCTCCCCTCGGCCCAGGGTCAGGATCCAGCAAGTAGCAGCAATTGGCCACGCCTAGCAATTGTAAAAGAAAATAAGGGTACAAAATACATTTACAGGTGTTTTATTACAAAAAGAGATTACTTTCACACACTTGTTATAAAAATGTTTAGATATGCGCGGGCGACCTGAGTGATAACCGTCGTACCAGCGCCCCCTGTACGTACATGTCTTCACGCCTCCCTAGGGGGGAGCGCCCCACACTTTGAAAATCAATGCTCTATTCGTAATAAACGAATCTATTATTCGCTGTTTTGTCACATCAATCAATGTGATTGTCAATAGCTGATAGACATGTGAATAGGTCTAGACACAGTGCTTAATCGGTCTCCGTTTGAACTCCTGTTTTTAAACCTATCTGCTGTAGTATCATCAATAACATGGTAATTAATTCAACAGAGGTACTACATTGCCATTTATAGAAACTTATGCCACACTAGGGATTTACGTGTCAACCTTTAGGGCATCGTGTTGACGAAGCGTTCAACCTTCGCGAGTCCGTAATTGACAGATGCACAAATGCAACGGCATTGGCATGTTCGATACAGCCTTGTTACTCACAGGAGTACTTGCACATTCAATTAGTTGATAGAATTTGTTTAATATTAACTAACATTAGAACTATGCAATGCGTACGTGCCCGTGTGAATCGGCTTTAGAATAGGAATACCTTATGTCATTACGTGGGTGCTGATACGGCTGTAAAAAGCGACTAATTTCTTGACCAAATCACAGATAAAGGTCTCCAGGAACGGCTTGGCTGAAAATTAAGAACTTTTCAGGAATACATGGATCCGGCTGCTTGATTTCGGCACTAGGACGGAATGGAATACCTTTGTACCATTGTCATCTTATTGTGATCACCAACCTACTTGTTAAGCGGAATCATAACCGATAATGACGAAACGAAAGATGATGGGTGACTTAAGCAGATTGTAGTTGCAGCGACTATGTATCTAATTATTTGATTAGACGTAGAGTTAATTGATATAAAAACACCGGATCTCGAACAAAGGAAACGATAAAGATTGGTAATCGTAAACGCAGAGGGATAATAATTATGTGCTAATTAATGGAAATTACTCGTTGTTATTAAATCACAGCTTTTGCTCTTAGTTTTATGTAAATAAGGCAAAATAGGCCTCCAGATACGTTTATTTAGGTTAGCAAGCAAAAAAAAAAGCACTTTATGTTATGCATTAAATTGTGCCATATTCAAGGTTTTTTAATTTTCCAAATTATTCGATTTCCAATGGTATCTACTGTGCTGTTGTAATTTTGTATTTGTAAATATCTGGATGAAACAATACATGGTGCACTTAAGCCGAAAATATTAAAAAAAAATTACGTGACTGGGAATCAAACCTGTGACTCTCGCCAATCCCGGGCGATTCGAATGGTTTTAGTTGTGAGTTTCGCTGTATCCGTCATACGAAGGGTAGTCGGTTCGTCCCCGATTAGCGAGAGCCTCAGGTTCGAATATCGCTCGTGTTGAAAGTTTTCACCTTTATCAAAATAATTTACGAGTATACCAGTAATAAAATTATCATTAACAATATGACTTTACCAATTAAAGCCTGAAGAGGTGCTTTAAGTGATTATAAATGAGAATGACAAATAATTGCCTCCTACTACTACAATCTTATACTAAATACTAATCAGTAATCAGTTCACAAGTAACTGCTACAAAGAATAAAGTGAAAAAAGTGTACCGTTTTACTCGTACGAGTACATACCTAAATTAAGCATAGATGTTTCTGTATATAAAAGTTTATGTACGCTCGAGTACAAAAAGATGATATCCACTGTTGAACCATGTCACATTCGCCTTTAATTGACATTTCCTTCAACACACTGCATAGGAACAAGAAAGATTGACATGGTTTAAAAATGGATACATCTTTTTGCACTCGATTGTACATTGCTAGGCTAAAACAAGTCGTTTTATTTACAATTTGTAAATATTTTATTGAGCCCTATACCACATCCTATATCATAAAAATTATCGACGAATATAATCAATCAAAGTTAATAAGATAAATGGGTATTATGGGAAGGTATGGGTTATTTGGCCTTAATTTCAACGATCACTAGTTGTAATGTAGTATTTAAAGTGTTCAATGGATACGTGCTTACCCGGTGGTAGGTTCAAGTAGAAAAGTAGGTGAACATTCCGAGACAATTTAATGATTGTTAGTGAATTGATTTATTATTTACAGCTGATGAATGGAATCAGTAATTAATAATAATATCAGAAATTCTGCTCAAGATGACACCAGCAAGTGGTTCTAATTCCGCTTACATAAATAAAAGCATGTAAAAATTGATTTGGAAAAATTATGCGTCTGTTCATCATCATGGTATATTCGATTGCCAGTAAATCCATACTAATATTAAAAATACGAAGGTAAGTTGGTTTGAGTACTTGTTTCATCTTCTTTCATGTCTTATCCCTATTTATTACCCCAATCTAACTAATAGTTTCCGTGGAATACGATACGTAATAACCACGTGGACGAAGCCACGGGAAACAGCTAGTATTTATATAAATAGTTTGAACTATCCCGTGTTATTAATGATTAAAGAAAAAGCCATTAATATGGTGTCCATGAAAAAACGACAGCCTTTATCACTGTTAAATCTTAGGGCGGCGATCCACCCAACAAAAAAAGCTTTATATCGGATCTAATAGGATCGAGTTCGGCATAGCTTGTTGATATATATATTTATTACGTACTTTTATTTATAAATGGTAACATATAGTTTTCTTTAATGTGTGTCTTTTAAGGTTACAGCGATCAACAACTTAGATACCTAGAATCTAAAAGCTATGGTCAGAGATTGAACAAAACCATACGTATGAAATTCCAGTTTGTTAGCTATAATACTATGTCACATTCATTTCTGTCCGACGTCACTCTTGTTCCTCAGTAGAATCAAGTAATAGTTAATGTGACTCGGTAGTAAGTACAATATTTCGCAGACTGTACCATTTCAAAAGGACATGTCCCACTTGGACAGCAGATATTTTAGCGAGTGATGTATGACTTGGTGACGTCACAGGCGCGCCCGCGAGGGGAAACGCGCTATTACCTCATTGCCATTTGCGGCCATTACTGTCCTACTAGACAAGGCGTGTTCAAACATTTGGTGCATCCGATTACCACCGACACCTACACTACACTGTCTTTATTTAGTACGAGATTTTGTCATATTATTGTGTCCGGTCCGGTCGATGTAATCCCACGGAGACGATTATTCTATTAGGCGAGAGTTTGTCATTTGAAAAGAGGTCTCTCTAGGTATGTTCTTCTGTCCAATAAGATTCTAAACCATGGCAAGGATGCTTTTTCTTTTTTTTAAACTAAAAAAATTGTTATAACAGTTATAAATGGAACTTTTCCATAGTTATCGATCTAAAATCTCTTACCAGAAACGTTAGGATCTCTGTGTAGTTTGTGGCAGAAACGTAGTGATTTACTAGCTCAGTGATTGCATTTTGGGCTATAATAGATTGCGCAAAAGCAAGCTCAAAAATGAGCAAATTATTCATGAATTGCAAATTACTAAAAATACTTGTATTAGGAATAACATAATATTGTAAAAGTTTGGTCTTTTTTATTCTTTGTTGCCTTCTTTATTTTCCAGAATATCCAGAATACTGGATTTAGGACCTTTTGCTGGCATAATAGGCCACAAATTTTTTATTTGTATTGAGCTGGCGAATAAAATTATAAATCATGATTATAAATCTGACTATATCTACAGAAATGTTGACATTTGACTTATCTTAAGATCGATTGGTAAGAGTCGCTCCAAAAAAATCGGTCGGTGCATATGTGAGATAGCTTTTTTATTACGAGTATTTCAAAAATAAATCCGGTTTCTAAAAACATTGCAGTTGTTTATTTTTATCTAAGTTGTTTAATTCAGATAGAGTAAAACAAAACTATACTATGAATGGCCGTCGATATAGTGGCAATTACGAGAAGCTTATCTTATAATTAAAATGATTTCCTTTCGTTAGCTAGATGATAACGTGATTTTGTGTCGTTAAGAAGTTCATGTTGTTCAGCAATTCGGTGACTTCATTGTGCGTCATTTGGGTTTTTGCAGAAGACGATGGGTTTTCGAGAAAGTACATTTTCGGGCTAATTACTCACTATGACTGGATATATATTGTGCAATTTGTATGATGATTATTATTGAAAGTGCTTAGCCACATTCTCGCCTGATGTTAAATGACGATGTGGTCAACGATGTTACGCGTTGGCCTAGAAGCCAACTTCAAGCTTCGTTTGAAGACTCCCAAGTTGTATTCTTTAGGAGGCATGGAAACTTGCACTTATGCCTGCTAAGGCTAACTGTGGACGGCGTGGGGCGATACAAAACGAGTGAATCAGCTTGTCCCGACAACAATTGCATGCAAAGAATTAAATATCTTTGACTGCATGAAAATTTACTACTACAATTTATAAGTCAAAAAAAGAAGAAGAGAATATGCAGTTGAAAAACTTGATCAATATGTGTTTAATGAGTTGTTATAATGTATCACAGTATATGGCTTTGGTTTCGCTGGACGCAAGTGGCTCGGCACCGGTCAATGTGGCATACCATGAAGGAGGCCTATGTCCAGCATAGGAAGTTTCCCGGCTGATGATGATGATATGGCTTTGGCGCCTGAACGGCGGAACTGAATGTATACCCCATTGGAAAGTCTGACGTGTGTGACCGCGGGGAGGCTCAATGTCCAACAGTGGAGTTATGGGGATATAAACATAATTTTATTCTTTTATTACAAGCATTGAAAACTCGAATTTTTATATCACAAAACAATGGTAAAAAGTCAAAACAAACTGGCAACTGATTTCCGCGTTGAGAGCGGTTCTGGTACGGGGTGGTACCCGGGCACGATGCTCGTTCAAGTGTCCTCTTTTATTCCTATTATACTCTTTAGCAAACCTTTAGAACGCACCACGCACGAGTAATGTTCGTTTTGTACTCGTATCAGCTTATTGATTTATACAATAGATGAAACACTAATAGAACTGTTTTCAAGAATATGCAAAATACAAACCTTTGTAGGGCTAAGTTGAGAGAGGGTGAAATTGGCAAAAGATTGATTTGAAATGAAGCGTGAGCGTTGTGATCATTGATTCTAGATACTCATGTTCAGCCATCTGGCAGTTCAGTCAATCAATTATATGACTGACAATGATAATGACGATGTTTTTAAAAAAGTTCCGACTGTATAAGTGTGCCATAACTAGTTATTGTCAACTCGACAACGATATTCTGGAATTAAATCCGCGAAGAAGGAAAACGCTCACAGTTCCCACTTCAGGCTCCTGCTGAAGACTCTCACAGACCTTCGCTTCGAAAAACAGCGACCTAAGCCGAGGACTGAGCTCTAGGGTTAGTTAAGTTCCATATAATTAATCCAATTGGGCGCCTTCCAAGCCTATTGAGACGGGGAAGCTGTCAAGATTATAGGACCAATAGCGATCAGAAAAAAAGTGCAACTGGGTGTGGTAAAAAGCGACTAAAGGAAGTTTTCACAGGGTTGGCAATCGCTTATTGCAATCACCAAGCTGCCAAGTGTGGTGATTATCGAAAACCTCATGGAAAGCTGTTCCGGCGTTTACATAATATGGCGTAGGGTCCCGTTCAGCAGAGAACTTATCCAGCTGGTGATGATGTCTACTCACGGTACCTTCTCCGGACAGAGATACGAGATGTAAGTAGCATGTCTTCTAACATGTTTTTTCACCAAAATGCACCAAGTTTCACGTAAAACAATACCGTCAATGCCACGCGCCACCGTGTGGGCAACTAAAAATATTTATCGATGTTTTAATGGTAATGAATATTATGGGAATATTTTCATTAATAGCTTGCTGTTACGTGCACGCACACTTATTAAAATATATGAGTGAATTTACAGTCAACGAAAGTCACGGGTCGGTCGCCTGCTTGTGGAAGCCATTCAACGATAATATTCACCATACTTCATTTCTACAGACGGATTTGTTTGTATTACATTCCTTGATGGTAGATTTGTGGACAAAGTACTATTCAACAATACATTTTTAAAAATAGATTGAACTATAGAATTAGCGTTTGTGCTATTAGCATAAGCGCAGATATTATGTGGTATTATATAAGAAGCCAAGGTGGTTTTTTAATTATTAAAATCTTTTTGTATTGAAAATATGACATATGGCATACTATAGTGAAGCGTATATTTTTAAAATAGAACTTAAAGTACTTTTTACCGATGACATCGTAAATCATCCATAATCCCAAAATTGTTCAATCGGGGTAAAAGTAGCAAAAAATCAAATCATTCTCCGCTATTCCGTAAAGAAAAGACAAACCAACAAACTCACTGTTGCATTTATATTATAAGCACAGATATATGTAAGTATGGATATATACGATACATAGTAGGTAGATAGATAGGGACAGTAATATGATCGGGTTGTAAATATCAAGTACCTCAATATAGTATAATAAAACCAACAAAATGAATGTAGTCGATCAAGTACACATATTTCATTAGTTTTTGTGTAATAAGCTGTCACAACGTGGACGATATCGAATGAAGCAGGTAGTCACAGCTGTATTAGCTATTAACCAGATGTCAGTGAAGTAATTCGATTCTTCATGCACCACTAGTAACCTCGCTAATTGACAAGTAGTTGAGTTACCATTCGTTAATCAATTAGATATCCGCTACTGGGAACGGTTTAAGTAAATAGGCTTTACTAGTTTGTTATTTTTGTGGTTCGTGCCACGGTTGGAGTTTAAATCGTAGGTTGAATGTTCAATGCCCGTTAGATTAGTTTAGTTGAGATATCTCTACGATATCTTTCCGAGCTCTTTTCCATCCATATTTTTTCTTGTCTGCATGTCATCAAGCAGCAGTGTTCAGTTGATGAAAGAGACCGTGCCAGTACCGTATTAAATACGGCTTCTAGAGCACGCTGAAATATCGTTAGTCTTGTTACTATAAGTCTATGTCTATAAAAATATGATGCCTGATGACGCCTAGATTACAGACAGACAAACGGATAGGTACTTAGTTTTTTTCGATGCAGTACCCATCTACAACTGTAATATAATTTTAATTAAATAACTTACTTGGACTTAATTTATCCCACGGTAAACACTTCGTTCTGCAGAGATAATGATTAGCCAAAATCCTTTCCCGACCCTTCAACTATCCCTGTATAAAAATCAAGTCATGACTCAAACATCAGTCAGTCATGACTAAAACATAAACTTGCAAGGTGTTTCGATTTTTCTGATGAGAAGAAGAGTACATTATACAGTACATACTACAATTAAAACGAAAAATAATGTTGAAGCCACTTGATATATATCAATGATATTCTAAAATCTAGAAAAGCTTTATAAAGAAGACACGTATTTCTGTACCTAACAGTCAAGCACCACAAATTATATAAATTTAGTTTAGTTAGTGTTTCGTGTGTGTTTAAAGAATAAATCTCGACGACGTCGAGTTCAAGCTCCTCATACATCATTGAGGTCGCCGCGGGCGCAGTCTAAATTATCTCCATGTTTTTTGGTACTCAGTTAATAATAGAGTACAAACGTAGGTACTACAGCCAACATAATTGTATCCCAAGAATCGAGGAGCCAAGCGATGGTTACGCTCCGTAGATCCCCATGACGCAGTATTTTTATATATAAAAAAACTATATCGGTCTACAGCTGTCTCTATCTACCCTGTAATCGTGAAAGAGAAAGAGCATTGAAGTCGAACTTCCATTAACTTTTTGTGGATCGCGCTGGACACGCTTTCTAAGTTCGACGGAAGGCCCTATAAGAACTAAGGCTTTTTTCTTCTTTTTATAAATTCATACGAGAAGACTTCGAGTTGATATCGTAAGTAGATAGTTTACACTGTCTTATGTGAAGACAAATTGTCCCACATTGAATGAACAGCGTTATATGCATTATTTAAATTAAAAATGGTAAGAATTTTGTAGCCTTGTTAGTTCATCGGAACAAAATTTTAAGCGGTGTTCATAAATATTTGAGGTTTACAATTTCTCAAGGCTAATAGGAGCGAGCCTAAGAAATATTTTTCTCCTTCTGCGTAGCCTAGTTCTTAGCTCTTTAGATGGTGGTAGGGACACAATGTTATCTAAGTCTGTCGCTAAACAGCAGTGCTAATAGCATTGTTGTGTTTCGGTGTTGAAAGATTGTATAGATACCGCTTCATTAGGTTGAGATTTCTAGGTGAGCACGCATACTTTCCGGTTTGCAACGACTTTATCGTCAACATACACACATTAACAGTATATGTAAGAACACAAATACGTTCCTTTCCCATTTAAAACCGTACGAATGTTTGAGAAAATAATATACTTTCACCAGTACAGTATTTAATTTGATATATTATCTAAAGATTAGATAAACTTTTTATCACTAATTATAATTTGAGTAAAATAAAAACATGTTAAAATGTGGGTCAGTGCTCTACATTTTAATGGCTTCACACTATTATCAGATCTAAATACACTTATATGATAATGTAAATAATTGCTTTCACTGTTTGAACAACCATTCCGTAGATTTTATCGTCTTACAAATGTTTGCTTAGCTTGGACAATCACATACCGTAAGAAACAGAAGTGGTTTCATTATGAAAATATTTGGAAAATCCAAATGTGCAAAAAAGGCAGAAGGCTTTACCACAAAGCCGCATGGATTTAAAAACTATTCAGGTTTTTTCGGAAGTGGAAAATATCTAAAAACGTCTTGGAGTATCGTACCTATTCCGAAAACTGCTGGAAGCGAATATTTTTGGTAATAAAACACGAAAATATTTTGATGGACGTGTATTACAAGCGAGCGATTGGTGCCGCTCATTCTGGCGTACCATGGGCCATGGGGGAGGCCTATGTTGAGCTATAGTCGTTTCCTGACTAAAACGCTAAAAGTTGTTTAAGACGTAAATTTGGTTTTACCGTATTTAAATGATATTTTTGATCTGATCCAAAGCGAACTACGTACTTCTATGAAATATGTTTATCGATTCAATCGAATAGCATTTTCAGCAACAAAGTAGAAATAAAATTGCACTATAACCAAAGTGCGAAGTCGATTACATACAATATTTACCCTACGGATAGTTACTCACAAAATACTATCAGTTTCATTAATACGTTATCCTTTTACATAGTTTCATTGTTTTACGCCTTTCCTTATTTTTTATTCAATGCATAATATATTATTTACAGTTTTTATGAGTATTCGTGACGTCAACGCTCTTGACCGCATTCAATGCAGTAAAGTGGTAATAACAAATAACACCGTGTATAATAAATAACTTGATATTTATGAACAATTCATTATAATGTTTGCGAGAGCTTTTCCCTCTACGACATGATTCAGATCAGTTTATTGGAAGTGAAGCAGGATGCAAAATAACATTATAAATAATTATAAAAAAAAGACTATATGTGTCAGCGTTGCATTGTCCATGGAGTTGTAGCGTATATTTAAATGTAATATTTAATTGGGTTTACAGTTTTCAACCGACTTCAAAAAAGGAGGAGGTTCTCAATTCGACTGTGTGTTTTGTATGTATGTTCGTGATATTCGCCAATTGTGAATCAATTTTGTCGATTTTTTATAAAGCATACTTCATTGATAGTCTCATATAAATTATATCGAAATTAATTCTGCGGTTTTTGAGAAAATCAACAAAAAACAAAAATGTACGCAGATAATTCTACGTCTAAGGGTGAACATTTTAGGGGAATAATTCTGTAGACTTTTAGGGCAGTTGAAGTCAGGTTCTGTTTGAACGCGTTAATTATATCCAAGAAAAATTTCCAGAATAACTGAGATCGATCGATTAGTTTTCATAACAATCACTTTCACAACATCTTTTGAGAACAATAGTTTTTTTTTGCTTTAAACGGGATAAGTTTAGCTAGAATATATAGTTGTAACATGTGCGTAATAGATAATAATATAATATCTACCTACGTACAGTAGGCAATAGATCAGTTGGCACCGCGCTGACACCACCCGCCCACAAATACACATGACTTCAAAAGACCAAGCCTTCCGGTTGCGTCACCGAAGCTAGAGCCTCGCGTAAAAGTTTATTATATGAAACACAAAAGATATAATAATAATCTCTTTTATTCTACACTCGTACTAACATTTGTAAAAGTTGCAAAACTCGATTTATCGAATCTTAAATGATTCTCGGTTTGGCAGGTGGTAGGGTGCTATTTTTCCATGTGTCTAAGTATGCCGCCAAATAGCAGTGTTAACAGCACTGTTTTGTTCCAGTACTGAACGGAAACGTAGCTGACGTCCTCATTGACTTGAGGCTTCTGACTGAGCACGCTTTCCATCCAACTGAATTATCGTCAATTACCATCAAGTGGCATGAAAGTATATTGCACGTTAAAAAATTATAATATCTGCCGGGCTGATTTGTGAATCGAAACCATTCAGGGTGCCACCCCAACGCGTACAAAAAAATTCATTCAAATCGGTCCAGCCGTTTAAGAAGAGTTCGGTGACATACACACGTACAGTAGAATTATATATATAAAGATTATTATCGGTGTTGATAAGTCCCAAATTATTTATCGTCCGAATCGATCATCAACAAATAAGATATGATGATAAGGTCGCAATTTGTGGATGATCGTTTAAAACCATGTTGAAAAATAGTGTTCCTGTAAGCAAATTGTCACAGGGTTTCGCTTCCAGTAAATAATGAAATTATATACGTAAGACCGAGGAGCGAGATCGAGCGAGTTTATAACGAAACATCCAATGTCATTGCAGATCGGGACGGCAAGGATTTCTAGAAGTATTTTACAATCTACACTCACCTTTCGTAAATCGAAATTATCTATGACAAACTCGCAATATGGAAATAACCGCTGCCGACAGGAAGGCATCGACACAGATTCCGCAATAATTCCATGTTAAAGTATATCTCAGAACCAATCAAATTGATGACGAATATGCAAGAAGATGGAAAATCTCCATAATGCAGGTAGAAGAGATTTCTAAGTAATTCCAGCTTACAATCTGCGTTGGCCCTAACCATCTAGAGGCTGATATAATGGTATCGTGACTCAGCCATTCCGTGATTTAGATTTTTTGCTGCAAGCCTCTCGGAAACTGGTTGGTACCAATGTCAAGGCGTATGCGTAACAATATCAGAGCTATTAAAATATCTGTCTAATAGCTTAATAGTTCTAGCTGTGTGGAATTTATTGTGATCTATGAAAATAAAATAGTTAAAATTGACATTGTCTTTTTTATGTATTTTTGTAGGTAATAAATAAATCAAAATTATTAATGTTACGACTTTAAAAGAAACTTTTTATAAGTGCTAAAATTGTAAATTTATGCGATATAATTGACATCATATTCATGATTACGAGTAAAATTATCTAGTTTCAGAAATAGATTATTACTTATAACTTTTAACGCCAGACAATTTCAATTCAGATACAATTTAAAAATCAACAATGACATCACTGTGACTTTGAGCCATTCACTATTTTCACCGATAGTTGATTAGGTAATTTACATAGGTGACAGGAATTGTTTATGAAAAGGAAATTAAAGATTTCAGGCAGTACTGAAAAAAGTCCAGACATTTTTCTACAAAACTTTTAGAAGAAAATTTCTGATCTATAAAAATGACATTTTATGGTTTGGGTACATTTGATCGCTTTGTGTGTGTTGTCTAAAGTTCGTCACAACAATTGTGATAATAGTCAAATAGCTCAAAAGGCGTCCTAGTTCATTACAGTACAAGTATTTAAATTGTTTCTTAAAATTAAAGTGTGAGAGGAACCGTCGCGATCGTGAATGGCGACAATTCGAAACGCGCGCTCTACTCTGACTTTGACGAATCCTCACGCTTTGTCTTACCTCTCAACTCAACACGCTGTTATATACAAGTACAAAATACATCATGCCCAGTCAGTCTGTCGTCGGCCTTCCAACATAACCTGACAAAAGCGAGGAATCTGTTTAATGTGACATATGTGGGGCACGCACTTACATTAAGAAACCTGACTATATTTTTCTATTCTTTAACTGAAGGACATATTTTTTTCTTTTAAAGAAGTGAATCATAAAAGGCAAATTAGTTTCTACAAATACTTTGTGACATTACCGAATCCAATACCACATCTAGTAACCCGATATACAATTGGGCCAATGGGACTATTTACTTTTATAATTAAAACGTTCAAAAAGAACTAGAAACCGACTTCAACTGCCCTAAAAGTATACAGCATTCATCCGCAGAATGCAATCTGCAGAATTATCTGAGCACATATTTGGTTTCTGTTGATTTTTTCAGAAACAGCTGATTTAATTTCGATAAAATTCTTCACGAATGGTGGTGCCATTCAACACCATCTATGAAGTATGCTCTATAAAATTCATAAAAATTGATTCATAATTGGCGGAGTTATCGCGTAACATACATACAAAAATACACATACAGTCGAATTGAGATAACCTCTGTTTTTATAGTCCTGGTAGATGGAGAATTCGATTTTTACCAGGGTGTGACAAAAAAATTCGAGCCTTTGTTAAATTCGATAGTTCCTCGTATATAGTAACCTGAGCAAACAACAACAACCTTGCAAACAATAACGGTCGTAATCGCTAGTATAGCATTATAACATACTCTTCAAAACATATGTATGTCGAGTCTGGTCAAAGCAATCTCAGTTTTTTAGGTCCTATAAATCTGAAGACGTATTAAAAGCATCAAAACAGGTGTGTATGTAGTGTGGGTGAGCTACTGGATCCTCAACAGCAAAGTGATAAGCAGAAACCTTGCTCGAATTAGATAAAATTGGGTGCTTATAGAAATCATCTGAATTTCATTGCACCGTTCGTGTCAAAGTCATCACAGTAGATAAACTGATAATCGTCTACATAAATCCACTGTTGTACATGACTCATGAACTTGGTTCAGTCTAAATCATAAGTTTATGTAATGCAGTCAATTGTTTGGCTAATACGAAATATTCTACTTATTAATTTTAGCTAAGCTAACAATGAGTAAAAAAGGTATATCTTTCGATAAGCGGCAGATTAAATCTTTTGGTACTATCGCGTTTTTAAAAGGTTAGACAGTTTGAAACTTTTTTTTGCCCTGATGACATTACTTATTACTTTCATGGCCTCGAGTACATTTCCAATCAATGACCGTGTCTATCAATGTTTGATACAAGGCGACGGCACCTTTTCATACTGGGACTAGACACAAAAGCGGCATAATGACAAAAACAACAAACATCAGTAGTAGCTAATCTATACATCTATCGATTAATCTAAATAATTAGAAACAACCTGAGAGATTTAAATATAGTAATAGGTTATAGAGCGGGCATTGGGAAACATTTCATATAAAGATTTTGATCTCAAAAGTCAACGGTATGTCAAATGTCTTGTACAAACAAACACTACATTGAGTAACTTATTACCAATTGGTAATAAGTTTAGGATTAAAATTTTTGGTTGCTTTGTCCGGTCTATTACTACTAATGTTAAATGTCTTTGGAAACAACTTATCGGGAACCCTCTCCAAATGCCTCCAACCTCCATGCTAAATTTATGTTGCCATACTCTTTTACAATAGAATAGTCGACTTTGATAAATAATTATCTAATAATAGGAGATAAAATTATAATGTCGCGAAATAAACATCATCAATTTACAGCTTTATTGTTAGCTACAAAAACCGTTACGCAGCTAATGGTCCTTAGATGGCGCTTTGAACAAGAATAATAAAAATTGTGTAAAAATGTAAATTCACTGTGAAGTTGTATGTTAATGATACTCATTTCGCGACATTACAATTCGATTTCCTATTTTTAGATAATTACTGCGCGAAGCCATCTATTCTATTTTAAATGATTATGGCAACAGAAATTTTGTTGAAAACTTTATTGGAGCGGGATCCCGTCAAAGAGAAAATCGGCCGTCCATATTAGAAAACACCTATTTGAAGAGCAGCTACAGACAAAATTATAGGAGAATTAGTTCCGAGTGTATTGGTATTCCCTATAGGGTTAAGCTAAATACATGATATGCCCGCGTTAATACTCCTAAATCCATCGGTGCATCGTTGATACACACATGACTATCGTTAAAGTCGCTTTTATTGCCCGCTGTACAAAGATATAGGCTAATCGATACCGGGACACCGTATCTACATCTGTTTGTATTGCCGAAACCATAAACACGACACACCTTTGCGTTGTGATCGCTTGATATTTGTAAATATCAAAATCGATGATATCCCGGTGACCGTCCTTGATTATTTAGGATATGGTATTTGTTTGAATATATTATCATTTTTGAGGATATTTATTTTAAGAATAAATTTATTTCTTATCTAGATTAGACAGTGGCAAAGAGGACAGTGGACACAGTCGAGACGAGGCACAAATGGTGAATTTATTCAATAAACTATTATATGTACTAGCTTCTGTCCGCAATTTCGCCCGCGTGGACTTTAGAATGTAATCCGTGGGAACTGCTCTTTCGAGCGCGATAAAATGTAGCCTATGTCCTTCTTTGGCCTTTCAACTATTTATCTAAAAAATCAAGTCACTAAAAATTATGGTCGTGAATATATGAAAAAATGATTTTTATTGTGAATTTATCCCATGTTTTAAAAGTTATTCTGCTGTTCGGGACGGAGACAAATACAACAAATCAGAAATCTTGGAAATCGGTCCAGCCGGTCTCGAGTTAGAAGTGTTCGAACAAACCCGACTTTGTTGACCCGATATAGTATTAAAGACTATATGAATGTTTTACAAAGTGACTTTAAAAAAGTTCGTACGTATTGGTATTTATGTAATGCACAGACAGTTTGTTAAAATACTTATTAATCACAATTACGTAATGTGTCAATCTCATAATGATCGATTTGGTTTTGGAATGTTATTACGCAATTATTTCTAAAAGCGACATCGGTATCGTCATGATTATGCACATTTTGAGTATAATGACTGCATTGATTGCTGAAATAATCCTGACACAAAAGTATGAAATTCAATATTAGACTGCCAAAATTAAAACTAAAGTATCTACATTTAGTTAATAAGCAAGATACTAAGGATACTAGTTGAAAGGCCAAGGAAGGACAGGCTACATTTTATATCGATCGAACGAGTAGTTCCAAGGGGTGATTACATTCGAAAGTTCACGCGGGCGAAGCTGCGGGCAGACGGAAGCTAGCATACTAATATAGGAAACTAAACAGTCTGAATTCAAGAAGTTCATACAAGTGTCTAGATTAGACTGACCGTATACGTTTATAGGTTAGGCTTCGATAATAAACCCCAAAATACAATTACGGACGATGAACGTTTGACCAAACCATTTTGAAAATAAATAAATTTTACTACTTTTAGTTTTATCCTTTTGTAGAGGAAAATATACAATCAAATTGGATAGTTTTTTCAAGTTTCCGTCTCCCCATACTATAAGTGATCGTGTTAAAACGGTTATCGCGTTTTTTGGACATAACTCATTCACGCCACTACGATAATGAATGTAAAATCAACGAGCCAATAACATGTCGTCGACATTATTGTTATTATCAATTATGTGATTATACAATTTTCATGTTTCAATGTCACAGGATGCTGAAGTCTGGGAATTGCAAATTGTGGAAAAAAATATTTATTATTTTACAATGTCAAGAGTAGAGTATTTACAATGCATTTTAAGTAGCATACAAGATTTGTTATTTCCACATTTGAATTTTGTCATGTGAGGTCTAAGACTGGGAATTAGTATTTTAAACACAGGTTATCATAGCTTGATAGGCAGGATACCAATAGCTGCTACGAGTATATTTAGCTATGTATATGCATCTGGCCAATAAAATACGTGCATGTATAAACTAATATAAGTAAGTTCCTTACATAGCAGTCATCGTCATCAGCTAGGAAACGTCCACTGCTGAACAGCAGGTCGAGCTATTTCTGTGACTTTATTTCGTATACAGATGAAGAATCAACTCCTTAGGGGAGGAAAAAAGGTGAACAGTTTTTATGAGTTACCATTAACTCATAAAAACTGAAGAAAAAAACAATTATATAAATAACTACTCATAACATAAATACTCATGTTTGAAAATTGATATTTGAATTGAATTGAAACTTTCTGTTGGACAATTTAGAAAACGTCTAGGAAGTGAATTTTCACGGGGGCAAAGCTGCGGCTCACAAACTAACGCTATATCTGCCGTCAAAGAGCAGCGTTAGTAGCACTGTTGTGTACCGGTAATAAGGAGGTAGCTTAACCAGAGCTTCTACATTCTACTATATAAAACCTTATCCTCACTTAACAAGATCAAGTGCAAGCCCAGAGTTGATATATCTAACAAAAATCTTCAATGAAATCAAATACATTTACGTAACCATTCTACCCAACGAATTTCTGTTTCAGATTTAATCAAAGCGAACGATTCCTTTGGTAAAAGAATGTCGTGCCTATGCATAATAATGGCGTTCAAGGCTTCATGGCTTCCAATAAATCCCTAATGACTAATTAATTAATTAGGAGTCCCACATTAATTTTACGGAGTTATTTACGATAAATGCGATTTAATGAGTAAGGAATCCGTGGGTCCAGCTTGCGTGTAAACAGACGAAACTCGAATTGAAATAGGCAGTATTTAAGAGCTTTTTACCCAACATCGCACAGGCTGTAGTAACTATTTCTATCATATCAATCATCGATCAAATAACGACCGCCTCTATATGACTTAAATTATTTTTATTTATTTCGTATACGACTAGACTGCAGTTACTCGTAATTTCGTAAACAAAACGTTTATCAACGTTATTGCAAGTAACAATAATTAATTAATAAAATACATCATAAGTTATTCTGAAATTAATGAGAAATAGTGATATTGTATCATCATCATTAGCCGGGAAACATCCACTTCTGGACATAGGCCTCCTCCATGATATGCCATATTGACTGGTTCCGAGACACTTGCAGTACTTGCACCCAGAGACTACACGCGACCATTACTTAGATCGTCGGTCCAATAATGGTATAGTTTAAAAAAGTATATAATAGAATCATAAATGGCACAAAAGTAAAAATTTATAATACCTCTATAATCTTTAAAAAATTAATTTTTATGATCGCATTGATAAATCAAATATTTATTATGACGTGATGTGACGTCCTCGAAGTTGTCGAGTAACAGACTTGCATACTTGTATTTTTATGAAGTCTAATATAACATTATGAACCGATATAAAATGATTCAAATGCATTAAAACATTTAAAAAATAATAATAACAGGGAAGCAGCAATTACATTTGTTACCAAATATTTGTACCCAATATATTTCTACTGATACAAGTATTATGTTACCTTCACCAGGATATATTGAATCCCGTATCAAAATGTTTTCATAGGTGTGCGACATATTTAGTCTGCTTAACCATGGTTTATGCGGGTTTACCTACCTACTACTGTTACTACTATATCTTATCTGGCCCAAACTTATCAATTTCCAAATCCCACTACTATCTCGTAAAAGCAAACTATACGCTTTTATAAAATGTAACGATCCCAATCTATAAAAGGACAGGTTTAAAACTTTTAGGGCTATATTCAAATTATACGTATTCTTCAATACAGACAAAATATTTTTCTGTATTTTATTCTTATGAATTGGAGTCAATGTGTTTTTGCTACTGGTTATTGAATTGAATGTTATTGAATACTTAACGTAAACTCAATAAAATAGTATTGGATTTATTAACACTTCAAACTTTTAAAAATTTAATTTGATAAATTAATTTTCACTTGAAAAAGTTTTACATACCAAAACGTTTTTATTTAAAATTATATACAATTTATTTTAATTATTGTTTAACAACTTTGTGACCATAATTAAATGCAATAAAATATACTCACATTTAATTCGCAGTTGCAGAATCGGGAACAAGAAGCTAGTCTTCAGCTTCGTACGGAGTACACAACAATATTGAACCACTTGTTTCACTCTTCGATTATTCCTAATACGATTTTACTATCTTTACTTGTAGTAATGATCGTAATTAGCGTAATGTTGTGTTTGGAGTTGTGATCGGCCGCCGTCACACGGGTGTCGCGAGTTTTTGATTGTTGAATCGAACATTTAAACGAGCCGCCTCTTGCGGGGCGGGAAAAGTAAGTGTCAGTAGCGACATCTATTTATTCGATATTGATGCATTTCGTTGAGTGACATCTATTGTCGAGTAGTAGTATCTTCTCTGGTTAGTTATTTACATTATGCAGTTCAAAATTGTGGCTCCCTACATTTTACAGACAAGTAAGTTCCACCCCGCGCCGAACCAGCCGCGGAATTGAGGGGCATCCGTACATGAACGCAACTGCCGTACAATATTGGCTGTACATAATTTGGCTGTGTATTATCAACACGATTCAATAATGTTCAACCCGTCTTGTACAGCCCAGGAATTGGTGTCCAATATTTTTACGACCTTGTATTAAACAGTCAAAGTTTGTACAGCCAAATAATTACACGCCTGTGACGGTGCGGGTCGACATTTCCGCCGCGTACATTTTTTGTACGGGCAGGAATTGATGATCCACGATAAACACGCGCGTGGAATTACTGTACACGGAAATAAGTGTCAAATAATGTTCAGCCAAGGCAAACAAGGTCAATTTTGTACATTAATTCCGCTCCTGTGCAAAAAGTGGCTGTAAAACTACGTGGCGGTGAATTATTAACACGATCAAATATTGCACAGCCCGATTTTGTACAGCCAGGAATTTCTGTACCTTCTTCTGTTTACGTTTCGTTTCAAGCAAACTTTTGAAAGAAATTCAATGTTGTGATTGTTGATGCGTTTTTATCGCTTCCTGGTAGCGTAATTGCTAACACAGATTATAATTTAAAAAAATGAATTGTGATTATGACTGACTATACTAATGTACTTAGTAGTATGTATTCGTAAACTTAGTTAATAATTACTTGCTCACAGTGTACTTGGCAGTGTTGCCAACTTAGTGGATTTTCCACTAGATCTGGTGGTTTAGGCATGCCTTACAGCGAGATTTTTTTGGTTTTAGTGGTTAGTGGATTTTATAGTGGATTAGATTGTTCCAGTTAGTGGTAATTTACGTAATTTAACCACTAGTTTGATTCATAAAATGTTCTGTATACGTTATAGTTAAAAATGAGCATTTAGCCCGGAACTTCTCTCTTACATGCTCTTAAACCTATATAACAATCATGATTTATGCATATCTAATTATAGGTAACCACAACTTATTTAAGTGTCCTGTACCTGTGAACAATAGTGAACATGCAGTAAACTTATGGTGGCTATATGAATTAAATTGCTGGTCCATTTACATTACATTAACTGATGCTATTATTTGACATCTTGACAATTAGAATGATGTTAAATACATAGTTGATAACAATTATTAACTACTTATATACAAATATTTCCTATAAATATGTTATTAAGTGTCTGCTACCCTAAGGTTTTCTGGAAGAGATCGCTTTTTAGCGATAAGACTGCCTGTTGTTGTTATCTATATTGTTTTCCTTACATATGTTTACGTTAAGACTCTGTGGTGCACAATAAAGAATACTTACTTACTTAATTTACTTAAGTACCCTATGTATACTATCAAAGCAATATACATATTTGCTGTGTTTTTTTATCATTTGATATGAAGCTTTGCAGAATTTACTGATACAATTTATAACATTAGTCCTAGTCAATACTTTGGAGTTCGTCAATATCTGAGCAAAGTGTGAACATTTCAACCATAGAATTACTTCAATACAAAACTAGAGTGGTGTTCACTTAATTGAAATTTTGCTTAGACAGAGAGTGAGAGAGAGCTAGAACTGCAACATATAAATATTAACTACTACATTGTATGATTAGTATTCATGAAAGAATTAAAAGTCGTGCATTCTATATTATTCAAATGATTTAATCGAACTTTTTAATAATGAAATGACAATTACAGTCAATTTTAGTAACAAAGTTAAGGACATGTCAATAGTAAATATTTTGAGTTTTCTTGTAATATTGCAATCATTTTATATCTATATACATTACATAACATTTATAAGACTTTAGTATTTGATATTGTTAATAGATCATTTAGTCATGTCCTTATTGTACAGATTCACGACGATTATCTTAAAAGTTCTTGTGATTTACGCTCATATTATGTGACTTGCGTATTTTTAATGTGATTATAGGGTATGAATACTCATAATAGATCATTGAGCCCTTGTCCTCATTGCCCAGGATCGCCACGATTATACGTAGTACCTCGTGGGTTAAACGTACATATTTCTAGAGCCCATAGGGATATTCGCGATGTCTCCCAGAGCTCCCAGAATACACGGGATAGGCTATTGCCGAGTGATTTGGTCCATGCTTCGCCAAGCACTTCAAGTCCGTCCGCGCCGCCGAGGACGTCGGCGTTGGTAATTGATTTCAATGTACTCGGACATTTGAAAAATAAGGTCCGCGTCCTTAAGCATGTACCTAAGGGAGCCCGAAGTGTGGCTGCAGGAAGGCTGACCACCCTCATTGATAACTGCGTCAAAAGCAACGGTGTTGACGACTGGTTCGCTCTCCTCACATTTGCTTTTACGGCCCTAAAAGTACCAGAGCAGAACCAAAACCTTTCGCTGACAGCAAAGGTTAAAAATTCAATCGAGGAAGGTGGTCTGTACTTTCCATCGTACGGTAATCAGAGACCACGATCGGTGTACCAGTCGATCGAAGCGAAGGTGTACGAGGGAGATCTTCGAGGGTCTGTTCGTCTGTTGGTATCCGATTGTTCGCTTGCACCGTCGGACGCAACTACTTTGACTGCGCTAAAGGAGAAGCATCCGACAATATCTAGGCCGCTAGATACTGTACCTTCCCCTGACTCCACCGGTCCGTACCTTAGGGTTACTGTGACGGACGTTTCATCTGCGATTGAGTCATTCTACAACGGTTCCTCCTCTGGACTGGATGGTATCCGCCCTGGTCATCTGAAGGAGCTGATTTCCACGTCGGCTGGGAATAACGGACAACGCCTTATAGAATCCCTTACGCGCCTATGTAATTTCCTGCTTGAAGGTCTGTTGAATCCGGAGGTCTGCCCCTATTTGTACGGGGCAACTTTATATGCCCTCCAAAAAAAGGACGGTGGTATCAGACCTATAGCGGTGGGAAACACCTTCAGACGCCTCGTGGCAAAGTTATGCTGTCGCGCGTTACGCGGTGAAATGTCAGCTTTCTTACAGCCACATCAGCTGGGCTTTGGGTCCCCTCTGGGCTGCGAGTCGGCCATCCACGCTACGCGTAGCTTTGTTCGAGCGAACGACGGCGCGGACTGTGTGGTGGTCAAAGTAGATGTTAAGAACGCCTTTAATACATTGGAGAGGGACATCATACTTCAGGCGGCAAAAGACCACATACCCATCGCCTACAACTTTATACACCAATGTTATTCGACCCCCAGCTTTCTGTTTTACAGGGGTGACTCCATAGTGTCATTAGTTGGTGCGCAACAAGGGGATCCACTGGGACCCTTAGTTTTTAGTCTTGCTATCCAAAAAACTGTGTCCTCTTTGGAGACCCCCCTGAATGCGTGGTACCTGGATGATGGCACGTTAGGTGGACCCCCGGATGTAGTCGAGCGGGATATCGAGCGTCTCATGCCAGCTTTCAAAAATATTGGTCTTGAAGTCAACCCTTTGAAGTGTGAGCTTTTCGCATGCGGACCCACAGCAATGACTTCTTTGTCGCGGTTTGAGTCCCTTTTTCCTGGTCTCACAGTAATGGACAAGAGAACATTTTTGTTGTTGGGGGCTCCTATTTTTTGCGAGGGTGTAGGTGCTTCTTTCCGGGAGAAGACCATGGTTCTATCGAAAGTTGGAGAGCATCTTAACCATCTTCCAGCTCATGTATCGCTAGTACTGCTGCGTAACTGCCTATCTACACCGAGGCTAACGTATCTATTGCGAACAGCACCTACATGGCTTTTCCCGGCAGAGACTCAAACTCATGACGACGTTACAAGACAACTCCTTGAGCGTGTTCTTAACGTAAGTTTAAATGAAGTGCAGTGGAGTCAAGCTTCACTGCCGGTGCGCCATGGGGGCCTTGGTGTTCGGAGAGTACAGGACGTAGGTTTGATCGCTTTCCTCGCCTCTGCCAACGGGTCAGCGGATCTCGTCGCTCGCATTTTATCTATTAATGGCGAGGGGATCCGCATCCCTTTTCATCAGGAGGCGATGGAAGCATGGTCATGTCTTAGCCCGAACGTGGTCCCGGAGAGACCCACTGAGCAACGGGGGTGGGACGAGATCCAGTGCAAGCAAGCCATATCTAATTTATTAGACGTTGCAACCGGAGCAGATCTGTCTCGGCTAAGAGCTGCTTCAAAGACAGAGTCCGGTGCGTGGCTTCATGCTCTCCCATCACCTCAGCTTGGCACTCTTTTGGATAGTGACTCTCTTAGAGTGGCAGCAGCGCTACGTTTGGGTTGTAAAGTGTGCGAACCCCACCGATGTGTATGTGGGACGATCGTGGAGGCCAACGGGCACCATGGTTTAAGTTGCCCCAGGAGTGCGGGACGTTTCCCTCGCCACCACGCCCTCAACGATATTATCCGGAGGGCTATGGTCTTAGCAAATGCCCCGTGTGTCTTGGAGCCTCCCGGTCTCAGCCGCACCGATGGCAAGAGACCGGACGGATTAACGTTGGTTCCGTGGGCAAAGGGCCGTAGCCTGTTGTGGGACGCGACGTGTGTGAGCACTTTCGCTCCGTCCCACCTGAGCTCTACAGCGCGAGCGGCTGGTGCTGCGGCCGAAACTGCCGCTAGGCTCAAGCATGCCAAATATGCGGCCTTGGAACCGACGTACGAATTTGTTCCGGTTGCTGTCGAGACGGGGGGACCGTGGTGTTTAGAGGCTAGGACGTTTGTCCACGAATTGGGACGCCGCCTGAGGGAGAGGGGCTCTGATCCTCGATCGGGATCTTTCCTGGTCCAAAGGATCTCCATTGCCATCCAACGTGGCAACGCGGCAAGTGTGATGGGGACCTTTGGATCGGGACCAGATCCACGCTAGTTAGGTTAGGTTACGTACTTCTTTAGGTTGTAGGTTTAATTTTATTACTAATCTAGGTTAAGTTTACTAACAAATATAATTTAAAATATTGACATGTAAATCTAATATCTTTGACATTGAATAAAGACTTTAATTACAGTACAGTATTTTATTGTCATAGCAAATCAAAATCTAAGTACTCTATTTTATTATTTTTAATTATTCCTACTCTGTTTTAAATTTAAAATCTAATATTTTCCCGCTTTCAAAATGTATTTTATGCAAATTTTAAACCATTACTTTGGCAACACTGCGCGGAGGATGAGTTCAAAAGTCCACAGGATTATATTCATTTCCTGTACCTCCTCTAATGGATTCGGGGTCTGTTGAGTTTTTGCCAGAACAAAAGTTAATCCAGTTTAGCTCGCACTTTCACTATGATATACTTAGCCTTTGCAAATTAGCGTCTATATTGGGTACGGTACGGAACCCCAAAAAACATCCCAAATAAAAAATACATACAACAAACGTCCATTTCAATATTTGAATTTTGACATCAAAATTCGTCAAGTCTAAATGGTTATATCCACTTAGGTCTAAATTAGCCATCAGGAAATATTTCGACTCGATACCACTCAAAATGTATATTTGTGTGGAAGCGGAACAGCTCCCAAGTAACACAAGGAGCATTATAAATAACTACTCGTGAAGTTATGTAGAACTTAAGGTCTATATAAGCTCTTATAAAAGTTCACCTAACAGTCTATAGCCCTATATAGGCATCTCAAATCCATTATAATACTTTTCGCTGTATAAAGGTTGGATAATGGTATAGCA
This sequence comes from Carcina quercana, assembly GCA_910589575.2. Classification (NCBI taxonomy): domain Eukaryota; kingdom Metazoa; phylum Arthropoda; class Insecta; order Lepidoptera; family Depressariidae; genus Carcina; species Carcina quercana. The sequence goes on from OU342429.1 coordinate 8,137,295, forward strand.
AAATGCTTGTATAATGTATTTAGCTTGAGTGCAGCATACCAAAACGCTTTTGTATAGCTTTCAGCTGTTTTTAGTGCCTTTGGATCTTCAATAGCATTTGTAAGTAGTATTTAAATGCCTAATGCTCCTTAGTAGCATAAACTTTAACCATTATAATGCATCGCCAATTCGCTGTACAGCTGTTAGGTAGTTTCAGTGCCTTTGGTTGTATTATAGCATTTTAAGCAGGAAGTAAAAGCTTAGTGCTGCTGAACAGCATAAACTTGAATTATTGTAATGCTTGTATTTTAAAAGTGAAACTGAGTGCTGTTATACACCCAACAGCTATTTAACCACATACGTGTGAGTTATTGAAATGCGTAAAGCTGTAAATACATTCACATTACGTGTTCGTAATTGTCATCATTTGTCCACCATACATTCCATCACGACAACATCATTTTTTAGGGTTCCGTATTTCAAAAGGAAAAAAGAAACCCCTTTCGGATCGCATTTGTTTTCCGTCCATCTGTTTGTCTGTCTGTCAAGACCATTTTTCTCAGGGACGCGTGGTGGTATCAAGTTGAATTATTAATATCGAATACTCAAGTCTGCCGTCCCCTGGAGCTGTGAAAAGATCAAACATCTAGGTCAACGCAACAAAAAGATGTAGTTGTTTAAGGTGTATCTTTAGACCATTTCATAGAAAATTCAAAGGACCAAAACCTATAGGGTACTTGCCGTTGACCTAGAACCCTGAAATTTGGCAAGAAGCAGAATCTTGTTATGTTCACAAACTTGACTTTGCAGCTGAAAGTTATACATCAGGTATATCATTTAGTTGCAAAGTAAAGTTGGTTTTTCAATAGAATTTTCATTTTCAGCACAGCATTGTTGGGTACATTAATATGAAAATCATAAATAATCGAAGCGGTATTTTCAGTATATTAATTATTTGTATTCTGGACGGAACCCTCGGTGCGCGAGTCCGACTTGCATTTGAGCGGTTTTTTAATGTTGAATGACTTATTTAATAAAGCTGTATATAAATGTTGTTCAGATTAAAGGAAATGGGTTTTGTCGTTTTGATCAAGGATCACTAAAGCTAAGTAACGGAACTAAATCAGTTCACATGAAATCTACTTGACTACATGTGAACACATAGAAAACCACAATACAGACGATGGCATTATAGTAGTTTATCAAAAGTCTTCTCTCTGACTGCTGGCATCCTAATTGTTCACGTGTGAGTGTTTACACAGCTTACGGTATTAAAAAGGCATTTTAATTATTCACCAAACTGTTATAGACTGACGCCATTTTGTTAATACACCTTAACCAAAAAAATATTATAATTTCGGGCCTTTGATAGTCCTATAATAAAGTAATAGCTAAATTTAATACTGTTATACCATAATTGTTAAGTTTATCATGCCATAATTTCGTTCTACACCAAAAACATTCATTTTTTTATTATGTACCACATAACTTTTATAACATTTTATTACAAAAACTATATAAATTGAAAGCGCCTGAAAATTTTGAATGAAACCAATATAGACATTGACAGTAAACTAAATCTCGCAGCAAAATTTGGAGGCACGACATCGAAAAACAGTAGACTTAAGTTGAAAATTATATGAAACGCCAAGTTGAACTCATATCATACTCGACTTTGTCGTCGTCGCCATCGTTCATATCGCTAGACGATGAGTTAAATTACAACGTTTATTATTTTAAAACTAGGGCCGCGGCATTAAGGATGTTTTTTCAATAATATAAGATTCATTTAAGTTCTAAATGTGAACACTTAAAGGACTCTAAAAATGCTTTTATTTTCATGTTAATACTAATATAATGCTTCTGTAATGCGATTAGCCGCTTCATTAGCAAAACCATTGCTAGTATAATGCTTCTAGTCCATAATGATGCTCGTATAATGCTTCTGTGATGCTATCAACAACTGTATGGACCATACTAATGCTTCTGTAATGCTATTAAACAGCCGATTAACAACCTAAAGCTGGTTAATTTGTGCCCAAATTAGCATTACAGTAGTCGTATAAACTTGTATAAAACTGATATAAAGCCTAGCTATAATGCTAAAACGATACATGAAAGCCGTAAGTCAGCCATTATACTGCTTCACGGTGTTACTTGGGAGAGAAGCGCGGAGAGTGGAGTTTGTCGTAGTACTTTCTATCTTTCAATTGTAACTGCCAAAATGCATAGTCATAATTGCCTGCAAGAGTTCTCTGTTGAGTATATGTCGCAGTTGGATTTCCTAATGAGCTGTTTTTCATAAGCGTTCCACTAAACAGCTCCGTTATGTAAAGCAGCTCCGTTATGTAAAGCATCAATACAGCAGGTCAATAATTAGCGGTTTATATCCTACTAGCTTCCGCCCGCAACTTTGTCCGCGTGTACTTCAGGATTTATTCTACTTGTTCGATAGGCATAGAATGCATCTATCTCCATTTCCAGCATTAGGTACAAAATAGTGTTTATTCTGTTACGTAGTCTAATAGTTTAAAGAAACAAAAGAAATTTCAATATCTGACGTAGTACATTCAAATAGTCTTCACACTAATATTATAAACGCGAAAGTTTGTATATACAATTTACATATTCTATGGTCGGTTGATAGGCAACGCGTTTTTGTTATGCCCAAATTGCCCATGTAATCCCACTAATATTATAAGTGTGATTTTGTACAATTTACACAATATGGCTTTATAAATTATAGACTATATGTTATTCTGATGTATAAGCTATATTATTGTAAAGTTTCTTTCAAATCCATTCAGTAGATTTTCCGTGAGTAAGTATTAGGTTTAAGTTTTCTTTTTGTAAATAATTTGAGTCACCGAATAAAGATGTTATATATATATATATATATATATATATATATATATATATATATATATATATATATATATATATATATATATATATACATCCTGCAACCTTTTTGGCGTCATGCACGTGGTGCATCATTACGACGTCCCCCAGTTCCCTTCACTTTATTTAACATGTCTTAATGAATATTGCTTAGTTTTTTGATTTCAAGCCCTTTGGGATACGTCGGTTCCCGATAAAAAAAAAAATTGCGATATTCGTCTTTCAGTCATGCCCAAACATTTTTGAACCCCCAACCATGGTGATACATTTTAGCCATCCTAGATATATTGATCATAATTTACCTATGGCATCGATTATTTAGCGTCCTCACAGGATGGACTGTATTTGGGAGTGCGACGTTGCCAGCTTTGGGTTTATTGTCTCTTTCTTTTCCTATCGCTTTTCTGTACTAAACAGTTTCAACGTTTATTTTGTTCCAATATTCGCAAGGTTTATACATATACGGATGCCCAATATGTTATAATGTGTAAATACAAAGCTTTCTCACGGAGGATCAGCGAAAAACTTGAGCGGATTCAAAATTTCTATATTAGATTCATATTTGGTTTGCGCAAATATAATCGTGTCTCTCATTTTCGCTCTTAGCTCAAAGGGCTGCCCATAAAACTTCGCCGGAATAATTATGTCCTCTCTATTATATTACTTTGTTGTTGTATTTGTCATCTCCTGTGTTTTTTTCCTGTATGTCATAAAAAATCTACCTACCAAATTTCATATTTACATTAATAAAATGATAGTATTTATAATAAAATGAATTAACTGGGAACAGTGCTTTCATCTTACAGTTGGTAGCTTGCAGCCACATAGTACCACCTCAAATAGTACCGTATGCCTCAAGATCACCATCGATCGGCTATTGGGCGTCCGTGTACAGCTATTGGGCATCCGTATATGGCTATTTGGCGTCTTTACAAAGTACAAAGCTTGACGCCGGTTTGTTAACACCAAATAATAAAAACTACCGATCACAGATAACAGAAGACTTAACAGTACAGATACCTATATATCATCACGATTGATATAGACGTTGTAGAAACTTCCACCCCTTTTTACCCCCTTAGAGAATGATTTCGTGGATGAAAACTATCCTTTGTCATACTATCTTCATACCAAATTTAATTTAAATCGGTTTAGCGGATATAGATTCCCTATACAAACTTCTACTCTCCTTTTTTATCCCTTTAAGAGATGATTTGGGGACAAAAGTATCCTCTGTTCTTCTCCGGGTCTGATACTATCTCCATACTAAATTGAATCTAAATCGGTTCAGCAGTTTAAGCGTGAAAAGATAACAGACAGACGGACATACTTTGTATTATTAGTATTAATTATTATCTATTTATGAATAAATTATTTAAATAAAATAACTTATTTCCTGTAGCTCTATGTTAGTATTTATCAATCTATATTTTACTGATATAGGGTAACTATTCTAGGTAAGCAAACAAAAACAAAGACATGTAAATGTAATCACTTTTATTTTCATAGTTCTCAACCATACAAAGTACTTAAATAGGTTACCATAATTTAAAAACTTCTTAAACTTTCAACAAACTTTCGTTAAAAATTTGACTTTGCCAACTTCGTTATACATTTTTAACAAAAAATAGTTTCACAATGGGTATAATCTACTCTAACTAATCAACATCATAATTACCTTCAATAAAATCACCTTAGATGACTGGCACACAGACGAGATAGTTTGACATTGCTTATTTTTAGAAGTAGTTCTTTTTAGTAGTACAATCAATAACACAACAGTAAAATTACTCCTATGGCACAAGAAATTTTGGTATTAATACTAAAATATCTGACATTAGCTAAGCTACTATAATTAATAACATAATAACGTTATTACGAGATCATCCCAGACTTTAGTTGCTGATCTAACATCACAAAAATTATGATAGATACCTAATAAAAAAACTTTATACAACGTGTTTTTTTTTATATCAAATTGCATATAAATTATTTGTCAAATCAAAAGTTACTTTTTTTTCTTTTCCATGTCAAAACGTAGTTTTGTCGAATGAATTTGTTAAGAAAAATAAAATAAAAACTTTTGATTTGACAAATATGAATATGCCACATGAATCTTTTACATGGTCTGATCAAAACCTTAGTCGTGGGATATCAAAAAAACAAGTTGTATAACTTTGGAACTTAGTTCCTTAAACTTTGCTTATAATACAAGAACAGCTCAGACTTTGGCGTGCTTTAGCAATTACTATATATGTTAGCAATTACTATATATTATGAATGTTATAGTATTGATTAATAAAATTATTGATCAAAATATTTACATACAATGTTAGGCAAGATATATTTGAGTACGTACTTACCTAGTTATTAATACTTTCTTAATAAATTTAATTTAAATATTAGAAACCAATCTTTGAACTTTTCATATAAGTAGGTACTTAAAAAAGAAACGCTTATAACCTAGTATAAAAACTTCGCATCAGGTGGTGTAGTAACACGCGTTGCTAACCTACATACGTAAGTTTATTAAATGTTTTTCTTTATAATGTCTTACAGACATACAGTCCTTCTTTTACTACCCTTATCTATTTATGTAGGTACCTACCTACATAACTTACTTAAACACTAGATAAATACTTAAGAACAGTCGCTTCGTACTTAGGTTGAGTGGTTTGATCCGTCGTCACGATAACTTTTTTTAAATTATCACTGGCTGCGCCTGTCTTCAGTATTTCCACTAACAACAGCTGGCGCCAACGTTTGACTGAAGATTGAAAAGATCGATGTAAGCAGCTTGCCAATAGACCAATCAGACAGGCCACTGATTGGTATATTGGCAAGCCGGTACTGCAATCTTCAATCTCCGGTCACATATTGGCACCAGCTGTACTCTTTCTTAACCACTCAAATTAATTACCTACGTATTCAACAAAGAAAAAAGTTTAAATTTTAAAAAAGAAATCTTTTATGGTATAAGCTAACCGAAATTATTCCGGACAGTTATTTACTGCAGAATCAAAGTTGAGTCATTACAGGGTTATTTTTGAAACACTTATAACCTCGCAGGAGTAGATTACTAACGTTATAAACAGTAAAATTTGTTCTACGACTTTTGAGAAATTGTTAGATTTTGAATTCATACAACAAAAAAATATATTTTCAGTCACTACTCGAATGTTCGTATCTATTCGCGCACCGTTCGCCCGCTCGCCGTCTTGCGCCCGCCTTCGCGCGCTTTGCCATAAAGACTTATAAAGTGTAGGTGAGTGCAATAAAAGTTAAAAAAATAATATTTAGATAATGTATTGAGTCGTAGAACAAAAGTTGTTGTTAATAATGTTAGTAATCTACTCCTGTGAGGTTATTAGTGTTTTAAAAATAACTCGGTATATCAATGAAAGTATCATAATCAAACATTTTCCTTAAAAAGTCTCCAATCGTCACTTCAACTTTTTGAATAAATATTTTGTATATATACTTTAATTTTAAGCCAGTCTTTGTTATGAAAAAGTGTAGGATATTTATTTTTTAATTCGTCACATTCAGCTCGTTTGGGGGGTTTTTTATACTTAATGTGGTCTTTAAAATATTTTGTTACGACATTTTTTTGTTCAGTTGTCCAAGGAACAAGTGTTCTCTTTTTTTTTGCAGATGTCTTGTGGCTTATTTCTTGGGAAGGGGCAGCAACTGGCTCGTCTCTACTCAAACTAATATGTTGCGATGGACCTGCTTCTTCCAATTCAAAATCAACAACTTCCTGATTATCTATCTCGTTTCCTGTGATTTCTTCATCTAAGTTTAATTCAATCTCATCTAAAGCTTTTCCTTGATATTCATCCGCTTTCCCGTCTTCCATCAATAGTAATAGTTTAGAAATTTTAGCAGTCTGATATACGTCACTAGGTAGCCTGTAATTATTTCTATGTACACTCAGGGTGTGACCCATAAAAGTAGCTAGTTGTTCGAGCTCTGATTCAGTCATTGAAAATAACTGGGTCATTGTTGCTAAATGTTTTCTCAGACGCGTGGATGTTAAAGCCTTATAATTTTTAGCACCGCTTGCTTTTGCATATTTTTCTAAAATTTTGTACCCACAAACAGTTGATCCACCTGCCTTTACAAATAACAAATTATTGTCATCTGCAACATACATGTGTCTGTCTGATAATATTTTTTTTAAATCTTCTTGTACTTCAGTACTAAACAGTACTGGCACCCCTCTCCCTCTTTTACCACGGATCACTATTCTTTTTAATTTACTTATTAATATTTTTTCAGTCGAAGTAAGAACTTTGTCAAATTCTTCATATTTATTGCTGTCGTTGCCATGATCATTGTAATCACTTAATTTTAATCGTTGTAATTCGCCGGGCCGACGCCTATTCAATAGAAGAACGCGACAATATGTAGATTCCACCAAGTTATTGAAAGCTTCAACGTTCGTTTTTCCTTCGGATTGTGTTAAACTATCGGATGACTGTTTTGACATGCCACAAAGATAATCTTTGAATAATTTTAAATCAGCAGCAAGTGGCACTATAGTGGTTTTATTCCACTTCTTCACATTAAGGTCAGCAGCAGCTTGGCTAGAAATATCAAACTTCCAATTCTCCTCAATTAATTTTGATAGTGTTTTTAAATCTGCTTGAACAGAAGCCGTTTGAACAGAGGCTTCTCTTTTACAACTTTGCAATAAAGCTATACTACAACATTGTTTTATTGATGTAGCAATGTTCATGGCATATGTCGGTGCATCAAATGTTTGTGATGCGTCATTATACCGGGCTACGATTTTGGTTGCCTGTACTAAAGTGTCATAGTATTGTGGTTTTAATACTTGTTCAAGACTATTAATATCCGGGTTCAGTTTAGTTACTTCCACAAGCAATTTCGCTAACTCCCTCATCTTACGTGAGACCACAGTTGCAAAATGTTCCTCGCGATGTGTTCTCAAATACTGTGCTCCAAACATACAAATCAATTTATCTTTTTTAGCTACTAATGATATTTTGTCTGGTTTCATACGAGGAAACACGTTTTTCATTAGATTGTTGTCGACTTTAACGTAACGTACAAGAAAATTTTGTGCATCAGCTTGTGCTTTGTTTGTAGAAGCAGCATTATCACATTTTTTTACATGTCTCCACAGTTGTTTCCTTGAATAAAAACCAAGACATTTAGAGCAAGGTAAATAGTCAGTCTTTTCAGAAAACCTACACTTCTTCACAGGTTTGAATGCAGTTTGCGAATTACTCACATAATTACCCTTTTTTCTTAAAGCGCTAAAAACTTGTTTACGTTTAAGACTATTTTTGGGATGTGCTAATGCTGATTGTACTTCAGGTTCAGCTGAGTGGTTTCGAACCATATGTCGTGAAAAATTCAAAATGAAATCTTCACAGTAGTAACAAAAATCTCTTTCTCTAATGCGTTTACCTTTCAAATTACTCTCTGATGTTTTTTGATTATTCGGCACTTCTGTATCTATATTTTCTTTGTTTGTTTCGTGATTATTTTCCGAATCTTCCCCTAAGCAATCTTCTTTCGACGAAACTTTTTCTTTTTCTGTTGGATTTATATCATCGCAATGGCTTGAAGCAGCCTGAAATAATATAAGTTTATCGTATAAAGAGCTTACGAGCTAATGTATTACCGACAGCGTGTATGCAAAATTCTATAATGATCAGTTTTGTAGTCAAAGCATGAAAGTAACAAACAAACAAATAAAATCGCTGTCACACCATATAAACTGTTTAATGAAAATTATAGCATTAAAATTAAAACAGTGTTATTTCTCTTAATGATCATAAATGTCTTTGCCAACTTTGTAGGTATGTGTACCAATTTTCTACTGACCTTATGTGATCCATCTAAACATTCGGTTTCCATTAATATTTCTTGATCAGATTCTGACGTGGATTCATAAGATGATGGTTCATAATTCATATCATTTGAAGATTCAGAAAAGTCAGACTCATTGTCAAAGCATGGTACCGACTGGTCTTGATTTCGGTCATCTGATATTACGCATGGGATTTCTACCGGAGGTTTTTCGATATCGTCTACATCTGAGACGTAAGTAGGTTTATTTAAAATTGTATTATCAGCAAGATCAAGCTGTCTTATAGGGCTTAAGATAGACGATTCAATTGCTTTTAGAGGAGGTTCGATATTATCAGTACTTAACAGGCAGGTGTAATTTTTCTCTATATTTTTAGGATCAAGGGGTCTAGCGTAGTTCAAGATAGTAGGAGGATCAACTGTTATTGACGGAGGCTCGACATTATCACTACTTAAAAGGCAGGTGGAATTTTCCTCTACAGTTTCAGACTCAGGGAAGCTAGTGTGGTTTGAGATAGCAGGAAGATCAACTGCTACTGGCGGAGCCACATCAGAAACAACTGCACTTGAGACGTAAGCAGGGTTATCTGAGATTTTATTTCCATAATCCAGAAGGAAATTATTCACAAAGGATTCAGATAATATATCAGATGATTTGCAAAAACTATGCATCTGAGAATCAGGTATGTCACTGAAAGACACATCAAAAGAACTATTATGACCTGCTTCACTAAAGGGAACACTTTCTTGATTCTGAGTAGAAAGAGACGCGTAGGAATCTGATATATGAGTAACATTTGAAGATATGGAAGGATCAACAGTGTTTTCTATCTTCTGATTTAAAATAGACGCATTAAAGTCCGAGATATTGGTAACATTTGGAAGAATGAAAGAGCAATGAGTGGAACTTGGAGGCTCGTCCACGTGAGCACTGACTGGGACAGATGTTAACAAAGTATTATTTTTGTCACTTATATCTTGATCGATTGCTTGAACAGGGTTTGCATCAACTCTACTTGTTTTCTTTTTGCGTCCTCTATTTGTTTTTCTGGTACCGTTTCCTCTTTTTTGATCTGCAAAATAATAAAAATGATAATATTTTTAATTCAGACCAAAATTAATCCATAGTAGTGTAAGTAACAAAAAAACTTATACACACTAGTGTTAGTAAACATTAACGTGCGGACAAAGTTTTTCTAAACCGGTGAGTTTTAGTTCTACTATACTGTTTTCAGAATGCTGTTGTGACTATCTATCATCCTTCTCAGCAGCGAAATAATGCAAATTATTAATGATTTAGTCAAGTATCATATGATTTTTTGTGCGGAAAACTATTTTCAATGAAAAATCCTAGATAAAATAAAAATTCTAAATTTGAACTATGATGTTGATGATACCTACTTAATAAATGATTCACTCTTACAACTGTTAATGCGTAGATAAGTGCTTTAGATTAAACAGTTAAAAATATTTTATTGTTACCTATGGGAGAGAACGTATAATTTATGTATCCATTATATGTTATGCTGAGTTAGCTATTGGTTTGTTGCAGCTCGCTAACCGTGAAGGAAAACATCGTGAGGAAACCGGGGTGCTCGGGGTGTGTTCGCATATCTCAGTGCCTGAAACTCGAGCCATGTTAGAGGCCTTAAAAGGCGGCTCAAATAATTCTGACACTAGATGGTTCGTTCCATCACACGATAAGAAGAAGCTGTTGGTTTTCCAATAAACAAAAAAAAGTAAAACAAAAAATTTTTTTTTTTACAAAAAGTCTTTATCTCTTTGTTCTTCACTGCCTTCGATATTCATTAAGACATGTTAAATAAAGTGAGGGGAACTGGGGGACGTCGTAATGATGCACCACGTGCATGACGCCAAAAATATTGTAGGATGTATATAATATATACAGACGCCGAATTAACGCATAAATCTGCGAAATACCATCTTAATATAGGTAGAGTAGCATATTTATTCGCATTATTATTACAAAATTAATAATGTGTTCGAAGAGTAGTCTTAGGATTTGTGTCTTTATGTTTTTTACAATTTACCTCAGCATAAGCTAAACGAATAGGTGTGAAGTGTTGTATGGCAGTCGTTTACTCCTTTGATTAACATACAAATAGGTAGACTAGGTACAAGAGCGTCGGTGGCTCAGTGGCTAGGGCGGTTGTCTCTCATCCGGGAGGCGCCGGTTCGAGCCCCACCACGTACCAATGTGTTTTCGATTTTCGAATTCATATGTACGTTTATTCGACGCTCTTACGGTGAAGGAAAACATCGTGAGAAAACCTGCATACCACTGCGAAGAAATTCAAAGTTTGTGTGTGAAGTTGACCAACCCGCACTGGGCCAGCGTGGTCGACTATGGCCTATTCACCCTAGTTCAGGGTAGGCTCGAGCCCCTCGGTTGGGGGCATATATGGGCTGATAACGAGGTAGACTATTTTTATCCCGACGTATGTAAGTGAACAGCAATCTTAACCGATTTCCACGCAGATGATATCTTTATATGTAGGCACCTATTACACTTAAATGTACTTTGAAAATATTAATGTAGTAGGTACAAACCTTTCTTAATTTAATTATTTAATTCAGCACATATTATACACTCATCAGTTGGGTAGTGATCGTACAATAAATAGTTACAAATATGACAGAAAGAGACACTATTCTCTAGCCACCAAATGATGTTTAATTTGTTGTTCATGTCGACAATTACGAGGGGCATACCGAAATGATCGGGAATATAAAACAATACATACAGGAAATAACTAAATTTATTTTTATTGCTTTTCGAAGTATTCTCCGTTGCAGTTAATGCACTTTTGCATTCGTTCGAACCAATTATTATAGCAGCAATTCCAGTCCGAAGTTGACATGGTCAAAATCGTCGATTTGTATGCTTCCACTGCTTCTTCTGGACCTTGAAACCGCTGACCACGCAATAAATCTTTGATTCTAGGGAATGTAAAGTAATCATTGGGACTCAGATCAGGGCTGTATGGAGGATGATCCATTAATTCAACGTTTTCCTGCTTCAAAAACTCGCTTGTTTTCTGAGTGGTGTGAGAGCTCGCATTATCGTGATGGAGGATTATGCGTCGTTTCGGGTTACCTCTACGGAGTTCGGATATCATCTGTGGCAAACAAACCGTTGTATACCAATCAGCGGTAACCGTTCTCCGTTCCTCTAAGGGAACTGTGACTACATGTCCTGTTTTCGCGACAAACGAAGCGACCATTTTCTTCGATACGCTGCGAGAGCGGACAACTTTTGTTGGCTTGATCTCACCTGCGAAGACCCAGACAGCCGACTGATGCTTTCTTTCTGGCTCATATGAATAGATCCATGATTCATCACCAGAGACAATGTTATAAACTGCTTTTGACTTTCCTCCGTTGAAGCGTTGCAGAGTAGACCGGCACCAATTGACACGAGCCGCCTTTTGCTCTTCGGACAAATTATGGGGCACCCAGCGGGAAACTAGCTTTCTCACTCCCAGTTCACCATGTAAAACAGTTTGTATCGCAGTCATACCTATCCCTAAAGTAGCCCGAATCTGCTCATATGTAATATGTCGGTGATCCTGTATCATTCGGCGCACAACAGCGACATTTTCTGGTGTAACCGCTGTTTTTGGCCGGCCTGTGGAAGGTACGGTGCCAAGAGAAGCACGTCCACGCCGGAATTCAGAATACCAGCGATATATTGTCGTCTGGCTAGGCGCTTCACTCTTGTATATAGATATAAGCTCAGCGAGACATTGTCCCTGAGATAATCCTCGTCGAAAGTTGTAAAAAATTATGGCACGGAAACTTTCTCTTGTAAGCTCCATTTTTTTATCGACCTATCAATTTCAAACTGATATTGTTCTTTAAAAAAAAAATTTTTTTTAATTCTGTCAATTGTATTCGATTTTCAACTAACCAGTGTTTATTCATCAAAAAGAGTTTTTAATCTAATTAAATCGAAAGTACTCGATTACCGATCTTTTCGGTATGCCCCTCGTATATGTTTAGGTTTCCCAAAAGAACTTGAATACACTCCACAAATTAAACACTTATTCCGCAGTATGAAATGAGTCGAAGGCCACGGCCACTTTAATTCCTTTTTTAAAATATATTTTAAGTAATTTTTGTTCAAAAATCTGTCTATATCAGCAAAGATGACCATTTTGTAAGAGAAATCTAATAATTTAATTAGGTAGGTACGTTGTAAGAAAATTGTATTGTTTAAGGTGTGAGTAGATACAGACACAAGAACAGCATAGATCGAACTGACGTTCTGTAAGACGATTAATAGAAAAACACTAGTCTCCACTCATAAAAATATTTAAACGCTTGATTAGTTAAATAGTGTTTTGTCTCATTTTGACATTTGCGAAACATTTGGTGTGAGAAAGTGACAATTTAACTAATCAAATGTTTATAAATAAGGGGTCATACATATACCGATCCTCAAACTTAGATACAGAAAATAAAACTTACCTGTAGTGAAGCCTGTAGCCAAAGTATTCTCTTCGACTAATTTTAAAATTTTTCTACCACGAAATCCTTTTGAATTCATCTTCAAGCAACATTCAATAAGTTCCAATAACTGCACGTGAGTTTATTTGCACACACTGATGTAAACAAACAATAATCAAGCGCCGAATATTATGCAACGCGTACGTGACCGAAGACGATATATATTGTTTTGATTGCGGTAAGTAGTTAGTAGATTGTGTAACAGATTTACTGAGCGAGATGGCAACGTCGCAATTGTGGACGCCAAATACGCGAATCCGTAGTCGGGAATTCCCCTAGATATACAGTGTGGATATACGCGCTGCAGCAGCGCCTCACCTGCGCGGTGATTTCTTCGGGAACTTTTCAATATTTTATTACAACCATTTAAAGCGACTTTTAGCTTCCGTCGATTTTTGTACTACGGCTAGCTAGGATCAATAGGACCTAAGTGCCACCGGCTAACAAAGTAGCGTCCGGTATGCGGACGCCAAAAGCAGGTGGACGCCAGTTTAAATGCACTTTCGCCTTCAGTGGACGGCCAATTGTTTGCGGGATATATATATATATATATATAACATCATATATAAGTATATATATATATATATACACTGTATATATATATGTATATATATATACTTATATATTTATATATGAAACTTTACAATATTTATTGTAAAGTTTCATTCAAATGCATTCAGTAGTTTTTCCGTAAAAGCGTCACAAACATCCAAACATCTAAACATCCAAACTTTCACACTTATAATATTAGTAGGATTATATTATATATTATAGCGGTATAACAGCGTGATACGAAACGTCGGATTGCAAAGTTTTGTCGTTCGCGGCACTGCACGGCATACAAACAATAATGGCCGATTTAGTCGAAAAATAAGACCAATAATACGAGTGAAAATGACCCCAATGAAAGTGAAAACTGTGATTTTGAAGGATTTATATTCATGTATTTTTATTTAATCATGAATAGACATCAAACACGATAGTTGTTACTGCAGATAATCCATTCTGGCAAAACCTGGGTAGCGGTAGCTGTTTTGCTAAATGCTAAGCATCGGCAATCCAGCTAGTCATTGTACAGCTGTTTTACATAACGGAGCGGTTTAGTAAACCAACTAACTGTTATGTTAAACAGCTTATTAAGCAATCCAACAGCGACATATATATGCCTCCCCCCTCCTTATAGATGACTCAATATTTCAGGAATAGTCATGAATATTTTCTGTAATCACCGCGCTTGACCGTCGACGGCGATGATGTCATTACGATGTTGTTGTTGCATAGGTAGACGCTGCTGCGCACTGCCTGAATAGTTTAGTCCACAGCAACCAGCCCCAGGTCGACAATAACACTTGCGGGGTGACCTGAGATTATGTTGTAACGTTGAGACCACATGCCGACCAAAATGAATCACCAAAAATATTTCACTTTTGTTACAGAAGTACTGCGCAACAAATTCGCTGTTACAAATTCTCGATTTAGGGCCCAACTAGCGGGCATGGACCTTCCAAGAAGGAACTCTATACGATTCGCATGGCGAGAGAATCGGCTGAGAAACCGAGAGGCGGCGCTGCGTAACGGTGCGTTATCGTTGCGCCGCTTCCTCGAAATATCAGCCGGCCTCTTGGATGTGCGAATCGTAGACGAGGAGGACTTGCCGCAAGTTGGGATTGAGGTAACTGTGTACATTATTCATAATTATACATACATGCATACATATATATATACTTATTATGGTGGTTCAGACCAAACGTGTGGTAAGAAAAATATACTATATTATATTTCTAATGCTAGATTTTATTTATAAATTAAATCAATATAATACATAAAAAAATAAAATAAAATGTTTTTATTTTAGCCAAAATCAAATAATAGTGGAGGCCGAAACTCTCTTTTAAGCTTTTAAGCTTGTAGTAGAGGTTTCCGCTCTTCCATTAGCATACAGGGGTTAATTATAATATTTACTAACAAACACAAATATGTGTGTGTGTGTGTGTGAGTGAGTGAGTGAGTGTGGGTTAAAATTATGTGATAAAATGTATAAACGATTCAGTCTCATAATTTAGGGTTTTTAGCCATATAGTGATAATTTCTTTACTATTATGGTACCTCATCGTATATATGTTCAATACTCTATTAATTTTGTTATACAGTCGTGATGATTGATTTTGAAGCTGTAGTCTCGCAAAGTTTGTTTTACAACTTTGATATTGTGCAACAGAGTCAGTTCTTCTTCCACTCATCAACAAGGGATCAAATATAAGGGTTTTATGAGTTCGTAGAGTCAGGAAAAGTAGGTATAGTTTTCTCACCGTAAGAACATCTGTGATGGAGTAAAGACTCTCAGTAGAGAATGTATACGGCTTGAAGTACATAACCTTTAGTAAAAGTCTTTGTGCTCTTTCTAATTCAATAAACCTAGTCTTTGCAGCTCCTCCCCATACTGGGATACAGTAAGTTATTACGGCCTATGCCAATGCGAGATAAATCTTGTGCAGAAGAGGTGCCAAGACTACGTGTCTCAGTTTTTTAAATACGTGAATTAATTTCCTGACTCTACAAGCTACCAGCTCTACTTGACCGTACCAGGATAGTCTTTGGTCGATCACAATTCCCAAATATTTTGTAAAAGGTACTTTGTTAATGCTGGGACATGTGCATGTGCAAGTATTTCTAATCTCTTCGGAACAGATATGTATTTTTATGCTAAAGTCATTGTCTGGCTGAGAGCTATTATAGATGCTAAAAGATATAAAATTAGTTTTTGCTGTGTTCAGCGTTAAGAGATTAGCTTTAAGCCAGACAGAGACTCCAGCAAGTCCTTCAGCTACATTTTTAACATTTTCCCACGACTCTCCAGTGAAAACCACAGCCGTGTCATCAGCGTAAGAATAGATTCGTCCTTGAGGCAACGTGAGGTTGCAGAGGGAGTTTATATACACAAGAAATAGTGTTGGTCCAAGGACGCTTCCCTGCGGTACACCGTAGGCAATGGACCTTGTTCTCACTTATGTGTTGATCAATCTTGACCTTCTGTTTTCTGTCTGTTAAATAACTTTTAAGAAGTTTCAAAGGAGTTCCTCTTATACCAATTTGTTCCAGCTTATGTACAAGTAAGGGGACAGAAACGGTGTCGAACGCTTTTTTAAGGTCGAGGAAAACTGCCAGACATTTTTTCCCGTGATCAAGATTTTCAACTACACTTTTAGTGAGGACTGTTATCGCATCTTCAGTAGATTTGCCATGTCTGAAGCCAAATTGTGAATTTGAGAGAATATTAAAGCTATCAAAGTATTTTATTAGTCTATTATTTAATAATTTTTCCAGGATCTTAGAAATTGCTGGCAGCACTGAGATAGGTCTATAATTATTGACGTCACTTCTGTCACCACTCTTGTAAGCGGGTGTAACTATAGCTTGTTTTAACGCAGACGGAAAAATATCCCTGTTGAAACATAGATTAGCTAAATGACAGATCACAGGGACAACTATTGTTTTGGCAAGTTTGAGGAAGCTAGATGGTATGTTGTCCCAACCCGGGGCACTGTCATTTTTAAGGCTCATTAGAATTGAGCATACTTCCTCAGGAGAGGTATCTAGAAGCACGAAAGATGAGCTGCGTGTACATGGGTGATTAACTGGTTTTGTTTTATTTGTAGCTGAATTAGTGGAAGAAATTTTTTCTGCAAGATTTTTTCCTATGTTTGCAAAAAATTCATTCACATAATTAACTGACTCTGGAGCAGACATTTTTACTGATAAGAGCTTGGAATTGTCCGTTTTAGAATGAGTTGTATTGGTAACGACACCTCACACAATAGAATAGAAGAGTTAAAAAATCCCGTCTTGTCATACTTCATATACTATACTATTATATTTTAAGTCCTTAATAAAAAATAAAAAAGGAATCCTTATAGGATCACTGTTATATCGAATACTCAAGTCTGCTGTCCCTTAGATCTGTCAAATAATGAAACTTATAGGTCAACGCAATAAAAAGATGTAGCTGTATTTTAGACCATTTCCGTACAAAATGCAATGAACCCAAAATCTATAGGGTATTTCCCGTTGACCTAATGTCTTGAAATTTTGCAAGAAGAAAGGTTTTACAGCACAACCATAGGAATAAATCTGAATTTTTTAATTGTAACACAGTAAAATTGATTTTTTTATGTTTACAAACTTAACTTCGTAGTATGTAATTTAGCTTAGAATTTGATTTTCGGTAGAGCATTGTTGGGTGCATATTACCGTACCTATTATTTATGATTTTCAGTATGTCATTAATTCATATTCTGTACGGAATCCTCGGTGCACGAGTCCGACTTGCACTTGACCGGTTTTTGAGTTGTTGGAGAGCAATTTCAAGCTCTTGCTGGCTGATCTCCGGGATATCTTCAGTAAAGTGTCGGGTCATATAGTCTCCGTGGCAATTTGTAGAGCTGTCCATATAACTTGTCGTTCTCTCTCAAAACTTTCAATAATAATAAATAACAAATAATAATAAAAAAGTTATAAATAAACGTTTGTCCATGCTATGTTTTTTCGGTGTTTTTTCTGTTTAGATATTTTACAGTGGTACGGAACGCTTTGTATGCAAGTCCGACTCGAACTTTAACATTTTAAAAAATATTTGAAAAATAAGTCACTTATTCATAAATCATATTTAATTATTCACACGTAACAAAACTTGAAATCATTTTAATTTTAGTGTTTACCGCAACAACTCCAAGAATTTCAAGGAAAAATATTCTGTTCTAGAGATAATATAAATTTCCTTAGAATTATTTGTCTTTATATTTGTTTATTTAGATCAATCTAAACATTAATACTAACAGGTAAAACCATTATAGGTCGATAAAGAGGTAACTATCGATATATTTTTCCCACCACAATTAGTCGAAAAAATCGATAAAGCTTATTGACATCACTAATGCATGCTGACTTTATTTTTATACATATAATACACAGTATATAGTTGTGATATAGTGTACCCTGCCTCCCGAACCGAACTGTGCGAGAAAGACAGTTGAAGCTTTTTTGGTATTTGCCTAGTTTTGCCGTGAAATTAAGGGTTTGGGATATAGCTGTTTTCTCAACGAAACGTTAGCCAAATTCAATCATTTTGATCTTATTCTCTTTATCAAAGAATAATCTAGGTCCGTTGGTTTTGCTTTTTCTGAAAATGTTACGTTTACTCTAAATAATGAGTACCATAACTTGAAAGAAATTTTTTTATGAAATTTTGAGTTTTGAGGTGCCTATAATTCTAATTGTAGACAAAATATTGAAAAAAGCAAAACCAACGGACTTAGTTTTCGGTAAGATCTTGCATGTGTCCAAAAATCGTCACAAATGGTGGAGGTTTAGGGGTAGCAAATAGCTATGCCTTTTTGAATGAAATTTTTTACCTGCCTTTGCCTCTTAACATCGGATGATATGAAGACGAAAGTACCAGGACCTCATACCTAAGGTGGAGTCTAACTACAACTTCAAAGAGAGAAAAAGAGATATATAATATCTTGGCATAAGGTCTCTGTCATCCCACTAAAATTAAATTAAATCATTATCAACATTCGAATTTACATATATATTTAAAAAGCGAAGGCCCGCGTTCTATTTAAAAAATACTCGAAATGAAGCCAATCCTCTTGTAACATGTCAATGCAGCAAAAAGTATATAATTAAACAGACAGTGATCTTTGTGCGGAGGTTAGTGCGGAACAGTTATCTTACACGCTCTCTGACACGTATGTCAACCTGGTAGTCTGTAATTGAGACTGTGGCCAAGAGTTGTTGCAAATACTGCCCAGTGACTAGGCAAAAATTCTAGTTTTCATTTTTGAATGAAAAACATTCCTTCAGTTAATAAGAAAAAAGCACTAGTGCTTTTGGCTTTTTAACTAGTTAATAAGAAAAACGCACGCTTGCCTTGCGTTTTTAAGACAACCTTCTGAAATCACGAACTTTTAGCACGCCAAACAGCTATGAAACGTATCACTTTCTGAGCACAAGTATTAGAAAAACTATATATATATTATCCCCATATCCCCAAGTTACGTGTATGGGAGCCACCCTGAAAAATATATTTTGCAAGATTTTATTCTACCACTTTGTCGGCGTGATTAATAAGTATACCCGTACTAAATTACACCTTTCTAGTAGTAAGGATCTCTAAGCAAAGCCGCGGACAGACAGACGGACCGACTAACAGAGCGAAACCAAAAGGGTTCGTATTTTGACTGCGGAACCCTAAAAACAGAAGTGACAGAAGTTGGGCGTTCTCATTTCAAAATATTATTTTTACTCAAACCCGCGCGGAATATGTCATTAACTTCATCTGTTTCTGATAACCTGGTAGTTCAAATGATTTTTCAATAGTTTGGTAGGAAATTAACCTGCGCTACAAAAACGATATTGCACGCTCCGGTGCCCTTATGTCAACGTGGTATTCTGGAATTAAGATGAGCCCGAATTTGAGGGACCATTGAAAGGTTCTTCTTTATTTCTCCTGACTCCAGCATCAGACCAGGACCGATGACCTAGTTAAGCTCGCGAGTAGTCACTGGATGCAAGTGGCTCGGCCCTATCACCGTGCATGTGTGAGCGCGCCATAACAGGGAGACTCATGTCCAACAGTGGACTTCTGCAGCCGATGATTATTGCATACGCTGCCTTGTCCAGCCTCAATTGAGTGACACTATCTTGTCTTAAATTTATTTAGACAACCATTGCCAAACGAACATAAACACACGCTTTTTAGTTGTGTTTTTGACATTTATGCATAACATTCAGCATTTGCACAGAGGATATAATCACAGTCAAAATCACAGACTTTGTACAGATTAGGTACTGACATAATGCACCTACTATCCGCCCGTTCACGTTTATCACGCCTTGATTTGATTATGTGGTTACTCTTTCATTCCCTTGGGTCAAAAAGAGACAAATAGCATGTTGAATCTAAAACACTCTTCAACTAAAAAGTCTAAAGTTAATGAATCTATTTAGATTTAAAAAAAAAGAAGTGACAGAAGCTACGCGTTCTCAATAGTAGAATAACCCGCGCCGTAACATCGCATGTGAGCTAAATAAAAACATCTTCTGTTTCTGATAACCTGGTACTTCAAATGATTTTTAGTAGTTTGTTATGAATTAACCTGCGCTACGATACGATATTTGTACGATATATAGAAACGATATAGCACGCTCCCCTGCACTTATGTCAGCCTGGTATTCTGATTTTGAGATGAGCCCGAATTCGAGGGGCCCATTGAAGAGTTTCTCTTTGTTCCTCCTGACTCCAGCATCAGACCAGCTCGATAGTACCAAAAAAACGCATTGTCATCGGGACTGAACCAACGTACAAAATTTCAACTCCCTAGGATAAGAGGAAGTGCTTCTAATTCAGCTTGCAAGATTTGACCCGAACATACATACATACATACAAACATTGCAAGTTAAATAAAAGCTTTTAAAAAAAAAGTACACAAATCACCACAAACATTGACATCTTTCAAACACAGATGGACTATATTGGCTAAGATAGCAGTAGCTACATCTGGAAAAGCGGTCATGAAGCGTGCTGCTATTAATATGAAAATAAATAAAAAATTTAAAATTTTGAAAATACCCGCGACAAATATTAATGTTGTAATGGGAAAAGGGTTAAATAATTTTTTGAGAAACCCTCGACTAAATGGAAGTAAGTAACGAGAAAAAATGAAGCTTACATATTATTACAATAATAAGTCCGAAAAAATCCGTCGGGGGCTGACATTGCCTAATCTGTTGTCGTTTCCAATTAAAATGTAGGAGTAAGAAAATAATTTTTTCTCTCGTATAGGTGCAGTCATTTTTTAAATGTATGAGGGGTTTGCACTTGGCCTTCATTTCATTCATTGGATGGTAAGTGTGCGCACCCAGAATCCTCAATGTAATGTTTCCTTTCATACCGGAACACAACAGTGCTATTAACGCTGCTATTGGGCGGCAGATTTAAGTAACATGGTGGTAGCTAGCCAGGCAGACATAGAAAATGCCACCTATACTTATACCACCAACCAAACCAAGTAACTATAGATACTGGGAATCGAATCCGCTCCATATGTAGGTACCGGATTGTAAGTATGTAAGTCCGGTTTAGTCCGTTAAGTCCAAGTGTGTATGTAGCCATTAGAAAATGGAGATGGTTAATAAGGCGGTATCAATTCAAGACTACATAAAAAAAATTAGGTACCCAACGTAATTTCAACTAGTGACATATTTATAAAACTCCATATTTTAGTTCCTTCAGGAACGGGAATGGCAGCCCCCGACGGATTTTTTCGGACTTATTATTGTAATAATATGTAAGCTTCTTTTTATCTAGTTACTTACTTCCATTTAATCGAGGGTTTCTCAAAAAATTATTGAACCCTTTTCCCATTACAACATTTACATTTGTCGAGGGTTTTTTTTCAAAATTTTTAATTTTATTTTTTATTCGCAATATTCGATAATGTATTTAGTCTGGCAATTAGCCTGTAAAAATAATAATAATAAATTTATTTATTAATTTTAACGAAATGCAGTGAGTCCTAAGTAATACTGTAAGAAGGTTTTTTCTTCTTATCTTTCTTATATATTTTGCGAGCATAAGTGTGTGTACATTTGTCGCGGGTATTTTCAAAATTTTTAATTTTATTTTTTATAAAGTGAATTTATCCCATGTGTGCCCATGTTTTAATATAGTTATTCTGCTATTTAGGGCAAAGACCCATTCGCAGATGTCACGTTTTCAAGATTAAAACCATGTTAAGAAATCAAGAGATAGTTCTATGAAAATCGCTGCCTTAAAAACAGCCATGTGCACGTCGGGCCGTGCGCAGTGTAGGATTCCGTAGTTGCCCTTCACAATAACTTCAAACATCTATACGAACAGAAATTTTGAAAGGAATTGTACGAAATTTTCATTTTAACATCTACAAGTATGTTATACTTTGGTCGACTACTACTCGTTAAACTGTAAAACCAACTTAGTCTGATAGTTTACCTTTAAAGTTCAGTGTGCGTACTACTATTGTAAATTTTAAAATAATTTAGAAGATAGAGGAGGGTTTACGCTCGAATCTGTCGAAATCTATCACTTTAAAGTGTAGTATTTTGCAAATGGATCCTTGAATCCAAAAGTTATGCTCCTAGTTTCAAAATATTTTTGAAAGACCTACTAAATGATACTTCACACGATGGGGTAGACGCGAAAATAATAAGTCATCCCCAAGTCATGCGTATGAGAGCAACCCTAAACAATATATTTTTCAAAATTTTCTTCTACCACTACGTCGGCGTGATTAATAACTGTATAACCATCATCAGTCGGGAAACATCCACTGCTGGACAGAGGCCTCCCTCATGGCACGCCACATCGACCGGTCCCGAGCCACTTGCATCCAGCGACTCCCTGAGACTCTAACCAGATCGTCGGTCCATCTAGTAGGGGGACGGCCTGGTAGACGTTTCCCGGTGGCCGTGTGCCGTGTGTGGCTCGTGTGAGAGGCACGTTGCAGTCCTGGCGGACCTAAAAAACCAAAAGGAACGTAACGGGTCACTCCTGGTCCACCCTGGGCAACAACAGTTAGCGACTAGCCTAAAAACTTCTCTCTAGCTGCTGGCTAAACACGGCAGGTGCTCTACGGATGTAGAGTACTCCTTTACCCTTCATCCTTTCTCTATTAGCCCTATCTCCCTCCTACCCCAGATCCCAATCCCGTCTCTCCTGGAGGAGTAAACCTCAACTCCCAAAATCCCTAATCCAAGGTGTAATCCGTACCGTGCCGATGGATGCATGGCTGAGAGGTCACTCAGTCGTAAACGGTGGGTGTTTGATAACAGGCGACCTCAAACACTAAGTAGCCTTGCCCTCGCAAGCGGGGCTCTGCGAGGGTCGACCACATTTCCCTAGCTACTCGTGGGAACTTTATGGACTCTGAAATAGACCAAATGTTTAACACCCTTATATCCGAAGAAGAGGCTGCACTAAGCCCAACGGAGGATATAGTCAGTCTGATAGACGAGCAAATGGGTCCAAGGGCTGAAGGATCGCAAGATCCTGACAGCGACATGGTACCGTCCACTAACATCGACAACACTGTCGACAAAACGCAAGCCGGAGAGGGCAACGGGAAGGCAAACGCCACCCGGCCCCCCCGAAGGAAGAGAAGGGCGGGTGCTGCTAAACGGCGCCTGAACACTCTACTGGCTCAAGGCGTAAACTACGAGGAAGCGAAAGAACTGTGTAAGCGCCCTTTACGCTTTAGCGAAAACCCACAGCCGCAACCAGGTACTTCTAAGGAGGACCAGACGAGGCCGGAAAAACGGTCACGCCTGGACAAAAGTTCGTCCTCTTTGGAGAAACCGGATAAAGTTCCGCGGCAAAAGGAGCCTATGAGTAGGCCGTCTTACAGGCAGGTGGCGGGCTCCATACGTATTGGCGTAGTGGATGCTTCACGCCCCATTGGCCCCGAGGAGTTAGAGAAGTTCATCGACAAACTCAACTCCGTCATCGACAGTGGTGAACACTCGCAAGGTCCACGATTTGCAGGCTGCTCGCTCAAGTCCGGCGGCATCGCGCTGATGTGTGCAGATGAACACTCGAAAGAGTGGCTCAGAGCGCATATTGGCGAGGTGGTGCCGTACGAAGGTGCGCGGATGTAGACAGTGGACAGCTTGCCGAAGCAACGCATTGCTGTGGCTTGGTTCCCGGGCACCCCGCTGGAGCCGAACGCACTAATGCAACGACTGCGGATACAAAATGATGTGCCGCTCAGTACCTGGAGGGTCGTCAACAGAAAGGTCGGGGAAAAAGGCCAAACGGTAACCTTTTGCCTCGACGAGTCCGAAGCGATGGTCCTCCAGGAGCGGGGCTGCAGCATCTTCTACAGCGTTAACATAGTTACGGTGAGGCTTAGGGGCAAAGGGCAGGCAGCGGAGGGGGGGAGGGAGGAGCAGAGCGAGGTCGAGGTACAGGTGGCTACGCAAACCGCAGAGCCCCGTACTGCGACCAGTTCTAGCTCACCCCGGCCTCAACCATCTCAAAACGCCACTGCTCCGGAGCCTCAGCCGTCAACTAGCTACAAGGCGCCGACTTCCATAGTCCAACCAGTTGAACGAGGAAGAGGCACGTATCGTGGCACCCCCAGTAGAGGGTCCAATAGTAGCAGAGGTACAGGTGCGGGAACAGCCCGTACCCAAACCGGATCCACAGCGGATGTTTGTGACGCTTTCACGGAAAATCTACTGAATGGATTTGAAAGAAACTTTACAATAATATAGCTTATACATCAGAATAACATATAGGCTATAATTTATAAAGACATATTGTGTAAATTGTCCAAAATCACACTTATAATATTAGTGGGATTACATGGGCAATTTGGGCATAACAAAAACGCGTTGCCTAGCAACCGACCATAGAATATGTAAATTGTATATACAAACTTTCGCGTTTATAATATCAGTGTGAAGACTATTTGAATGTACTACGTCAGATATTGAAATTTATTTTGTTTCTTTAAACTATTAGACTACGTAACAGAATAAACACTATTTTGTACCTTATGCTGTATAATAAATTTGTCATATACGTCACCTGTCAAATAACAAAACTAGCAAATTGGCAAAAAGAGCAGCTTTGTGTGGGGGCTCGTGAGTTTTTAGGATTCCGTAGTCAAACAAGTCCGTCTGAGTCCGCGGCGTAGCTCAGTGACTCTCACTACTAGAACGCTGTAATTTGGTACGGGTATTATACAATTTCGGAGATTCATCGCACCCCCTGCCCCGCCGTAACCGTGATTGCTACCGTAGCCAGGAATAGCGGGGCCGCCGGGGACTGGGGGCCGTAGTAATGGGCGTACTGCCATAAGGGGTTTTAGCATAATCACCACGCTTGCTAGACGGGTTGGTGATCCCAGTATTCGATTTAGTTCTTCAGGAGGAAGCTGCTGTCCCTCCCCCCGTTGTAGGTTTTCCCTTAGTCGCCTCTTACGACACCCACAGGAAGAGATGTGGTGGTTACATTCTAAGCCGGAACCACACGGCACACGGCCACCGGGAAACGTCTACCAGGCCGTCCCCCTACTAGATGGACCGACGATCTGGTTAGAGTCTCAGGGAGTCGCTGGATGCAAGTGGCTCGGGACCGGTCGATGTGGCGTGCCATGAGGGAGGCCTCTGTCCAGCAGTGGATGTTTCCCGACTGATGATGGTTATACAGTTATTAATCACGCCGACGAAGTGGTAGAAGAAAATTTTGAAAAATATATTGTTTAGGGTTGCTCTCATACACATGACTTGGGGATGACTTATTATTTTCGCGTCTACCCCATCGTGTGAAGTATCATTTAGTAGGTCTTTCAAAAATATTTTGTACGTCAATTCTACAGATTTATTATAGTATAGAAGAAGAAGATAGAAGAAGATATGACAAAACCAGGAGGACTTTGGAAATCCAAGCCAATTACCAGTCATGTAGATTATTAATAATTATATTGGCATGAAATACCTTTAAAGACGGTTGCCGGTTGCCCAGTGGCCGGGTAGCTGGCAGGTACACTGCTGTAGATTGATCTCTCAGCGGTGTCTGGACCGCTGGAAGTAGCAGCATTTGGAAAAACCACCGACATCTGAAATTTTATTAAGACGCAACGGAAGCAAACTCTCCGTAGAATAGTAGGTATTTCAATATTTCGGTACGCACACATACAGCCTTTCACATGCTTTCACTCACACAAATAACGCTGCATAACCTCCCAAAGTGGCCCCTGCCGCGCCGCGCATAGTCGCTACCCCTCCGCCTTGGCTAGAGTGTATTTTTCAAAATTATAATAAACTTGACGTGAGCGTGCGTCAACCCTTTTTTTACGTTTTGAGAAATTATTGTTCGCATATTGGTTTAGTCTCGGCATACTGTGGTTGTATTTGATATAATTGACTAGTAAGTACCTATCACATATAAATACAATATAAATTATGGCGTTGCCATTTTAGGGTGCACGTCGGGCCGTGCGCAGTGTAGGATTCCGTAGTTGCCCTTCACAATAACTTCAAACATCTTTACGAACAGAAATTTTGAAAGGAATTGTACGAAATTTTCATTTTAACATCTACAAGTATGTTATACTTTGGTCGACTACTACTCGTTAAACTGTAAAACCAACTTAGTCTGATAGTTTACCTTTAAAGTTCAGTGTGCGTACTACTACTGTAAATTTTAAAATAATTTAGAAGATAGGGGAGGGTTTACGCTCGAATCTGTCGAAATCTAGCACTTTAAAGTGTAGTATGTTGCAAATGGATCCTTGAATCCAAAAGTTATGCTCCTAGTTTCAAAATATTTTTGAAAGACCTACTAAATGATACTTCACACGATGGGGTAGACGCGAAAATAATAAGTCATCCCCAAGTCATGCGTATGAGAGCAACCCTAAACAATATATTTTTCAAAATTTTCTTCTACCACTTCGTCGGCGTGATTAATAACTGTATAACCATCATCAGTCGGGAAACATCCACTGCTGGACAGAGGCCTCCCTCATGGCACGCCACATCGACCGGTCCCGAGCCACTTGCATCCAGCGACTCCGAGACTCTAACCAGATCGTCGGTCCATCTAGTAGGGGGACGGCCTGGTAGACGTTTCCCGGTGGCCGTGTGCCGTGTGGTTCCGGCTTAGAATGTAACCACCACATCTCTTCCTGTGGGTGTCGTAAGAGGCGACTAAGGGAAAACCTACAACGGGGGGAGGGACAGCAGCTTCCTCCTGAAGAACTAAATCGAATACTGCGATCACCAAACCGTCTAGCAAGCGTGGTGATTATGCTAAAACCCCTTATGGCAGTACGCCCATTACTACGGCCCCCAGTCCCCGGCGGCCCCGCTATTCCTGGCTACGGTAGCAATCACGGTTACGGCGGGGCAGGGGGTGCGATGAATCTCCGGAATTGTATAATACCCGTACCAAATTACAGCGTTCTAGTAGTGAGAGTCACTGAGCTACGCCGCGGACTCAGACGGACTTGTTTGACTACGGAATCCTAAAAACTCACGAGCCCCCACACAAAGCTGCTCTTTTTGCCAATTTGCTAGTTTTGTTATTTGACAGGTGACGTATATGACAAATTTATTATACAGCATAAGGTACAAAATAGTGTTTATTCTGTTACGTAGTCTAATAGTTTAAAGAAACAAAATAAATTTCAATATCTGACGTAGTACATTCAAATAGTCTTCACACTGATATTATAAACGCGAAAGTTTGTATATACAATTTACATATTCTATGGTCGGTTGCTAGGCAACGCGTTTTTGTTATGCCCAAATTGCCCATGTAATCCCACTAATATTATAAGTGTGATTTTGGACAATTTACACAATATGTCGTTATAAGTTATATCCTATATGTTATTCTGATGTATAAGCTATATTATTGTAAAGTTTCATTCAAATCCATTCAATAGTTTTTCCGTGAAAGCGTCACAAACATCCAAACTTTCACACTTATAATATTAGTAGAATAGAATATACAATTATACATGCCTGATGGATTGAATCAACTCAGAGTTTTATTACTGAAAATACTGATGCACACACAATGTCTCTCTATGTAAAAGGGTGGAATTTCGAAAAATCCTTTCTTAAACGATGCCTACACTTTACATAGAATACGCCCTCAAAATTTCATGTCTCTAGTCAGTGGTTTAGGCTGTGTTGATATCTCAGTCAGTCAGTCAGGACTTTGAATTTTATATGTATAGATTGGCTTTTGGCATTGGCTTTTCGGTGAAGGTAAACATCGTGAGGAAACCTGCACACTCTTGAAAAGAAATTCAAAGGTGTGTGTGAAGTCTACAAATCCGCACAGCGCCCGCGTGTTGGACCATGGCCCATACACTTTCTGTAGTAGAGTAGGCCTAAGCCCCTGCAGTGAAAGCATATATATGTACAGGCTGTTGATGATGATTTGTTCTTATAGCGGCCGGCCACAGTACACACTCTGAAAATTTGGTCTAGTCTCCGTAATTAGGTACTTGACAATTAGTTTGGGGTTAAATTGTATTTTATACCATGACGGACATTAAAAGAAAGCCCCAAATCTCAAAAATTTGAAGATTCATTGCATTTTGAAGATTTTTTATAGGGGCACATAATACATTTATCACGCCAATATAGTAATGTGACGTCACAAAACACGCCCGATTTATATGGAGCGTTTTATCACCGCGTGACTAGAATCACTTTTCGGCGAGTTGTGCTAAAAAATCTATTAGTCGTATCGAAAAAAATTTGATAGAGCTATTTATCTTTTTACATGCACTATCGAGTGAGACGAAATAATAAGTTATTTTGTCAAACCGAACTGTTGAGTTACTGATGTGTTACCTTATAGTTACCTATTAGTATACTCTTAACATCCGGTGCAAGGGATACCAGCGACATCTTTAAATTATTAAAATATTAAATTAAAAATTAAATAATTACTGCTTTTGTATTTTGATATTTTATATGTGAATCTATGATTGATGATTCTCTAATCTATTTATTAACAAGAAAGATTATAATTGTATAATATGTCGTCGCGTCGGCATTTAGTTCCGGTGAGGTGCTGCCGGCGTCGCAAGCGACGCTTATTTTCGGCACGCTGCCTCAACCAGCTCTGGTTATCTAATTTTTAGGAATAATTATGTATTTAAACAATATGAGCATTTAGTAACAAATATTGAATATAATTATCCATTTTGTAATTTCAGTATTAACGTAATTGGTCATAGGGATTAATTAATATTGTATAATTGCGTCTGTTTTGATTCACGAAGTTGTTGTTTTCGAAGTAGAAACTGACGATGGTGGGAGTTATGAAGATCGTATTATAAAACTGATGAACATTAATTTTGTAAAAAATTCCTGATGTGAATTCTGTTGAAATAGTACTAATAAACGTTACTCTGCCCAACTGTGTGTTGAGAATATATTGAAGAATATTCATGCCTGATGGATTGAATCAACTAAGAGTTTTATTACTAAAAATACTGCACACATTTTACAAAATAAACAAAGTATTGTAGATTATTTTAAACCATTTTTAAGTATCATAGCAAGCATGTGTATTATAAGAAAATGTACACTCTTTTGTTTAAAACAAATATTACGCTATGTTTATATTAATTGATAGTGGATACTTTAGGACCAGTAGTCCGGGGTTAGGAACGTAAACATAAAAGTATAGAGAACAAAGATACAATTATTTATCTTACGCACTATGTGGTAATAATAATAACAGGGTATGTAACTATTTACAAAATACTAAGATAATACATCTAGATTAGCGGTACGATTAACATTTTCATGATAAAAGCTTTAAAAAAATTCTTTTTTCATTTAATATTTTTTTCGATTCATTCTTTGTATTTCATTTTTTTCTCGAATTGTTTTAGTTTCTCTTTTTTTGTTAAAGCATTTTTTGTCTCTTTTGAAATATTTTCTTTTTAAAACGTGTTTATATTTTTTTCTTTATTTTCATTTTTTTAAAATTATGTAATAATACATTTTGTTAATTAATTTATTTCAAATATCTCGATAGTGTTAGTTACAATAAATCGTCTTACATACTCTTAATGGTAATAATAATAACAGGGTATTTAACTTTTTACAAAATACCAAGATTCGTCTAGATTAGCGGTACGGTTGGATGGAAACACGTGCATTTTGGTGAAACTCCCTTTGACGGGGCCGTCCACCCGGTCCGACACTGTGTTCAGGAGGCTGTTAGTCTGGTTGGTTTCATCATCATCATCATCATCAAAAGCCTATATATGTCCCCACTGCAGGGGCTCAGGCCTACTCTCCTCCTGGTTGGTTTACTGGCTGCCAATGCCCTTCCCTTTTAATGTCTACGTCATCCTTGAGCGAGTCAGTAACCCAACACCCCAGGTATTTGAACTCCGACACCACTTGAAGGAGTATCTTTGAGAGTGCCAAAGGGTATATCTATGTAGGACTAGGACTACTTGTTGTCCGCCTTGTAAAATAGCAACTCACTCTCTTGGTGTAATACCTGACGTTGTGGACCTTAAAATACCACTCGCGGGTATCTGCGAGTGGTATGCAACAGCTTCTTTAGGGCACTTGAGGGGCACAGCAACACAGTGTCGTCACCGTAACTAATGTTATTTACAAATTGACCGTCAATGGAGCATACTACCATCGCGTTACTGAGCTCTTCAACCATCTGATTCACGTACACACTGAAGAACTTGGATGAAGATTATTTTTCTTAGTCAGTCCTGTCGTCAGTCAGTCCTTAGTACACTCCTGTCGGAGTGGTCGGAGTTAATGTCTGGTATGTGGCTTTTGCGAGAGTTCTTCGAAGATGTCTCTCTATTTGTAGCATTCCGTTTGCACTGAAGATCTTGGGTGAAGATTCTTCTTCTTAGTCGTACACTCCTGCAAGAGTTCTTCATCTCTCTCTATTTGTGGCATTTCGTGTGCACTCAGAAAGGGAACACATTCGGTGAAGATTTAACTGCTTCTTTTATATATAATATAGAAAAAAAATTTAACATAATTTTTTACATTAAAGAAAAGGTTTTTTTCATAACGATTTTATTGTATAAATTTTTTTAAATCTTTTTTTTAGCTAATTTTTTTTTCTTTTTGTACATTACGCTTTTTTTGCACATTTTTTAAATTCTTTTTACATTTTTTTTTCTTTTTACACATTTTTTAAATGTATTTTTCTTATTTATTATATTATTTTTTAATTTCATACTGTTAATGGTAATAATAATAATAACAGGGTATGTAACTATTTACAAAATACAAAGATAATACATCTAGATTAGCGGTACGGTTGGCCGGCACCACGTGCATTTTGGTGAAATGCCCTTTGACGGGGCCGTCCACCCGGTCCGCCACTGTGTTCAGGAAGCGGTTGGTCTGGTTGGTTTACTGGCTGCCAATGTCTACGTCATCCTTGAGCGAGTCAGTAACCCAACACCCCAGGTATTTGAACTCCGAAACCACTTGAAGACGAGTATCTTTGAGTGCCAAAGGGTATATCTATGTAGGATTAATTGTTGCCCGCATTGTAAAATAGCAACTCACCCTCTTGGCGTAATACCTGACCTGACCTGACCAACAGCTTCCTGAGGGCACTTATTGAGGTAACTAATATTATTTACAAATTGACCGTCAATGGAGCATACTACTATCGCGCTACTGAGCTCCTCAATCAGCCGATTCACGTAATACTAAAAAGCTTGGGTGGAGAATATATATTAATATAAACATATTATTGGTTAAAACATAGTGTTTGTTATTGTCTTTTAATATATTAGGTACATTTACTTAATACAAACATACTTGCTATGATACTTTAATAGTAGTAGAGGTGTTCAAAGGCATGAGCCGAATCAGAGTGCATATTAAACAGATCGCTACAATATCCAGCTTGCTGAGTACGAGCATCATACCACGTTTTTCAATCAATTTGCGATTACCATAAAATAAAACTACATAAGAAAATTATTTCAGTTAAGAATTAAAGCAGTTGGTAAAAGTAGAATATTATACTAATCGGGTATATTAATTTAGTTTTTTAAATCACTCGCGTTCAGCATGTATTTTTTTCTCTGTTTCGATGAAAAACGTTTCAATTTTGTATCTGTACAATGGCTAATGATCAATTGTGATTGGTGTAAGTAAAGAAAATGGCCTAGTCTCAACTCAACAGTTAGATTTGACGTGATAACTAATCCAATGAAACAAAAGTGGTCTCAGTTGTTACCGACGATAACATCCGGTGCAAGGGCTACCAGCGACATCTATATGAAGAGGCATGACAAGCATCTACAGCAGGTGCCCGCAACGCGCGTCACATCAAATTAAGTTATTACAAGTTACTCGGATACGTGACAACGATATTTATATTTAGTCATAAATGTTTAAACAATAATTACTTTTATAGTTTGATATTGTATAGCTGATTCTATGATTTATTAACAAGATTAATATTGTATAATATGTCGTCGGCAATTACTTCCGGTGAGAAAGCGATGCACGCTGCCTCAACCAGCTCTGTTTATCTAATTTTTAGGAATAACTATGTATTTAAACAATGTGAGCATATAGTAACAAATATTGAATATAATTATCCATTTTGGAATTTCAGTATTGACGTAATTGGTTATAGTGATTTATTAATCCTACTAATATTATAAGTGTGAAAGTTTGGATGTTTGTGACGCTTTCACGGAAAATCTACTGAATGGATTTGAAAGAAACTTTACAATAATATAGCTTATACATCAGAATAACATATAGGCTATAATTTATAAAGACATATTGTGTAAATTGTCCAAAATCACACTTATAATATTAGTGGGATTACATGGGCAATTTGGGCATAACAAAAACGCGTTGCCTAGCAACCGACCATAGAATATGTAAATTGTATATACAAACTTTCGCGTTTATAATATCAGTGTGAAGACTATTTGAATGTACTACGTCAGATATTGAAATTTATTTTGTTTCTTTAAACTATTAGACTACGTAACAGAATAAACACTATTTTGTACCTTATGCTGTATAATAAATTTGTCATATACGTCACCTGTCAAATAACAAAACTAGCAAATTGGCAAAAAGAGCAGCTTTGTGTGGGGGCTCGTGAGTTTTTAGGATTCCGTAGTCAAACAAGTCCGTCTGAGTCCGCGGCGTAGCTCAGTGACTCTCACTACTAGAACGCTGTAATTTGGTACGGGTATTATACAATTTCGGAGATTCATCGCACCCCCTGCCCCGCCGTAACCGTGATTGCTACCGTAGCCAGGAATAGCGGGGCCGCCGGGGACTGGGGGCCGTAGTAATGGGCGTACTGCCATAAGGGGTTTTAGCATAATCACCACGCTTGCTAGACGGGTTGGTGATCCCAGTATTCGATTTAGTTCTTCAGGAGGAAGCTGCTGTCCCTCCCCCCGTTGTAGGTTTTCCCTTAGTCGCCTCTTACGACACCCACAGGAAGAGATGTGGTGGTTACATTCTAAGCCGGAACCACACGGCACACGGCCACCGGGAAACGTCTACCAGGCCGTCCCCCTACTAGATGGACCGACGATCTGGTTAGAGTCTCAGGGAGTCGCTGGATGCAAGTGGCTCGGGACCGGTCGATGTGGCGTGCCATGAGGGAGGCCTCTGTCCAGCAGTGGATGTTTCCCGACTGATGATGGTTATACAGTTATTAATCACGCCGACGAAGTGGTAGAAGAAAATTTTGAAAAATATATTGTTTAGGGTTGCTCTCATACACATGACTTGGGGATGACTTATTATTTTCGCGTCTACCCCATCGTGTGAAGTATCATTTAGTAGGTCTTTCAAAAATATTTTGTACGTCAATTCTACAGATTTATTATAGTATAGAAGAAGAAGATAGAAGAAGATATGACAAAACCAGGAGGACTTTGGAAATCCAAGCCAATTACCAGTCATGTAGATTATTAATAATTATATTGGCATGAAATACCTTTAAAGACGGTTGCCGGTTGCCCAGTGGCCGGGTAGCTGGCAGGTACACTGCTGTAGATTGATCTCTCAGCGGTGTCTGGACCGCTGGAAGTAGCAGCATTTGGAAAAACCACCGACATCTGAAATTTTATTAAGACGCAACGGAAGCAAACTCTCCGTAGAATAGTAGGTATTTCAATATTTCGGTACGCACACATACAGCCTTTCACATGCTTTCACTCACACAAATAACGCTGCATAACCTCCCAAAGTGGCCCCTGCCGCGCCGCGCATAGTCGCTACCCCTCCGCCTTGGCTAGAGTGTATTTTTCAAAATTATAATAAACTTGACGTGAGCGTGAGTCAACCCTTTTTTTACGTTTTGAGAAATTATTGTTCGCATATTGGTTTAGTCTCGGCATACTGTGGTTGTATTTGATATAATTGACTAGTAAGTACCTATCACATATAAATACAATATAAATTATGGCGTTGCCATTTTAGGGTGCACGTCGGGCCGTGCGCAGTGTAGGATTCCGTAGTTGCCCTTCACAATAACTTCAAACATCTTTACGAACAGAAATTTTGAAAGGAATTGTACGAAATTTTCATTTTAACATCTACAAGTATGTTATACTTTGGTCGACTACTACTCGTTAAACTGTAAAACCAACTTAGTCTGATAGTTTACCTTTAAAGTTCAGTGTGCGTACTACTACTGTAAATTTTAAAATAATTTAGAAGATAGGGGAGGGTTTACGCTCGAATCTGTCGAAATCTAGCACTTTAAAGTGTAGTATGTTGCAAATGGATCCTTGAATCCAAAAGTTATGCTCCTAGTTTCAAAATATTTTTGAAAGACCTACTAAATGATACTTCACACGATGGGGTAGACGCGAAAATAATAAGTCATCCCCAAGTCATGCGTATGAGAGCAACCCTAAACAATATATTTTTCAAAATTTTCTTCTACCACTTCGTCGGCGTGATTAATAACTGTATAACCATCATCAGTCGGGAAACATCCACTGCTGGACAGAGGCCTCCCTCATGGCACGCCACATCGACCGGTCCCGAGCCACTTGCATCCAGCGACTCCGAGACTCTAACCAGATCGTCGGTCCATCTAGTAGGGGGACGGCCTGGTAGACGTTTCCCGGTGGCCGTGTGCCGTGTGGTTCCGGCTTAGAATGTAACCACCACATCTCTTCCTGTGGGTGTCGTAAGAGGCGACTAAGGGAAAACCTACAACGGGGGGAGGGACAGCAGCTTCCTCCTGAAGAACTAAATCGAATACTGCGATCACCAAACCGTCTAGCAAGCGTGGTGATTATGCTAAAACCCCTTATGGCAGTACGCCCATTACTACGGCCCCCAGTCCCCGGCGGCCCCGCTATTCCTGGCTACGGTAGCAATCACGGTTACGGCGGGGCAGGGGGTGCGATGAATCTCCGGAATTGTATAATACCCGTACCAAATTACAGCGTTCTAGTAGTGAGAGTCACTGAGCTACGCCGCGGACTCAGACGGACTTGTTTGACTACGGAATCCTAAAAACTCACGAGCCCCCACACAAAGCTGCTCTTTTTGCCAATTTGCTAGTTTTGTTATTTGACAGGTGACGTATATGACAAATTTATTATACAGCATAAGGTACAAAATAGTGTTTATTCTGTTACGTAGTCTAATAGTTTAAAGAAACAAAATAAATTTCAATATCTGACGTAGTACATTCAAATAGTCTTCACACTGATATTATAAACGCGAAAGTTTGTATATACAATTTACATATTCTATGGTCGGTTGCTAGGCAACGCGTTTTTGTTATGCCCAAATTGCCCATGTAATCCCACTAATATTATAAGTGTGATTTTGGACAATTTACACAATATGTCGTTATAAGTTATATCCTATATGTTATTCTGATGTATAAGCTATATTATTGTAAAGTTTCATTCAAATCCATTCAATAGTTTTTCCGTGAAAGCGTCACAAACATCCAAACTTTCACACTTATAATATTAGTAGAATAGAATATACAATTATACATGCCTGATGGATTGAATCAACTCAGAGTTTTATTACTGAAAATACTGATGCACACACAATGTCTCTCTATGTAAAAGGGTGGAATTTCGAAAAATCCTTTCTTAAACGATGCCTACACTTTACATAGAATACGCCCTCAAAATTTCATGTCTCTAGTCAGTGGTTTAGGCTGTGTTGATATCTCAGTCAGTCAGTCAGGACTTTGAATTTTATATGTATAGATTGGCTTTTGGCATTGGCTTTTCGGTGAAGGTAAACATCGTGAGGAAACCTGCACACTCTTGAGAAGAAATTCAAAGGTGTGTGTGAAGTCTACAAATCCGCACAGCGCCCGCGTGTTGGACCATGGCCCATACACTTTCTGTAGTAGAGTAGGCCTAAGCCCCTGCAGTGAAAGCATATATATGTACAGGCTGTTGATGATGATTTGTTCTTATAGCGGCCGGCCACAGTACACACTCTGAAAATTTGGTCTAGTCTCCGTAATTAGGTACTTGACAATTAGTTTGGGGTTAAATTGTATTTTATACCATGACGGACATTAAAAGAAAGCCCCAAATCTCAAAAATTTGAAGATTCATTGCATTTTGAAGATTTTTTATAGGGGCACATAATACATTTATCACGCCAATATAGTAATGTGACGTCACAAAACACGCCCGATTTATATGGAGCGTTTTATCACCGCGTGACTAGAATCACTTTTCGGCGAGTTGTGCTAAAAAATCTATTAGTCGTATCGAAAAAAATTTGATAGAGCTATTTATCTTTTTACATGCACTATCGAGTGAGACGAAATAATAAGTTATTTTGTCAAACCGAACTGTTGAGTTACTGATGTGTTACCTTATAGTTACCTATTAGTATACTCTTAACATCCGGTGCAAGGGATACCAGCGACATCTTTAAATTATTAAAATATTAAATTAAAAATTAAATAATTACTGCTTTTGTATTTTGATATTTTATATGTGAATCTATGATTGATGATTCTCTAATCTATTTATTAACAAGAAAGATTATAATTGTATAATATGTCGTCGCGTCGGCATTTAGTTCCGGTGAGGTGCTGCCGGCGTCGCAAGCGACGCTTATTTTCGGCACGCTGCCTCAACCAGCTCTGGTTATCTAATTTTTAGGAATAATTATGTATTTAAACAATATGAGCATTTAGTAACAAATATTGAATATAATTATCCATTTTGTAATTTCAGTATTAACGTAATTGGTCATAGGGATTAATTAATATTGTATAATTGCGTCTGTTTTGATTCACGAAGTTGTTGTTTTCGAAGTAGAAACTGACGATGGTGGGAGTTATGAAGATCGTATTATAAAACTGATGAACATTAATTTTGTAAAAAATTCCTGATGTGAATTCTGTTGAAATAGTACTAATAAACGTTACTCTGCCCAACTGTGTGTTGAGAATATATTGAAGAATATTCATGCCTGATGGATTGAATCAACTAAGAGTTTTATTACTAAAAATACTGCACACATTTTACAAAATAAACAAAGTATTGTAGATTATTTTAAACCATTTTTAAGTATCATAGCAAGCATGTGTATTATAAGAAAATGTACACTCTTTTGTTTAAAACAAATATTACGCTATGTTTATATTAATTGATAGTGGATACTTTAGGACCAGTAGTCCGGGGTTAGGAACGTAAACATAAAAGTATAGAGAACAAAGATACAATTATTTATCTTACGCACTATGTGGTAATAATAATAACAGGGTATGTAACTATTTACAAAATACTAAGATAATACATCTAGATTAGCGGTACGATTAACATTTTCATGATAAAAGCTTTAAAAAAATTCTTTTTTCATTTAATATTTTTTTCGATTCATTCTTTGTATTTCATTTTTTTCTCGAATTGTTTTAGTTTCTCTTTTTTTGTTTTAAGCATTTTTTGTCTCTTTTGAAATATTTTCTTTTTAAAACGTGTTTATATTTTTTTCTTTATTTTCATTTTTTTAAAATTATGTAATAATACATTTTGTTAATTAATTTATTTCAAATATCTCGATAGTGTTAGTTACAATAAATCGTCTTACATACTCTTAATGGTAATAATAATAACAGGGTATTGAACTTTTTACAAAATACCAAGATTCGTCTAGATTAGCGGTACGGTTGGATGGAAACACGTGCATTTTGGTGAAACTCCCTTTGACGGGGCCGTCCACCCGGTCCGACACTGTGTTCAGGAGGCTGTTAGTCTGGTTGGTTTCATCATCATCATCATCATCAAAAGCCTATATATGTCCCCACTGCAGGGGCTCAGGCCTACTCTCCTCCTGGTTGGTTTACTGGCTGCCAATGCCCTTCCCTTTTAATGTCTACGTCATCCTTGAGCGAGTCAGTAACCCAACACCCCAGGTATTTGAACTCCGACACCACTTGAAGGAGTATCTTTGAGAGTGCCAAAGGGTATATCTATGTAGGACTAGGACTACTTGTTGTCCGCCTTGTAAAATAGCAACTCACTCTCTTGGTGTAATACCTGACGTTGTGGACCTTAAAATACCACTCGCGGGTATCTGCGAGTGGTATGCAACAGCTTCTTTAGGGCACTTGAGGGGCACAGCAACACAGTGTCGTCACCGTAACTAATGTTATTTACAAATTGACCGTCAATGGAGCATACTACCATCGCGTTACTGAGCTCTTCAACCATCTGATTCACGTACACACTGAAGAACTTGGATGAAGATTATTTTTCTTAGTCAGTCCTGTCGTCAGTCAGTCCTTAGTACACTCCTGTCGGAGTGGTCGGAGTTAATGTCTGGTATGTGGCTTTTGCGAGAGTTCTTCGAAGATGTCTCTCTATTTGTAGCATTCCGTTTGCACTGAAGATCTTGGGTGAAGATTCTTCTTCTTAGTCGTACACTCCTGCAAGAGTTCATCTCTCTCTATTTGTGGCATTTCGTGTGCACTCAGAAAGGGAACACATTCGGTGAAGATTTAACTGCTTCTTTTATATATAATATAGAAAAAAAATTTAACATAATTTTTTACATTAAAGAAAAGGTTTTTTTCATAACGATTTTATTGTATAAATTTTTTTAAATCTTTTTTTTAGCTAATTTTTTTTTCTTTTTGTACATTACGCTTTTTTTGCACATTTTTTAAATTCTTTTTACATTTTTTTTTCTTTTTACACATTTTTTAAATGTATTTTTCTTATTTATTATATTATTTTTTAATTTCTTTTTCCTTTTTTTCTTTAAACTTTTTTCTACGATAAATCGTGTTACATACTGTTAATGGTAATAATAATAATAACAGGGTATGTAACTATTTACAAAATACAAAGATAATACATCTAGATTAGCGGTACGGTTGGCCGGCACCACGTGCATTTTGGTGAAATGCCCTTTGACGGGGCCGTCCACCCGGTCCGCCACTGTGTTCAGGAAGCGGTTGGTCTGGTTGGTTTACTGGCTGCCAATGTCTACGTCATCCTTGAGCGAGTCAGTAACCCAACACCCCAGGTATTTGAACTCCGAAACCACTTGAAGACGAGTATCTTTGAGTGCCAAAGGGTATATCTATGTAGGATTAATTGTTGCCCGCATTGTAAAATAGCAACTCACCCTCTTGGCGTAATACCTGACCTGACCTGACCAACAGCTTCCTGAGGGCACTTATTGAGGTAACTAATATTATTTACAAATTGACCGTCAATGGAGCATACTACTATCGCGCTACTGAGCTCCTCAATCAGCCGATTCACGTAATACTAAAAAGCTTGGGTGGAGAAT
Organism: Carcina quercana; assembly: GCA_910589575.2. Taxonomy (NCBI): domain Eukaryota; kingdom Metazoa; phylum Arthropoda; class Insecta; order Lepidoptera; family Depressariidae; genus Carcina; species Carcina quercana. Next base: position 8,176,916 of record OU342429.1, read on the forward strand.
ATATATTAATATAAACATATTATTGGTTAAAACATAGTGTTTGTTATTGTCTTTTAATATATTAGGTACATTTACTTAATACAAACATACTTGCTATGATACTTTAATAGTAGTAGAGGTGTTCAAAGGCATGAGCCGAATCAGAGTGCATATTAAACAGATCGCTACAATATCCAGCTTGCTGAGTACGAGCATCATACCACGTTTTTCAATCAATTTGCGATTACCATAAAATAAAACTACATAAGAAAATTATTTCAGTTAAGAATTAAAGCAGTTGGTAAAAGTAGAATATTATACTAATCGGGTATATTAATTTAGTTTTTTAAATCACTCGCGTTCAGCATGTATTTTTTTCTCTGTTTCGATGAAAAACGTTTCAATTTTGTATCTTGTATCTGTACAATGGCTAATGATCAATTGTGATTGGTGTAAGTAAAGAAAATGGCCTAGTCTCAACTCAACAGTTAGATTTGACGTGATAACTAATCCAATGAAACAAAAGTGGTCTCAGTTGTTACCGACGATAACATCCGGTGCAAGGGCTACCAGCGACATCTATATGAAGAGGCATGACAAGCATCTACAGCAGGTGCCCGCAACGCGCGTCACATCAAATTAAGTTATTACAAGTTACTCGGATACGTGACAACGATATTTATATTTAGTCATAAATGTTTAAACAATAATTACTTTTATAGTTTGATATTGTATAGCTGATTCTATGATTTATTAACAAGATTAATATTGTATAATATGTCGTCGGCAATTACTTCCGGTGAGAAAGCGATGCACGCTGCCTCAACCAGCTCTGTTTATCTAATTTTTAGGAATAACTATGTATTTAAACAATGTGAGCATATAGTAACAAATATTGAATATAATTATCCATTTTGGAATTTCAGTATTGACGTAATTGGTTATAGTGATTTATTAATCCTACTAATATTATAAGTGTGAAAGTTTGGATGTTTGTGACGCTTTCACGGAAAATCTACTGAATGGATTTGAAAGAAACTTTACAATAATATAGCTTATACATCAGAATAACATATAGGCTATAATTTATAAAGACATATTGTGTAAATTGTCCAAAATCACACTTATAATATTAGTGGGATTACATGGGCAATTTGGGCATAACAAAAACGCGTTGCCTAGCAACCGACCATAGAATATGTAAATTGTATATACAAACTTTCGCGTTTATAATATCAGTGTGAAGACTATTTGAATGTACTACGTCAGATATTGAAATTTATTTTGTTTCTTTAAACTATTAGACTACGTAACAGAATAAACACTATTTTGTACCTTATGCTGTATAATAAATTTGTCATATACGTCACCTGTCAAATAACAAAACTAGCAAATTGGCAAAAAGAGCAGCTTTGTGTGGGGGCTCGTGAGTTTTTAGGATTCCGTAGTCAAACAAGTCCGTCTGAGTCCGCGGCGTAGCTCAGTGACTCTCACTACTAGAACGCTGTAATTTGGTACGGGTATTATACAATTTCGGAGATTCATCGCACCCCCTGCCCCGCCGTAACCGTGATTGCTACCGTAGCCAGGAATAGCGGGGCCGCCGGGGACTGGGGGCCGTAGTAATGGGCGTACTGCCATAAGGGGTTTTAGCATAATCACCACGCTTGCTAGACGGGTTGGTGATCCCAGTATTCGATTTAGTTCTTCAGGAGGAAGCTGCTGTCCCTCCCCCCGTTGTAGGTTTTCCCTTAGTCGCCTCTTACGACACCCACAGGAAGAGATGTGGTGGTTACATTCTAAGCCGGAACCACACGGCACACGGCCACCGGGAAACGTCTACCAGGCCGTCCCCCTACTAGATGGACCGACGATCTGGTTAGAGTCTCAGGGAGTCGCTGGATGCAAGTGGCTCGGGACCGGTCGATGTGGCGTGCCATGAGGGAGGCCTCTGTCCAGCAGTGGATGTTTCCCGACTGATGATGGTTATACAGTTATTAATCACGCCGACGAAGTGGTAGAAGAAAATTTTGAAAAATATATTGTTTAGGGTTGCTCTCATACACATGACTTGGGGATGACTTATTATTTTCGCGTCTACCCCATCGTGTGAAGTATCATTTAGTAGGTCTTTCAAAAATATTTTGTACGTCAATTCTACAGATTTATTATAGTATAGAAGAAGAAGATAGAAGAAGATATGACAAAACCAGGAGGACTTTGGAAATCCAAGCCAATTACCAGTCATGTAGATTATTAATAATTATATTGGCATGAAATACCTTTAAAGACGGTTGCCGGTTGCCCAGTGGCCGGGTAGCTGGCAGGTACACTGCTGTAGATTGATCTCTCAGCGGTGTCTGGACCGCTGGAAGTAGCAGCATTTGGAAAAACCACCGACATCTGAAATTTTATTAAGACGCAACGGAAGCAAACTCTCCGTAGAATAGTAGGTATTTCAATATTTCGGTACGCACACATACAGCCTTTCACATGCTTTCACTCACACAAATAACGCTGCATAACCTCCCAAAGTGGCCCCTGCCGCGCCGCGCATAGTCGCTACCCCTCCGCCTTGGCTAGAGTGTATTTTTCAAAATTATAATAAACTTGACGTGAGCGTGCGTCAACCCTTTTTTTACGTTTTGAGAAATTATTGTTCGCATATTGGTTTAGTCTCGGCATACTGTGGTTGTATTTGATATAATTGACTAGTAAGTACCTATCACATATAAATACAATATAAATTATGGCGTTGCCATTTTAGGGTGCACGTCGGGCCGTGCGCAGTGTAGGATTCCGTAGTTGCCCTTCACAATAACTTCAAACATCTTTACGAACAGAAATTTTGAAAGGAATTGTACGAAATTTTCATTTTAACATCTACAAGTATGTTATACTTTGGTCGACTACTACTCGTTAAACTGTAAAACCAACTTAGTCTGATAGTTTACCTTTAAAGTTCAGTGTGCGTACTACTACTGTAAATTTTAAAATAATTTAGAAGATAGGGGAGGGTTTACGCTCGAATCTGTCGAAATCTAGCACTTTAAAGTGTAGTATGTTGCAAATGGATCCTTGAATCCAAAAGTTATGCTCCTAGTTTCAAAATATTTTTGAAAGACCTACTAAATGATACTTCACACGATGGGGTAGACGCGAAAATAATAAGTCATCCCCAAGTCATGCGTATGAGAGCAACCCTAAACAATATATTTTTCAAAATTTTCTTCTACCACTTCGTCGGCGTGATTAATAACTGTATAACCATCATCAGTCGGGAAACATCCACTGCTGGACAGAGGCCTCCCTCATGGCACGCCACATCGACCGGTCCCGAGCCACTTGCATCCAGCGACTCCGAGACTCTAACCAGATCGTCGGTCCATCTAGTAGGGGGACGGCCTGGTAGACGTTTCCCGGTGGCCGTGTGCCGTGTGGTTCCGGCTTAGAATGTAACCACCACATCTCTTCCTGTGGGTGTCGTAAGAGGCGACTAAGGGAAAACCTACAACGGGGGGAGGGACAGCAGCTTCCTCCTGAAGAACTAAATCGAATACTGCGATCACCAAACCGTCTAGCAAGCGTGGTGATTATGCTAAAACCCCTTATGGCAGTACGCCCATTACTACGGCCCCCAGTCCCCGGCGGCCCCGCTATTCCTGGCTACGGTAGCAATCACGGTTACGGCGGGGCAGGGGGTGCGATGAATCTCCGGAATTGTATAATACCCGTACCAAATTACAGCGTTCTAGTAGTGAGAGTCACTGAGCTACGCCGCGGACTCAGACGGACTTGTTTGACTACGGAATCCTAAAAACTCACGAGCCCCCACACAAAGCTGCTCTTTTTGCCAATTTGCTAGTTTTGTTATTTGACAGGTGACGTATATGACAAATTTATTATACAGCATAAGGTACAAAATAGTGTTTATTCTGTTACGTAGTCTAATAGTTTAAAGAAACAAAATAAATTTCAATATCTGACGTAGTACATTCAAATAGTCTTCACACTGATATTATAAACGCGAAAGTTTGTATATACAATTTACATATTCTATGGTCGGTTGCTAGGCAACGCGTTTTTGTTATGCCCAAATTGCCCATGTAATCCCACTAATATTATAAGTGTGATTTTGGACAATTTACACAATATGTCGTTATAAGTTATATCCTATATGTTATTCTGATGTATAAGCTATATTATTGTAAAGTTTCATTCAAATCCATTCAATAGTTTTTCCGTGAAAGCGTCACAAACATCCAAACTTTCACACTTATAATATTAGTAGAATAGAATATACAATTATACATGCCTGATGGATTGAATCAACTCAGAGTTTTATTACTGAAAATACTGATGCACACACAATGTCTCTCTATGTAAAAGGGTGGAATTTCGAAAAATCCTTTCTTAAACGATGCCTACACTTTACATAGAATACGCCCTCAAAATTTCATGTCTCTAGTCAGTGGTTTAGGCTGTGTTGATATCTCAGTCAGTCAGTCAGGACTTTGAATTTTATATGTATAGATTGGCTTTTGGCATTGGCTTTTCGGTGAAGGTAAACATCGTGAGGAAACCTGCACACTCTTGAGAAGAAATTCAAAGGTGTGTGTGAAGTCTACAAATCCGCACAGCGCCCGCGTGTTGGACCATGGCCCATACACTTTCTGTAGTAGAGTAGGCCTAAGCCCCTGCAGTGAAAGCATATATATGTACAGGCTGTTGATGATGATTTGTTCTTATAGCGGCCGGCCACAGTACACACTCTGAAAATTTGGTCTAGTCTCCGTAATTAGGTACTTGACAATTAGTTTGGGGTTAAATTGTATTTTATACCATGACGGACATTAAAAGAAAGCCCCAAATCTCAAAAATTTGAAGATTCATTGCATTTTGAAGATTTTTTATAGGGGCACATAATACATTTATCACGCCAATATAGTAATGTGACGTCACAAAACACGCCCGATTTATATGGAGCGTTTTATCACCGCGTGACTAGAATCACTTTTCGGCGAGTTGTGCTAAAAAATCTATTAGTCGTATCGAAAAAAATTTGATAGAGCTATTTATCTTTTTACATGCACTATCGAGTGAGACGAAATAATAAGTTATTTTGTCAAACCGAACTGTTGAGTTACTGATGTGTTACCTTATAGTTACCTATTAGTATACTCTTAACATCCGGTGCAAGGGATACCAGCGACATCTTTAAATTATTAAAATATTAAATTAAAAATTAAATAATTACTGCTTTTGTATTTTGATATTTTATATGTGAATCTATGATTGATGATTCTCTAATCTATTTATTAACAAGAAAGATTATAATTGTATAATATGTCGTCGCGTCGGCATTTAGTTCCGGTGAGGTGCTGCCGGCGTCGCAAGCGACGCTTATTTTCGGCACGCTGCCTCAACCAGCTCTGGTTATCTAATTTTTAGGAATAATTATGTATTTAAACAATATGAGCATTTAGTAACAAATATTGAATATAATTATCCATTTTGTAATTTCAGTATTAACGTAATTGGTCATAGGGATTAATTAATATTGTATAATTGCGTCTGTTTTGATTCACGAAGTTGTTGTTTTCGAAGTAGAAACTGACGATGGTGGGAGTTATGAAGATCGTATTATAAAACTGATGAACATTAATTTTGTAAAAAATTCCTGATGTGAATTCTGTTGAAATAGTACTAATAAACGTTACTCTGCCCAACTGTGTGTTGAGAATATATTGAAGAATATTCATGCCTGATGGATTGAATCAACTAAGAGTTTTATTACTAAAAATACTGCACACATTTTACAAAATAAACAAAGTATTGTAGATTATTTTAAACCATTTTTAAGTATCATAGCAAGCATGTGTATTATAAGAAAATGTACACTCTTTTGTTTAAAACAAATATTACGCTATGTTTATATTAATTGATAGTGGATACTTTAGGACCAGTAGTCCGGGGTTAGGAACGTAAACATAAAAGTATAGAGAACAAAGATACAATTATTTATCTTACGCACTATGTGGTAATAATAATAACAGGGTATGTAACTATTTACAAAATACTAAGATAATACATCTAGATTAGCGGTACGATTAACATTTTCATGATAAAAGCTTTAAAAAAATTCTTTTTTCATTTAATATTTTTTTCGATTCATTCTTTGTATTTCATTTTTTTCTCGAATTGTTTTAGTTTCTCTTTTTTTGTTAAAGCATTTTTTGTCTCTTTTGAAATATTTTCTTTTTAAAACGTGTTTATATTTTTTTCTTTATTTTCATTTTTTTAAAATTATGTAATAATACATTTTGTTAATTAATTTATTTCAAATATCTCGATAGTGTTAGTTACAATAAATCGTCTTACATACTCTTAATGGTAATAATAATAACAGGGTATTTAACTTTTTACAAAATACCAAGATTCGTCTAGATTAGCGGTACGGTTGGATGGAAACACGTGCATTTTGGTGAAACTCCCTTTGACGGGGCCGTCCACCCGGTCCGACACTGTGTTCAGGAGGCTGTTAGTCTGGTTGGTTTCATCATCATCATCATCATCAAAAGCCTATATATGTCCCCACTGCAGGGGCTCAGGCCTACTCTCCTCCTGGTTGGTTTACTGGCTGCCAATGCCCTTCCCTTTTAATGTCTACGTCATCCTTGAGCGAGTCAGTAACCCAACACCCCAGGTATTTGAACTCCGACACCACTTGAAGGAGTATCTTTGAGAGTGCCAAAGGGTATATCTATGTAGGACTAGGACTACTTGTTGTCCGCCTTGTAAAATAGCAACTCACTCTCTTGGTGTAATACCTGACGTTGTGGACCTTAAAATACCACTCGCGGGTATCTGCGAGTGGTATGCAACAGCTTCTTTAGGGCACTTGAGGGGCACAGCAACACAGTGTCGTCACCGTAACTAATGTTATTTACAAATTGACCGTCAATGGAGCATACTACCATCGCGTTACTGAGCTCTTCAACCATCTGATTCACGTACACACTGAAGAACTTGGATGAAGATTATTTTTCTTAGTCAGTCCTGTCGTCAGTCAGTCCTTAGTACACTCCTGTCGGAGTGGTCGGAGTTATGGATTGTCTGGTATGTGGCTTTTGCGAGAGTTCTTCGAAGATGTCTCTCTATTTGTAGCATTCCGTTTGCACTGAAGATCTTGGGTGAAGATTCTTCTTCTTAGTCGTACACTCCTGCAAGAGTTCTTCATCTCTCTCTATTTGTGGCATTTCGTGTGCACTCAGAAAGGGAACACATTCGGTGAAGATTTAACTGCTTCTTTTATATATAATATAGAAAAAAAATTTAACATAATTTTTTACATTAAAGAAAAGGTTTTTTTCATAACGATTTTATTGTATAAATTTTTTTAAATCTTTTTTTTAGCTAATTTTTTTTTCTTTTTGTACATTACGCTTTTTTTGCACATTTTTTAAATTCTTTTTACATTTTTTTTTCTTTTTACACATTTTTTAAATGTATTTTTCTTATTTATTATATTATTTTTTAATTTCATACTGTTAATGGTAATAATAATAATAACAGGGTATGTAACTATTTACAAAATACAAAGATAATACATCTAGATTAGCGGTACGGTTGGCCGGCACCACGTGCATTTTGGTGAAATGCCCTTTGACGGGGCCGTCCACCCGGTCCGCCACTGTGTTCAGGAAGCGGTTGGTCTGGTTGGTTTACTGGCTGCCAATGTCTACGTCATCCTTGAGCGAGTCAGTAACCCAACACCCCAGGTATTTGAACTCCGAAACCACTTGAAGACGAGTATCTTTGAGTGCCAAAGGGTATATCTATGTAGGATTAATTGTTGCCCGCATTGTAAAATAGCAACTCACCCTCTTGGCGTAATACCTGACCTGACCTGACCAACAGCTTCCTGAGGGCACTTATTGAGGTAACTAATATTATTTACAAATTGACCGTCAATGGAGCATACTACTATCGCGCTACTGAGCTCCTCAATCAGCCGATTCACGTAATACTAAAAAGCTTGGGTGGAGAATATATATTAATATAAACATATTATTGGTTAAAACATAGTGTTTGTTATTGTCTTTTAATATATTAGGTACATTTACTTAATACAAACATACTTGCTATGATACTTTAATAGTAGTAGAGGTGTTCAAAGGCATGAGCCGAATCAGAGTGCATATTAAACAGATCGCTACAATATCCAGCTTGCTGAGTACGAGCATCATACCACGTTTTTCAATCAATTTGCGATTACCATAAAATAAAACTACATAAGAAAATTATTTCAGTTAAGAATTAAAGCAGTTGGTAAAAGTAGAATATTATACTAATCGGGTATATTAATTTAGTTTTTTAAATCACTCGCGTTCAGCATGTATTTTTTTCTCTGTTTCGATGAAAAACGTTTCAATTTTGTATCTTGTATCTGTACAATGGCTAATGATCAATTGTGATTGGTGTAAGTAAAGAAAATGGCCTAGTCTCAACTCAACAGTTAGATTTGACGTGATAACTAATCCAATGAAACAAAAGTGGTCTCAGTTGTTACCGACGATAACATCCGGTGCAAGGGCTACCAGCGACATCTATATGAAGAGGCATGACAAGCATCTACAGCAGGTGCCCGCAACGCGCGTCACATCAAATTAAGTTATTACAAGTTACTCGGATACGTGACAACGATATTTATATTTAGTCATAAATGTTTAAACAATAACTACTTTTATAGTTTGATATTGTATAGCTGATTCTATGATTTATTAACAAGATTAATATTGTATAATATGTCGTCGGCAATTACTTCCGGTGAGAAAGCGATGCACGCTGCCTCAACCAGCTCTGTTTATCTAATTTTTAGGAATAACTATGTATTTAAACAATGTGAGCATATAGTAACAAATATTGAATATAATTATCCATTTTGGAATTTCAGTATTGACGTAATTGGTTATAGTGATTTATTAATCCTACTAATATTATAAGTGTGAAAGTTTGGATGTTTGTGACGCTTTCACGGAAAATCTACTGAATGGATTTGAAAGAAACTTTACAATAATATAGCTTATACATCAGAATAACATATAGGCTATAATTTATAAAGACATATTGTGTAAATTGTCCAAAATCACACTTATAATATTAGTGGGATTACATGGGCAATTTGGGCATAACAAAAACGCGTTGCCTAGCAACCGACCATAGAATATGTAAATTGTATATACAAACTTTCGCGTTTATAATATCAGTGTGAAGACTATTTGAATGTACTACGTCAGATATTGAAATTTATTTTGTTTCTTTAAACTATTAGACTACGTAACAGAATAAACACTATTTTGTACCTTATGCTGTATAATAAATTTGTCATATACGTCACCTGTCAAATAACAAAACTAGCAAATTGGCAAAAAGAGCAGCTTTGTGTGGGGGCTCGTGAGTTTTTAGGATTCCGTAGTCAAACAAGTCCGTCTGAGTCCGCGGCGTAGCTCAGTGACTCTCACTACTAGAACGCTGTAATTTGGTACGGGTATTATACAATTTCGGAGATTCATCGCACCCCCTGCCCCGCCGTAACCGTGATTGCTACCGTAGCCAGGAATAGCGGGGCCGCCGGGGACTGGGGGCCGTAGTAATGGGCGTACTGCCATAAGGGGTTTTAGCATAATCACCACGCTTGCTAGACGGGTTGGTGATCCCAGTATTCGATTTAGTTCTTCAGGAGGAAGCTGCTGTCCCTCCCCCCGTTGTAGGTTTTCCCTTAGTCGCCTCTTACGACACCCACAGGAAGAGATGTGGTGGTTACATTCTAAGCCGGAACCACACGGCACACGGCCACCGGGAAACGTCTACCAGGCCGTCCCCCTACTAGATGGACCGACGATCTGGTTAGAGTCTCAGGGAGTCGCTGGATGCAAGTGGCTCGGGACCGGTCGATGTGGCGTGCCATGAGGGAGGCCTCTGTCCAGCAGTGGATGTTTCCCGACTGATGATGGTTATACAGTTATTAATCACGCCGACGAAGTGGTAGAAGAAAATTTTGAAAAATATATTGTTTAGGGTTGCTCTCATACACATGACTTGGGGATGACTTATTATTTTCGCGTCTACCCCATCGTGTGAAGTATCATTTAGTAGGTCTTTCAAAAATATTTTGTACGTCAATTCTACAGATTTATTATAGTATAGAAGAAGAAGATAGAAGAAGATATGACAAAACCAGGAGGACTTTGGAAATCCAAGCCAATTACCAGTCATGTAGATTATTAATAATTATATTGGCATGAAATACCTTTAAAGACGGTTGCCGGTTGCCCAGTGGCCGGGTAGCTGGCAGGTACACTGCTGTAGATTGATCTCTCAGCGGTGTCTGGACCGCTGGAAGTAGCAGCATTTGGAAAAACCACCGACATCTGAAATTTTATTAAGACGCAACGGAAGCAAACTCTCCGTAGAATAGTAGGTATTTCAATATTTCGGTACGCACACATACAGCCTTTCACATGCTTTCACTCACACAAATAACGCTGCATAACCTCCCAAAGTGGCCCCTGCCGCGCCGCGCATAGTCGCTACCCCTCCGCCTTGGCTAGAGTGTATTTTTCAAAATTATAATAAACTTGACGTGAGCGTGCGTCAACCCTTTTTTTACGTTTTGAGAAATTATTGTTCGCATATTGGTTTAGTCTCGGCATACTGTGGTTGTATTTGATATAATTGACTAGTAAGTACCTATCACATATAAATACAATATAAATTATGGCGTTGCCATTTTAGGGTGCACGTCGGGCCGTGCGCAGTGTAGGATTCCGTAGTTGCCCTTCACAATAACTTCAAACATCTTTACGAACAGAAATTTTGAAAGGAATTGTACGAAATTTTCATTTTAACATCTACAAGTATGTTATACTTTGGTCGACTACTACTCGTTAAACTGTAAAACCAACTTAGTCTGATAGTTTACCTTTAAAGTTCAGTGTGCGTACTACTACTGTAAATTTTAAAATAATTTAGAAGATAGGGGAGGGTTTACGCTCGAATCTGTCGAAATCTAGCACTTTAAAGTGTAGTATGTTGCAAATGGATCCTTGAATCCAAAAGTTATGCTCCTAGTTTCAAAATATTTTTGAAAGACCTACTAAATGATACTTCACACGATGGGGTAGACGCGAAAATAATAAGTCATCCCCAAGTCATGCGTATGAGAGCAACCCTAAACAATATATTTTTCAAAATTTTCTTCTACCACTTCGTCGGCGTGATTAATAACTGTATAACCATCATCAGTCGGGAAACATCCACTGCTGGACAGAGGCCTCCCTCATGGCACGCCACATCGACCGGTCCCGAGCCACTTGCATCCAGCGACTCCGAGACTCTAACCAGATCGTCGGTCCATCTAGTAGGGGGACGGCCTGGTAGACGTTTCCCGGTGGCCGTGTGCCGTGTGGTTCCGGCTTAGAATGTAACCACCACATCTCTTCCTGTGGGTGTCGTAAGAGGCGACTAAGGGAAAACCTACAACGGGGGGAGGGACAGCAGCTTCCTCCTGAAGAACTAAATCGAATACTGCGATCACCAAACCGTCTAGCAAGCGTGGTGATTATGCTAAAACCCCTTATGGCAGTACGCCCATTACTACGGCCCCCAGTCCCCGGCGGCCCCGCTATTCCTGGCTACGGTAGCAATCACGGTTACGGCGGGGCAGGGGGTGCGATGAATCTCCGGAATTGTATAATACCCGTACCAAATTACAGCGTTCTAGTAGTGAGAGTCACTGAGCTACGCCGCGGACTCAGACGGACTTGTTTGACTACGGAATCCTAAAAACTCACGAGCCCCCACACAAAGCTGCTCTTTTTGCCAATTTGCTAGTTTTGTTATTTGACAGGTGACGTATATGACAAATTTATTATACAGCATAAGGTACAAAATAGTGTTTATTCTGTTACGTAGTCTAATAGTTTAAAGAAACAAAATAAATTTCAATATCTGACGTAGTACATTCAAATAGTCTTCACACTGATATTATAAACGCGAAAGTTTGTATATACAATTTACATATTCTATGGTCGGTTGCTAGGCAACGCGTTTTTGTTATGCCCAAATTGCCCATGTAATCCCACTAATATTATAAGTGTGATTTTGGACAATTTACACAATATGTCGTTATAAGTTATATCCTATATGTTATTCTGATGTATAAGCTATATTATTGTAAAGTTTCATTCAAATCCATTCAATAGTTTTTCCGTGAAAGCGTCACAAACATCCAAACTTTCACACTTATAATATTAGTAGAATAGAATATACAATTATACATGCCTGATGGATTGAATCAACTCAGAGTTTTATTACTGAAAATACTGATGCACACACAATGTCTCTCTATGTAAAAGGGTGGAATTTCGAAAAATCCTTTCTTAAACGATGCCTACACTTTACATAGAATACGCCCTCAAAATTTCATGTCTCTAGTCAGTGGTTTAGGCTGTGTTGATATCTCAGTCAGTCAGTCAGGACTTTGAATTTTATATGTATAGATTGGCTTTTGGCATTGGCTTTTCGGTGAAGGTAAACATCGTGAGGAAACCTGCACACTCTTGAGAAGAAATTCAAAGGTGTGTGTGAAGTCTACAAATCCGCACAGCGCCCGCGTGTTGGACCATGGCCCATACACTTTCTGTAGTAGAGTAGGCCTAAGCCCCTGCAGTGAAAGCATATATATGTACAGGCTGTTGATGATGATTTGTTCTTATAGCGGCCGGCCACAGTACACACTCTGAAAATTTGGTCTAGTCTCCGTAATTAGGTACTTGACAATTAGTTTGGGGTTAAATTGTATTTTATACCATGACGGACATTAAAAGAAAGCCCCAAATCTCAAAAATTTGAAGATTCATTGCATTTTGAAGATTTTTTATAGGGGCACATAATACATTTATCACGCCAATATAGTAATGTGACGTCACAAAACACGCCCGATTTATATGGAGCGTTTTATCACCGCGTGACTAGAATCACTTTTCGGCGAGTTGTGCTAAAAAATCTATTAGTCGTATCGAAAAAAATTTGATAGAGCTATTTATCTTTTTACATGCACTATCGAGTGAGACGAAATAATAAGTTATTTTGTCAAACCGAACTGTTGAGTTACTGATGTGTTACCTTATAGTTACCTATTAGTATACTCTTAACATCCGGTGCAAGGGATACCAGCGACATCTTTAAATTATTAAAATATTAAATTAAAAATTAAATAATTACTGCTTTTGTATTTTGATATTTTATATGTGAATCTATGATTGATGATTCTCTAATCTATTTATTAACAAGAAAGATTATAATTGTATAATATGTCGTCGCGTCGGCATTTAGTTCCGGTGAGGTGCTGCCGGCGTCGCAAGCGACGCTTATTTTCGGCACGCTGCCTCAACCAGCTCTGGTTATCTAATTTTTAGGAATAATTATGTATTTAAACAATATGAGCATTTAGTAACAAATATTGAATATAATTATCCATTTTGTAATTTCAGTATTAACGTAATTGGTCATAGGGATTAATTAATATTGTATAATTGCGTCTGTTTTGATTCACGAAGTTGTTGTTTTCGAAGTAGAAACTGACGATGGTGGGAGTTATGAAGATCGTATTATAAAACTGATGAACATTAATTTTGTAAAAAATTCCTGATGTGAATTCTGTTGAAATAGTACTAATAAACGTTACTCTGCCCAACTGTGTGTTGAGAATATATTGAAGAATATTCATGCCTGATGGATTGAATCAACTAAGAGTTTTATTACTAAAAATACTGCACACATTTTACAAAATAAACAAAGTATTGTAGATTATTTTAAACCATTTTTAAGTATCATAGCAAGCATGTGTATTATAAGAAAATGTACACTCTTTTGTTTAAAACAAATATTACGCTATGTTTATATTAATTGATAGTGGATACTTTAGGACCAGTAGTCCGGGGTTAGGAACGTAAACATAAAAGTATAGAGAACAAAGATACAATTATTTATCTTACGCACTATGTGGTAATAATAATAACAGGGTATGTAACTATTTACAAAATACTAAGATAATACATCTAGATTAGCGGTACGATTAACATTTTCATGATAAAAGCTTTAAAAAAATTCTTTTTTCATTTAATATTTTTTTCGATTCATTCTTTGTATTTCATTTTTTTCTCGAATTGTTTTAGTTTCTCTTTTTTTGTTAAAGCATTTTTTGTCTCTTTTGAAATATTTTCTTTTTAAAACGTGTTTATATTTTTTTCTTTATTTTCATTTTTTTAAAATTATGTAATAATACATTTTGTTAATTAATTTATTTCAAATATCTCGATAGTGTTAGTTACAATAAATCGTCTTACATACTCTTAATGGTAATAATAATAACAGGGTATTTAACTTTTTACAAAATACCAAGATTCGTCTAGATTAGCGGTACGGTTGGATGGAAACACGTGCATTTTGGTGAAACTCCCTTTGACGGGGCCGTCCACCCGGTCCGACACTGTGTTCAGGAGGCTGTTAGTCTGGTTGGTTTCATCATCATCATCATCATCAAAAGCCTATATATGTCCCCACTGCAGGGGCTCAGGCCTACTCTCCTCCTGGTTGGTTTACTGGCTGCCAATGCCCTTCCCTTTTAATGTCTACGTCATCCTTGAGCGAGTCAGTAACCCAACACCCCAGGTATTTGAACTCCGACACCACTTGAAGGAGTATCTTTGAGAGTGCCAAAGGGTATATCTATGTAGGACTAGGACTACTTGTTGTCCGCCTTGTAAAATAGCAACTCACTCTCTTGGTGTAATACCTGACGTTGTGGACCTTAAAATACCACTCGCGGGTATCTGCGAGTGGTATGCAACAGCTTCTTTAGGGCACTTGAGGGGCACAGCAACACAGTGTCGTCACCGTAACTAATGTTATTTACAAATTGACCGTCAATGGAGCATACTACCATCGCGTTACTGAGCTCTTCAACCATCTGATTCACGTACACACTGAAGAACTTGGATGAAGATTATTTTTCTTAGTCAGTCCTGTCGTCAGTCAGTCCTTAGTACACTCCTGTCGGAGTGGTCGGAGTTAATGTCTGGTATGTGGCTTTTGCGAGAGTTCTTCGAAGATGTCTCTCTATTTGTAGCATTCCGTTTGCACTGAAGATCTTGGGTGAAGATTCTTCTTCTTAGTCGTACACTCCTGCAAGAGTTCTTCATCTCTCTCTATTTGTGGCATTTCGTGTGCACTCAGAAAGGGAACACATTCGGTGAAGATTTAACTGCTTCTTTTATATATAATATAGAAAAAAAATTTAACATAATTTTTTACATTAAAGAAAAGGTTTTTTTCATAACGATTTTATTGTATAAATTTTTTTAAATCTTTTTTTTAGCTAATTTTTTTTTCTTTTTGTACATTACGCTTTTTTTGCACATTTTTTAAATTCTTTTTACATTTTTTTTTCTTTTTACACATTTTTTAAATGTATTTTTCTTATTTATTATATTATTTTTTAATTTCTTTTTCCTTTTTTTCTTTAAACTTTTTTCTACGATAAATCGTCTTACATACTGTTAATGGTAATAATAATAATAACAGGGTATGTAACTATTTACAAAATACAAAGATAATACATCTAGATTAGCGGTACGGTTGGCCGGCACCACGTGCATTTTGGTGAAATGCCCTTTGACGGGGCCGTCCACCCGGTCCGCCACTGTGTTCAGGAAGCGGTTGGTCTGGTTGGTTTACTGGCTGCCAATGTCTACGTCATCCTTGAGCGAGTCAGTAACCCAACACCCCAGGTATTTGAACTCCGAAACCACTTGAAGACGAGTATCTTTGAGTGCCAAAGGGTATATCTATGTAGGATTAATTGTTGCCCGCATTGTAAAATAGCAACTCACCCTCTTGGCGTAATACCTGACCTGACCTGACCAACAGCTTCCTGAGGGCACTTATTGAGGTAACTAATATTATTTACAAATTGACCGTCAATGGAGCATACTACTATCGCGCTACTGAGCTCCTCAATCAGCCGATTCACGTAATACTAAAAAGCTTGGGTGGAGAATATATATTAATATAAACATATTATTGGTTAAAACATAGTGTTTGTTATTGTCTTTTAATATATTAGGTACATTTACTTAATACAAACATACTTGCTATGATACTTTAATAGTAGTAGAGGTGTTCAAAGGCATGAGCCGAATCAGAGTGCATATTAAACAGATCGCTACAATATCCAGCTTGCTGAGTACGAGCATCATACCACGTTTTTCAATCAATTTGCGATTACCATAAAATAAAACTACATAAGAAAATTATTTCAGTTAAGAATTAAAGCAGTTGGTAAAAGTAGAATATTATACTAATCGGGTATATTAATTTAGTTTTTTAAATCACTCGCGTTCAGCATGTATTTTTTTCTCTGTTTCGATGAAAAACGTTTCAATTTTGTATCTGTACAATGGCTAATGATCAATTGTGATTGGTGTAAGTAAAGAAAATGGCCTAGTCTCAACTCAACAGTTAGATTTGACGTGATAACTAATCCAATGAAACAAAAGTGGTCTCAGTTGTTACCGACGATAACATCCGGTGCAAGGGCTACCAGCGACATCTATATGAAGAGGCATGACAAGCATCTACAGCAGGTGCCCGCAACGCGCGTCACATCAAATTAAGTTATTACAAGTTACTCGGATACGTGACAACGATATTTATATTTAGTCATAAATGTTTAAACAATAACTACTTTTATAGTTTGATATTGTATAGCTGATTCTATGATTTATTAACAAGATTAATATTGTATAATATGTCGTCGGCAATTACTTCCGGTGAGAAAGCGATGCACGCTGCCTCAACCAGCTCTGTTTATCTAATTTTTAGGAATAACTATGTATTTAAACAATGTGAGCATATAGTAACAAATATTGAATATAATTATCCATTTTGGAATTTCAGTATTGACGTAATTGGTTATAGTGATTTATTAATCCTACTAATATTATAAGTGTGAAAGTTTGGATGTTTGTGACGCTTTCACGGAAAATCTACTGAATGGATTTGAAAGAAACTTTACAATAATATAGCTTATACATCAGAATAACATATAGGCTATAATTTATAAAGACATATTGTGTAAATTGTCCAAAATCACACTTATAATATTAGTGGGATTACATGGGCAATTTGGGCATAACAAAAACGCGTTGCCTAGCAACCGACCATAGAATATGTAAATTGTATATACAAACTTTCGCGTTTATAATATCAGTGTGAAGACTATTTGAATGTACTACGTCAGATATTGAAATTTATTTTGTTTCTTTAAACTATTAGACTACGTAACAGAATAAACACTATTTTGTACCTTATGCTGTATAATAAATTTGTCATATACGTCACCTGTCAAATAACAAAACTAGCAAATTGGCAAAAAGAGCAGCTTTGTGTGGGGGCTCGTGAGTTTTTAGGATTCCGTAGTCAAACAAGTCCGTCTGAGTCCGCGGCGTAGCTCAGTGACTCTCACTACTAGAACGCTGTAATTTGGTACGGGTATTATACAATTTCGGAGATTCATCGCACCCCCTGCCCCGCCGTAACCGTGATTGCTACCGTAGCCAGGAATAGCGGGGCCGCCGGGGACTGGGGGCCGTAGTAATGGGCGTACTGCCATAAGGGGTTTTAGCATAATCACCACGCTTGCTAGACGGGTTGGTGATCCCAGTATTCGATTTAGTTCTTCAGGAGGAAGCTGCTGTCCCTCCCCCCGTTGTAGGTTTTCCCTTAGTCGCCTCTTACGACACCCACAGGAAGAGATGTGGTGGTTACATTCTAAGCCGGAACCACACGGCACACGGCCACCGGGAAACGTCTACCAGGCCGTCCCCCTACTAGATGGACCGACGATCTGGTTAGAGTCTCAGGGAGTCGCTGGATGCAAGTGGCTCGGGACCGGTCGATGTGGCGTGCCATGAGGGAGGCCTCTGTCCAGCAGTGGATGTTTCCCGACTGATGATGGTTATACAGTTATTAATCACGCCGACGAAGTGGTAGAAGAAAATTTTGAAAAATATATTGTTTAGGGTTGCTCTCATACACATGACTTGGGGATGACTTATTATTTTCGCGTCTACCCCATCGTGTGAAGTATCATTTAGTAGGTCTTTCAAAAATATTTTGTACGTCAATTCTACAGATTTATTATAGTATAGAAGAAGAAGATAGAAGAAGATATGACAAAACCAGGAGGACTTTGGAAATCCAAGCCAATTACCAGTCATGTAGATTATTAATAATTATATTGGCATGAAATACCTTTAAAGACGGTTGCCGGTTGCCCAGTGGCCGGGTAGCTGGCAGGTACACTGCTGTAGATTGATCTCTCAGCGGTGTCTGGACCGCTGGAAGTAGCAGCATTTGGAAAAACCACCGACATCTGAAATTTTATTAAGACGCAACGGAAGCAAACTCTCCGTAGAATAGTAGGTATTTCAATATTTCGGTACGCACACATACAGCCTTTCACATGCTTTCACTCACACAAATAACGCTGCATAACCTCCCAAAGTGGCCCCTGCCGCGCCGCGCATAGTCGCTACCCCTCCGCCTTGGCTAGAGTGTATTTTTCAAAATTATAATAAACTTGACGTGAGCGTGAGTCAACCCTTTTTTTACGTTTTGAGAAATTATTGTTCGCATATTGGTTTAGTCTCGGCATACTGTGGTTGTATTTGATATAATTGACTAGTAAGTACCTATCACATATAAATACAATATAAATTATGGCGTTGCCATTTTAGGGTGCACGTCGGGCCGTGCGCAGTGTAGGATTCCGTAGTTGCCCTTCACAATAACTTCAAACATCTTTACGAACAGAAATTTTGAAAGGAATTGTACGAAATTTTCATTTTAACATCTACAAGTATGTTATACTTTGGTCGACTACTACTCGTTAAACTGTAAAACCAACTTAGTCTGATAGTTTACCTTTAAAGTTCAGTGTGCGTACTACTACTGTAAATTTTAAAATAATTTAGAAGATAGGGGAGGGTTTACGCTCGAATCTGTCGAAATCTAGCACTTTAAAGTGTAGTATGTTGCAAATGGATCCTTGAATCCAAAAGTTATGCTCCTAGTTTCAAAATATTTTTGAAAGACCTACTAAATGATACTTCACACGATGGGGTAGACGCGAAAATAATAAGTCATCCCCAAGTCATGCGTATGAGAGCAACCCTAAACAATATATTTTTCAAAATTTTCTTCTACCACTTCGTCGGCGTGATTAATAACTGTATAACCATCATCAGTCGGGAAACATCCACTGCTGGACAGAGGCCTCCCTCATGGCACGCCACATCGACCGGTCCCGAGCCACTTGCATCCAGCGACTCCGAGACTCTAACCAGATCGTCGGTCCATCTAGTAGGGGGACGGCCTGGTAGACGTTTCCCGGTGGCCGTGTGCCGTGTGGTTCCGGCTTAGAATGTAACCACCACATCTCTTCCTGTGGGTGTCGTAAGAGGCGACTAAGGGAAAACCTACAACGGGGGGAGGGACAGCAGCTTCCTCCTGAAGAACTAAATCGAATACTGCGATCACCAAACCGTCTAGCAAGCGTGGTGATTATGCTAAAACCCCTTATGGCAGTACGCCCATTACTACGGCCCCCAGTCCCCGGCGGCCCCGCTATTCCTGGCTACGGTAGCAATCACGGTTACGGCGGGGCAGGGGGTGCGATGAATCTCCGGAATTGTATAATACCCGTACCAAATTACAGCGTTCTAGTAGTGAGAGTCACTGAGCTACGCCGCGGACTCAGACGGACTTGTTTGACTACGGAATCCTAAAAACTCACGAGCCCCCACACAAAGCTGCTCTTTTTGCCAATTTGCTAGTTTTGTTATTTGACAGGTGACGTATATGACAAATTTATTATACAGCATAAGGTACAAAATAGTGTTTATTCTGTTACGTAGTCTAATAGTTTAAAGAAACAAAATAAATTTCAATATCTGACGTAGTACATTCAAATAGTCTTCACACTGATATTATAAACGCGAAAGTTTGTATATACAATTTACATATTCTATGGTCGGTTGCTAGGCAACGCGTTTTTGTTATGCCCAAATTGCCCATGTAATCCCACTAATATTATAAGTGTGATTTTGGACAATTTACACAATATGTCGTTATAAGTTATATCCTATATGTTATTCTGATGTATAAGCTATATTATTGTAAAGTTTCATTCAAATCCATTCAATAGTTTTTCCGTGAAAGCGTCACAAACATCCAAACTTTCACACTTATAATATTAGTAGAATAGAATATACAATTATACATGCCTGATGGATTGAATCAACTCAGAGTTTTATTACTGAAAATACTGATGCACACACAATGTCTCTCTATGTAAAAGGGTGGAATTTCGAAAAATCCTTTCTTAAACGATGCCTACACTTTACATAGAATACGCCCTCAAAATTTCATGTCTCTAGTCAGTGGTTTAGGCTGTGTTGATATCTCAGTCAGTCAGTCAGGACTTTGAATTTTATATGTATAGATTGGCTTTTGGCATTGGCTTTTCGGTGAAGGTAAACATCGTGAGGAAACCTGCACACTCTTGAGAAGAAATTCAAAGGTGTGTGTGAAGTCTACAAATCCGCACAGCGCCCGCGTGTTGGACCATGGCCCATACACTTTCTGTAGTAGAGTAGGCCTAAGCCCCTGCAGTGAAAGCATATATATGTACAGGCTGTTGATGATGATTTGTTCTTATAGCGGCCGGCCACAGTACACACTCTGAAAATTTGGTCTAGTCTCCGGAAGAGATGTGGTGGTTACATTCTAAGCCGGAACCACACGGCACACGGCCACCGGGAAACGTCTACCAGGCCGTCCCCCTACTAGATGGACCGACGATCTGGTTAGAGTCTCAGGGAGTCGCTGGATGCAAGTGGCTCGGGACCGGTCGATGTGGCGTGCCATGAGGGAGGCCTCTGTCCAGCAGTGGATGTTTCCCGACTGATGATGGTTATACAGTTATTAATCACGCCGACGAAGTGGTAGAAGAAAATTTTGAAAAATATATTGTTTAGGGTTGCTCTCATACACATGACTTGGGGATGACTTATTATTTTCGCGTCTACCCCATCGTGTGAAGTATCATTTAGTAGGTCTTTCAAAAATATTTTGTACGTCAATTCTACAGATTTATTATAGTATAGAAGAAGAAGATAGAAGAAGATATGACAAAACCAGGAGGACTTTGGAAATCCAAGCCAATTACCAGTCATGTAGATTATTAATAATTATATTGGCATGAAATACCTTTAAAGACGGTTGCCGGTTGCCCAGTGGCCGGGTAGCTGGCAGGTACACTGCTGTAGATTGATCTCTCAGCGGTGTCTGGACCGCTGGAAGTAGCAGCATTTGGAAAAACCACCGACATCTGAAATTTTATTAAGACGCAACGGAAGCAAACTCTCCGTAGAATAGTAGGTATTTCAATATTTCGGTACGCACACATACAGCCTTTCACATGCTTTCACTCACACAAATAACGCTGCATAACCTCCCAAAGTGACCCCTGCCGCGCCGCGCATAGTCGCTACCCCTCCGCCTTGGCTAGAGTGTATTTTTCAAAATTATAATAAACTTGACGTGAGCGTGAGTCAACCCTTTTTTTACGTTTTGAGAAATTATTGTTCGCATATTGGTTTAGTCTCGGCATACTGTGGTTGTATTTGATATAATTGACTAGTAAGTACCTATCACATATAAATACAATATAAATTATGGCGTTGCCATTTTAGGGTGCACGTCGGGCCGTGCGCAGTGTAGGATTCCGTAGTTGCCCTTCACAATAACTTCAAACATCTTTACGAACAGAAATTTTGAAAGGAATTGTACGAAATTTTCATTTTAACATCTACAAGTATGTTATACTTTGGTCGACTACTACTCGTTAAACTGTAAAACCAACTTAGTCTGATAGTTTACCTTTAAAGTTCAGTGTGCGTACTACTACTGTAAATTTTAAAATAATTTAGAAGATAGGGGAGGGTTTACGCTCGAATCTGTCGAAATCTAGCACTTTAAAGTGTAGTATGTTGCAAATGGATCCTTGAATCCAAAAGTTATGCTCCTAGTTTCAAAATATTTTTGAAAGACCTACTAAATGATACTTCACACGATGGGGTAGACGCGAAAATAATAAGTCATCCCCAAGTCATGCGTATGAGAGCAACCCTAAACAATATATTTTTCAAAATTTTCTTCTACCACTTCGTCGGCGTGATTAATAACTGTATAACCATCATCAGTCGGGAAACATCCACTGCTGGACAGAGGCCTCCCTCATGGCACGCCACATCGACCGGTCCCGAGCCACTTGCATCCAGCGACTCCCTGAGACTCTAACCAGATCGTCGGTCCATCTAGTAGGGGGACGGCCTGGTAGACGTTTCCCGGTGGCCGTGTGCCGTGTGGTTCCGGCTTAGAATGTAACCACCACATCTCTTCCTGTGGGTGTCGTAAGAGGCGACTAAGGGAAAACCTACAACGGGGGGAGGGACAGCAGCTTCCTCCTGAAGAACTAAATCGAATACTGGGATCACCAACCCGTCTAGCAAGCGTGGTGATTATGCTAAAACCCCTTATGGCAGTACGCCCATTACTACGGCCCCCAGTCCCCGGCGGCCCCGCTATTCCTAGCTACGGTAGCAATCACGGTTACGGCGGGGCAGGGGGTGCGATGAATCTCCGAAATTGTATAATACCCGTACCAAATTACAGCGTTCTAGTAGTGAGAGTCACTGAGCTACGCCGCGGACTCAGACGGACTTGTTTGACTACGGAATCCTAAAAACTCACGAGCCCCCACACAAAGCTGCTCTTTTTGCCAATTTGCTAGTTTTGTTATTTGACAGGTGACGTATATGACAAATTTATTATACAGCATAAGGTACAAAATAGTGTTTATTCTGTTACGTAGTCTAATAGTTTAAAGAAACAAAATAAATTTCAATATCTGACGTAGTACATTCAAATAGTCTTCACACTGATATTATAAACGCGAAAGTTTGTATATACAATTTACATATTCTATGGTCGGTTGCTAGGCAACGCGTTTTTGTTATGCCTAAATTGCGCATGTAATCCCACTAATATTATAAGTGTGATTTTGGACAATTTACACAATATGTCTTTATAAATTATAGCCTATATGTTATTCTGATGTATAAGCTATATTATTGTAAAGTTTCATTCAAATCCATTCAATAGTTTTTCCGTGAAAGCGTCACAAACATCCAAACTTTCACACTTATAATATTAGTAGGATTAATAAATCCCTATAACCAATTACGTCAATACTGAAATTCCAAAATGGATAATTATATTCAATATTTGTTACTATATGCTCACATTGTTTAAATACATAGTTATTCCTAAAAATTAGATAAACAGAGCTGGTTGAGGCAGCCGAATATTTAGCCGAATCTATTTGAAATTAATTTGGCATAATTTGTTTTTAACATTGAATATTTCGCGTGCAAGTAGAATACTTTCCATATCAATTTGTTAACTACCTTATATAAACTGTATTAATTTATGAAATAATTTGTTTTAACATAAAATACAGCTAAACGAAGGAACTGATTTATCATCGTTTGCTATTTACACCCAAGGGATACAGTAACTAGAACGTAATCTGTGGATACATTTAATCTGTGAAGGTTTTTTGAGCTCCCTTTCCTTACTAGACGGCATCACAAATTTCCACTACTATTAGACAAATTCGATTGAGTCCGATGAAATTGAAATGGCAATTTCTTAAGACGAGGTACGACTCCTCAATATCTAACCATAAGCTACATATGCAAGACAATGATAGCACTTCATCCGTTCTGAATGCAGAAGTAGGAAAGTTGTAATAAATAGCTGCCTGGAGTAAAGTAACGCAAGCGACAGAACAGAAATAGCGAATTTATTAAAAATCGGTTTTGTGTAGGAGAAAATCATTCAGATCTTTACTAGATACTGAGTTTTCCTACAAAAATAATATAAAATGTATGCGTAAATATCTTTACAGTATGTTGTTGTGATAACAAGTGTTTAGAAAATGTGATTTGAAACATTTATGCTATTGAAAAAAAATTGACACCACTGCGGTTTTCATTCTACACTTTACTTGATAAAATCTTGCGTTTTCGTCCCAAAATTCATACATGTAACTTCCATGGAAAATTGAAAAGAAAAGAAAACACAATACTAAGTTTCTCGTTTATACCAGTCGTACCTCTTGTAATTTTGGAGTTTACAGCTCTGACTGCAAGTGCGTCAAGACTGGATTTATCGAAATCATGTTGTAAGGAACATAAACCAAAAGTATATAAAAGATTCCGACGAATTGATAAATTCTCCCCATTTTAACAGGAACTAAAACTACAATAGCTCCGTCGCTTTTTATATTACATTAGTATTAAAGAACCGCTTTTTATTTTCTTGAAAAGTAACCAATGGCACTAGTGGCTTCATTTTGACACAATGAAGAATGTATATTCATCTCATTCTAACTCATGTTAATTAAAGACGTTAGAAAAGCTAAAATCTAAATATTTTGATCCTGATTCTTTGATTCTGATCTATCTCCTGTATAACTTCACTTCTTACACACATTATTTATGTTATATATATCTAAATGTATAATTGGTCATGTCTATTGATTTATCAGCCACGAGACAGGCTTTGCTTTGGCATCATCAACATGGTAATATATATCTAATCGTTACTGAATTTATGACAAATAGATATTAACTATACTCGTATTTGAAGTAGAATTACTGTCATTATTATCATGTTTCATCAATTAGCTAAGAAATGTCTAGGGACTATTGGACTTTGAATTGGATGGACTTCGTGCTTGAAAACTCAAGTTGTTATTTATTGAATACATGAGTATAATTACATAAGCAACTTGCTTAGCCACCCGTTAGGAGTTCTACTTAATGCGACACACTTGCTTGGCTGCATTATGGATGTGACTCACTTAGCCACGTTCAAGTTGACATACTTGGCCACCTTCAAGATGTGACATACTTAGCCACCTTCAAGATGTGACATACTTAGCCACCTTCAAGATGTGACATACTTAGCCACACTCATGCGACATATTTAGGAACAGACACATTTGAATTTTTCTACAAACTTAGCTACATTTATCTTTAGCAAGGAGCTAACTATTGTCCTTAGCGATTCTAATAATGATGATGCATACATAATGTTTCTGTATCAGGGATGTCATATGTATATTGTAAAATATTATTTGTCTGTTATCTAGATAAAACCAACGTATGAAACCTTGCATTTTTATTACAACCTTTATTCACTATTAGAGAATTCCGCCTTTGGGCTTCGTTCCACTCGGTATATGTTAATATATGTTTAAATCCAGCACAGAAATTAAAATGCTTCGTTAAAGCGTTCGTTAACTTATTTCCGGAATTCCAAAAATCAAATCAAAATAAAAGTCAATATCAAATCAATTTGTTCAACTTGTGAATGTTATGAAAAGGTATAGCTGTTAATGACGAGGACATATATCAATTAAGTTTTGCCCTATCGTGGGCCTTCGAAAGTTTTTGTACAGTAAAAAGTTTATCACCAATTCACCATACGACTGTGGATGTCACCTTTAAATTATTCGTAAGTAGGTCGGTATTCATAAAAATTTGCCAGGACAAAGAAATTGCGAAAAAAATTAAGATATAGTAACAAAGACTCATATACATCGGAAACGGTACACTTTACAGCAAACAATAAAACTTTAACCCCCTTTAGGAACCCCATCAGTTTTATCTTGTTTAGAAAATCAATTTATCATATACGGTTTAAAACATTTATTTTTCATAAAGATGACTTATATGAAAAACATAAACTTAAATATATATTAAACGTAGGGTAGTCCAATAGTGACACAGTGTGTACGATTTATAATAAAAATAATAATTGAGGGTATATATAAATAAGTTGTGCTTAATATGTTTCGTATACATCTCATTCTTGTAACATGGGTGGATTCATTTTCAGAAATAATAATTATCAAAGCATTCGAAAAATCCAACAATGAATACCACTATTGATAGCCTGTACCTTGTGCACAACACGTAGAAAATAGTTACCGCTGTGTAATTGATCACTAAATTCTTCAGAAGTAGATAGGTAATAGGATAAATACCTATAAATGTGTCGTATAGGACGGTCAGAAAGTAGCACCGAATTGTTTAATATTGTAAAAATATATTGGAAGAAATGCTCGTGTTTGTATAGTACAACACTGTCAGAGAGTTGCCCTGACCGAGTGCTGCGTGAAGTATAATTACGTATGTAATAATAAATATTGGGACTGTCTCTAACTGAATACGTGCGCTGAGAATGTGTTTTACTTCTGTACACCCTTTTACAGAATATGATACGAATATTTCCAAAAAATAATTATTTTCAAAAGCAAACACGCACCTTGTGTCTTGAGGGTCCAGATTCCGCTTCTGACTTGAAGTAAAAACGTCCATTTAGTCTTCATATTGTTTATTCAACTTCGATGAAACTTCACAGATATATTCTATAAGTATACATGATTTTCGAAGTCTAGTACATTTTAAATTACTTGAGTTTTAAAACGGGCAGGGCTTCGCCCTGACCAACTGTTTTCAACCTTATCCGAAGCCTGAATGCCCCGGGCCGATTTTTTTTTTTTTTTTTTTTTTTTTTTTTCGAATGGACTTGATGCTGTTGGTCCTGCGACCTCTACAGCTTCACCCGAACAATGGCGAGCGCGGAAGGCGCTCAACCGGTATTATTATTAATAGCAACAGGCCTAAGGGCGCCCGCTCGGGCTCGTCCTCGGCTTAGGGCGTTGCTTTGTGGTCAAGAGATCGGTGAAAATCGGCCCGGAATGTGCCGATATCTGCGATAAGCGCCAGGATTATTGCTCGTCGTGGGGAAGGTGTGTCTTTGCCGTCTCCGCCGGCGGAGACGGTGTATTTGCAAAGTGTCGGTTTGAGGAGCCCCGGGCCGACCAGGCGTAGCCTGTTTTATACCCTCTGCTTGTTGTCAACTCGTTCGCCTCCCCACGGTGATACCAGTAAAAAAACTACAAAGTCCCAATTTTGTTCAAAGTCACGTTGAAATATTTTTGAAATCATGACAGTATTTTATACATTTCATTGAGAATACTGAAAAACGGCTTTGGCCTAAAATTCACCATAAGGGACTAAAATAAACCAAGACATGGCTGTAAGAACTAATGACGATTTTCTTCTTGTCTTCAAGAAGATTAATAAAGGAAATGTCAGTTTTGTGTCGGTTCTTCTTTCGGGGGAAGATATTTTGTGGATAAACCCTCTTAAGCTTTGTTTTCAACTAAAAATTGCGAAATTTTATGGAAAATATGTACAACTTTAAAAAAATCTTGGAAGGACTGCACTTTAGGTGACTAAAATTTTTTTGGATTGTAGAACTCATCATGCAAATCTATCCGATGGGATTTTTGCCCTGCAGTCATCTCCGGGTCTGTATAAAAAAAAATAACCTAACAAACCTAATCTATCCGACGGGATTTCTGCCCTGCAGTCATCTCCGGGTCTGTTGCAGTCACCTAAAGTGCAGGCAAGCCAAAATCTTATCTTTAAAACGGTGCGTTTCCGCAATCTGGGATTTGGGACAAATTTGATTCTAAAAAAGTTTGAAGGCGCTAGCAAAATTCACGTAATACATATTTTGCATGATGAAAAATAAATGCCAGTTTAGACAAGGCTGTATGGTCCTAGATCTTTGACTACCAGTCATATATTATTATATCCTCTTTATGGCGAATTTAAACATCATTGTCAGTGATTGCAATCTCTTTAGTTAAGTCTGTTTTCAATATATAGTTATCTGTGCACTTGGTTTTCACTTAAATATGGCGTTGTGCTAAGGAATTTTCTGAAACTTTAAAAAATCATATCGTTAAAACAGCGCATTTCCGCAATCTGAGATTTTACACAGTTGTTAGTTTTAAGTAGTTCTATAAGTAAAAAAAGTTTGAAGGCGCTAGTTTTAGTCACCTAAAGTGCAGACGAGCCTTTTATTACCCGCGACGGAACGGAGACAGTGTATGCGTTTAGGGTGAGAGGATGTTTGTTTGTTTGTTTGCTTGTGTGTACATACAAACCAATGTTGCCACTTATCTCCAGAACGGTTTGTCCGATTTACATGCGGTTTTTGTAAAGGGTTGCTGATACGTCAGCGATGGTTCTTAGATAGCAGCCCCCGACGGATTTTTTCGGACTTATTATTGTAATAATATGTAAGCTTCTTTTTATCTAGTTACTTACTTCCATTTAGTCTAGGGTTTCTCAAAAAATTATTTAACCCTTTTCCCATTACAACATTTACATTTGTCGCGGGTATTTTCAAAATTTTTAATTTTATTTTTTATTTAATTTTTCATCAACCACAGCAATATTCTTAAAGACTAATTGAATACGATACATAACCATCAACTAACTAACAGAAATAAAACCACAAAAAAAAGTTTCTCATTTTGAGGTTACCTACTGATTGACATTTGACTCTATTGACGTATAGGTCGGCGTGACTGACAATGACATACTATCTCTTTCTACCTTTCATTTTAATGTAAGGTCTCTTTCTTTGCCATAACATGTACTGTACATTACAAAAAAATCGCACCGTGAAATGCATAATCGGAACGAGTCACTCAGGCACGTACCTCAATTGCATGTACAGTAATTCCTGCCCGTACAAAAAATGTACGCGGCGGAAATACCGACCCACGCCGTCACAGCCGCGGAATTTTGTGCCACCGTACATTAAGTACTTGGCGTGTAATTATTTGGCTGTACAAACTTTGACTGTTTAATACATGGTCGTAAAAATATTGGACACCAATTCCTGGGCTGTACAAAGACGGGTTGAACATTATTGAATCGTGTTGATAATTCAACGCCGTATATTTTACAGGCATTTTTTGCACATAAGCGGAATTAATGTACAAAATTGTCATTGTTCGCCTTGGCTGAACATTCTTTGGCACAAATTTCCATGTACAGGAGTTCCACGCGTGTGTCTATCCCAGGTCGTCTAATATTAGCCTGAAACAATAAATGTACGCAGCGGAAATTCCGACCCGCGCCGACACAGCCTGATACTTCATGACGGTACACAAAGTACGCCGGCGTGTAATTCCTGGCTGTATTTTTCTTTGGATGAAAAAAGTTTGGCTGAGAAATCCGTTCACCCAAAATTGTAATGTTTCGTGTAGTTGTATTTTGTTTGGGGAAGTCGAGTAAAAATATGTATCATGGTAATCAATATTTCTGGCCAGCGTTGTTTGACAAAATATTTGACATGATTGTAAACTCCTAATTTTAGTTAGATTTTGTGCGATTTCAATGGAATCATCATAGTTGGCTCATGAGTCCACTTTTGTATGAGCCTCCTTCAAGTGGAACAATGAATCGATCGCTACACTAATATCTTCAACTATTGAATTGCATAGCTGCGGGTTTTACAATAGGAGCGTTGAGAAAAAAATAGATGTGCAGTAACTGTTGTTACGATCACCAATCCGAATACCAACCGTGGTGATTATAGCCCCTAGTGACGCGACGAGCTCGCGTCCGTGGACAGAACTTGCAGTTGATAACGAATGCTTTTTTCGACTGTCAATCCATATGTTCGTTTAACTACATTACAAAATTTATTTTGCCATAATCTTTAAAAATAATTATAATCATCTTTTAATGGAGACCATGGTCCACGGACATGGAAGAAATTCGTGATAGATGTGTCCGTGAGGCTGGTGCAGGCCGCGGGAGGCCCAAGAGCTGGTGCAGGCCGCGGGAGGCCCAAGAGCTGACGCCTATTTTGCACAATCAATAGCTCCAGTGTACTGGACGGACTGGACCTCCTAGAAGAAGTGTATGTTATCTAGGGATAGTTATTATCGAAAATAATATACACAAATTCTTACATGCGCGAAATCCCAGAGAGCTAACTTCATAGCGGCAAACAGCATGCGAGTACTGTACAAATTAGACTCTTTTAGAATAAAAGGCCTTGATAACTATTACCTAAAATAGGAAATCGGGTTATACAGTCGCGAAATGAATATATATAACCACAGCTATAACGTACAACTTTATTGTCAAGGGTACAAGGGCATTTACGGAGTCAATAGTCACTAGATGGCGTTTTAAACTATAATCAAAAATATTGGGATTCACCACGAAGTTGTATGTTAATGGTACTCATTTCCCGACATTTCCCGACTCATTTACATAGCCTATCTATAGATAATTGCAGTGCACAAAGCCAGATGTCACATTACGGTAAAAGAAACTTTCATCAGCGAAATAACTTTTCATCATCATCATCAGCCGGGAAACGTCCACTGCTGGACATAGCCCTCCCTCATGGTACGTAAATAACTTTTAATTCGCATAAATATAAATTCGTTTAGTATAAATAATGGCAGTGATAGCATAATAAAAACAATGAATGAATGAATAAATGTATTTATTTATTGTATCTATAAATACGAACAATGGTCAGAAATAAAATTTCATAGATCATTATTACTGACTTTACAAAGAAATGCTTTCATAATATACTCTTATGTACTTACAATATTATTATCATAATGCCATCGATAAGTTCAATCTATAAATTCTAAATAAACATGTTTTTTGTACAATATTTTATTTCCATAATGGTGATTCCGCAATATGTCAAAAAAATTAATACATAAATCTAAGACAAACTAATTTAAACAATGTAAATGTGCCTATAAATAGAAAAATTGTTCTCTGTCAGCATTTATTGTACAGATTTATTACCAATGTAATGACAAGTACATGTATATCTTAAATCTATAGAACAAAAAAGTAAACATACATGATCAAATCCTAATGACTTTGTGCAGTCGATTTTGGAATAACAGATTTTATTTAACTGCAATAAACTAAAAATAAAAGTAGATGTCCCTCTCCGTGCCATGCCAATACTTTTTTATCAAGACGGCTAAAACTTTGTCTTGTAAAGGCAACAAATTAACTTTTGCAATTATGAAATTAGTATATCAAATTAAGGATATCGGAAAGGCTTTGATGATTTTGAGGAAATAAACAGATAAAGGGGTGTCCAAGAACCATCCATTAATTTCACACAGGCACAAAGAAGGACCAGTTAAGTAAGAATTATTACCACGAAGATTAATTCTTCTCTGGACTGAAAATTTACGAACGTGATATAATATTTATATATTTGTCATTGTAATACTAGATTTGGTATAATAATTACATTTTCGTGATATTAAAAACAAATAAGAAATATAAACCTATTCAATACGGAAATTTGCGCAAAGTAATAAAAATAAATTACCCTAATAGGTAAATGTTAAATACTAAATAGTGTCAATTCATTCATTTATTTTTAAATAGCGATGACGAAACATGAAATCGATATGAAGCAAGCTCCATTCGCTAGTGATCTACATATATAGCATATCGATTCTTTTTTTACTTAAAAGTACAATGAACATTACAATTAAATACATATACTAAACATCTTAGTCTAACGTACTTTGTTTACTAATAGTACTTCATGAGATGGAACTCTATTCTTCACCGAAATCGCACCTCGAAGGGGCCGCCTTGACCTTTTGAGATTCAACATCTGAAAAAATAACCTTGTCAACTGCGATTCGGACTCGAGCACCGAGGGTTCCGTACAGAATATAAATAATTAGCATACTGAAAATTATAAATAGATAGGACCACAGAACAAAGCCCTAACGAAAATGTAAGTCTGATTGAAAAACAGACTTCACTTTGCAGTTTAAGAAATGATATCCCACACATCAGTCTATATAATGATCAATTCTCAACTGTAAAAGAAAGTTTGTAATCTTAAAAAAGCTATTTTATTGTGATAGAATAAAAAAATCTGGTTTCGGTATACTTGTGCTGTAATTTGGTAAATGTCAGGATTCTAGGTCGCATCGCTAAGGAAATTGTCTAAAATTGGGACTTGAACCACCGTATCTTTTTATTGCGTTGACCTAGAAGTTTGATTAAATATTTTTCACAGCTTCAACGGATTGAGTACTTGGTATTGATTTGATATCTCTTCGCGTTTTTTAGAAAAAGGGTCTTGACAGACAGACGGAAAACAAAGTGATCCTATAATGGTTCCTTTGAATGAAAAATAAATAAATGAAACACACATTAGTTATTTTTTTGTCTCTCTCTCTTGGAGTTAAATATTCTATTCACTGCAACAACGTACATATCACTCGACCGGTAGTCGCTTGTTCGCTTGCGCAGCGACCGCGGTGCCACTGCGATATTGTACGTTATTAGCAGTGAATAAAATACAAATTGCACACGTCGTTAGATCGCGCTTCTGACATATACTTTTTACGATGAATAAAATCAATCAATTTTAATATAAACAAATAAAAAATATGCAGAAAGCACAGATCAAATTAAGGGTTTTCGAATTTTACTGGCAAAATTGGGTTTGTTCGTTAACTTCGTCTGCGTTGAGTTTAGAAATTATCCGACGAGAACTCATTCGATCACGAAAAAAAGAAGTCCTTTTCCGAGATAAGTCAAGACATTATTCCTGTACAAAAAGTCATTCCGTTAAAACGTGAAGGAAGGACTTACCTTCTCCTATAAGAGTAGACTTAATTCCTGCTGGATCAGATTTGGCTATCTTAATACCCTGCTTCAACACCATAGTGCCATCCTGAAAATTAATAATAATATGTATTTTACTATGTTAATAATTATACTAAACAGTATACCACACTGACGATGATTACGTGTAAACATCTTCAAAAAACTTGATATTTGTGTTCTATTTTATTATTTATTTGCTTAAACTTTATCTTACTTGATATAAGGTGCCTTATGATAGAAGGATGCTCAGTTAGAAGCCTCAAGTTAATGATACACTGGCAATGTTATTTTTACTACCGTAACACAAGTTTGGAGTTTGGCGGAAGATTTAGATAAGATGGTGGTAGCAGGCAGGCAGCCAGCCGAGCCGGACTAGAGACGTAACTCTCCGAGGTACCAGTATGCATCTACGAGTATAGCACGCATCTTAAAGTCTGGCCACTTAACAGTCAGTTGTTAGATCACTTGCTTGACCTCCTTGAATCAACACTACACGAACAGACAGAACAAACCTTCATTTCCACGAGCCCCTTCTTCGCCATGGCTTCCACTTCCGCTTTGGTCATCACTATTTTCTGCACTTTTACAACTTTCTTGCCAATCTGCATTTCGCACAGCTCTCCAGGTCCCATTGCTGGAAAAATTTATTTCAAAATTATGCAACCATACAATGTTCTCCTAACAGGTTGCCGCCCATTCGACATTCAATACTTTCGTAGTTTTTTTTTGAAATTCAGAATGCAAATGCAAAAAGTTATAGAATACTTTTAAGTTGGATAGGGACAGAGGATCACATGGGCCTCGTAAAACCTAAACAAATACACGCGAACCACTTTGACGAAAGTTTTAACGACTTTGATGTAAAACTTGTGCTCTTATCTGAAGTGTTGGTTATATATCTGTTTTTAATGATTATTTTTTAAATCTAGTTTTGAGCAGTATTTCTTCGTTTTCTCTTGACAATACAATAGGAATAGGCACATATATATTCAAAGACCGGATGGACCAGGCCGTGAGGAGAATGATACTAGTCGCAGATTATAATACTCACTCATGTGAAAATGAGTCTTTGTTTCCCCTTCACGGCCAGTTTAATCGAATACCATTAAATTTGGCAAGCACGCGGTCTTTTGCATGGTAAATAGCATAGGCTATTTCTCGAGTGACATGAAAGGTATCTACACGGATGAAGCCTAATAAGTATAACATAAGTGTAAGCAAATATACGAGAAACTTACGTCGAGCTGTAATCGGCAGTGGCATTGGTTTTATACCCGGTGGCAAAGCCTTCACTGGCACCTTTAAAACACAAATAATTATAGTTAAAATAAAATAGGAAACGTGAAAGATGCTTATATTTAACTTTCCTTTTACAACAAAATTTTAATTTTCATAATCATTACATCATATAAGAGTCAATTTATTGAAATGGATCTCCTTCGTTGTGCTTTTCAAGAGGTGATTAGTGATAATCAGTACACAGTATACTGCAGTTGGACTGGATCTCGCAGTATCAATTTGTTGATTCATAGGTAAACTCACATGTAATTCTCCCAAATTTTTCGCGAGGTGAAATTTAAGTATATAAAGCTAACAATATTGGTTTGTAACTGCTAAAGGAATAAACACTATTTGAATTGAATATTTTAGATTTGACTTATAGATTTATCTCTACTTATTTTAAGAGAAAATAAAACGAATTTGTTATACCTTTTTAAGCGTCTGCCCACTTGGAGATACTAAGACACCGCCGGGTTTAGTTTCAGACGCAGCCGATTGGTGAGGGTCCTACAAATAAAGATTATAGTAAAATGTCGGTTGCATTTGACTGTCATCTATTAAAGACAACGAAATCAGTTGACGCCCATCTCTTAAACTTTTTCTTATGACATCCAACCACTTGATTTGGGGTATTCATATTGTAAAGCCGGTACAACACGGCGCATTACTGGGATAGTCAACAGAATCGTCAAATGCAGTTTCGAATTGAAATGAAATTACCTCATTCGTATTTTTCTCTGGAGTTCTTTCTAATTTCTGTTCCTTGTCATCTTTCTGTTCTTCCTGGGTCTTGGTACCCACGTTGTCTTCAGTTTCCGACTTTTCTTCTTCCTCATTATCTTCTTTCCTTATTTTGATCGGCCTGCAATCAATGTTAATAATCTATACATACATACATACATACAGTATTTCTTTTCCTGTTGGGGGTACATATTGAAATGAAAACCTGGTATGTCTAGTTTTCACCTCATGATAAGTTGGGTGGTACCTGTTTAAGAAGAATTATTTATACCTAACTCACAAATAGGCGCTTCAAGCGATTGCGTAGTGATATGGTACTCACACTTCCTGCGGTTGCTCTTTACGTGGGCGGCCCCGTTTCCTCACCGGACCGTTCTTTGCGACCGGCTTCGGGGGTGCTTTTACCGGAGGTCGACGAGGTTTAGGACGATTCTGTGATAAATAATGAAATGGCGCCTTGTATTACATGTGTAGAGAGTCATTAGACGATCAATGTTAGCTAGTTTAGTTCTAAAAGTAATAACTATGGCCAGAACAGAGGAAATTAGCCAACAATAGTAGGCAATTCAATAATTCTTGGGTAGTTTTAAATTAAGGACCTAGCACACTTCTCCACCTTTTGACACCTGAAAATTATCAGCACCCTCTTTCTATCCTATAGCTCTATCTCTTCTGACGTGGCTTTAGACATACGTATATTAAAAATACTCAGATGTGGTAGCGCGGCAGTAGGTACATATATTAGCAAGTAGTAAGGGCCTAGCAAAACGAGCATGGTACCAGCTTCAGTGTTTTCTGAAAATAACAACTATGGAGTCTTCAAACGGAGATTAAACAAGCAGTCTGGAGTCTAGCTCGACCAACATCGTTACATACATCAAGTATGATTATGGTCAAGCTGCTTGAAATATGTACATCTAAATAAACGAGTATAAATTACCACATTTACCTCTACAGGCTTCTCATTGTCTACATATTCTTCATCGTCTAGGTCGTCTGAATCGTCATCGGATTCAGCTTTGGCACTGTCAAATACAATCATATTTGGTTATTGTATCAGGTTATGGTACAAGGTGAAACTACATCTTAGGAATTTGTTGTGAATCTTCAAACCAAGAGTAAATAGGCACCTTCCACATCAACGCGTAACATCTTCGACCTCATTGTCACTGAACATCAGATTATTTTACACTTGACACGCGGGGGTTCTAGCTCGGTTTATGGACCTATAAGCGATGTAATAAGGCTCAATTTACGAGCAAGTGTGTTGAAAATAACTTTCTACTACGGATAACAATGTGATCAGATCAATTATTCAATTGTACATTTATCAGTATGTCCTCATCAATGCACAAATCTAAGTCAAAATTCATTTTCAGTTGCATTATTGAGAACAATGAAGATCGTATTAGGACTGATTTTATAACAGATAAATAAAATAATATGTTGTTAAACGGTAGTGGATAGTAGAGAAAAATATATTATCAATCAAACAAATGGTACAGTACAGTATTGTATTTAAATACAGCAGTACGTACTTAATCATTTTGGCGTAGTCCTTTACTTTGGACGGTCGCGTAGAACGACGTATACCCTCTTCTGTAACGCTTTTATCACTTGCTCCATTCTTCACTGCACTCTGTGTTGCCAATTGTTTTTATTGAATTAAAGAATAGAATTTTTTTACTTTAAATTAACTAACACCGCGCTGGCGGCCTCTGTATTTTACCTATTTATCAGAGGTACTCCAAATTAAGGAACCATCTTCTGGCCCAATGCGTGACATCGGCGGCCACATCCTTACCACTTACCATCAGGTGAGGTCGTGGATTGTGAGGATTTCGAATATTAAAAACTATATAGAAAAATTATTTGAGATTACGTAATGCATTCCATAACTCTATAGTTTGTTTGGAAAATGTATAATCATCGCCATAAATCTAAGCACATTAGGGCCGTTACATATTAACTTTCGATCGACGTTATTCTTGCTAAATATTACGTCAACTAGAAGTCAGTGTGAAATAGGCCTAACTTGCTTGTATGCATATGAGGGTCGAGGGTCAAATTACATTTTATTTAGACTTCGAATAAAACTGACCTTCGGAGTATCTCTCTCCTTGTCTTTGGCTTCTCTATCCTCGTTGGCGCCACTGTTCACTTTGACCTCTTCCTTGTCTTCTTTAGGCTTTACCTCTTTTACTTCTTTTGGTTCTTTGTTTTCTTTTACGCCACGCCGTTCTACTACTTTCTTGTCACTTACCGGAGTTTTGACTTGTACTTGGGATTTCTTCTCTTCAGTCCTTGTAAATAATATTTTCACGTAAGTAAAATAGTAAGTCGCGTGGTCTGACACAGTAAAAGGCGACCAAGGGAAACATTTTCAAGCGATGGGCAGTGTCATCTACCTACATCTTCCTGGGATCATCAATCCGCCTCCAAGCGTGTTGATTCTCAAATCACCTCATTAAGGCTATCCATCTCCACCAAAGTTTCATACTACATTTCTGTTGCCATAATCTTTTAAAATATAATAGCTGTATTTGTGTACCAACTACCTAAAAAATAGCACATCAGATTGTGATGTAGCGAAATATGTATCATTAACATACAACTTCACAGTGAATCACAATTTTCATTTTTAACACTTTTTTCGATTATCGTTCAAAGCGCACTCTATGAACCATTAGCTGCGTAACTGCTATTGTAGCTAACTATAAAGTTGTAAATTAATGAGATTTATATCGCCACACATACTTATCAAAGCCATTTTACACATTCTATATTAAAAGATTATGGAAACATAAATTTAGTATGGAAGCATTAGGAGGGGGATAAGGTTAAGGAAGCCAGCTCGCCGTGGCGATCTATGAGGTAGGGTAATTTCCGACTATGAACTTATGCAGATTTATCATGAAATAATATTAGCTATTCCACTTACTTGCATTAATACAGACATGATATTTTAGAATTAGGATGTTTAATGATATACACATACTGTCTCGTGTGTCTATGGGTTGGTTTGCTAAGCGTTACTGTTAAAGTAGTTATGACTGAGTGTCATTAGAGTCGTGGGCGAGTGTGGAAGTTTAGTAGTAACGATCAATTGGACATTTCCGAGCCAGTGAACTGGTATTTGACGTCGTAGTGACAAACTTCTACATGAACAAATAACAAAATTTGAAATTCTTGGCTTTAAAATGAGCACTATATCGTTGGAGAGAAGGCGACAAGGGAATGTGCAGCAGCGGTGCACCTCCGACATCTTATAGTGATCGCGAACCAGCCTATCAGTCGTGATGACTGCGTGTAGTCTAGTACACTACAGGAAATAAACGGAAAGATTGAGATTCAATCAGGTAGATTAGTGATGATACCTCAATTTTGGCGTAGAAGTATGCATTATCCGCCGGCTGATTCTTTGCGATTCGACAGTTTTAGCTGGAGTCTTGGTAGGCTCGACGCGCGGGTTCGTCTGAAACATTATAAAGCAATTAGCTTTGCCTGCGACTTCAATACGTCAGCCAAAAAAAATTGAAAATTTTAATTACCCGCTGAAGCTCCTGTAGTTCTTTCTCAAGCAGTCGAAGAGACTTGTCGCTAGCTCCAACCGTGCTGTTGCTGCTGTCTACTTTGTTATTTACCTTCTCTTTCTTACTTAATACTGAAAGGGGAGAAAAAATAAACAGATTATGCAATAATTTTTTTGCCAAATTACTGGTATTCTATTAAGCGTTTTATATTCCAATATTATGGTGCAACTGACATGTAAGTTACATTCTATATTGTTCTAATTAAAATCTTGCACCTTTATATTTTTCTTGTAGAGATAAGACATTTGTTTGTAAACAAAGCCAATGGCGGGAACATAAGATTTCTTTTGCTTTTCGATTAGGAAGAAATTACTGTTACGCAATCTAAATTCATTATTGTTAACTCCTTTGCCACAACATAGTCATCAATAATAATGATATAGCCTTAAGATTTAGTGACATTTGATTGAAAATGTATCCAATGTAACGTTTCGTAATTTACATAATAATTTAGTTAATGCGTTTTTAGCTCTTAATTAAAATAATATAACATGATGTATGTATGTATTGTATAATATCAAACACTGACCATTGCTCTCGGGAATTGGTTGAACAGAGACTTTTCGTTTCATCTCTTCAGCTTTGCGCAGTATACCAGCAGTCTGAAATATTACGATTAGCTGTAAACGCATATTTCAATTTTGTTTTCAAGTGTTCCGTGATATTTAGCACACGGGATAATGAGATCTCAAAACAAAGCCCGAGCTTCGCGGGCAGAGCTGTGTGAGAAACTAAGTTCTATATTTTTACTAGTTTTGGTGCGCGCTTACAAGCTCAAGTGGTTCACTTTTATAAAGTTTTCACCTCCTTGAAAATATATTCTAAGAAGTACTGTAAACCATACAACGGAGAGACATTACAAATTTTATGTTTCTACCACCGACGTTTAATCCGAATTATAATTATTATATATTTAACTCAACCAAATAAACAACATGTTTACTAGTATTCATTGAAGAGTTACTCTACCCAACTCCTGACCCCAGGGTCAGATCGGCTCCATGTTGCCAAATTATTGTACTGTCATACGACTTACATACAATCTCAAAGTTTTAAATCTACCTCTGACAGTTAGAAGTAGGTTAAAATCGACTTGTTAGATTCGTTTACATACATAAAGTGAAACTAATATAAAGCGTGTACTAAAACTACTGTCAACAATATGCAGTAGTTACAGCTGAGTATAATACCTGCTCAGCCATTTTCTCCGCCTTACTCATGGGCGGCTTAATAGTGTCCGTAGCGGCAGGCTTCGAAGGTTTCTCCGGCGAGACGATCAATTCCATCTTTACATTGGCCAGGGGATCGCCGAGAGAGATATCTGCGTATGGCGCCTCTATCTCACTGTCTGTAATATAAAATGTTGTTATTTATGGATTTAGAATGTGCTGTGTAGTCTTGGCACTAAAATAGAACCACCTCGCATCTCCTCAAGATCGTGGAGAGCGACTCAAGTTAAATTACAGCATCGTACAGCGATTAATGAGGGATGAGTTTAATACAGGACTTAGGTGGGACAAGCTCGCGATTTAGTAACCGATTTTATTCATCACGCGGAAACTGTTTATAGAGTTAATTAAATATCATATTCTACGTGCCTGCCAAATTCTAACAAGATTGGTTCAGCCGCGTGTTCATTGTTTGTGCTCTAAATATACTTTATACGTAGATTAGATATTACTTTAGACTTAGAATTTATAAAAATATAATCGCGTTACCTTCAGAGTTAGTATTATCATTCTTATTGTCGCCCTCTGAGTCGGCCAGCTGTAAACGACAAATAAAATATTCAAGCTGTATCAATATTTTATCTTAAAATATACCACAAGTAGCTAATTTTTTAGTTCTTACCATAAAACTGTTGGGCTTCTTTATTTCTACAACCATGTGGTCGCCTTCATCTTTGACTGAAAACGACGCATTTTGACGCATTTAATTTAAACTATAGATTAGAAATAAACATTAACGCGAGATTACAGAGCACTATGTTGTTATGTATAAAAGGTTCGCAATAGGTTTTCATCTCACTTCATAAGGTCGTTAAATTGACCCACGGCTCAACCAGAATCCAGTGCTATTTACAGTGTTGTTTAACGGCAGACTTAGCTAAAATGGTGGTAGCAAGCCAGGCGGGACTCAACACAAATTCCCTACCACCAAACACACTTTTGGGTACCTGTCTCTGATACTCTAAGATAGAGCGTCCGAGTTGGGAATCGAATCAGTCTTTTGGATTGAGTCTGTGCAGCTACAAAGACATGCAGTCAGTAAAAATGATAATGTAAGTTATATTAGTGTGGAGACTTTGGCCATGGATAGCGTTTTGTGACTCAGTATAAAGTTGTAAGATAACGACACTCATTTAGCTATATTTTATTTTTTGAAAATTACTGCACATATCCAGCTAGTAAAATAAATTTAGCATCGGACTTGTATCGTTAAAATCACCTTAATATAATAGGTCCGGGTTGTAGCGTTCGAGAAAACGACAGAAGCCAGCAGGGAATCAAACATTGAAGCTTGTAAATGAGATTCACTTAGTATTACTACTCGTTATATTCTTGCATACATTTTGTAAAATACGATGTTAGCTTTCCAAATATAATTAACAATCAATAATAATCAATTGAATAAAGTTCAAAGCAATTGTGTTAATGTTATTTTAAGGTTACCATTAATTGTACTGTCGTCCTCTTCGTCACCGTCACCGTCAATGTCCATCGTGGAGTCATCGTGCTCCAGTTCCTGCCAACAGTCCCTTGATTACCAAACAAATTCTAGATGGTCGTGGATTCAAAGGCAACAATTTGGTATGTTTGACTTTTCTATTTATAAGAGACATATTGGTTACGTACATAGTCTATGTACTGCTAGGTGCAAGCGTCTCAGGACCGATCTATATCATATTGAGGTGATGGATATATTTTCTCTTATTGCGGGAACACAGAGTTGCTGTTTGGCGGCAAACATGGTGGTGGCTAGCCAGGCGGACAAAGGGCAAGGAGAAAGTTAAAAACCTAAAGCCTGACTACTACAAGAAACGTACTAGCCGTAGTTTAAGAGATATAAGTGAACAGAAAAACGTACATTCATTTTTCTGGGATTTATACGTAACCTATATATTTTCGGAATGTAATATTCAATAACTTTCATTTGATACACAAAACGCGATATTTTCATCTAACATTATAGAAACCTATCATCAGGAATTCTCGCTGGGAATCGAATCCGCGACCACCTTATTGAGTCCATCTGTGTAACAACTAGGCCACGGAAACGGTTACAATGAGTGTGGACTCTTTTCTGCATAAATAAAATTGTAGTATTCGTCTATTCACAGAATAAAATCATAATTTAAGTACATACACGTAAACTTAAATAGATAAAAATAGGTGCCTGATATAGGCGTGATCCTGAGTTAGAGAACGCCAGACTGTCACCCACGGCCGCTCGGAGCTATGTACATCATCATCAACAGCCTATATATGTCCCCACTGCAGGGGCTCAGGCCTATTCTCCAACAGAGAGTGTATGAGCCATAGTCCACCACGCGGGTCCAGTGCGGATCGGC
Organism: Carcina quercana; assembly: GCA_910589575.2. Lineage (NCBI taxonomy): Eukaryota > Metazoa > Arthropoda > Insecta > Lepidoptera > Depressariidae > Carcina > Carcina quercana. The sequence goes on from OU342429.1 coordinate 8,218,900, forward strand.
GGACTTCACATGCCTGTTCAAGACATGCAGGTTTCCTCACGATGTTTTCCTTCACCGTTAAGCAATCGGATAATGTACTTGAATTGAAAAACAACTCATAGGTACACGGCTGGATTCGAACCCGGTACCCTCAGATTGAGAGTCCGCGCCTTATCCACTGCGCCACCGACGCTTCGCTTATGTACATATAGGGAATGAATAAATCTAATCAATGACTTGCCTGTTGAACTTCTTCCTCGTGGACGGTCATGAGGTGTCCGTCCAGTTTGTCTTGCGACGTGAACACCAGCTCGCAGAAGTCGCAACTGAATTCAGTGCCTGCACAAAACGTATACAGTGTAAGAGGCGTTGCTCTTGCCGCAGTAGCACAGGAAAAAAAGACTTATAAGAAATAAATTGTCACATAAAAACATTCTTGACCATATAAATCCCGAAGATTTCTTTCTGCGCCGTGCGGCGACTGAGCGCGCTCTCAGTTAGGGCACTAACACCCTCAATGTTAGTACACTTGTCCTTACCAAGGGACCGAACTGAAAAGGGCCCTAATTGTATAGTCTAATCGCTACTTTAGCCATATTTGTTTAGACAGGTCGGATATACCAAGCTCCTCACCGTCAACGTGTGACTTGATGTGGGCAGTGACGGCGTCGACGTCATCAAACTTCTCCTTGCACAGCGGACACGTGAGGTTCTGTGTGGCGTGTATAGCGGAGTGGTAGATGAGCTCGTCCTGGGTACCGAACGAATCCTCGCATTGGTCGCAGCGGAACTGCTCCGTCCTGTCGAGCGTACCGCTGTTCAGCGAGCTGTGCTTCAGGCGAAAGTGTCTGGCAATTAGAGATTTCGTAATTATTTATTTAATTTATTGTACATACGAAAAGACCAGCAAAGTGCGAGTTAAAGTCGCGCACCAAGGGTTTCCAACCATGAAACGAAACGCATAGATATACGTTTTCCTGTCCGCATAACTAAGTTTGTTTGTCAAGGTATTTGATGATTTATAATAAACCATTACTAGATATAGACCTCGCTTAGGTTTCAAGTTTCCAAATTTCAAGGCGATAGCATTAGTATTTGCTAAGGTAATGACGATAAGCTAAAATAAGCTGTGACGGACCGACAGACACCAGAGTCAGATTATAAGGGTTTCTTTTCATAGGATGTTCGGAACCCTAAAAAACATGAACACAAAAGGCAAAGAATACTCCCGAAAGAAATTTTTAACATCTGAGGTCAATTGAGAAATTGTGATGAGCGAATGGCAGTTGGAGACACATTTTAATAATTATATGAGAATAATATCGAATATTAATTTATCTATCTAGAAGGCTTTCTTGACTCATTGATATCTACGTTTAGCTTAAACCGATTGGGTTGGGGCCATGAAATTGATATTATCAATCCTTTTAATGATGCCAGTTCGGCATCGAATAAAGGAATTTCCACAGTGCAGTAGCCAAAGGTTGTTGCTCGCTTAGCGCCACCCATGGCACACGAGGAGGGAGCCATAGTCGGTAGACTACACGTCGCTGTAATTTATCTTACACCTAATTTGTATAAACGTAAATTTACACACTAATTACAAACTAGGTCTTAATAAGATATAAGCCGTCAATTTGTGAATATACAGAAACACGAGACGTCAAAACGCCGATGCGAGGCCCTGTTGTTCCGATAATTGTACTTCTCATCAGAAAAATCGAAACTCCTTGCAAGTTTATGGTTTGTAAGGATTATCAGAACAACCTATGAACTCGAACGGCGAAGGTGGAATCAACAAAAATAGTTCCTGCGCACTCTCTCCAAAATGTATCCTATAAAATACCGAAAGGCAGGCAACCTGACTGGAACTTTGCCTTAAGAAGCGTATATTCTCATTGCTCGACGCTCCACCGAGTCCAAAGCAGCAAGTTGATAACGAGCTGAACCATCCGAAAGATGGCAGAGGTACTCCATGCATGATCTTACTTGAGCGCAATATAGACTCAAGAGCTGTTATATATATTCCCAAATATACACTTTCTGATAATCCTTATAAAACATAAACTTGCAAGGTGTTTCGATTGTTCTGATGAGAAGTATATAATACTGCAGGTTGAATGAGTGACTCACCTGGTGTAATGATGAGACTTGACAAAGCTCTTGTCGCAAACCTTGCAGGGGTAAGGTCTCTCCCCGGCGTGCGAGCGCACGTGGCGGGCCAGCTTCGCGACAGACGGAAAACCTAAAAAATTACATTATTGATTTAAACGGCACACTATTGACACATCCCTACAACTTACACAAACTAAAAGCGTCGTTCAACATTGCGCATGTTCATAGCTTACGAAAACAACCTATCAACTTAATTGAAATATTTTCTAAAAATAGCAATAATATGGATTGGCTCGCTTCTGTAACGGTTTTAAATAGATATTATCTGTATCCATTAGAAGAGTTACAACTAATGCAGTTTTAAAATCTGAAAGAGCATTTTATTGATAGCAAACTATTGTTAGACAAATTCGTATAAGACGATAATAAATCAGAAGTGAGTCAGTCCGAGCACCGCTATAGAAGCATTTTATATACAGGTAACGATATGCATGGGTGAATCAATATTGTAACGTAACAGAAACACCCAGGAATATCAATATTATGTATGAGTGAAATGACTTAGGAGTATCGTAGAGGGTAGTATAAGGATATGTGTCCGGATAAGGTGTATGTGTGTGTGTCCAGTTGACTCACGCTCCGGACAATACTCGCAACTCAGCTCAGGCGTCATCTCTGAATGAACCACGACTTGGTGCTTCTGCAAGGCGTAACTCCCGAAGAACCTGTCCAGATAATTTAAAGTTTATAACCACGGGTGACGGGACACAGAGTAGGCTGGTGGTGACATCACTCGACCAGCATTATGGCCAGTCTGCCCACCAAAAAGCAAGCCATTTTGACTTTCTGTTAGACCGTCAATATGTGAGAAAATGAATCATTTGTGTGCATTTATGTTTTAATAGTTATTTTGCTATTCGGGGCGGATACCAAAATAAACATAATAACAAGTAAACGCGTTCAAAAAGAACTAGAAACCGACTTCAACTGCCCTAAAAGTCTACTTTTATTACTGCAATGCTTGTAAGTCAGCTGTCTAATACACACTTAACATTCCCTACCTCAAAAAGTACTGAACCGATTTTGATGAAACTTGCAGTCTTCCCTAAGTTGAACAATAAGCTATGTGCGTACTAAATTTCATCACGATTGGTTGTGCCACTGAGGCGTCAAGTAACAAACTAATTCATTTCAGCGGGTTCTTCTACCTAGCTTCAAAAATTAACCCACGGAAACACCGTAACGTGATAAAACGTGACTTATGGCACGCGCATGTTCATCATACAGTAGCTTTATGCAACAACAACAAAAAAGGTTTATTAGTCGCTCCGTGTAAGAAGGACTAAACAACACACGCCCGCAATTTTAGTATAATAGTTCAGGTGCCGAGTGACGTTGTGAAATCAATAGCTTATTTTCATACTCAACATGTTTTTAGTGTTTAAAATATACTTAAAAATAATTAAATTCAGGCCAATACAAATATAAATAATTATGAGGGCGACATCGTGTTACAGTCCTACAGAAGAATCGTTCGACAAATATATTTAAACAAATAGCTGCTCTAGCTACGACGTCATAAAGAGCTCAACAATGCAGCCCTCCTCCGCCCCGGGCGTTGTCTAGCATACTGTATCATGCTCACTTTTTGTCGCAAACGGAACAAGCATACTGCCGCTCTCCTTGCCGTCTGTGCTTTAGCTGATGGGCATCTAGTTCTCTTTCTGAGAGAAATGACGCGGGGCAATATAGACACTTCAGCTGAGGCAGGTCGGAATGCATTATCTGAAATAATACGGTATATCTGAGATTAAGAGGAAACGAGAAAGCTAAAATTACATCCCTCATAAGGAACCTCATATAATATAAATAAATAAAAAATCAAATAACAATAAATAAAAATCATATTTATTTTCTACACAAAGTTTTAACATTGTATCACATCAACAGTCTATATACGTCCCCACTGCAGGGGCTCAGGCCTACTATCCTGCAGAGAGTGAATGGGCCATAGTCCACCACGCGGGCCCAGTGAGGATTGGCGGACTTCACATGCCTGTTTGAGACCTGCAGGTTTCCTCACGATGTTTTCCTTCACCGTTAAGCAATCGGATAATGTACTTGAATTGAAAAACAACTCAGGTACACGGCTGGATTCTAAGTCGTGTTAGAGATGAGATTTTTCGTTGCAGAAAGTGCTATGGACGCAATGTATCTTTAACCTAGTATTATTACTGGCAGCTGTATTGTCATTTTTTTCTCACACTTTTTTGAAAAATATTTCTCTTCTCTCTCAATAACTGAACTAAACCACAGATTATAAGATTTTATTATTATAAATACAATAATATACCTTCTCATGACGTTTCAGTAACGTGTGCCGTTTGAATCTCCTGTCACAAGCAACACATTCGAATGGCATCTCGTTAGTGTGACGCAGTTTATGTGTTGTCAAATCATACTTTGAATAAAATTTGCTGAAACAATACAGATTTAATGAATTTTCCTTTTGAGTGTACATTTGTATGATGACGGGCTTCACATATGTATAGCATAAATGGAAGAACAAACTGATACCCTCACAGATTAAACCGATAGTGTTAAACAAAACGAATACATTTAGCAGTAATTGAAACCTGTGACCACATGAGTTGTCCCGGGTTCCATTCCCAGTGGGTGTACCTTATCGATGCTAGGTTTGGTGGTGTGGCATTTTCTATGTCCGACTTTCTAGCCACAGCGGTGTTAATAGCTCTCTGGTGTGAAAAGAACAGAGCCAGCGCCTAATTTGCTCGAGTCTTCTGAGTTTCAAGCTTAGCATTCAAAGGGATTATCATCACTTACCATCAGGAGAGATAAAGGTCAAGTGCAAACCCATCATACATTTTCAATAACTCGTTTCGACTGTAGATACACATTTTACCTGTGAAAGTGGCGCAGTTTCCACGCCATTAAATTTAATATTTTACTGCATAACTAGCCTTTGACGACAATATCCGTCGCGTGATCTAAACATATTGTATTGAAACAAATAAGTGAGAAAGAGAAGGAGTACAATACTCACGCGTCACACTGGTCGCACTCGACGGACCGGACCCTGTGCTTCTGCATCTTGTGTAACTCCAGGAGCTGCTGGAGCGGGTACGTGCACTCGCACTCGTCGCACGCCCAGCAAGTCCTCGACGACTCACTCACAGCTGTGTGTGATACAACTACACAGTATAGCGCCGCGGCGATTGGAAACAACAAGAAGCACGAGGGCATTCATTGTTTATCTTACTACATATTATTATCACATTATTGTGCACGAAATACGTTCGCGTGAAGCTGGGCTGTAAGACAACATCCCCGTCCCCCTCCCCAACACTACAGGTGGACCGAATACCTGGTTAAGTTAGCGGCCTCGCAAACGGATAATATGGACGAATGTCGAAAGACTATGTCCACTCTGTTACTGTTTTTGTAGTTTGCACCTTAGAATATAAGTGCATTCAGTACTCACACAGAAGCTTCTATTTTCTATAACGAAACCCTCAAAAATTAGAATTTTAAAATATAATTATTAATTCACTAATTCAGATAGAATACAAAAATTATTTTTATAATTTTGTTTCGTGTAGATGATATGAAAATGACCTAGTTCTTTTATAAAGTATTAAAAAAGTATTATTAATACTAGTATGGGAACATTACCAATACTACGTGACCCATTTTAAATGAATTTTTAACCCCCTCCTGCCCCTCGGTGACCACCTGCAGCGTGAGTAAATAGCACTAAACAGATCGAAAAAGCGCGAGATTTCTCTAGACGATATTGACTACGTGACGAAGACCTATGTCTCCGCCTCTATGACCAAGCGTGGTATTTTGAAGACCCCTCCCACCCCTGAACGGATCACGTAGTATGTGTACGTTCCCTATGATGATGCATGCATTTCAGAAGAAAAGAAGCAGTCAACATAATATTTATGTAATAATAAAGTAGACTAACACTTGGAGTGCAAATGCTTCTACTTAGATAATATATGAAACCAGAAGGAGGGAAAGGAACTGAAGAGGTAAGTAAGTGGCTTTGTGTGTAAATATATAAGTCATTTTTAGACAGACAATAAATCAACACCAGCAGCATGAGATGCGTGAGAGTGAGATATATCATATTTAAACGTCAAATGTCTATACGATTTGACATTAAAATATGTCAAAATCTCACGCTTACTGTTCTCTCGCGTCTCATGCTACGGCATATGGTCTTAAAGAGACTACAAATGGAGTCTGTATATACATCGTCTGTAAATACATTTTAAATAACTTAATTATACGATCTTCCTTCAACCTCATGCTTCCCACGTAAAATTAAATATTTGCTCAATAAATGTCAAACACTCCAATCAGCAACCGTTATCGGCAAGCTGTCGATATAATAAGCTCTGAATCATTAAAACTACAATTAAGTATATATTATTTAACCTCAACAATAAAACAAAAATGCAATCAAGACCATTCATTAATAAATCTTCAGATATTCCGATTAGGTATCTCTTACTATTGTAAGTGGTAAATTTTCGCAAGAGAATCGCAATCTAAAATAATTGTAGAATTATAATTATGGGCCTATAACTTGCCACAGCCGTGTGGTTTCGGCTCTCGGCTTTTGAATTTGCTTTGCTTTGAAGACCTTGATTTTGCTTTGGGTGGAGGCAAATACGACAAAAATATTTAAGAGATGGTCCTAAGAGATTTAACATCTTACAACCACCAATCCGCCAGCTATAGTGATTATTTCAAATCCCCTCATAGTAAGTCCACCATGGCTATCTGTGAAGGGCTCATCTCTAACAGTTGACTTATGCAGCCGATTATATAACCTACAATAAAGAAAATCGGACAAATATGGTTTGAATTCTCTCCGAGGATTATGTATATAGGAAAAGGTATGCACATAATATTTTTCTTTATTATGATTCATAAAATAATCATAGCATACAATAAAGTTCACTTCAGGGTTTACCTTAACAGGAAATAACCCCGGATCGGTGACCTTAACCTTATAAGATCATGACTGTCTCTTCTATATGTCTGCCACAAGACTATAAGGACTGTAAAGATTGACACACAGACGGACAATAAATTGATCCTATAAGGGTTCTGTTTGTTGGATTTTGACGTACTGAACCCTAAAGCTATGTTAGATACATAGTATTTTTTGGTGTAATATTTTCATACACCGTTAAATGATTATGTGGTCAAAGCTATAGGCTTACTGTGAAATATCTTATTCATGTTTTCACATGGCTGACCTTGTACCAATTTGGTATAGAACCCTAAAAATATGCGTATTAGAGCAGATAATACAATTCTACTTGTAGCAGTCTAATAGCAACCCAAATTTAACTATTAATATCATGCCGCTTCAACTGAAAATAATGCCGATTAAGCTATGAACACACGCAAGTTTAAAAATACGAAATGTAAAATCTACTTCTCACAAATAACTTGAAAGTTATACTGTCCAGAGGATACCTTGGTTTTCCAATGTGAATTTACAATACCTTTGACACATTTTGATTCCTTCTTCGTTGGAAATTCATTGCTTGTCACAACTTTGATGCATGCTGGTGAACCATCGCCAATCTGCCAACATTCATATATATATAAGATATACTATACATACTCTTTACAGAAGCTTAATTTTTTTATAACATACATAATTAAATTTAATGTTATTAATAGGATAGGTCCTTGAAATGACAATTATAATATATGTATCTAATTATGTTTCAAATAATTAATCTTCATAATGGTTGAAAATCCATCATTTTGTATTTTGGCTCTGGGCTTTAGAAGAGGACCACTTCCTATCTTCCCATGGGTGTAATATATTCAGGAGAGGGGCAGTGTCTTTTGTAAGAACATTTTAGTGTGATCATCCCGCTCTGTGGCAAATCTTCTCTTCAAGAAATTCTGATGTATGACTTAGGCTATTGGCCAACTTGTTGAGCTGATAACTACTTTAGAATTTTAGATCAGTCTAAAACGAAAACATTGGTAAAGTTGATTACCTTGACATTGTATACATCAGCATCTGCATCCTCACTGTCAGACTGGTCCTGTGACAACACTTCCACAGTTGCACCACCTTCTACTACTGTTTTTAACCCAGTTGGTTCAGCTGATGCTTTAGATCCATATCTGAAAGTCTGAAATAAAATTATCATAAATGTGAAAGTTTTGTTTCTCTTTCCTTCATGTCATAACAGAGAATCAGAATGAGATGTTTTTTGTACAGGGGATAATTGGAGGGTTGGAAAATAATATAGGCTATTTTATATAATTATCTATCCCAATTGAACAAATGGTTCTCATGTTATAATTTCTGAATCCCACACAGATGAAATCGCGGTCAAAATATAATTATAAATAAAACTTAAAAGCAATTAGACTGCAATAAATAAATATTCCCCAAAGCAATGATTCAGGAACTGCAAAAAGATTTACAAATACTATCAATGACACTGATAACGAATGACACTATTTTTAGCCTCATCTGTCACCAATGCTGGGCAAAGGTCTGTCATATCCTATAAATTTTTCCTGCACACCTGAGTACAAAGAGGCAAGAATAGGAGTGGAGGACAAATGGGAAGGAGGGGTTCTGGTACAAAGTGTTTCAACCCAAACCAATAATCTCATTACCTAACTGATTTTAGGATAGAACTACAAAAAACTATTGCATTAGTTAGTAAATGTCTAGCCAGACCATTCATGCACCTGAAACTTGTTATACAGATTGGTAGGAGTGTGGAAAGCCTTCTATCATGTCATGGATGTATGGCCCCTGAAAAATTCTGCCGCAGCAGCACGGACTCCTAACAGAAAATCATCAACAGCCTATATACGTCCCCACTGCAGGGGCTCAGGCCTACTCTCCTACAGAGTGTTTGGGCCATAGTCTACCATGCGGGCCATAGTCTACCATGCGGGCCCAGTGCGAATTGGTGGACTTCACATGCCTGTTCAAGACAGAAGTTCAGCAGGTTTCCTCACGATGTTTTCCTTCACCGTTAGGCACTCAGATAATGTACTTGAATTGAAACAATAATCCTAGACAATCCAAGCTCACTCTGCGAGGCTTCAGGGTACATTCCTCTTAAACATTTGAGAGGAGATTGGTTGGCTTCAATAACTATCTCTACTTCTATTGTTGCAGTGCAGAAACCACACAGAAAACAAGAAAAAGGGATGTTTTATGATGTAATGTACAACTATGTGGTACTTTTCTGAAGCAATAAAAGTTAATTAATCTGTTCCACTGTGACAGTGACAAAATAGACTATGGTCTTTCACTTGGTCATCTCATCCGATGGTAGGTGATGATAAGCCTGTATAATAGAATCAGAAGCCTTTTACTACAGTTGTAATAAATGTTTGGCTAGGTTAAGTGCAGTAATTATGATAATTTCCACATAGTAAATCAGATTTTCATGATAATCTTATAAGGCTCATATCTAACAGTAATAAAGCAACTGATGCAAGGTCACTGGAAGTCCTTAATGTCGGTAAATAAAATACACCGAAAAAGGTTCCTTTTCTAAAAGGTAAAAATAACGAAATTAATAATTTTTTATAGATAGTGAGTAGATGCACCTCCCTGCAAGTAGTACTGACAGGGTCCATGAGTTGATGATAATGAAATTCGATTAGAATTTTTACCTTAACCATTGCTGGTGACCAGACAATGGGCTCCAAAGCTGTTCCATTTTGTATATATTCCAAGACAGACTCATCGGCTTGCTGACAAATTTGCTTGAAGTCATAGCAGAGATTCATATAATATTTGCAACGTCTGCATATGAGTGTTGGCATCTTATCTGATGGGAACACCTTAAAACAATAAAATTAAATGTAAGTTCATCCCTATAAAAAAGTGTTGACCTTAGAAAAATAGGACCAAGCCAGATAACGGAATACAAAAACTGAACTGTGTCTTTTGGAAAAATGTAATCGAATTATTGAAAATTCTCTCATGGTAAGTCCAAAGTGGTAGTCTATGATAGAAGCTCATGTCCAACAGTGTTTACCAGCTTTTCTACTGTAGTATGGGTGTATACAATACTAGCATTCTTGGTTCAAAAATTATGTTTTGTTATCATGGGTATGATTTTTGGTGGCTAACAACTGGTATACTAGGTTCATAACATGTTCAGAATAAGCTAATATCATAGTCCTAAGTAAATAGGAGCATTTATTTTTTATTTTCACCAGGTGGCGCTTCTATTGAACCTAACAACACATATTGTCCCTGAAATTTACATAGTATCGGTGAAAATTCCTACTCTTAATTCTTCAATAAATTAGTTTTTATTCTGGACTATACAATTACTGCTTTACAGGTAGCCTAAGCAAAATAAATTGCGTTACGGAAAGCCTTAGCATTCGGCGCCATTAGGTTACTAAGAAGTATGCATCTAACATTATTCTAGCTTTGTAAGTAGTTTAGTAAGTTTAGTTGTATTTTTCATTATTATATAATGTAAATCCTTACCTCTACAGATATACTAGACAAAATTTTCAACCGAAGAGGCACAGACTCCGTTTGTGATCGGTTCTTGTCATACAAACTTTCTAAAGGTTCGTCTCGGCACAAACAAAACCGACACAATTTTAACCCGTTCAAAGAATTCTTTCTTAACTCCATTCTTACACATAAAACACACCACTTGAGGAATTATATCTGTTATAAAATAATTTTAATCATAACCTTAAACGAATCAACAGTCACTTTGTATTGACGCTAGCGCCATCAAAACAACGGAGGCGATGGGAACTAATGGCAAGACGACGCCAAATAAACGCGACTGATGACGGCGACTGGAGCGCTTTCGGTTAGTTTCCGAAGTTTATGTTTTTGCTATTCAATTATAGATGGCAGTAGTCCCTATCCCTAGGTACTGTTTCATGGAAGAATAAAGGAAATCAGGACGATATAAATACTAATAAGAGGAAGTGCTTCTAATTCAGCTTGCAAGATTTGACCCGAACCTGTGCCCGAACATACATACAAACATTGCAAGTTAAATAAAAGCTTTTAAAAAACGGACCACGCACCCTATTCTTCCAGAAACATACTGCAATCAAATTGTAGGCACGGATCGTTGAAGGATTGTACGTAAAACATTCCGGAGTATTTTTTAACGGCTCGCCCGAGAATAAACTAACGCACAGAGTTAACCATTTACTTACGTCATTTATTTTATATTTCACAAGCATTTATGATACAGAGGATACCCAACTGTTGACTCTCATTATCATGAAGTTGCATTAGTCTACCGCTGATGAACGGGTTTTGATGCGGGAAATAGCAATAGTATCATCATGCTTTAAAGGCAGTAAGGCAGATTAGTGATCGTAGTAAAATATGTTATTCAATATATAATATATACTTAATTTCATTCTTTTCGCATACCTTTCCGAAAGTGGCGGTCTAGTATGGACGTCAAAAAGATTTAAAGCAAAGATAATTTAAAGCGATCCTCCTCCATCAAATTTTCATACTAAATCTTTTAAAGTACATATAATAGCTGGATTTGTATAGTAACTATCTATAGTGACTGTATTGTATTGTTGTATTTAAATATATAAGAATTTCTTTTGAACAGAATATCCAACAATCGGCTTATGTATATAAAAATAGGACATCAGATTGTGATGTCACGAAATAAGTATCATTAACATACAACTTCACATTGAATCACAATATTCATTTTATCCAATGATTTTATCACTTTTTGGATTATTGTTCAAAGCGCCATCTATGAACCAGTAGCTGTTTAACTGCTATTTTAGCTTACTATAAAGTTGTAAAATTAATGATAATCATTTCGCGACATTATAATTTCGTCTCCTATTTTTAGGTAAATAGTTATTAAAGCCAGCTATTCTCTTTTAAAAGATTATAGCAAAAGAAACTTAGTATGGAAGCATTAGGAGAGGGGTAAAGGTTTTACATTTCTGTAAATAGATGCTGCTGATCTCTCCAGAAATAGCCTATTACGAGACCCACGGTATGTCATGGTACCCTAAAGCCTAAACATCATAACACAGCCAGCAAAATGTGGATTCTATAGATTAAATTAATGCAAACATTTTTCAAATCAAATATCAATCAAATAGATGTTTAGAATAGAGGAAAAAAATAGCGAAAATAAAATATTTTTATTTTTCACGTCGGCATTGTTGCATTGAGAATGAATTGATAATATAAAGACAATGATATTACAGCAGCAATAAATCATCAATCATCATCAACAGCCCATATGTGTCCCCACTGCAGGGGTTAAGGCCTACTCTACTACAGAGAGAGTATGGCCCATAGTCCACTAAGTGGGTCCAGTGCGGATTGGTATACTATACATACACACACCTTTGAATTTCTTCTTAGGAGTGTGAAGATTTCCTCACGATGTTTTTAATTACCGAAAAGCCAACGGTAATGATTTTTATCATTCGTAAATAAATTGAAAATCATTTCTACGACCCCAGATAGGACCCGACCTCGATTGTTCAAGGACTGACGCTGAAACTATACCCAGCTGAGCTACCATGGCTTAAATACAGTAAATACTTTACTGCAATTTTATTTCTCGGCTACAATTATACGATTTGTTCGCATTTACGCAAGCATAGGCAACATTTAAAACATCACGTCCAAATCACATCTATCGTACAAGAAACCTAATTTTTATAAATCAGGATTAATACAATCTTTTTATCATAGGTTTAGGTGTGGGTTTTTTAAGAATGTCAAATTGCTTTGGACTATTATATGTTACGAGATAAACGCACAAACAAATGTATATGTTTTTAATAGAATTCCGCAATTCGTACAATCGGTTCCAGCCTAAGCACGTGCAGTACAATCTACTTACACGAGTATTTCGTCAAAGTATTCATAGGTTCTTCGTATTTTATGGATATCAACATATAATATCCATCATTTCTTCGTTATTTATCACGGTTGAAAAATTGATAAGTGATAATGTTTTGTTATGAATCGTTTGTATCAGTTTAATTCTAAGATTACGTACTTTAGATTTATCTAGCACTCATTTGCGAATCGGGAGGTCGAATATTACGACGTGAAGTTTCTGAGATTTGTTATAGGAGGCCATAAAGTGTAGTATCTAAATAATAAAATATACGTGTGTAATCATGAATCTGGATAGTTTTCGACGTTCCACTAACTCGTCTGATAGCAGCGCCGGCTCAGATCTGCGCCGGAACAGAAACATAAACTTGTAAGAGTTTTTATTGATTTTTCTTTTTTTTTCTAATAAACTAGTATCCACATAGTTTCCGTCTGATGATAATTATCCCCACAATGTCGGGTTCTTTCATGCTATATGTTTTTCTTTCTTTACTATTTACGTTTTTGTACTAATGTGTTTCATAAACTTTTTACCCGCGACGGAACGGAGACAGTGTATGCGTTTAGGGTGAGAGGATGTTTGTTTGTGTGTTTGTGTGTTTGTTTGTGTGTACATACAAACCAATGTTGCCATTTATCTCCAGAACGGTTTGACCGATTTACATGCGGTTTTTTGTAAAGGGTTGCTGATACGTCAGCGATGGTTCTTAGATAGGTGGTATGGCGCTAGCTCACCAGGGGGCGCTGCAATCAAGATTTTAACTCATTAAAATGAGGGACAGAGAACTTTGCGAAGGCTTATAGCTACTAGGCCGTGTTTGGGCTCTTTTGAAAGTGTTTGGTGAGCAGAACCTGCACATGAACTTTTGAGGGTCTGATGATGGATCAGAACGACGTTTAAGGGAATTTTGCGAAGGCAAATACCTAGTAAGCCGAGTTTGGGCTCTTTTGAGAGTGTTTGGTGAGCAGAACCTGCACATGTACTTTTGAGGGTCTGATGATGGATCAGAACGATGTTGAAGGGAACCTTGCGAAGGCAAATACCTAGTAAGCCGTGTTTGGGTTCTTTTGGGAGTGTTTGATGAGCAGAACCTGCATATGAACTTTTGAGGGTCTGATGATGGATCACAACGATGTTGAAGGGAACCTTGCGATGGCAAATACCTAGTAAGCTGTGTTTGGGTTCTTTTGGGAGTGTTTGATGAGCAGAACCTGCACATGAACTTTTGAGGGTCTGATGATGGATCAGAACGATGTTGAAGGGAACCTTGCAAACGCAAATACCTAGTAAGCCGTGTTTGGGTTCTTTTGAGAGTGTTTGATAAGCAGAACCTGCAAATGAACTTTTAAGGATCTGATGATTGAGCAGAATAACTTTGAGGGGAACTTTGTGAAGGAACATGGCAAATAAACTGTGCCTGAGCTCTTTATAGAGTATTTGGTGATAAGCATCTGTAAATGAACTCCTGATAATCAAAATTATTCATTTAAAAAAACTCCGTCAGATAGGGAAACCTTTGATTTTTAATACAATTGCACATATTGTTTGTCATGACATGATACTTCACACGTCACGATATTTAGACTACAACATATGAATTCTCTAAAAAGCTTGAAATAAAAAATAAAATTAAAAATTTTGAAAATACCCGCGACAAATGTAAATGTTGTGATGGGAAAAGGGTTAAATAATTTTTTGAGAAACCCTCGACTAAATGGAAGTGAGTAACGAGATAAAAAGAAGCTTACATATTATTACAATAATAAGTCCGAAAAAATCCGTCGGGGGCTGCCATTGCCTAATCAGTTCCTGTTTCCAATCCGTTTCCACAAAAATGTAGGAGTAAGAAAATAATTTTTTATCTCGTATAGGTGCAGTCATTTTTTAAATGTATGATGGGTTTGCACTTGGCCTTCATTTCATTCATTGGATGGTAAGCGCCAGAATCCTCAATGTAATGAGGCGCTAGCTATGTTACCTTTCATACCGGAACACAACAGTGCTATTAACACTGCTGTTGGTCGGCAGACTTAAGTAACATGGTGGTAGCTAGCCAGGCAGACATAGAAAATGCCACCTATACCACCAACTAAACCGAGTACCGAGAGATACTGGGAATCGAAACCAGTTCCTACATATTGTAAGTCCGGTTCAGTCCGTTAAGTCCAAGTGTGTAGCCATTAGAAAATGGAGATGGTTAATAAGGCGGTATCAATTCAAGACTACATAAAAAAATTAGGTACCCAACGTAATTTCAACTAGTGACATATTTATAAAACTGCAAATTTTAGTTCCTTCAGGAACGGGAATGGCAGCCCCCGACGGATTTTTTCGGACTTATTATTGTAATAATATGTAAGCTTCTTTTTATCTCGTTACTTACTTCCATTTAGTCGAGGGTTTCTCAAAAAATTATTTAACCCTTTTCCCATCACAACATTTACATTTGTCGCGGGTATTTTCAAAATTTTTAATTTTATTTTTTATTGAAGCATTAGGATTCTGTAGTTGAAAAGGAAACCTTTAAGTGTCATTTTTACATTTTGGTATTCTTTGATTTTATATGCGCATTGTACTGTGAACTAGATTTATTTGATTTTAGATAATTTTAGGAATTTTAGTAATGTTCAAAATATTTGAAGAAAAATAAAACATACAACATTTTTTTACCACCAGCGTTGTCACCTATTATCTCATTACGGCATACTTGTGCATAAATTCATCAGGAATACAGAATGCTGTCGGGAATAGGTGACTATCGTTCATATTGCATTTATTACGACGTAAACACAGCTGCACAGATTAGCACTGCAAATCCATGACTAAGTCAAATCTGAAGTTATTAATTATCAGAATGACATATAGGACTCAAACTTACAAACAACACAAACTCACTTTTCTACATTTCTACATTCTCTAGATTCCTTTTCGTTTAATTATTTAGATGGCGTCCAAGCTCGCTCGTGAATCTCGTAAGCAACACGAGGAGACAGAGAGTACTGCAATCCTTCCCATCGATGGACAGCTTGAGCGTCGACAGCATGAGTACGGAAGGTTCAGTCTTCATCAACAGTGATAAGGTAGGTCACTAAGTTCAATCATAACAGCTGTACGTACGAGTATACAGCTGTGTTTTTTTTTGCTTCGAATTTTTAAAAGACTTAAATTGGAACATCGCTTGACCACGATCTCACTCGATGGTAAGTGACGATGTGGTCTGCCATGGTATGCGTTGGTGCCTGTTCATTCACCCACGACTTAATTAAAGACACCTGAATTTTAGCATTGTGGGAATGCAGTTGCCGTCAGTGCGTTCTATTCCGTGGCTATACCTAAACAAATTACACACGATACTATGCTTACTATGTACGGGGGGATCCCCGCAGTTTGCCTGTAATATCGGTAGGTACTGAAATAGCGACGGCGGAAGCAACAAATATTGCCTATTGTGCGCACTCTACAAAATGTAACGCTATACTCGTAGATAAGCTAGTCTCTTTTGGCATGTGTTCGAGGCTTTGGAGTTTGACCTCCACGAGTGAATCTTTACCAATGAGCGTCGTTCCACCGAATCAAGAACAGCCAACTGGTATTTAGTGGAGCCATCTCAAAGGTGATAGATGTATTCCATAGACCGATCTAATTTGAGCTCTATAAAGACTGAGGACTAGCTGTTCAGGTGTGAACTTTGGCTTTGAGGTTTCTCCTGTCTGGGATATGATGTCGAGTTTTTTTGTCAGAAGTGTTTGCTATCAATTCAGTGTAACTCTCAAAGTTCAGGTCGGGGGATCCCCCGCGGGGACTTCAGGAATTATCCCACTGGAATATTTTTCCATTAAAGTAGCTCAAGTGCCTCTAAATTTCATAGGCTACGCGAATGCCACATCAATATTAATTGTACTATTAAGGTATCAAGGTGTAATAAACAAACAAACTCATTTTGGCATTATATTATAAGTACCTAAATCATTAGTGTGATTTTGTCTTCTCTAATCATACATCAGGTATCTAAAGTAGGACAGTGCGCACTACGATAATTAGTTAATCATTACAAATCGATAGTTATCTAATACCTACTAATTTATCTATTTAACCATTTTCAGAGGTCACCAGATTCAAACGCGAAAGAAAATAGTAAACGAGGATGGAATACAATTGTGTATGTTATCCTAGTAGAAGCTAAAGGTCTTCCAGCATCACCCAGTGATGATTCTGGACACTCGTTATTTTGTAAAATAAAGTAGGTACTTACGTTTACTTTTACGATCTTTAATAGGTTCACCGTTAAATTTGACTTACTTCCTGGTGTACGATCAAATCAAAGTTTTTCATCGGATGACAATGCAATATAATGATGATGTCATCATATGGTTGGTCATATGATGGAGCCGGTGACTACAGGAACTCTGTAATGAAACGACGTAGCCCATCGAGTTTGAAATCGTTTGATTTGCCTTCACATTTCACATGTACTTTGCAGCGACGGAAAAGGGAATTATGGATGTTTTATTCCTACAGGTTAGGTTCTGAAACGTTAAAAACAAAATCAGTGCCGAAGTCGTTACGACCAGCGTGGCGGGAACGGTTGAAATTCCATTTGAACAAAGACCATTTGCTTAAAGTTTCTTTATGGGATAAAGGGAGTCAAAGGAACTTCATGGGAAGGTATGTAAACATGTTTTATAATTCCCTATACTTGAATATTGATTGTCCATGTATTTGTTACGTACCCTATTGTACTCCCGAGTGTCCACTCATTTGTCCATATCGGTTGAAAGTATAGGGTGTAGGATAGATGAGAATATGCACTATGAATACTTTACACAATCCTTATCTAGTATTTTAGATTTTTCGTCCGTTAAGCTTACTGTAGTTATTTGGCTTACAAAAATTTTTGGCAATAAAGCTAGTCAAAATAATAACAAATAACAATACGTTAAGATGCCATAAAGCGCTGTGAGAAAGCTAAGGCGACTCCTTAATTTAAATGCAATTCGCCTTTCAGCAACAAATGGACTGTATTACACGAATAATGAAATCAGCATTCAATTCGCCGCTACCTGTTCCATTTTTCGGGATATACTAAAAATATATAGATAATATAATATTTTGTAAATTTGCCCATACTATAACTACATCCGAATGTTTTAAAAATTGTAGCTGTGTAATAGACCTATCGAGCTTGGAAAAGGAGCGTAGTCATGAGATCTGGCAGGATCTCGACGACGGATACGGCGCAGTACATCTCAATGTAACAATGTGTGCGATACGCAGCCTTTCAACGTCGTTAGTGGAAAATATTCCAAATCTAGGAGATGTTCAAGAAAAATTTGTGAGTATGCAATAATATTCGTGATTATTGATTCTTAATCTACAGTAGATGATTTCATTGATGGCGTCTACTGTAAATTCCGATCTTAATAAAACTTGGTAAAAGTAGAAGAACTACCAAAATTTGTAGAGGTTTCTCCTCCAAAATTGGTAGAAGTATACCTCAGGAACATACTTAGTAATCAGTTAGAATTGTAATTCGACAAACAGAATATGTACTGTATCACTTAAGTATTCATTCTTTTACATCCTGAAATGCACGCAAGCGAAGTTATGTGCATAAACGTGTGTATTTAATTATTTCAGGCATTATTAAATTTGAAGACGGATTGGAAGGTAGTGGGACAGTTGTACGTGCGAGTGGTGGGGGCAAGAGGAGTCAGTGGGAAGCCTAGCGCATACTGCTGCTTAGAAATAGACAATGAACGGGTGCAGACGCCCACTGCTCGTTCAAGCGCCGAACCCATTTGGAACAAAAACTACATCTTGTAAGTATCCATACAAATACAACACCAAAACGTTTCATACTTAAGTTATTAAAATATTTACTTTTAAAATAGTATATCGCGGTTTGTGCAGTAAATATCTAAGTATGTATGTATATAAATAGATTGTGATAAATCATTTTAATTAGTTAATAGTGTTACCATGTCATTATAGATATTACGAATTATGATGGTACTAGCTACAAATTATAGTCAGGACGAAAAATATCATCAAAAGTAGTATGGACGATCAATCAACAATAAAGTACACCTACTCAAGTGATTTTGTAATCCTAGCGCTTTTCAACGGTAAATTGACAAACCACATTGCACTTGGTTTCTATTCAAATCGCTGACTGGCTGTACTCGATTAAAATCTGCATCTTGTTTCAGCAATGTATATGACGTCACGTCGACCCTCGATATAAAGGTGTATGATAAGTCGATAGTGAATTCTCTAGGGTTCGATCAGCTGGGAAAGGTATCAATACCCCTCCTCAGGATAAAGAACGGAGAGCTGCGCTGGTACGCGTTAAAAGATAAATATAAAAGAAATTTAGCCAGAGGAAACTGTCCTAGGGTTCTATTGGAGATGTCTCTAGTCTGGAATCCTGTAAGTGAACAACAATTTTACCTTTTTGAATAGATCTCACATCCTTCCAAAGTTAGCTTACGAGTAACGGTTATGGTTCTTTTCAATCCAAAACAATGACAGTAAAAACAACACGTAGCCTCATGCATGACTTTACATTTGTTTTTCAAAATTAAAATTAATTCAGCCTAGAAATACTTACATCAACACCGTCAAGTCGGTTATGTCGTAAATTCTTTTTTCTGTTTGTTTACGATTATTGTCTATTGAATTGAAACAATCTCTAGCTATTTTTCTTTCCGAATTTGTGTCAGGCGTGTGTTTTGAAAGAAAGCAATGGAAGGGACATCTGAAGGCACACACGAAGTCGGCAGACCATGAAAGAGATGGCGGGATACGATAGACTGAGGCTAAATAAATTAATATTCGTTTTTTAAAAGTCTGAATGCCGAACGTGAGGCATCACGATAAAATGACATTCCACGAGGCGTTCTTCCATAATCGCCACATTGCACTGGGTTGGTTGTCAAAAGCTATCAATGGTGATCGCGGTAAGATGTTGAGAGCTAACTAGCACTAGTCTTCTTCTTCTTCTTTAGTCGCCTTTGACGACATCCACGGGATGGGTTTGGGTGATTAATAGAAGACGTAAAAACCATTGTATTTCGATAATGAGAATGGAATTCTTTTGCAGGTTAAAGCAACAGCTAAGTTGTTTCAACCAAAGGAAGTCAAATACATAAAGAAACCTCCAAAATTCGATATCGGATTAATTTATTATAACTTAGTATTTGTTCTAGGCATATTTTCTGCTCTTGCTGAAGCAAATGAGATATATAAGTAAGTAAAACTTGGACTATTTAATAACAATTATATTCCTTTTTGCTTTTTTTTTAAAAAGCTATGTATTTTAATTACACAGATCAAATCAAGATCTAGTACATTTACAATTTATTTTGATTCAATTTAAGATTTATGCAAAAATTAATTTTTGCCAGCGACCACGTCTGCGTGGACTGCAGAACTTATTTCACGGGAACAACTTGTTCGCTCTGGACAAACATATCCTTAGCGCAAACTATACAATACCTACACAAAACTCAAGTCAGTCTGACACTTTTAGGTTGTAGGTTTAATTTTATTACTAATCTAGGTTAAGTTTACTAACAGATCTAATTTAAAATATTGACATGTAAATGTAAATATCTTTGACATTGAATAAAAATTATTTTAGTGTACTTTGTTAAGACATAAATGAAAGACAAAAAAAAACTCAGTTTCGGTTAGGATCGCGAGGACTCGCTGGATACAAGTGGCTCGGGATCGGTCTATTCTGGTTTTTAGTATTTGTTGTTATAGCGGCAACAGAAATACATCATCTGTGAAAATTTGAACTGTCTAACTATCACGGTTCATGAGATACAGTCTGGTGACAGACGGACAGACAAGTCGTAGTAATAGGGTCCCGTTGGTTAAGCTTTGGGTACGGAACTCTAAAAACAGCCAAGTATGAATTGAGATCAATAGCACTCGAGAAAAATAACAGAAAAAACAAGATGATGCATTGAAATATGGTTAAACTTGTAGAACGTACTTCCCTCGGCATTCTTTGTTTGCAGGCATCTGTTCGAATGGGAGAACCGGGAGCTATCGACAGTGGCTCTTGGCGTTTGGATATTGTTTTGGTACAACATCCAGCTGTGGATCATACCGCTGCTTTTGTTGATACCCTTCATTGGCTTCTGGATCTACGAACGGAATGAAAGTAATTATTAAGTATTCATATTTTAATACTTAACTTTAAAAAATTTAAACCTAAAAATAATTTTATTGCATTAGTAAAAAATAGACTAACGATTATCCTGTCACAAAATTATTTGATAGAATTTTACTGAACTCGTACTGCCCGACTTTACCTTCTTGATTTTCTGACTTTCAGCATAACGTGTTATTATTCCAATCCCAATTAATGACGACGACAACTGTTCGAACGATTTTTAATTGTGCCTTAGTTCTCTTCTCTTCAAAATACAAATAGTTAACTTACTTATTCCTTGTCGTTTTCAGATTACATGATATTCATGCGGTCATTCAATAGCAGTGAAGGGGGAACACACGACGACGATAAGGTGAAATTAAGCAATTGCTATTACTGCTTTCTTTCCTCTGGCTTTACGATTCAAGGATTCTCTGGATTCAAGCTGAATACTTTCTTTCTAGAGCGAGCAAAGTGTAGCTAGCAAGATACAGAGCATGCCAGAAATAACTCTGACTATACACGCCACCATCGAATACATAGTGTCCATGTGCGAAAGAGTATTTAAGTGAGTGTCATTTCTACCCGTTCTATGAGACTTTAGCTTATGGGATCTTAGTAGTATCAAACTACTGATTAAGAGGGTACTGCACGAAATTTAAAGTCACTATTATTATGCAACTGAATTAGTTAAATACATTGAAATGACTTATTTAGATTAGCCCGATCGTTAAAAAAGAGCACGCTCTTGTTGAAATTTGATACAAATACATAAATAATAATTAATAAACAATACATGCTGTTAATGACATCTAGCAAAATTGGTATTTATTGAGATGTCATAAACGTTATGTATTGTTTATTAATTATTTATGTATCTGAATCAAATGTTAATAAGATGGGGCCTCTTTTTACCTCTCTTTGCCAGAACTCAGAAAGATGGTTATATTTTCGAGAGTATGTATTTGTATATATATGTATGTATGTATTGGCACCAATTGGCACGCTCTGCGGCCTGAACAGCTCGATGGATTTCAGCTTGAGAGGTGTCGTTAGATTTGTAGTTACTGTGAGAGTAAAATTGGGTACATCAAAATCATAAAAAGTAAAAAAAAATACTTTTCATTCCCTTGTTCAATGATCGGGGTAACCCAAATAATTCCTTTTAATGTATTTAACTAATACAGTGCATAATAATAGTGGTATAAATTAAATTTCGTGAAATACCTTCTGCATATGCTAATTAAGGGGATAGTTGTTTAAAGAAGAACTGACATCCAATAATTCGTTCGAAATGCTTGATATAAAATATTAACAATGCAAAATCGAGATTCTTTTTTAAGTTAATTAATTATTTTACGAAGGTTTTTAAAAGGCAGCTATGAGATTTTAAAAATATGCGTAAGTAGCTTATTTCGGGAAATTTTATTCGATCAGTGAAAAATTAATAAAGTCCGTTTTCTTTTTCAGTTTGGTTAAGTTTAAAGTACCGTACCTAAGTTGTGTGGTAATGCTTGGTTTGGTTTTCGCATCATTTGCTTTATACTACGTTTCTTTCAACTACTTCATGATAGCTCTAGGTAAGCTCTAAATGATATATTATATTTGACGTAGAGAACACTTCGTATTCATATTGTGTTAAAATGTTTCAGGTATATACAAATACGTAAGAAAATACTTGAAACCAGATCGAAAGTTGAATAATGATTTATTAGACTTCCTGTCGAGGGTTCCGGATAATGAAATATTGGTAAAGTATAACATTTAGCAGTAGTATTTAAGGCCGCTATTTCTTTGATATTATCCTACGGGAGCCATAATACAAAGTACTGTAGAACTATTTCCTTTTCCAAGATATAGGATACCTTAATTTGCCTTGAGGCAATCTATTTAAACAAATTACACACCTTACCTTACCTACGATGTTTCCTTCCTATGATTCGTAAAATGAATTTGAATATTATTTTTCTGTGCAATCTAATCCATAAAATTTTGTTCACAGAAAGATTGGAAAGAGTTTAATGTACCTGAGCCTAATGTTCAATTAAAATCTATGAAGAATCCTCTCGCAAGATCTGTAAGCAATAATTTATAAATAGCGTAGCGTAAAGAGTAGAAAGTGATTATAAACTCGTGCGAGTAAGAAGTCGAAAATCTTTGGTTGAATTTTGAATTTTAATCGGTGTTCTTTGAGATTCCCAAAAGATCTGCAGCCCAGCATCCAAGCACAGCAACCCAAAATGCGGAAGTACCACTGTCACAGTTCAGGGAATTTAAAAAATGATACCCACGCAAGATTTACAAATAATTACGGATGGTTTAATTTAATATTTACAAACATTTCGATCAGTTCCTAATATTGAGTGATGATTTGGATGAGGAACATGAAGTAGCCCATTCAGTATGGCCTTGGAGAAAGTTCAAGAGATCTAAGCTCTCGGAAAAAAGAAGCTGTCAGGGAATCTCACTTTTACACGTACCGGTGTGAACAAGAATGAAAAACAATATTTTATACAACTTTGTATAAGTACCAACAATAGTACGCCGATACCTGTCAATCGCTGATTGATCGATATTGCACATGTTGCGTTTGGAGTAGTTGTGCACATGTGCAAAAGAGTTTTACAATAATCGATAATGGTTGTCAATAAATGGTTGAATTGGAAATTATATTTTATTCTTATCGAAATGAACTGACTCTGACTGACCTGTACTTGAAACAACGTAAAACATGAGTTACTTGAATAAAGAACACATCAATCGTACAGTTAGTATCATATTGTATATCTTGGCAACTTTGTACCGTGTTATATATTTTTTTGTCATTTTTTTTGACACACAATTTTATGATGAATGTGAAATGTTACACTAACTGTACCTGCTGATAAGAAAATTATATAACTATTTAAATCCCATTTAGTCGTTTGAATTTTAGTTATTGATTGAAGTCACTCTTTTTTCTTCTATCTACCTACTTGCAACGTGAAAAAAAAAACGAAATGTATTTGTCAAATATAGTTTAATTTACAAACTAAACGATCACATGTTGTTGAGCTTTTAAACTTAACTAAACCTATACTTAATCTGTGATGTACAATTGTACTTAAACTTGGCAAGCATTCATAATACACGTTTCTATTCAAATGCACCATTTAGGCTAATTTTATTTACTCTTAGAATCAAGGTAAAACCGACACCCTAGATTCTAGGTACACTTTAGGTAAAACCTGTGCTATACTATGGCACAACACTTTTACGACTTTATATAAAGTTCCGTCACTTTCCGTCACATTTGACAGAGGTCAGAATTTCAAAATGTCCAACCAAAAAGGGAATTATATTCAAACTTAACAATCAAATATATTCATATCAAACAAACAACGACACTTTTTAAGGTTTTATATAAGATTCGTCAGTTTTTTTTTCATGTAGTTCAAAATGGCCGACCAAAAAGGAAGTTTTCAAACTTAACTTAATTGTTATTATTATCACATGTTAATCTTAGCTACTCAGTGTAATAAATAATTCAGATATGTCCTATAACGCAGCTGTAGCGTAGACTTGTCCTATTTCCCCATTATCGTTGTCGTTGCAACCTATGTCTAACGTCTTCTGATTGAGCTGGCTCTGTTCAGGTTGGGTTCGGGAACCTTTAGCTCGCGCCATTGTTTCTGAAAGAAGAAGAAAAAGGTTTTAGGCATAGCAGGTTTTGTTACCTTCGAAAATTTGTTTAACACACTCATGTATAGACAATATAGTTCTTTTTGTCTTGAACGACGAGCGTCGTTCATAAAACAATTTGTCAATCATCAGCCGGGAAACGTCTCCTGCTGGACATAGATCGATATCATACTGCGATCGCCGATGATATAGACACATTAAATAATGTTGAAAATATTATCTCACCATCATTTCGTTATCCGGCACTCTTGAGATGAAGTCGAGAATGTCGTTGTTAGGAACTCTGTCAGGATTCAATATCTTACGCGTGAACTTATAAACACCTGAAACAAAATTAAAACGAGTTAAGTATTAATATTCTTTTTTGTTGTTTTAAATTAAAAATTGTATGACTGGAAAATAAATATTTGCGTCTTGTTATGTCACTTCTGTCACCTGCCTAAATTCTCTAATACATTGATATTAAATCATTTAGTTAGAAGATTTGTGTTACAAAACCAGCCAAGTGCATAAAAAAATATTTTTATATTTTTGTAAACTATATTTGCTGATTATTAAAAACCCTGCTAGTTAGACTCATCGACTTGTTTTACTGCATTATTTCTACAAAATTTTGCCAGAACGGAATAGAGAGAAGCACAATAGAAGTTAAAAGAAAAGACCGAGTTAAACTGAAATGTATCAAAAGTAAAACAAAATTTAAGAATGCATACACGACATACAGGTGCTTAAAGTGGAGATGGGCTGGGCATATGGTGAGAGAGAAGAAAGAGAAATGGACAAGACTAATAACTGAATGGCAACCACGAGATAGCAAAAGAAAAAGAGGCAGACAGACTAGAAGATGGGAGGACGACATCAGAAAAGTGGCGGGTCCAGTATGGACCCGCATAGCGAAAGATAGAATAGAGTGGAAAGCTTTAGAGGAGGCCTATGTCGAAAGACAAGCTGAAATGCAGGAACGATTTATCGATACTTAATTTACGTAAAAAGATAAGTAACTATTATAAAGTAAGCATATTTATTTGTAAGAAAATTGTAAAATTAGTTCAGCAATAAAGGCTATTTTATTTTATTTATTTATTCTACAAAACACTGTGCTATAAACTGTAATTATTTACCATTTTGCTTTGCAAACATTCCAGACAATTTTACAAAAAATCGATTGATCGAAAATGTCTAACCGTAGGTTTTTTCTGTCGATTCTCGTTATGTTAGTTAGACCATGTTCATGTTAGTCAGACCATTTTCTTAGATTTAGATTTAATAAAGCTTTGTATTACTTACCAAATGCCATTAGGAAATAATTAACAGGCAGGAAATAAAGGGCAACTGTAGCGGCGAGCAGCACTGCTATGACGAGGTAACTCAAGTACGGCACGGAGTAGTTGGACAAGCTGAAAAACAGTGGTTATCAGTAAAATATAAATTTATTAAAACTATTAAGTTATTGTATGTCGATATGCAAGATACGGATAGGTGCAGTGATGGACCAACGACCTGCTAAAGTTTGCAACAAACCACTAGATGCTAGCAGCTCGGGACCAGTCGTTTGATATACTACTCGTATGTGGGGAGGCTATGTTCACCAGTGGGTGTTACTATGCGAAGATTATATGTGTTTATACAGAGGTATGGTAAATTCATTAGGTTAGTGGCTACATTTAAGGGGTTGGCTTAGTTCGGAAGTGATTTTTACAAGCTGAATACTTTTTTAATTTTAAGTTTTTATGATTTTGATATACCCAGTGTTACTCTTACAGTAAATACTAATCTAACGAATGTCAAGATAAAATCCATCGAGTCGTTCAAGCCGCAGCGGCCAAACAATTATAGATCTATTCTCTCGAAAAACATAGCCCCTCCTTCTGGAGCAGTCGGGCAAAAACAACCTTTAGGCAAAGTTGCAAGGATAACGGATAAATACAACATTTATAGTCATACTTTTTTATCCTTTCAAGAAGAGACACGATGTAGTCAATGTTGTCCTTTATTGTCAGCGTCAAGTCCTGGAGGCTGTAGATTCGAGATTTTATAGTTTTGTCGTCGTCCTGCAACAAGAAATCCATACTTATTTTCTGAACAGAACGGAAGCACATAAAATCAACCACTGCAATGTTATTAAATTGTATAACATATCGGAAATCGTATTCGTTCATGTAAAATATCGATTTAAAACATGTATGCAAAGATGTACTAGAGGTACGATATATAGACTCAATTCGATTTGAGATGTGTTAACACTTGAAGCTTTTATAACAAAAATTGACCAAGTGCGAGTTGGACTCGCGCAGGAACGGTTCGGTACAGAATAATATGGATATTTAACATACGGAAAACCAATCTAAAGAATGCGCCCCGATTTTCGTTATCAATTTAGTTTTGTAGTAGCAGTAGTAGACGAGTACGACACTATATGGCGCTAGTGGTATGTTATATAGCACGTCTAAAAGAAATCACGTTTGTTGTATGGGAGCCCCCTTAAATATTTATTTTATTCTGGTTTTTAGTATTTGTCGTTATAGCGGCAACAGAAATACATCATCTGTGAAAATTTCAACTATCTAACTATAACAGTTCATGAGATACAGCCTGGTGACGGATGGACAGCGAAGTCTCAGTAATAGGGTCCCGTTTTTTCCCTTTGGGTACGGAACCATAAAAAATACTTTTTAAATGTTCATGCATTGGGAAATATTCTCTTGCAAAACCCGGTAAATTGCGTGGCGTTGAAGTCTTTTATATGGTCCAATTTAAAATGTGGAAGTGTTAATGTCTTTTATACGAAAACAAACAAACTAGTAATACTTTTATACCTTTATACAAAAAGGTGTTTTTAAAATTTCTATTCCGATCTCAATTTTACTTTTTAATCTGATATCAACGCCACGTAACGTATTCTTCTTATATGTAAAGAGTATATAAACAGAGTAAGTAACAATTTATAAATCTACATGTCCGTTCGAAAATGTCCTAGTTAAATAATATAATACTGCGGATTTAATATCGTAAGATACGGTACTGTACATTATCATATATAACAGCACAAGCCGAGACAAGGTTACAAGCAAAGCTACTAATTAACATAACTTTATACGTATTTATTATGGCATTTGCAAGAAACACACATACTTGTAACTCATGGAAATGACGTAATCTATGAATCACTGACAGCGAGAGAAAATATTTATGTTATCCCGTGATGGTAAACCCGAAGTGAGTCTGACAGAGCCCAGAAAACTACCATACTTGGCACGGTTGTTCCGAAGAAGCTAGAGTCAAAACAGAGGGTATATAAAGTTAAGAAATATGGCTTCAACAGTGAAGCTAAAAAGATGTTGCTGTGCCGTGGGCGATAATCTTACCTTCATGGCTTCAATCATGTATTAAATCTTAAATAAATGAAACCGAAAAAGGTTTAGAAATATTTTTAGTGATTACTAACAACGCTTTGTTATTTTAACGAGTAATTAGCTTCTTTGATTATTTTGGTCTTTAGGAAGTGAATTTTGTAAGTATTAACTTTATTTTCAACCGACTTCAAAAAAGGATGAGGTTCTCAATTCGACTGTACGTTTTTTGTATCTATACGCGATAACTCCGACAATTATGAATCGATTTTGATAATTCTTTTTTTGATTGTAGACAAATTTTTTCGAAATTAATTCAGCCCTTTTTGAGAAAATCTACAAAAACCAAATATGACAATTCTACTTCTAAGGGTGAACATTTTAGGGGATAAATTCTCTAGACTTTTAGGGCAGTGGTAGTCGGTTTCTAGTTCTTATTGAACTTGTTGATTATGTGAAATTTGAGTCCACATTTTAAAGCTTTCCTTGCATTTGACTCGATCTTGAGTAAGAATTACAAATCCTAATACATAGTTGAGAGCCTACATTACTTAGATAGCACATGCGTAGTGGAAGAAGTACCTAGTCCATAGTTTACCTAGTATAATCAACAATTTACCTTACGGGTATCGACGTCTTCGTCTGGTATTTCTTCGTCTAGTTGTGATACGGGAACTAGAGCGTAGTTATCTGCAAGAAAATAATTACTTCTAGTAATGTAGGTACTCGTATGACGTGTTGGAGCAGGAAATTCCCGAACCGGATGGCGTTGACTCTGCAGAACAGCAGAACAAATGTATTTTTATATTTATTATTATTATGTACTAGCTTATGCCCACGACTCCGTCCGCTTAGACTTCGGAAAGTATACCACGGGATCGATCGGGGTTAAAAGTAGTGTATGTCCATTTCCGCCCCTTCAATTATCCCTTTAGAAGAAATCAAGTTATTTTGACCCTCCATTATGACGAGGAAGGAAGAAAAAACAAACTCACATTCGCCTGTATAATATTAGTATGGTTGGTGGTAGGATAGATTTAGGAGATTTTTGTAAAACAATTCGTCTCTAGAGAATGTCTTTACTTTTGTTTGCATGTCTAAGTAATTCGATCGACGTACACATGGAGACACATGCTAATACAGGTGAAAATATCATCATCATCATCAGCCAGGAAACGTCCACTGCTGGACATAGGCCTCCTTCATGTTATGCCACATAGACCGGTTCCGAGCCGCATCCAGCAATTCCGCGATGATATACACAGTGTAAATTATATGTTTGTTGTCGCAATGTTGTGTTCCTTTATGAAAGTAGCACATTCAGCACCTCAATAGCTTAAAGCGCAACAGCCTTTTTGTCACTTACCATTGGGTGAGATGAAGGCCAAGTGGAAACCCATCATACATTGACAAATATGTAGGAGAAGCAATAAGGAATAAATTTCTTATAGGTATTTAAGTTATGAGTACAAATGTATCATTTGTTAAACAGAAATGTACTACTCACTGCAGCTCTGGTATCCGGTCCAGTTGTATATGAAAGGTAGAAGCAGTATGAGTGGAGCCATCCATATCCGGAAGAAGTACCAGAATGCGAGCCACCCCAGCAGCGCCACCACCGACCGCTCCCGGTTCTCCCACTCGAACAGACGTCTGCAACATTACATTCATTCATTTATAAAAAAAACAATTCCACCTAAAGCTAACTTTATTATACATATTATATATATTACTTTTGAATATGTTCGCACTTTGTATAAATAGAAAGTGCTTGTTCTCACCCGTAAGCTTGAGGCTCGTTAGTGAGGTTACACTAGTTTTATTTAAAAGCACATGAAGTGTGCTTCATAAATGATATCTAGACGTCCCAATCCAATTCAATGATTCATTTGTTAATCGACTTCAAAAAAGTAGGAGGTTATCAATTCGACGGGTATAGACTTTTAGGGCAATTGAAATCGGTTTCCAGTTCTTTTTGAACGCATTTACTTGTTTTATATTTGGAATAGAGTCATAGAAGGAAACTAACGAAAACTTCCAGGGGACAGGCATCAGCGTACCACTGTCGGGTACTGCAATGTTCAACCCATTTGTAGTATAACCCAGAGCGTAGTGATTATGGCAAATCTCTTAATGTGGAGTTCCGTCATCGGGTCATGGTGATCTACTTTGGGTTTTTGACGTTTTTACCCCTAACACATTTCAACTCTAAACGAAGGCAATTTCATATATCTTACTTGAACTGTTCGTTTCCGAGTTGAACAGCGTGGAACACATCTCTGATGAACTTCACGTTGCTATAAATTAAAGGAATGTCGAACTTCGGCGGCTTCTGCACGTACTTCGTTTCTTTCGGACTTAGTACCCGCAGCGACGCTTTTATCTAGAAGTAAACCGAAAACATTTAGGAGCTCGCAATCTGGCAACTAATATTTCTAAATTGGAGCATGAAGGATAATTGAAAATTGGTCCAGGCAGTTTGAAATATATTTAAAAAAAACATAATAAAAACTGTGCTTCGATGTTTGTAAATTTGTAGGTAAATGATGAATATGTATGTTAGTCTTACAGTTTCAAGACTAAACAGACACCGAATAATCAAAATTTTGAAGACCTCAAAAAGTTTTTTTACGACTTCAGATGCTCTGAATAATTTATTTGCATAGACACATAGCATAATTGGTGTTACAAAAAAGTTGCGTTCGTTTATCGTTATATCAACAGCAGGAGGAGGCTGATGTCCCTTCCCACGGTGTGGTTTTCCCTCAGTCGCCTCTTACGACAACCACGAAAAAAGATGAGTTGGTTTCATTTTAAGCCGGAACAACACGGCATCGTATAAATTATTATAATTATACAAATTTATCATTTTCACATGAAATTTATGAATACATACAAAAAAGCACATTCAATAAAAAAGTCATAGAAGTCAAGTTATTAAATTTGTT
This sequence comes from Carcina quercana, assembly GCA_910589575.2. Lineage (NCBI taxonomy): Eukaryota > Metazoa > Arthropoda > Insecta > Lepidoptera > Depressariidae > Carcina > Carcina quercana. The sequence continues at coordinate 8,250,062 of OU342429.1, forward strand.
TTTGGTCTAAATCATGATTTTTATGAGTAAAAACTATTATAACCGAGACGAAACTGGTTTCACTAAATCGCTTTGCCAAATATAATCTGTTCGAGTGATCGGATTTAGTAATGATGCAACCGGGTTTTGCTACCAATTTGTTTTTAAATACCAATTGCGGTTCTTCCAAGCCGCCTCGTAAATCAAATTAGCTTAGCGAAGAAAGTAAATTTAATGTCGATATTATCAACAGTACATCCCAAGGCAGCCTTACCTTGGACATAGGCTTCACCCATGGCGGGCCATAGAACTCGGTCCTCTTCATATCTCATACTCATTTGACTGTATAAATATAAAATTTATAATTTATTTACCGGGTTCCAAACAACAGTCATTTGTAGCAGTATCCTCGGACAGTTCCCCCTGGCACTCGACTTCTTGGAGCGATCCTTGAGGGCGTACCACCGCTTCTCGTCGTTGTTGATCCGCAGCAGGGGAATCGATATCTTGCCGAGAGTCTCGTTCGTCATCGAGCTGATTATCGATTCATCGCACACTGTGATGTCTAGAGTGGACGTTATGTCACTGACGGCGCTGGAAAAGAGACAGTAAATACTAGTAACTATCAACTTCAACAGTCAATACCGAATAAGATCCTCATAAATCTTTCAAGGTATATTTTTAGGATGATGAATGGCACTTATTCTCATTTAATGGTAATTTAAGATACGATAAAGCAGTTAGGATATCGTGCTCACACCTGAAGCTACTGAGGCAGTGGCTCCGTTTTCGTTCGTAACGGAACTCAAAAGAGCTATTAACACTGTTGTTTGGAAACATAATATTTTCAAGTATTTTAATGAAAGAAAAAAAGTATTACATTTTTGACACGAAGGCGGCAAAGCCTTCGTGTCCTAATAGCTACACCCTTGGATTTACGATCCGAAGGTCCCGGGTTCGATTCCCAGTGGCGTTAATAGCACTGTTGTGTTACGGTATGAAATAGAGGGAAAGAGTCGTCAGCACCCGATCAGCTCGAGGTTTCTAGGTGCGCACGCTTACAATCCAACGACATTATCATCGCTTACCATAAGTTTAGACGAATGCTAAGTGCAAATCCATCGTACATACCAAAATATTGTTTAAAAAACCAAACATTTTTTTCACGCTGTTAAAAATAGCCTTTTGAGGCTACAGTGAAAGATTGAAGGCAACGACTCGTTAGTTAACTAATCTTTCAATATACAAACTTGTTAACGAATATAATGTGGCATTCGCCGAATACGTTTTCGTTGCTTCACCAAAGGTTCGAAGTTGACTTCACGGAAGCAACTTCAATTACCAATGAACGGGTCGAGGTTACACGACAATATTGAACTCTGGTTTCCTTATCCGTCGTTAAGGAAGTCTTGGAAAAGGATTTTATTGAGATTATATCCACTAAATAACGATTAAATGTGACATTGTCGGTGGTAGCTTGTAATGCAGTTATATTTAGCTCTTTAATGAACTAATTTTACATCAATATAACTGATAGTTCCGAGTATGTTTTTATTTATCCGACCAAAAGACAAAATCGTTAATATTGGACAGAGTAATTTTGCACGATTTTCCCCTAATGTACCTTTCGAAAAAAATTGCTTCATCTCTAATTTTCCAAAAGGAAAACTTATCCTTAATACCATAAATAAACCAGATTAGCACAGTCGAATTCTAGGATCATTCAAATTCAATATTGAACAATGGTTACAATTTCATACATACAAACGGGTCTGTGTTCGACGATGGTATATTTTAAAAGCTTCTATGGTATTTATTAGCAAAAAATACAGAAGTTTTGACTGTATTGAAGTGTATAAGGGTACACCTTAGTATTACTAGACCTACAAGATTCTTGTCAAAGATTACGTATTATAGAAGATACTCGTAATATTGTGGGAAGAAACTTGTCTATGTGATACCAACCATGTTCAATTGTTTGACCAGTATTTGAATAGCTTACTTACAAACAATAGCTCTTGTTCCAATTGGGCTCTGTAGTCGCGCGCACGGTGTGTGTCTGTACTCTCGAATTGTCCAGTTCGAGGACACAGAACGCGTCAGCCTTGCCGCTGATGCCGAGTGCGCTCAAGCCCTTGGCTCCGTGCACCGTCACCGACAGCCTGCCGACTTCATTCCAACTGTTGTCCAGACGATACCAAGTCTGTAAAGGTTTGAGAAAAGAGGTTAAGATTCGTGTATGTGTCTATAACTACTGACTGTTATATCAATGCCCTTGACCTCAATACATGAAATTTAGAACGCAAATCCCTAAAGGAGCTCTAAAAGAAGAAGGAGTAAGAAGGAACACCGCGGATAAAAGCGTGATAAGTTTTTATGGTAAAATCACTGGCAGCTGCTACACCAACAAATCAAAGGATGTGGAAGAAAAGATAAGGTGTGAAGAAAGGATAAGGTGTAAGTATAGTATACAACGAGAAAATACCTAACAGAATACTACTTAACTATAATCAAGGATTAAAGTGGACATCAAAGTGCAAAAAGATCCATCAGTAGATCTTTGCAATGAATTTAAATGGATCGACCGTAATATTATAAATAAATATATTGTCTAATGTCAAATAAAAAACTTTAATGGGATGCGAGTTATAATGGAAATTGTCTTATAATGAATAATGATTTTTTTACTGTTTAACAATAGTCCCAAGCTAACTCTTCCATTGCGGATGTGCAATTATACACATGTAACTAATTTACACTTGAGTTTTTACGGCTCGTTGATGATGAATTCTATATTTTTTAGAACGCTCGGCTGTAGTGCGTACTTGTGTACAAGGTCCGCGAATCCGACATTTTTTTTGCGTGTTTTGCAGTTACTTTATTTACTTGCAGTTCAAATACTGCGTAGCTCAAAGAGATGTAACTAGTACATGAGAGTAGTTCCTAAAGTTTTCAGGCCACAGAAAACGTGACTTCAATCATGATTCAATAGAATATATGACTTTTCAGCGGAACACTATTTAGGAATCCCTGTCCAAATAATTGCTTTAAAAATTGTCTCCAGAAGAGTTATTCTTATACTATACTACCGATCTCTTAAACTAGATTACTTGTTTGTTTCACTTTCAACTCACAACCTTTCAACTGGTGGTTATGAAATTATAGCAACAAATAACATATTTCACGAAGGTAAGATTATTGAGTCAGCATAGGACTCACTTACGTGGTTGTAGTCGTTTAAAACTACCGGTAAGTATAAGTCAATGATACATTGACATATCGTTTGTTTGTAAAGTACTCGAGAAAACTAAATGTTCAATGTTAATGTTGTTCAACAGTTTTTACTGAGGTTTTTGTATTCAGATTGTATATGTGACCCACAGCTTGTAACAGTTGATTGTCGGTAGCGAACACGTCATAGGGTCATCTAATCATTGTAACAAACAACACATTTTACTTTGATTACCTTATAAACCAAATGTCTGACTTCATACTTCACACTTCCATACTTTTATATCACACTAATATTACAAATGCGAAACTGAGTTTGTTTGTTATCGTGTATTGTTTTATGATATTTTGACATATTTACTATTGACTTACTATGTTATTTCAGATACAATGTAAAATTGTTCATGAATAAATTATGATATCTGTTGATGCCTAAACGTTACATAAAATGTGATGTAAATTTGGCACGCATGTAGCCTGTAGCAAGGAGAGAGCCTTTTTTTATCCCAGTCGGAACTCCAGACGAAATCGCGAGAAAAAGCTCCTGAGGTATATATTCCAACGGGTTTCTGTACGTAAGAACAGATATTCCAACTTTAAACAGTAATTTAAATTTGGAAGCGATCACTAGTGCAACGGTTGGGCCATAGTATGATTGAGCAGTTAACTTTTCACTGCTTGAACATAATGATTAAAGACATTACGTGACATGACGTATCCATATACAAGTATGCAATTATTTATTTACAACCCGAAGTATGATTGTTTCTCATTACCAAACATACTGGAATCGTAAGTTTATGTTGTAACTACACATCAAGGTCATATTCACGTCCTCGCTATTCGGTCGATAAATTCGCACAGACAATAATTTTTATTTAGCATGCCCACAAATAGTTAGTAACTATTTAGTCTTGGTATGGAAATTACAGACCATTTTTTGTTTCTATAAAAACAGAATAAGACGGAAACAGTCGCGACAATTGACTAGTCATTTGCCATGCCATTTAGTAAATAAGGACAAGGCTGTATTTCTGAAAAGGGAGCATTACTATGTTTATGTATTTATTATTATTTGCTTGCTACACTAGCAGCTCTTCGAGCTGATGCGTGTATATCACTGCACTTGTTTAAATGTTTACCTGGTCTATTTTTGAAACAATTTACTGAAGTAGCACTTAAATTACGCTTTCAGGAAGAGCGTTCCAAGAATGCACTGCACGGTTAGGCAAGAAGTGTTTCATTGGGTTGTAGGCTACAGACTACATACAGGCTTGGTGAGCTTCATGGAGTGCCCTCTAAATCGACTGTTCTGGCTCATATAGAACAAGGTTCTGATCTAGGTCACATTGTAGTGTCCATTGAGTATTTCGTAATATTAATCGAGTCATTTTACTGATGTGACATTTAATCAAATTTAAATTTAATTTAGAGCACTCACATAATCGTCTTCCTCGAGAGCCTTATGGTGGACTCCGTTGGTGGTAGGCACGTTATCTACAGGCAGACATCTGGCTGTTGCGCTCAGGGTGACCAACAGATGCACACTTCCATAGCCACACTCCAGATCCTGCCAGAGCTCGTGTGTCTTCTCCCGTTCCAGCTGCGAGAGATCGATTGTACACCTGGAATAATACATTTGACTGTTGAGGGAAAAATAATCATCTTTGATGGCCCGTCCCAAGTACTTTTTCCAGATCCTCGGGGTCGATCTATCTAGCGGGTCGATCGGTGCCTGCTTGGCTCTCAATAACTTAAAAAAACACGGTCAACGGCCTCACGAACCTAAGGTTCTGTACAGAATATGATTAAATAACACTTAAAATCATAAATAATATGTAAGGTAATATGCACCTAACAATGCTCTAGCAAGGTTGCAAATATAAAAAAGCTATTTTTACACTGTATAAATTAAAAAGTCCTGCTTTCCAGATTATAATCATCTATAAACGTACCTTCCCATAAAGTTCTTCAGCTTCCCCTTGTGCCAGACTGTCACCTCCAAGCTGTTGTCGTCGTACAGGTACATGTTGAACCTCTCCCGCCATGTCGACTTGGACTTCACCACTTGTTTTGACTTGTGAGATTCTGCACCTAGCCTGAAATAAAACAAGAATTCACAAATTAATTCGATGTCATGATTTAAATATACTTGCAACGAATCATGCGGTACAAAGTAGAGACAAAATGACTAATGACTTTGTATTAATTAGTATGTAAACTCTGTAGGAGGAAATTATACTTTATCCTTATCACTTATCTCTAATAAGAAATTATTCTTTGACGTCACAAAAGTTGTCGCCTTTTATGATGTCACAGATCTTCTATTTCATTAAACACCTACACACATGACCAAAAAGAATGAATATGATCTATTAATAGAAGTCGGAAAACTACCGGCTAAATAATTTATTAACATAACAACAAGTTTTTTGTAGATCCCTGCATCAACTCAAGGTCAGATTGATAAAACAATGCAAAGATGACATCGAAATTAGCTAACACGTGTTCATCGTGTACAGTACAATGCAAGTGAACTGCATTTGTGATGTGGAAGACGAACGTAGTCGTGTAATAACACAATACATTTCATGGTTTTAGTCTATACAAATGAATAAAATTAAAATGTGTAAATAAAATTTTAAAAAATAAATTCAGACCAAATATATACAGTAATGATTTGTTAAACTCTTAACGCGATACTAAGAATAAAAACCTGGTGCATAAGTTCATTGTAGGACAAGCTTCCCTCATAGGTCACCACGTGGGATTTTCTGTGATGTTTTTGTCTTAATCACCACGTTTGTGGATTAGAATCAGAACAGTGACATGATGAGTTTACCTACAGGGTGTAGCGTTTTTGTCAAAATTAATGTACAATTTAATATGACAATTGTCAACTTAAACTGTACCTCTAGTGTGAGCTTTTAACCGATATTATCGCGTTTTCATTTACGTCAAATGTGTATGAAGGGTCACAGTTTCGTAAACGTGCCGCTAGTGGAGCTGCACAATTCTTCATGGTACAGTATTAATTTTAAAAAAAGTCACACGTACAATAATTAACTTAAACACATATTTTTACTGCCCTGCCACATCGACGAAATACATTATTTATATTGCCCGTCCCATTTAATATTTTCAGCGGTTATTATTATATTGCCCTCTTGTATTAGACATTCTTCAAACTGCACGGGCATTATAAATATTAATTACTTATTCCGTAACATAATACATTTAGGAAGTGTTTCCGGTGATGCTACGAGGCGCGGCAGATAGCGGCGACTCGCGGGCAGGGTAGCGGGCGGGTGATGGATATTTTATGTGTTTCAACTCTAACAATTACATTTTTATAATAATGGTCACGAAGCTATAAATGGTTGCTAGTACTCAATCATAAATTTTCGCAACTTAAATTTATTACAACACGAATCGATAACAAAATGAATATTAATCTTTTTTTACCTCGTATCAAATTTAAATGTAATTATTATACTATCGACGTCAATTCTGTCATCAGATTTATTTTCATTTCCGCACATTTCACCTGGTTTATGTATTTAGTTAAAGTCAAATAAATACATGAAGTATATTTTATAGCCTCTAAGCTTTTATGATCGCGCTTTTGATATTTACCTGGAATTTAACTATTGTTAACATTTATGTCGAATTAAATAATTGTATGACATCATCACACAAAAATCTTATGAAAAGTTGTCCTGAAAAGAAATGCAGCTCCCGCGCTTACCAAGTTATTGCTAAAAAACAGGCTTCAAGCTCATTTCCACCCATCCATTTTAATACAAATCTTTTACATGAAATATATATCTCTGGAGGGTAAAACACAAGATACCCTATCATAATTTGTTATCATTAAAGTGTCTTCTAGCAATTTATAAAGAATTCCGAGTGCGACAACACTTTCGTTAAAATTTAAGAAACCGACTAGCGATAGGCCACCTTATGTACTAAAATTTTCAAACCCCTTTAGAACGTGTGTTTGGCTTTTGGTTTTCTTTTTATTAATATAGCCTTTTAAATAATGGTGGTACTACGATTTTACAATAATTTTCCTGTAAAATCTGTATATTTACGAGTATAAAACTTAACCAGCCCAAACAACTTAGCCTACAATCTTGAAATTCTTGATTGCGTCGGTCAATAAGAAAGGATTTTCCTCATGGCTGATTACTAGTAAAATTTTAAAATTTGAATTCTGCCATCAGTAATTTATCTTCAAAATTGCCAGCCTCCATCGTTCTCAGTTTCATCGTCATTAATAGGTTACCGACACATGTAAAACTGAAACATTTTTACTTCGGGTTACTTCAATAAGACATCGATAAATAATAATCAAAGAAAAAAAAACTGATTTAAAAGTACACAATATCTGGCTAGGTTCCCCTTGTCCGGTTTTTCCAGTCACGACCTTGCAAAATAATCTATATAACATGGATTTACTCGATCATTGTAAAAAAACATTGAAGTGGTTACGAAATCAATTTTATCATTTAATACTAGCAGAGTGAACAGTGAGTTACAATCTAACTTGTTAGTCTGGTAAATGATTCACATTGCCATCAAAAGGGAGGAAAACCCACAGGCTTGTCACCACAAAGACCCGTAGTAGTTTGTGACGCAAGCCAAGTCTCTTTCGGTTTTTGCCTCGTAGTCTTGACGTCATGGCCTCGAATTTTTTGTGGTTTCACCTCAGCCAGCTCTGATAATTGTCGGAATTTGGAGCTAAGTGACTGTATCGAAATTTTGTTATATTTCTTTGAGTATGAGCAGATTTTCTAGGTACAATTAAAACTTAAAAGGGTATCCCGGATTAAATGATATGAATTTTTAACTGAAAGGACTTTATCCTTACAAAATAGCATTATACTCGTAGTAAAAAATTTAGACTGTCCAATCGTTGATTTATTTATGGAGTCTTTTCGAAAGTCACGTTTCACGCTTATATTCGCTTAGCTTCAAAAAAGTGTTGAACAACACCCAGGCGTAAAGCATAGTCATATAAAATCGAACTGGAACTTTATCAGGAATCAGACAATTATTAAATTATATTCGATTGAAGAGCTTAACACTTTCAAGTTGGTCTCATCTCCATTTTACACTATCCAGAATTTAATATGTTGTACATAAAAAATTAGACATTCACATTGACGGTTTTCGATTGCTTCTACGTGGGTGATTGAGGAACGACATCAAGTGTGATAAAAGTCATTCACTCGCTAACTTGTGATAAAACATTCCAAAATAAGTAATTGTTAACTATGTTAGTATCTCACACAAGTATGACATTGACGTCCTTACTTTTGTGAAAATAATATGAAAAAATTAGATTTTAGGATGTAGAGATTATATTTACAGACAGCATTGTCTACTGGGAAAGTCCAGTATACAATGAACTTTCCTATATATCTACGCGGCGAACAGGATTGAGAGATTAGGTAAAATCACAATGCTAATTAGGGTTATTTATACACAGTCGTTCAGTGAAACTCTGTTATCCGGTTTTATGTATTATATTCATCCTCAGTCGACTTCAAGGCATCTGCAGGTAGACGTGGAGTTATTATACGGCAATCGACATATTATAGAGACGAAAGCACATGATGACCGTACTCCTGATCCGATCACCGTGGCACTTCAAGCACTACCGATCCGTCCTTATAAGCACACTGCACGCTTACACCGTCCCTGCCAGCGGAAATTGCACACCATCGCCACGACGAGCGCTTATCGAGATAATCCTAGCGCTTATAGCAATTATCGGCACATTCCGGGCTGATATTCGCCGATCTCTTCATCACAAAGCGACAGCCCTAAGCCGAGGTCGAGCCTGACCGGGCGCCCTTAGGGCCTAGGCCAGTGGTCTAAGGCTTAGGCCAGTCGCTAAACCGGCTGAGCGCCATCCGCGCTCGACAATTGTACATGTGAAGCTGTAATGGTCATAGGACCAACAGCATAAAAAACCTATTGTTACAAATAAATTCAATCAATTAAGTGCCACTTACTTGAATTTGCAGTAAACTGCATTGGCACCACTCGCCGGTCCATCAGGCAAGTCTCTGGCTTCTACCAGCACTATGTTGACGATAGCTTTCGACGATTTCTTCAGCACATCAAGTTTGCCGTTCTTGCAAACGTACTGTTAAATAAATATATTACATCAGTATTCATATCATTTAATATTCGCACTATGTTTGTAGTAAGAGTAACTCATGAAAGGTGACTGAAAGGAAACTTGCAGGAGATGGGCTATATCAGTAAGGTTGATGGCCGCAACTTATTATAGTGGTACCTCACTCTTTTGTCCGATTTTTCGGAGATTCATACGAGTGTAATAATACGATTAAAGGTATAAGATTTATCAAATCCTGTACGGATTCCCATCTGATGTCGCAATCCTATCTCGAGTATATTCGAGTTTTTTTAAAAAATTACGTTGTTTATAATCTGAAATAGTAAAACAAACAAACAACACAATGTCCTTTAAAAAAAGGGTTTTAACTAATTAAACTAGAGAATGTATTCTAACTCATCAGAGATAGAATACATTCTGTGCTGTGTTCATGTCTGTGCTTGGACCAATACTATTCGGCATCTTTATAACAGATTTGAAAAGCGTTATAAAATCTGACTTGTCAATATTTGCAGATGACACTAAAATAATAGGGAATCCCCATATTAATCATAAACACATTCAAGAAGATCTGGATCGCATTGTACAGTGGACAAAGGAATGGCTGATATCACTAAATCCAACAAAGTGTACAGTATTACACATAGAAAGCAATAACCCAAAACTAAACTATACAATAGACTGTGTGCCTCTTAAAGCTGTTACCACACAAAGGGATCTCGGCGTTACCATCACGCACAATCTCAAATGGGATGTGCATATAACTAACATAACGAAAAAGGCAAATTCTATCCTCTACATGATTAGAAAAGCGTTTTACATGATCACCAAAGAGTTGTTCATCAAAATTTACAAAACATACATTCAGCCGTTATTAGAATATGCCTTCCAGGTATGGAGTCCATATTTCAAGAAAGACATTGACATTTTAGAAAGGGTCCAAAGGAGAGCAACAAAAATGGTTGCATCTCTTAGATACAAAACTTATGAAGAACGCCTGTTTCAACTTAATCTGACAACACTGGAAGAGCGAAGGAAACGAGGTGACCTAATTGAAGCATATAAAATACTCAATGGACACTACAATGTGAGCAACATCAAAACCTTGTTCACTATGAGCCAGAACAGTCGATTGAGAGGGCACTCAATGAAGCTCACCAAGCCTTCATGTATTTTTTTTTTTTTTCAGAGTATAGATCAACGCTTGGCCACGATCTCACCTGATGGTAAGCGACGATGTGGCCTACGATGGTGCGCGTTGGTCTAGAAGGTGCCTGTTCACCCTCGACTTGAAGACACCCAAGTTATAGTTTTCTGGGAATACAGACGCCGGCAGCGCGTTCCACTCCCTGGCTGTACGCATGATAAAATTAGAAGCAAAGCGCTTAGTGCGAGCCATAGGAATGTCAACGACGTATTGGTGGAGCCCTGCTGTTCGTCTGTTGGATCGATACTTAAATGGCGATGGCGGAATCAACATGAACAGCTCTTGCGCACACTCTCCAAAATGTAACCTATAGAATACAGAAAGGCAGGCCACTTTTCGCCTGTGTTCAAGGCTTTGGAGTTTGGCCTCCACGAGCGAATCATTGCCAATGAGCCTCTTTGCACGTCGTTCTACCGAGTCCAGGGCTGCTAGCTGGTATTTAGCAGAGCCATCCCAAAGGTGACATAGGTACTCCATACATGATCGAACTTGAGCTCTATAAAGGCTTAGGAGCTGTTCAGGCGTGAAGTACCGTCTCACCTTGGATAGGATGCCGAGTTTTTTGGCAGCGGTCTTTGCAATGGACTCGATGTAACTCCCAAAGTTGAGGTCGGATGTAATATCCAGCCCCAAAAGCTCAAGGTGGTTAGTTATAGGTACGGAAACATTTTGGAAAGATGGAGCAAGATGGAATGGACTCCGCTTTGCAGTGAACAGACACGCCTGTGTCTTTTTCGCATTGAAGCTGACAAGATTGGCATCACCCCAATCGGACACGGCCTTAAGTGTCAGCTCAACACGATCTACCATAGATTCTCTGAGGGATCGGGTTAGGTCACTGTCGGCCTGCGCAGTAGACAAATATCTCTTCGAGACTGTGCTGTCATCAGCGTACCCAAAGATACCGGGCATTAGTAATAAGTCGTTGATGTGCAGCAAAAACAGAGTAGCGGAGAGAACAGACCCCTGAGGGACACCAGCATTTATGCCCAGCAGATCGGACGAGCAGCCATCGATGACGACTCGGATCGATCTGCCCCTCAGGAAATCAGACGTCCACGAACACAAGCCGCCAGATATCCCATATGCTGGAAGTTTGCTAATAAGGCTGTCGTGCCAAACCCTATCAAAGGCCTTCGAGATATCAAGAGACACGGCAAGAGCCTCACCGTGCTTCTCGATGGCTTCGCTCCAGCAGTGAGTGGCATACACTAGAAGATCTCCCGTTGACCTACCACGTCGAAATCCGTATTGCTGGTCGCTCAGGATGTCGTTGGCTTCTAGGTATGTGAGGAGACGGTTGTTTAATACACGCTCCATAATCTTGCAGAGTATGGAGGTGATTGCTATAGGACGATAGTTGTTAGGGTCAGCACGGCTTCCTTTTTTGGGCACAGGCTGCACGTTAGCCACCTTCCAGGTCTCAGGGACGATCCCAGTATTCAGAGAAAGTCTGTACAGGCGTGTCAGGACAGGACATAACTCGGGTGCGCAGTTCCGCAAGACTATAGCTGGAATGCCATCTGGTCCACTAGCTTTATTCACGTCTAGTGTGCGAAGGATTTTCAGCACCTCTTTTTGGTGTATATGGATTTCCGGCATTTTCGAATCACATTGAGGTACACGAGGTGGAGTTTTGCTTCCTGCGTCTAGACGTGAGTTGTTTGCGAAGAGAGAAACAAACAAGTTTGCCTTCTCCTCGGCGGTATGAGCTAGTGTTCCATCAGGCTTCACAAGTGGGGGCAAGGACGGTCGGCTGAAATTCGCCTCGACTGATTTGGCAAGAGACCAAAACGCTTTACTCCCAGAAGGGTAAGAAGCGAGCCTGGCTCCTATACGGCCAATATGGTCAAAGCGAGCCTTGCGCATAGTCTTCTTGCAAGACTTGGCGGCTATGTTGAACGCTCTCTTATGCTGACGTGTGTCCGGAGCTTTGCGGTTACGAGCATCTACCCATGCTAAGTATGCAGAGTGCTTCCGTGACTCTGCACTTGTGCACTCCGCATTGAACCAGGGGCGAGCTTTACTCTCGAGTGATATGTCGGAATATGGGATGAAATATTCCATAGCTCGACACACCACCTCAGAGATTTCGGTAGCGCAGCTCGACGGATCGTCTGAAGAGAAACACGTTTGCCGCCAAGGATAAGATGCAAGAAAATGTCGCATCTCATCCCAATCTGCTGATTTGTAACGCCATACTCGTCTGGTGCCCCTGGGACTAGGGTCGATAGGAGAGTAGACAGAAACAGATTTCACCAGACAGTGGTCAGAGGTACCAAGTGGCGACGAAACCGATACTTGGTATCTGTCTGGATCGGTAGTCAGCAGAAGGTCTAAGCAATTGGCGGTGTGATCATCGACGTCCGGCACGCGTGTAGCACAATTCACCAGCTGACTGAGATCTAGCGTTAGAGCGAAAGCTCTCGCCTCTCGCCCAGCATGGTCGGTTTTCTGGTATGGGAATAGCCATTCCTTATGATGAGCATTGAAGTCCCCCAGAAAGACTAGTTGTGCAGACGGGTACCGGTGTTGCGCGGCGTCAGCCGCATCGCTGAGATGATCGAACAACCTCGTTGTGTCCTGATCAGTAGTATGCGATCTGTATACAACAGCGTAGACTATTTGATGCAGACCAGTGTCTACCAGCATCCATAAAACAGAAAAGCTAGGATCTTCTAAGTTGCGAAGACGTCGACAGCAGATGTCGTCACGAGCGTAAGCACAGACTCCGGCGTTGCGGACAAAATTGTGCTCCAGAGAATATCCTGGGTATGTAAGGTACGCCGTGTCACCTGGACAACCAATCTTCGTCTCCGTCAAGAAGAGGATGTGCGGCCTCTCAGTCTCAAGATGGTGGTGGACTGCCACGAGATTTGAGTGCAATCCTCGAATATTACAGAGGTGCACATGGAGAGTGAGGACGTGCATCCGCTGTGTAACCTTTTTAACTTTTCTGTTTCTCATCATCGGTGTCTTTGGGAAGGAGTGAAGAAAGGCAGAAGGAAAGAAGTGGGATTAAGGCGCTGCGCTGCAAACCCAGTGGTACGTACCACGTCGTCACGCTTATGGTTGGCTGGGCTGGAGCGCGCGGGGACGCCCGAACCCCCCCAGGAGTGGCCATCGGGTCCTCACATCCGGTCGCCAACCGGCACGATGGAGCACCCCGGGATTTTTCGCAAGGTGGCGGGGCAGCCTTTCATTGGTGGCTAACCAACTACTTGGGCCCCCTACTACCTGCGGTCGGCCAGCGGAGCACCGTGCTTCGGATCCCGCTACCCTCCGCGACCAGACACCCGGCGGAGCGACAATGGGGTACCATGACCGGTTCGCAAGCGCTGCACAACTATCCCGACCTTTCCTCCATAATGGCAACTCCATGTTTCATGGCGGAACACGGCATTCACCGCTTGGCGCCATGACTTTACATGGATGGTGGTAACCAGCCACGGCCGAAGCCTACCACCGGTAAAGATGCTGCTCGTTTAGCGCCACCCAGGGGTCACGTGTAGGCAACTAGGGCAAAACCTACGGACGCGAGCAGCTTCGACCCCCTGTAGGAGCAACCCAAGGAAACACTTCTTGCCTAACCGTGTAGTGCATTCTTGGAACGCTCTGCCTGAAAGTGTTATAAGTGCTACTTCAGTGAATTGTTTCAAAAACAGACTAGACAAACATTTACAAACATTAAAACAAGTGCAGTGATATACACGCATCAGCTCGAAGAGCTGCTAGTGTATCAACCAAATAATAATAATAATAATTCTCCAGATCAACTCCTCGGGGAACGGTGCCCGGAACGCTGGCGACATTACCGCGTTTACTAATCAACCCATTCGAGTTTACTAATCAATATTGTAAAGTACACATTAATTAAGATCACATTATTCACAGGTTTTTCTGTCTCCATTTGTAACCAAGAGAAAATTATTTAGTTTTACTATATAGTGCTAATAGAGGCCTTTGTAGTCATATTTTATGCTTGCTTAATATAAAAAAATATGTACACTGGAATACAAAAAGATGTAGCCACTTTGGTACCATGTCACATTAGCCTTTCCTTGTTCTTAGTATGAAATCTCAATTAAAGGTGAATGTGACATGGTACAAAAGTAGGTACATATTGTAGGACTCGAGTGTAATGTTAATTATATTTTGTCTTCATATGAAATGTCAAAGTCGTATATGAACACATGGACCACCCCATGTCATCCCGTGGGTGTCGTAACATTTATCTCAGGAAAAAATCAGATGGGCAACAGAACATCTACTTATGTGTTATCATCTTACTGCGATCACAAAGTCTTCTGCCAATGGTGGTGGTCTAGGGAGGTTACATATTCAACAGTGGACTCACGCAGCTGATGATGAAGTAAATAACTTCAGATTAATCTTAGAAGCACTCATATGTTGGCTGTAGAATTGACGCAAATACTTAATGGAGTTTGTTCAGTGCAGGCATATAAAATTGATTTCAATTGATTTCACAATATGTTTAACGGAAATGATTGTCAGAATCCAATATTTACTAAACTTTGGACTACTTTACATACGTGGTCCAACGAACGCACGACGCGTCTTGTATCTTCCTTTAATATGTTTGAACAGAACAAAACAGGTCAAAGATACAAGTGCTTACACCGTGCAGTTACTTTCATTCTCTTTGAATTCCTCATTCATTCATCAACATCTTTATAGTCCACTTTTGGGTATCAGACACCACACATATGTTCGATTGCTACGACGAACAGACAAAATGTATAATTTGAATGAAGTACAAATTCCAAAAATTCGTAAAATTTTAGAATTATTTTTGAAATGAATGTATCTATTTGATTTCCAAAACTAGAAATTAAATAGTGTATTACAGAGCAAATATTTATTTTACTGATTTCATCAATTTGCCGTAAATTATAAATCAATGCACAGACATTAAACTTGTTGCTTAAAATATTTCGCATGGTCACAGCTATCTGCAAAAAGTCAATTTTTTTGTATAAACTCCGAAATACGAGTAAAAGGAAAAATAATTGCATGGAAGGCTGACGACTTATAATTAGTTAGGGCGTTGATTCAAACCAGTTATGTTTATGTAAGTGGATGATACAGCGATTATGAGTTCGGTACAATGATTCGAACAACAACCAGTTTTTTTTATCTCCCAGCCAATAAAGTCACAATCACGATGAGTCCATCTAATATTTGTTAAGCTCTCGAAGTTATGTTAAAGTACCTAACAAGTAGTCTCAATTGTCGCAAAAAAATACAATTGACTTTGAACGATGAGTTCCAGCCGTGGACTAATGCAATGGACGATGCAGTAAAATAAGTTTACAACGATGGCACCGTTCGCTTGGTACATGTCGCCTACATGTACCAAGCAAACGGTGCCATCGTGGACCCAGTCAGTCAGTAAATTACGTGACATCGTGTCAAAGCGCAGCGTGTACACAAATTGGCAGCGACTGGACTCGACTCATGCGAGCGCGAAGTCAGTCAGTGTTATGAGCCCAGTACCACAAGCCAGCGCTCTTAGCCTTCATTTTACCTTTTTTAAATAGGTTTTGCACTAGGTCTTCATCTCACTAGATGGCAAGTGACGATAAGGCCATTGGATGGTAAGCGTGCTCACCCAGAAGCCTCAAGCTAATGAGTCGCTGGTTCTGCTACCTTTCCTAACGGAACACAACAGTGCTATTAACACGGCTGTTTGGCGGCAGACTTACCTATGTAACCTAATATGTGTTAAAAGTTTCAAAACGTAGTGTAAAACGTCAACTGTCAAACGAAGAAGTGACATTAGCGACATCGAAAAGATGTGCGGGACTCCAAAAACTGGAGGAAGAAAAAGATGTTTTTAGGCTGTCGCGTCGTATTTAATTGAAACATTTAACATATAACTTTGGAGATGTTCGTTATTTTAGTGATCATGTGAATCGTTAATACATGGTGGTAGCTAGTCAGGCGTACATCAACCAAACTGAGTATCGATAGGTAGCCCTACTGGAACTCAAACCTGAGACCTCTGGATTGGTAGTCCAACGTTTTGCCATTAGAGCACGTCGGCGATTAATAAAAGTTTGTTGTTTGTTTGCTGTCTCTGCAACTGGTTGCTATCTGTTACTATACTGCCACGTTACTTTCATAGTATACTCCATCATCAAACACAATTACCTTCTGCAGCTTCTTCCCGTGATCCCTGAGCAAGGTGAGCCGGCTGCCGATGCGGTCCATGAACTCTGAAGAGACCGCCAGCGCGGTGGGGGTCAGTGGATCCATCACAAGACCGTCCGCTACCGCGAATGACCTGAACACATACATTACAGAAATTAATGCTTTAAGATTTTTATTTTATTCTAATGCTAGCTTTTGCCTGCGATTTTAACTTTATCTGAGTGGTTCAGAATTTCTTCATCTCTCTCCAAAACAGTAGTAGTACGTAAATCTAGTAGTAGAACAAAACAAAACTTATTAAATGAAACTTTTGAGTCTATGATTAATCTAATTTAGAGAATTTGATAGCATACTTAACTAGCAAATCTATATCTTTTATTATAATAATAATTATAATATATTTTATAGACTAGGTTTAGTGTTTAAATTTAAGTAGGTAGTAATTTGTAATAATTTATTGATTGACATTTTAAATTAATAAATCACTAATTATTTATTTACTAGCAAATTAAATGCCTCAATTAACTTAGCATTTGTTAAGCCAGACAAAACTTTTATTAAACAGTCGTGCTTCCTATACAATACAGTAGTATAGGGTTTTCCCCCGAAGATTTCTAGTTTTAGGCAAAACGAATTGACACGCTTTCCGAAACTTACGTTTCTATACCTGACCGTGGACATAACTAGGGCAACTTCTTTGGCGATACCCTTCAGAAAGGACAACCTTCGCCATTTTGTAAATTTAAGTCGATATTTTAACTGGTTATCGGATCATGACCAAAATAAAGCTTTAAAAATTGCTGTTGTTAGCTTGTTTTTATTTTATTGTATATGTTATTCGCTAAATTAATTAATTTAAGTAAATAAAATTATATTTACTTAAATTAATTAATTTAGCGACTCCACGCGACCTTAACCAGGTCATCGGTCCACCTAGTAGGGGGACGGCACGGTAGACGTTTCCCGGTACGTGGAGAACTCGAGAACCTTTACGTCCCACCGGTTATCGGTTCTTCGAGCGATGTAGTCTGTTACCATATTATTTCCAAAACGCATAGAAATGAATGATATCCCTATCTTTTTCAACTAATTAATAGAGGCATTCCTAATGCATTCTGTCTGTCTGTCCATTTGGGTAACATTAATGAATATAGGTACTCGAACATGATCATCTTTAGAGACAACGGGTAGGCCACGCCTCGAAGAAATGGCTCTGAGGAGTACCAGCACTATTATTCACCTTTAAAACTGGACACAAAGAAATAGTTTATCATCATCAACAGCCTATATGTGTCCCCACTGCAAATGCTCAGGCCTATTCTCCTACAGAGAGTGTATGGGCGGGCCCAGTGCAGATTGGTAGACTTCACACGTTTGAATTTCTTCTCAGGAGTGTGCAGGTTTACTCACGATGTTTTCCTTCACCGGAATGCCAATGATTATGGTTTTTATAATTCGTACATAAATTCCCAATAACAAATTGTAACTCATTGGTACGAGCCAGGATCGAACCGAGACCTCCCTTGTTCAAGGACTGGCGCATAACATCCCGTGGGTGTCGTAAAATGTGACTAAAGATACGCTTGAGAAAATGGCTAATACTAATATCTCAATGCGATCACCCGACTGCCTACCGTAGTGATTGTTCGAAGCTACTATTTATGAGGAGAGCTCATATTATGTACAACAATGAGCGGTATCACACACTATGATGTCGGCGGACACGTGAAGCTATTTATAAATAATAAATTTAAAAAACATTAGTTTAGGTCGGTTGTTGAGTTCAAAGCCCTACGACCTTAACTGACAAATACCTTCAAAATGAAAAAGAAAAATACATTATTTTATGAGCAAAACATAAATACCAGTTTTGTGTATTTTTGGGATCGCGAAACATGTATGTGATGTGAGTAACAGGTTATTTTAGAAAAGAAACCTAATTGTTTTAAGAACCACACAAATGCTGACACCCCTTAAATCTACCAAATCTATAATACGAGTATGTTTACAACGGTAATAATTAACGCCTTCAAAAAGAACTAAGAAACCGACTTCAACTGCCCTAAAATCCATTCATCCCCTAAAATTGTCACCCTTTGAGGTAGATTTTGTTTTTATTGATTTTCTCAAAAAGCGCTCAATCAATTTCGATAAAAAATTTATGGAACAACCTCTGAAGTATGATCTACAAAACAAAAAACTGAATCGATTCACAATTGGCGGAGTTATCGCGTTTTTTAATATCGCGATGTCACGCGATTTTAAAAAACATACAGTCGAATTGAGAACCTCCTCCATTTTTGAAGTCGGTTGATTAATTCAAATAACAACAACAGAAAAGTTATACCTGTGACACACGAACACGTATGCGAGAATGAATGTTAGTAGTAGTTGCTACGAGTAATTGAATATGAAAAATTGAAAATATAATTATTTAAATATAGATACATTTTGTTTCCAGTTGAATGTCTATTCTAGAGCAGACGTAAGCTTATAAATGTGTGTTGATGTTAGAATTATTTAGGAAGCAACCTAACAAGTCACAGGTCCTTCTTT
Organism: Carcina quercana; assembly: GCA_910589575.2. NCBI lineage: Eukaryota > Metazoa > Arthropoda > Insecta > Lepidoptera > Depressariidae > Carcina > Carcina quercana. The sequence continues at coordinate 8,269,360 of OU342429.1, forward strand.
GTATTTAAATACAGAGTTGGCAAGACCCGGCGACATAGATTGGTTAAATGGGTACGGAAGTGAACGAACTTTATTTTGTGACCGTATTTGCATTTTGTCTAAGTAAATATAAACGGTTGTAAATTAAATACAAATATTATCTATTTTAGAGGATTATAATTAATAATACAGTTATGTTTGTCACGAATTCAAAGGATGTTTTTGAAATTAGAATATATAACAACTGTTATGGTTAGATTTTTAACGGTATAAGTGTATATGGTATAAGGTTGTGCTCGTAAATCAGTAAGATTTAATTTTTCTGTCTGTAAGCCACTGACCGACTGCAGACAGCATTGGTTTAAATTCCAATTCGTAGGCAAATTTTGGACTTCAATGTGTGCAAGCAATGACCGGTTTTCGTTTTATTATATACTTTTTTGCTCGCCAAACCAGCTAATTAAGTTTTTGAAAACATTAGTAATTTTTTTCAAATATAAAAATTAAGAGTAAATAATGCTAAAAAAGGCCAACGATTGATCACACTTCCGATCATGATTTATACACACATAGTCTACTTTTTATTCATCCCGATATATAAAACAGACTGATCATCACTTACTATCAAGTGGTTGAATGCCAAGTGCAAAGTCATCATACACAATATGAAAATATACACAAGAGTATTTTCACTTGGAATAAATTCTGAAAATCACGCATACGAAGTAGCGGATAACAGCTTGTTGTAAAATAATATTGAAAGACCAGATTCAGGGTCAGCGGCGTAGCTCTGATACTTGTATGAGTATATTTTGAGAACAAACTGCAAGACATATATTAATACGCGAAGCAAAAACCTTTGTAGACCCTTTTTACGGAAATTGCCCTGATGAAGGAGAATGAAATTTCGCACACTTATAGTTTAAATATAGAAAGAGTGCGGAATGCTAATATTTGTTTTAAATTTTTAATTAATCATAGTCGAAGTTCGTCCACTGGGCGACCAATAGTATTATATAAATACTAGTTTCTGTCCGCGGCTTCGTCTACTTGGACTTCAAAAATTACGAGTATCACACGGGAACAACTTGTTTGATCTGGATATTAATTAACGCGTTCAAGAACTATGAAATCGACTTCAACTACCCTAAAAGTCTACAGAATTCATTCCCTAAAATGGGGAACATTTTAGAGGTAGAATTATATAGGGTATATATTTTGTAATTGTTGATTTTCTCAATAAGTACTATATAAATTTCGATTACATTTATATGTGACCAACTCTAAAATGACCTACCGAACCAAAAAAGAGTCATCAAAATCGGACTAACCTACAGGTAGACGTTGAGTTAAATATTCCCTTTAAAAATGTTATCGTCATTATTACAACAAAATTAAATGTTAAATTACACAATTACAACCTTAAAAAAATAGAAAATAATTAAAAGGCCATTTTAAAAGGGTTATCAATAGTATCTTCCGCGCGTTAATGCTTGCTGTGCTTTTATACGACAATATTACGCAGAGTAAGTGTTACGCATACGCGCAGGCCTTACAAAAAACACATTACTGTCATCATGGCTGTCATCTATTACCGATGTCACACATCGTGGTGATTTGTTTATATGTTGGCTCGTACCCGACTGCTTCGGGTGAAACAGGACAATGTGTTTGGATTGTGTGTTTGTGTGATAAATAAAGTGTATTTAGATTTTTGTGACGGGCGTCACATAGTATAGATGTCAGCCAGCGTTGCCAGACGTCCCAATTTGGGCGGGACGTCCCGATTTTCAAATCAAAATTAAATGTCCCGCGCGGGACAGGCTCAGTCCCGCTTTTCGGGAATAACTCGACGGTGCGTGCAGCGTACTGAGAAAGCGTGGGGGGAAAATTGCAAAGACACCACTGCCACCACCGCACAGAAATGGCACCAGCTCTTTCAACAGTTACCAAAAAAAGATACTAGGAATATGTTTAAACTAGTGTCTTTCATATTAAGTATTCCAACATCAAACTGCTTTCCTGAACGCGTTTTTTCCCAAATGAATTTAAAATGGTCGGATGCTAGAAATAAATGTTCCGTAAATTTAATAAAAGCAGAATTACTCATCCAGTTTAATCTACAGCTATCCTGTGAAGAGTTCTTCATCTTTATTAAAGAGAAAAAGGATACTTTAAAAGAAGTTAAATCTTCACAGAAATATCATGAATAAGTTATTCTTATAAATAATTATTCTCTTATTGTAAGTTGCAATTTGTTACACTCACTTCTCAGAGTTTGAAACGCCATATTTTTCTAATGAACAAAACTTTTTTTTTTAATTTCTGTTTTTTTTTGTATTCAGAAGACGAAAAAGACTTACCTATTTAACGATAGGGTAAATCTGATTTAAAATATCATATTATTATTAAAATACATTTTCTATGGATATTTTTGCTATCTATTGTCACGTGAACGTAATTTGAACTCAAATAAAAAGTTAAATATTCAAAAACTTTTGATTATATACGTTTTTTTTACTATGTCCCGCTTTCGACCAAAGAATCCCGCTTTTTTCACTGAAAATGTTCCTAAATCCCGATTTGGCAAAACAAAATCTGGCAACGCTGATGTCAGCCGACTTTAAAAAAGGAGGCTAAATTTTATGTATGGTTGTTTATAATATGTTACACGATCATTCCGCCAATTATGAATAGATTCTGATGATTCTTTTTCTATTCGGTAATGGAAATTCATTTAGAGCCTTTTGAGAAAATCTACAAAAAAAATATATACACATATAATTCTGATGAATATTTTAGGGCTGTAGTTTTAGGGCGGTTGAAGTCGGCTCAATTGCAGACAAATACCATAGTTCCGTGGCTAAATCGGGAATTCTCGTGATGTCAGCTCGATTGTCAGTCCGTCTGTTATATCCCCGTTCATTCTCCAGCTAAGACATATTATTCATCAGCCTGGAAACGTCAACTGCTGAACATATTCCTCCCCAATGGCACGCTACAATTACACATCTCGAGCTGCTGATCCTACTAATGTTATAAAAGTGCTAGTGAAAAGTTAGGACTTATTCATTAGTTAGGAAACGTCCACTTTCTACTCGTACTTGGCAAACCGCAATGCCACAACCCTATTATGGACCATGAGCTACCAAACGGCTATTGTAGCTAACTAAGTTAATGATATTAGTTTATAAGATTGTTGTAGATTAATGATATGTATTTCGTCTCCTATTTTTAGGTAATTACTTATCAAAGCCAGTGGTTCTATTTTAAGATATTATGGCAACAGAAGTTTAGTATGAAACTTTGAAGGAGCGGGATCCCGTAAAACAGGTCATTAGGGAAATATTCAGAACTTTCTTTCGAGGCGTCATTATAACACGTTTTACCGAATTATTTTTGCTTTGAATATTTGTTGCTTTGTGTCGAATCAGCAATGATTACGAATTTTGACACGTTATTTTAAAAATATTACCACATCAACATCCTATATGTCCCCACTGCAGGGGCTCAGGCCTACTCTCCCACAAAAAGTTTAATCTCATCAAAAAATAAAAAAAATATCATCAGTACAAATAAAATACCCGTTTCCATTCCGTAACCAGTCAATTTCCTACATCGTCGATTTCCACAAAGACACGGTAGTCGTACAAAAGATGTAACCTTGTGATTGAACGCTGCGCCCGCGCCGGTCGTTCCTCATTGGTAATGTACTTTAACGTGCCGAAAATTGCGCAGAAACGATGCAGGTAACAATTTGATTAAGGTCGTTAAAAATATCATGAGAAATATTATTGATTTTTTCATTTGATACAAAATGTAAATACATGATAGTTTATCTACGCACTATCCTGTCACGATCTTCAGTACCGTAGCAAAATTGTTTTTTTCTTCTTCTTCTGTTTTTCTTGTGTGTAACTGATTACTTTGTTTTGTTTTACCATATTGTTTTGCACCGGATAATTTTCATTGATTTGTTATTTAATAAAGTTATGTTGCTTTCTGTGTAGTCTCATATCTTAATGATTAGAAATATTGTTGTATATATTGCTACAATTATGATTACTAATTACCAAAAAATGAAATCGGAAAAAATGTAGCTTCATGTCTTCGTCAAAAAAAAATTTTTTTAGGTGGGTTTCGTTAATGTATTCGTGATTTTGAAGATTGTATAGTATTTATTATCTTTCTAGTTTTATATATGGAATAAATGTGGACTTATAATTTTAGGGCAATAACCGAAATATTAACTAAAACATTTACACTAGCACATCGAATTTATTTCTCAGAATAATCTGTTTCGATAGAAGTATTCATATAAAACTTATAATTTTTTAAACTTTCATATTTTTGTCTTAAAGTATTTTTTGTATAAATAAGGTAAACCATAATGTCTATATGTTCACCAAGAAACCCTGTGAGCGGTTCGCACTCAATTCAAGGCAGCACAAGGATAATTAAAGTATCTAACGAATGATCTAGTTAACGTATGCGCCCGAGCATAAATATTTGATGTTTCTTAACTAGAGTTCAAGATTATACTTCTCGTACTACCAAGGCCTCCGAAGTTCAAGTTTAAGGTCACTTATCACGAATTTATTTACTTATCTCGCGTAGAGACTAAAATAAAAAGCCTCTGGTACTTTGTAGTTGCAATAAAACGAGTAAAACTAATTTGAGGCAAGTTCTCAGGCCGGTTAAAGCTATTTAGTTTTATCTATGGTTTTATTTATCAGAAAATATCTTATTATAACTAAAAACTAGTTTTTTATGTCTGCCCAAACTATGCACATGTTTTCGGACAATCCGTGCCTCATTAATATTAAAAGGCCAAATATATTAGTAATATTTATAAGCTATGTTTGCTGTGCCTGATGACAACAACTTGGTGCTAGTATTTCTAAAGAAAATTTAGTAATAATTGTGTATGTACATAGACCTATAGTGAAAACGACAAAATGCCATACGCTTAAATAAAATGTACACAGATATACGATGGGAAACATAGATGTTATGCGCAATGCCAAGAATTTGATGTTCGTCTTGAAAATGTATTACATTGTCTATAAAATAATGTAAAACCACAATATAGAGCACATTTAACTATTCGCGTCATACTCAGCCAGATTTCAAAATAAAGCAAAAGTATGTACTCACGATTTGTTTTCTTTACGCGTTTGGTTCCAGTCTCTCTGTTCCGTGTCTCGCGAGTCCAATACCTCAATACCGCTGTCAATCGAACTATTCCCTAAGAGTCCGTCTTTGTTTTCGACACCTTGCAACACTTCGGCCCTGGACTGTTCGCTCGCCGATACAGTTTCGTCATTTTCAGACGCGAAAACCTCACAAGACACTTGTTTTGCGACGCCACCAAACTCCCTTTGTTTACGTGCGACAACGGAACCGTCGAGACCACCCTCCGACTGCGACTTCTTCCTAAACGACCACTTTCTTATAAACGACATCGCGATAGTATTCATTTAAATAACAGACACACGTGTATCCTTCGCGGTCATAATTGTAACTAAACAAATCCAAGTAACGAACGGTCGTGGTCTAATGTTTGCGGTAAATCACCAAATGATTCATATCGAACTACAGCTCAATTAAAAAAAATTATTTTTATGTGACATCGTGCTCAGCCGGTACCGAATACATAAACTGATATGAAATAATTAACATTTTAATCAATTGCCCGCAGTTATCGTGAACGCCTTCTAATTGACCCGAAATTAATGGTTATTTCGTCACTGTGCAACGCTTTCGATGGATCGTTAATAAACAATAATTAGTAACGACACGTTTATAAGCGGACATACCTTACAAGCGTCGGCGCGGTCGTTCCGGAGGTTCCCAACCGACTGGCTCCGCGGTCAAACCTGGTATTTCCACCTGAGCATCTTTGTTTTCTCTCACCGGAAGAGCAACACGTCACATGCCACTTCGTAGGAACATAACGTACTTTACATCATATTTAGATATTTACACTGAACGGAAAAATGCCACTCACGAGTGACCGCGTCGGCGTCACTCATTCTTATTGAAATTGTAGGACTGTAATGGCATAAATTACCATCAAAAGTAAGTGGCGTCACCTTATGCAGCTAATTGTTACGGACTCCTGAAACTTACGGGTGGTGCGTCGTGGCGTAGACGATACTGGATACCATATTTATTATTTTTATGACTGTCATATTGAGTTTATTTATTAGCGCATGGGTAAAAAGTATTAAAAAATTGTAATAAATAAAACTGTAATAGTTAGGGATATTATAGATTAGAGTAGTTTGTTTTTGTAAATCTTTAGGAATATAAAAACATTTGGTTGTTTTCTGAACTATGCATTTAAAAAAAAGTGAAACGCTCAATTTACATGAAGAATACATATAAAATACTTACTAGTTCTAGATTCAACATCATCAGCCGGAAAAGTTCTACCTCTAGATTAAAATAATAAAACAATGTGTTTGTTGAGATGAATATATGAATGAGTACAGTATACACGCATACTATGTTTGCTCTTCAGAAGTTCGCTACAAAACGCAGCGAATATAAATGGGAGGCAAGTTAGCGGGAGGAAAGAAATGTCCTAGTGTTGTATGTCATCTAGGGACAGTTATTATCGAAAATAATACATTCCGACTGTACATGTGCGAAATTCCGGGCGCCTGACTTCAGAGGGGCAAACATAGCGTGCGAGAAGTGTATAGATACGGTCCCATAACCGATTTTTAATTTCGGTTTAAAAATATACAAACTACCGTCTAATTCAGTTATACTTTAGGGTTCCGTTTTAAATGAACCTTTTTAATTTCGTTAGATACATACGATATATACGTGCATAAAGAAATAATAAAATGTGCATAAAAGGCCAAGTATTCTTTCACACTTACACAGACAAGCAAAATGAGTATGAATATTTTCCATCGCATTACAAGTCGCGTGCTATTGAATGGGATATTTAATATCCAGCATAAATTAAATACTCCTATTTCGACGTTGCTTAGGGATTATCCGTGTAATTGTAAATGCACTGTAAATCCGTAATATTAACCTGCATAAATGATTACTCTTATCAACTGCTGAGCATAAATACGATAAACCTAACGTTAGTTTTCATAACTATGTAATTTTATTAACTTAATATACTTCTCATCAGGAAAATCGAAACACCTTGCAAGTTTATGTTTTGTAAGGATTATCAGAAAAACCTATGAAAATTTGATTTGAATTTAGAACATTAACATTAGGATTTGAAAACTTCATAGTATTCACTATTAAACGACTATTTACATATATTCCTAAATATACTCATTTTTCTGATAATACTTATAAAACTTAAAATTGCAAGGTGTTTCGATTTTTCTGTTGAGAAGTAAATAGTGTAGAAAATATAAACAAACAATATTTATATATTTAAAATATATTTGATTTATTGACACAAGAAAGAAACAGACAGAAACAGAGATGAGGTGCATTATAGGCACTCAGTTTGCCCTGTAGAATCTATATAACTGCGTTTCATAAAAACTCACTTCGTGGGTACGTATTGTTATATGTACCTATATCTTCATTGATAAAGTAATTTCGATACTTTATTAAAAGACCACGCATTTGTACTCAAAATCTGGAGGTCTCAGGTTCGAACCTCAGCGAAAGTACTAGTCAGTATTCAGTTTAGTTGGCAGTAGAATTTTTCTTTGCCAACATAGACACAGTGACACATGTGTGTGCCGCCAAACAATAGTGTTAATAGCACAGTTGTGTTCCGATAGTGAAAGACAACAATCGGGCATCATTGAATTACCTCTATTACTTCTGTTTATTTTCCAAGCTTATTTTTTACTACCCTATCGTCACATACCTACCATCAGACGAGATAAAAACCAAGTGCAAGCCCATCTTCAGTCATCTCTATTTACTCGTATAAAACGCTTTCCTAGGTCTATAATGGACATATAATACGCCACAAGTCACTCGGGATTTGGAATATCGATTCCTTTGATGATATAGAATACCACTAAGAGAGTATTTTCGACGCAAGCCAAGCCGAGAGCGGAATAATAGCTTTTATATATATAAAAACCAAGCGCATGTCGGCCCACGCGCAGTGTAGGGTTCCGTAGTAGCCCGTCACAATAAATAACACTTGTTCCCCGTACATAACCAAGTTACACAACCAGCACTGGCAGAGGACAAATAATTCCTATTCCAAAACCGGGTTCATGATTGTTTTCTTTTGCATAATTTAACATTAGTTAGTTTAGCAGATGGAGGGCTATTCAACGATACCCGACACAATGACAACAATATTTCACCCTCAAGTCCCGTAAAAAAATATTTTTAAATATTATAACTTACCACTTTGTTGACGTCAATAATATGCATACTCGTATCAAATTACAGGTTTCTAGTAGTAAGAGTCTCTGAGCTAAGCCGCGGACAGACGTACAGAGCGAAACTGTAAGGGTTCCTTGTTTGACTACGGAACCCTAAAATGTAAGAAACTACAACGACACCCTACCCTTAGTCAAGATGCACACCTGATTATTATTTAGTAATTACACTATCGATGGTATCAGTATTGTCTAATTACGAAACGTTATCTTTGTTTTGAGATAAAGCACGTTGTTATTTATTGGTTTGTAACAGTGTTTCGTAATGACGAGCACGTTTAAGTTTGTATCAATGGTTCTGTGATAAGGATTGCGTGAGTTAACCTTGAGCGGCACACTTGGCCTGGCCATGGAGTCCCGGATCTATGTATTACACGATCTCAACATAACTTCTCGTGGGTGTCAAAGATGATTCAGGAGAAAAATAAGATGTCCAACAGCATTTATAACTAGCTTTTGTTTTGTTTTCATGTATAATGTGTTTGAACTTGGCCTTCATCTCACCTGATGGTAAGTGCCGATAAAGCCGTTAGATGGTAAGCGTGCGCACCCAGAAGCCTCAATCTAATGAGGTGCTGGCACTGCTACGTTTCATACCGGAACACAATAGTGCTATTAATACTGCTGTTTGGAGGCAGACTCAGGTAACATGATGGTAGCTAACAAGGCGGACATATAAAATGCCCTACCATCAACCGAACCGAACTCGGGACCTCTGGATTGTAAGTTCAGGCATGTAGGCCACCAATCCGCTAGCGTAAATCAGGAAATTCTTCATTGAAGTTCATGAGCTCCTTTTTTCATGACGCATCTATGAGGAATCTACGATCGGATTCGGAACGGACGATCTACGCATGGAGAAACACTGTTTCCCATAAAACAGATTTATTCAAGTTTGGGAAACAGTTGCTCTCTCAGTTTCTGACATCGTTGACTTGGTAATTAGGAATTTGTCAAAACCTAAAACTTATTTCCTTGAACATATTATTCCTTAGCAGCCTTTCCTTCTTTATTTCCTTAATTCCTCTCATTTCCTTTTCCTTCTGATCTACGTTTATTTTGACTATGGTTTATCCATTATATAGTTTTATATATTTACTAGAATTATAGTACGTTATTATATCAAATTGATGTTGCACCATTTACCCCTTATTAATAATACGATTCTTGTGACTCAAGGTCGCCTGGAAGAGATTTGCCACTTAGCGATAAGGCCGCCTTCATGTACCATGTGTTCTTTTATCTTGTGTGTGTTGTGTGTACAATAAATTTGAATTGAATTTGAATAAGTTTTTGTTAATGCAACATTAACTGTCTTAAAGGTGTACATGTAAGAAATATCAACCGACTTCAAAAAAGGAATAGATTCACAATTCGACTGTATGTTTCTTTTTTTATGTATGTTACGCAATAACTCCGCCAATTGTGAATCAATTCTGATGATTCTTTTTTTGTTTGGTAGAGTGGTCCCACATGACTCGGTGGACTCAGAAGATGATGACACATTCTTCTGATTAGTACTACGTATATAGAACTTTATCAGAAGGGGGTCTAGGCTTCAGAATTGGATGTTATTTCGTGGATGGGTATGCGAATGCGACTAAGGAAAAAAACAATTCCGGAGATGAGCAGCATCTACCTATGACACAACATCTTACTGCGATCACCAATCCACCTACTAAGCGTGTTGATGACAAAACTACATACTACTTATTTCTTGTCCATAGTGAACTTACAGATTCTGCATACCAATAACAGAAAGAGAAGAGCTTAATGATCACTAGTCATACGTAGGTATTCATTAACAAAGATTTGCTGAGTAACGGTTGACTTTGAACTTTTGGCTCTTTCGACTTTGATAATGAACTTTGACTTTTATGGTTTCCAGTGATTGGACACGGCCGTGTGGCTAGGAAGTCAAATCTTTATTGTGTGTGAGTTTGAGTACATAAGATATGCAAAATACTTATAAAACAGTTCAGACAAAACCCTACCTTTTCAGATGTACACACATAACAAATTTAATTTTAAAATATTGTTCTTCCACTTTAGATAAGGTTCACCCCATTGGGTGTTTGTAAATGTAACTTAGCGGATAAATTCAGGTGAAGAGCCGCGTGTTTACATATGTATCAACAACATATTACTGCGACTACCAATCCATCTGCTAAACGCAGTGATTACGGATAGTCCCTTCGTGGAAAGTCTGACGAATCTCATGTATCACGGAAGGCTCGTGTCAATGTCCAGAAACGAACTTAAGGAGCTGATGATGACGATAAAGTGGAGTTAAAATATAACCTAACACTACGGGTGACGGACGTTGGGAAAGCAGACCAAGTCGCAAGCGAACTTGTAACTATAAAGTAATAAACTATAAAATTATTGCAATATCATTTTTAGGTTTGAGTTAGATAGGTGTCTAGTTGTCTACATTAGATAAACAATGATGTTTGTAAGTAGAGTTTATTTGAGTCCTAGCATCTTCAGTCGAACAAGAGTCAAAACGATCAAGTAGGAAAAGCGGCAACTTCATAATACATTATTAGTTAGAATTACCACTTATCTGTACATAGTATTATGATGATCAAGTATGGTTTGTATAAGGAAGAAATTCATTTTGTTCGTGTCTTGGATCTATATAACGAGGACAAGGAAGTATCGAGGACCCCATAACATAATTATATACCTCACAATTAGTAACTGTACCCTGACTATGACCACATTAGCTCATGTATTCCATACCAACTGGTTGAATAGGCGCTCCATTAGGATTAGGTACAGCCATTCTCTACAAATATTAAGAGGGTATGCTGGTGTCAAAGCGCCCATACAAACGTAGTCCAGTCATATTTTGAGTATTAAGCTATGAAAATCTATGAAATTTTCAAGACACAATCTAGAAACAAATATATGTGTCGGTGGTGAGTCAGATTTTCGTTTAAATATATACTTCCAGAGTTACAGGGCGTCAAATAATTGTATTTTACGGTAGTAAAAAGCCCCAACTTTGAACCTGATTTACAAGAGTATTTATCAATTTAGAACAATTTGGAAAAACCACCGACATCTGAAATTTCATTAGTATACTGTATTAAAAAAATGGTTACATAATATACTGTATCCTTCAAATGATCCCTGGACTACGAAACATCCAAATAACGGGTGGATAACTTCGCGTAGTGTACGAGTATGCTGTCTCACCGTACGCGCTCGGGTAGGATAGGGCTCGGATAGGGACAGCTACAAAACAATGCAACCTTGAACGCGGCCACGTGGTCTCACCAACATAGCCTCTTAAGTTTCTTTAAAATAATAAGCCTTTCCTCCGAGCGAGGTACGTATCGACGTCATTACAACATTAGGTTGATCATACAAAAAAATATCCTGATCGTAAAACTGGTTCCACAAGCAAATCCGCAGTTTGATTGCTCGATGCGAAGTACGTATATTTTGAGTTAATAATAAACTAATACGTCATAGTAATAAATAGACTTGAGAATAGTTGTGAATTAGTATAAAATCTGATAGGTGATACGCGTGTAAAGGTGTCAATTACGAAAAAAAATAAAGCGATAAATACATTTAAATATAGAAGCTTATGAAATAACTTTATCCATCCTAAACATTCAAACTCATAGATAAATTAATACTGATGTTTTCACTACTTTAGCGTAGTTTTAAAAATACTTAAGTAATATTTGGAGTTAAGTATCGACTTTGATATTAAAATATAAGTATTTCTTTGTATCGCCCTTGTTAATTTAGTTTTGTAAAACTTCCTGATCGAAGGGTGCCGCTGGATGTCCCGTGGCTCGGGACCGGTTTAAGAGGTCAAAGTGAAGAAAATAACTGAAAAATCATCGTTGAAGATAGCTGATAATAGATAGTACATACCCGATAAATGGTAGATTTGTTAAAATATATTTATTGCAATGCTAAGTTTGCATATAAGTATTAAGTATACAAATCAACACAAACATACTGACACTGCACATCTTAAATTATAAACGCTCACCATTGTAAAGGAACATAAGAACGATATATAGTATCGTTGCCCAACATGGCACAATGTTGTATCCTCACACTTCAGTACAATTAAACTCTCGGATTATTGCGAACTTATATTTTTAAGTGAGGTAATCGAGTATAACTGTATTAAAAGCTTGCGAGCTACTACTTAGAGAATAGACTGATTTCGAGTGGCCGCGAAACATTGGCGAGGAAACACGTTCTTAAATATTATATGTAATTAAAATGTAGATATACAGTGTGGGCAACTATTGAGTGGTCCCGGAATGACTAGAGTTGGTATCATCATTTCAAAGACCAGGAAGTTCAAAATTGAAAATGAGCAGACAAATTTTTATATGACTTAAATAGGTCGTTTTAAATTCATGAAACAACAATTAGCACTAAATATCGAATTCAGCTTTACAAGTATAACCCCCGTTATTCACTTTTCAAACATTGCTCGTAGATTTAACAGATGTAGCTTAACTATGATTCACAAGTCCTTGTGTAAAATCCAAAATATTTCGTAGAAGCATGGACATGGGTTGATTCCAAATATCGGAGCGGAAAATATGAAAGGTCAATAACACGACAGTGTGTTGTGTCGGACCCGGCGCGGCGAGCCGGGTAGCTAGCCGGTTGCGAATGTCTGAAACCTTTATTTCACGGTCGTGTTGCATGAACATAAAATCACTACAGCGGTTTTAAAATATGTAGGTAAGTATATGAGAAAGTGATAATTACCTAAATCCTATATAAACGTCTTTAGAAACATGCTAAATTGTAATACAAGTACATATGTACTTCAATATTTATTAAGATAACTAATGCTTATTAACCAACTTTAAATAAGGAGGTTATCAATTCGACCTGTATGTATGTAATATTTCAAGAACTGCCCAGTTTTCGTATATGTTAGTCTATATCAGCTTCTACACAAGTGTGACAAATTTCAAAAGTTATGTATATTTGTTCTCGCATATCTCCGGAACTACAAGTTTGATTTAAATAATTCTTTTTTGTTGAACTAGGTATTGTTCAGCTTAGGGAAGACGGCAAGTTTCATCAAAATCGGTTCAGTACTTTTTGAGATAGGGAATGCTAAGTGTGTATTAGACAGCTGACTTACAAGCATTGCCTTTTAGGGAAGTTGAAGACGGTTTCTAGTTATATTTGAACGCGTTTACTTGTCGAATAAAATGTACATCCATAGCTTAATCTTCTCTATCGACTTTATATAAAAATCTAGAATTCTAAATGCACTACTTTATTCCTTAACAATGACTTACCCTTATTTTGTTACATACAAATCTAATAAACAATATATCCACATGTACAATACATAATATGAAGACGTTGTCAGACAGCAACGACGACAATGCACATTACGATCTATTAATCACCCTAATGAAATGATCTTTGACCTCAGGGACAGGTCAGCTAGATAAGTCGGAATAATTAATTATTTGTCCTGACAATGTTATATGATTACACATAATCAAACTGCAAATACTTTAATAAGTATTAGCGTATTTTTTATGAGTGTGCACATAACGTTTATCTCACCTGATGGTGACGATCAAGTGACGATAAGGCAGGTGGGATAGAAAGCGTAATCACCCAGAAGTCTCAAGCTTATGGAGTGTTGGCTCTGATAGCTGTCATACCGTCACAATAGTGCTATTAGCATGGCTGTTTGGCGATATAGGTAACATGATGGTAGCTAGTCAGACATATAGAAAATTACCACCACCATCATATCTAGAAAGTTCAATTATGGATCATAAACCCGGTGGCTTTTATTGAAAGTATTATATGCAGAAAGATCGGATAAGATTTGTCAAATAGTGATATTTGACATCAAGTCCATCTTTTTAAATGAAAGATAAACTACATACCTGTAAGATTTCATAGTAATGTCAGAACTATTTTGTGCCTGAAGGGAGGCAAGGAAATTAAAGCTGACCATAAAAATGAACATACATTTATTAAATTACAAAATTTAGTACTCTAAATTATAAACATTTTATGATAAGGTACCAGTTGTGTAACCAATGTATTAACTATCTTTAATAGTTGCATGGACAGGGATATATTTGTAAAACATCTGTACTGTGGAGGTACCAAAACATTTCTTATTGTACTAATAATCAAAGTTACTTATATAATTAATACTTATTCTAAATATACTCAGTGCGCTTAATATAGAAAAATAATCCACTTCGTGAACCAATAACAAAAGCATTACCTATCCATACATACAAAAAACTTGTCATATATACCTATTCTATCACAATAAGTCTAATAATAATTTGGAATATTACTAGGATAGTTACCAGCCCGCACAAGTTTTTATAAAATAGAATACAAATTACTTTTTAATGGGCTTACCTATCTAGTCGTGTGTACAATGTATTTTAATAGCTTGATCATGTCGTTTTGTATCTTTCATATTCAGTCATCCTGAAGTCATAACAAAGGACTTTAAATTAATTATTCTATAAATTCCTATTCTTACTGCTTGGTACATCCATAAAATATATGAGCATGTAATATAGAAGACAAAACACTTGAACAAGTGACAGTTAAAATGTGAATTAAAGCCACAAGTAAGCAGTTACTTGTTTTAGATGGGTGTCCTGTTTGTGGATATCAATTTATTGGATGATTATTTTATATTTTGGATAAGTATCTTATTCTAAAGTGACTGTTTTATCGGTATGGGAAAACCTTAATCTTATTAATTTTACGGATGTACTTTAATTTCGTATAAAATTGGTGTTTTGAGTGATCACAGTTTGTAATATGGCATTTATTGATAAAGTACAAGTAAAACTGTTTTGTAAATGCAAAGAAGCTGCAAAATATTCAGTCTTTCCAATTTATAATTTAGGACCATTGGTGTAAGCGCCATCTATTAATTTCTAATAAAACTATCTCTTGAAATTATGAAATTATTAAAAGTTTTATAATAGACATATTTGAATTGAATGCTTGCTGATACAACTCAATGAACGTTTAAAGATCGAAAATCTTTATAAAATTGCATTTGCTCTTCATCACATCTGAGACACAGATTATTAGGGCTAAGTAAAACCCGCAGGGTGGCAGTGCGCTAAACCAGAAACTTGAAATTTCACACACAAACACTTTTACACATTTTAAAGTTTAGATAAATTAAATTTCGATTTTTTTGGCAAACAAAGTAATTGCAATGTATTATCTCTTGGTGTTTAAGTTCTATCAGTTTTCAGACATCAGTATAAATAAGATGGTATATGATCATCATTTTTCACAACTGTGGAAACTATTATCTATCACCAATACCACAATCTGCTTTGTTAGTCCCATGACAGATGTGTTCATTTCAGGATACATTTTGTAAACCTAAACTTAATTTGATAGTATCGCGTTTAGCCATCTCTTTCTAATTACAAGCACTGTAGAAGGACAGCATGACTTGCTATTTGAGTTTAGGATCAGATAATGTATTCAGGAACCAATACCGATAACTCATTGGTGAATTTTACTAATTTTAGATTCCTAAGTCACATTCTCAATTAATAGCTACATTTTTCATAGTGGCTAATTGCCATTTTTTTATGT
Source organism: Carcina quercana (assembly GCA_910589575.2). Taxonomy (NCBI): domain Eukaryota; kingdom Metazoa; phylum Arthropoda; class Insecta; order Lepidoptera; family Depressariidae; genus Carcina; species Carcina quercana. The sequence continues at coordinate 8,285,355 of OU342429.1, forward strand.
ATAGGTACAGGCTGACATGTCCAATTAATACTGTCATTAACATGTAAAATCTTAGAAATATTACATTGTTATTAATTTTATAATAGTAACAATTAGTTTAATGCCTAATACAATAGGATAAATGAAAATACTCATTACCTAGATAAATGCAACAAACAAATTGACAAGCACCTCTATACCAACAAAATTATTGGTTCAATACATCATTGTTATAATTTAGATTGATAAAGGATTGTTCAGACATCATTGAGGTCAATGTGACAATTGACATGATTTGAAACAATGAACTAAAGACAAGGAATGGCTTTGTGTACCTGCATTTGAAATTCAACATATGTAGTTTTTTAGTGTATCGGTAACATCTAATTAGAAAATGTAATTAGATAATTGTAGTTAGCAAAACTGTATTTTTCATATACATTTTTGTAAACTGATTTTTTTACTAACTTCATAGTGTATAAATGCTTTTGTATGTTTTTGATACTAATAACATAAATAAAAGTACAATATCTAGAGTTAAATGACAATATATCAAAAATTACACATAGTTAATAGATTATAGAATTGAGTTTATAATTACATTAATTTTGGTAAGGAATTTGTTTTGATTTTTCCCATTCAAATTTTTATTGTATATTTACACAATTTAATCATGGTTAGATTTTATATTTATGCCATAAACAATTTAGCAAACCAGATTTGTAAATTATCTTGCCTAAATTTGTATCTAGAAAAGCTATGTATAGCATAGCCTAGATTTGATTAATATATCAAAATAAATTGCATTATAAAAATAATGGTACTAGAAGATATGTAGGAGAAATACTTTGAAAAGTAAAATATTAGAAAAACCAATGAATAAGATTGTATACACTAGCAAATTCAATCTTATTCTTTGCTTTAAAAATCCCATGTCTTCATGATTCATTTAAAGATTATATACTTTTTGATTGGTTCTGTTGTAGGGCACAAGTTTGGAAGGAAAATTCTGAGCCAGAACACAATTTTATAGGTAACTCATTCAATTAAAATTTTGCATTGATACTGGAAACTACCATTAATTTGTAGTTTCAAAATGTCAATTAATTTTAATATGGAATTCATACAGAGCAGAGTACTCATAATCTCTCTACATGTTTGTCATTTGATTTTTTATTATGAAATAACTTTATCTGTCATTATTTTTTTGATTGAATTACAGTTTAAATGAACTCTAAATCTTAAAACAATATGAAACCAATCACTGGATATCAGTCTTTCTATACAAAAATTGTTAGTTTGAACACTTGAATGCATAATCTAACTTAGCTACTTAGTCTTGTGTGATTAGTCATTGTGTCACATTTTAGTAGTTGCCTCTAGGGAGCGCAAGAGTGGCGCGCGGGCCATATACTAGAAACGATCCTTGGAGGCATGAAGGTCAGGGTTAGTCAGGTACTGGAGCTCCTGCAACTCTTGGAATTTTTCATGGTCCCTTATGTGTGCGTAGTTCGCCGACAAGCACATCAAATAATGGACCAAGCTCAATATAACTAAAACACAAGACACCATCGCCAATATGAACATAAATTCTGCTTTTTCAACATAATCTTTGCAAAACAGCTTCATCTTGTGAGCCTCACAGATCCTCAGGTCTTCTTGTTTGACTGTTGAAGGGAACATGAAGTCGAATTGTGTAAAGTCGATGCATGTTTGCAATTCTATGTTTTTGGGTTTAGAGCACAATTTCCAGAATATCGTGAATAGGAATGTTGTTATGACTAAAAAGCCGAGTAGTAGTATCCATATGAAGGTCAGGATGTACGTGATTATCATAAACACAGCGCAAGAGATTCGGCCGCCAACCCGGGCTCTCCAGGCTCGGTACACTTTCTGTCTAGTAGCTCCCGTTGTTAGGCAACCTAGGCATAACAACATAAATCCTAGAGCAGCCATACAGGCACTCCCAACGATAAATATCATCTGTAGGGCTTCAATCCAAATAAGTCTGAAGTGGAATACTTCGTCGAACATAAGAATTGAAAGAGCGGAACCTCGGTACATTGTGCCACAAAACACCCCCACGCCCAAGCAACACATAATGGTCGCAATGAGGGTTGCATGGGGCACCCTCGTCAGGCAACGTTGACATCCGTCGCCCATTTTAGTACGCTGTAAGTTAACACTAAATCACTTCAGAAAACTCAAAATAACGCGTATTTTTATCAATAAAATCACAAAAGAGAAAGTTTACAATGCCCGTTTGAGTCACTTCTTTGTTTTTTAATTTTTAATGGCTCTGGCAGCGGCTGGACTCTGGCATTTTACTTTTAATATAATTTATGATTCATCGCGCATGACGAAACAGCCTAGATTATATAGCTTCGTTTAAAACAAAACAATAAAATGTGATAAAACTAATCTATGTGTGATTAATTTTCAGCAGTAGGCTAATAAAACTGATTTAATAAAATATGCTCCTTCAGATAATGATGAGATTTCATTTTAAATTATTAAACGAATACAAAGCTGTCTGCCATTGTCAATGTCAAACCATACTATCCACAAAACGTCAGTTCTGACACGTCGCATTGGATAAATGGATAATATATTGGGCTTTAGATTGTAGATTTTGCAAAAAATTGTGTAAAGATTATTAAACTTGAGGCCGGATTATAGTGATTCTTCTATTTTTTTATTGTAGATGCGCCTTTAAACTGCCACTTAGAAAGCAGATATAATGGAAGCACTCTATCACCAGACTAACCAGTTGATTCAAGAAAGTTCTGATTTGTTTGCTCAACTAGAAAAGACTACTGATAATTGTGAAGAAATTGAAAATGCGATACAAACAAAGATCAATAATATTAATGCGTAAGTCTAAATTCCCGTGTTTCCCACATCTTGATATTAATCTTTCTTCTATTAGTTTATAATTGAAATTACTTAAATAAAATATTCATGAATTAATGAAGTCTGTCACGTTTCAGGAACTGTGAGAAGTTGGATGTGTTTGTATTCAAAACTCCAATAAATCAACGACCAATGGCAAAAATGAGAGTGGACCAATTGAAATATGACAATAAACATATTCAGGTAATTTTAAGTAAAACAGTAGTTGGTTGGAGTGCACTAAAGGAGTGCACTAAACATGCAGGTAGAGCTGCGAAAAAGCTATAGAGTGAATTATTCTTACTAGCAATTTTAAGACACTGACTAGCGAAACTATTTTGTTGATTTGCAAATTATTAATTAGTTTCAGATTTTTTAAGAGTTATTTTTGGAGTTTACTCCTTAAAAACGATTTTCATATATAAACTGGGGTTTGAAAATATATGGGAGTAAAATCGAATTCATGATGGCACACGTACAGAGTCACACAATGTTAGTCGAAAATTACAGAGTATTACAGAGATAGAGAGTAGTGAGTGAGTGAGAGATATACTGTTAGAAAAAGTTAAACCACAGCTAGATGTATACTGGCTGTATGCATAGGTGGCCAGTATTTCTTAGCATGGAGACTGCGGGTCTCTGTGCTGGAGGTGTGCTGCAGATGTATGTGTCAATATACAGTGGAGCGCTTACATAACCATATCAGATCACAGATTAGGTACTAGTTACTACGTAACTACGTTGTATGAGATATTAACCTACAGTCAAATTGCCGAGGTTTTATCTTTAATTTTATTTTTAATTGATTTTAATATACATTTTTATCAATTTATATTTATCTCAAGTTTGAAAAAATTTCCAAGTGAATATAACTCGCAAATTATAGTAAAATATTGAATTATTCAAGTGAAAGTGATCCAGAATTTGAAAAGCATGTAAATGCGGTAAAAACCTTATATCATGCAGGCTCATAGTAATATAAAAAATGCATTCATTTACCTGTATTCACTACTATATTTATTTTATAATTGATCATAAGGAGTAAACTGCAGTCATGCGTCGGAGCTGACACACACACACTTTTTTATACTAATTTACTTATATTGTCTTTTGTTCTGTGCTAAAAATGACAATATACAACATAATAATAAATTGATTCCTACTACAGCATTGCAATTTTTCAGGCTTCACTAACAAATGCCCAGAACAAAAGACTGAGACGTGAACAAGAGAGGAATGAAAGAGAACAGCTGCTCAGCAGAAGGTTTGTTGGTAGTGATCACACTGCCATCACTGTGGACTACATGGCTCAAGAACAATCCTCACTACATAACTCACATAGAAATGTTGATGAAATGTTACACACAGGCAAGTACTTATTCACCATTTATTTTGAGCATTATATCTACATGGGTCTCATTTAGATGTAATAATAAGCTTATGGATCAAGCTCTGATTGTCATAACAACCTATACAGACACTTTTGTATATGGTTAGGTTATGCTAATAATTTATTCCACATCTTACCTGATACTAAGTGGGAGTTAGGCTGTATAATGGTGTTACCCAGATGCTTTAACTACCAATTTGTAATTTTATATTGTTGTTTCTGTAGCAGTTTAACTCCATCTATTAGTAGGTCTAGGTCTAGGCTAAATACTGCAAAAGTCTTGCTAGGGATGTGAGGGATTACCACTACACCATGCATAGTGACTGCGTCACTCCCATACATGTAACGTTGAAATGAATATTTTTTTCACACCTATTGTTGAATAGTTCTTCCAAAAATATTAAGGGTCTAGGACTACTTTTTGAGTGAGGGATCCGTTTGCTAAATATTTTGTCAGAATCGAGCCCCATCTAGTAATCTAAACAGTTTTCTAGTAATGATCATAAACTAAGTTTTCGACTCTGGCAGTGCTTACGTTTGAAATTCTATTCTATCTTCTCAAAGGTACAGATAGATAGTATACAATATCATCGTTTATTTTAGTTGGTGGTAGGGCATTTTCTTTGTTCACCTGACTAGCTACCACCATGTAACCTAAGTTTGCTGCCAGCAGTGTTAATAGCACTGTTGGGTTTTGGTAGGAAAGGTAGCAGAGCCAGCACCTCATTAGCTTGAGGCTTCTGGGTGTGCATTTTTACCATCCAATGGCCTCGTCACACCACCAGGTGAGATGAAGGCCAAGGGCAAACCCATCATACATTAAAAAAATTATATTTGTCAATGCTAAAAGCTTGAGTAATTATTTCTCTTGTGAACTTAAGCCTCTACAAATGAACTTGTTTGTAGTTTTCGTATGTGTTTACGCTAGACTCTGACCCTGTATGACGTGATTCCTTTAGACTCGTTAACTACACCGTTGATGACGCTTGTCCACGATCGATTATATACATAATATACCATGGTTTTTATGTGTAATCTGTGCGAGCTATAAAACAGCGTGCTAACTTTGTATCGAGTCCCAGTCTAGGCTCACACGGCAGTCATCATGAGTGTAATAATGTGATACAATTCTGTTATAGGTTGTGAACATAAAATTTATATCGACAACTTTACAACTTTATCAATAACAGCTGGGCTGTATTTCGTACATACAGCACAGCTGTTATTGATAAAGTTGTAAAGTTTTGTATCTAATTGATACGGTTATTTTCTAACACTCTTGTGATGTAAAATAAAAATTATGATTTAAAACAAAATAAGAATAGTTACGTAATGCAGTATTTTTTAGAATTTATTTAAATCTACATAGCGTGGATGTAAAAAAAATTCTACGTGAAGAAAAATAAACAGTTGTTGGTGTGTCATTGTAATTTAAAACGAAAATATGTGAAACCAAATTTCTTTGGAGGTCTATTTACCTAAATATAAAATTTAAGCATAAAAATATCAAAAAACTCACCACATTTTTGTGTCAGGTATGAGCACCACAGATAACTGAAACCCGTTACACCTGAGGTCCTGACTGGACAAGTAAAAATAACAAAGCCAGTGTTTTTGTTAACACATCAGGCCGAATCATTAACGAATACTAAGATAAGTTTCTCAGAATACTAAGATAAGTTAATGTGAGTAGAAGCCAGGTTTTAGTAGAACGAGAGCTGCGTTATTTACAGCATCCGTCCTCCCTCACCTCCGCCGCTCAATTAGTAATAATTACATATATACAAGCGACAACAACGCGTTCGTGTCGCAAGCTATTGTGTTAGACGTAAATGTTAGAATAAATTGATCGCCGACTTGATCATACGTACATCTGATAATAACAAAACATATTTTAGTATGCTTGTTACTCGCAGCAGTTTTCTGCAAACCTTCCTGTAGCTGGCATTACACGTTGACACCTAGGGCAGCGAGCGTTTGTGTTAATGAGGCATGCAAGCGGTGGTTTTAACGGCGTCGTTGTTTTGGTCTTGATTACTTGTCGATGTTTAAGTAGCATGTATAAGTAGATATCGATATTGAAGGCATCTTCTAGTCGCCATCGTTGTCAGGTGATATTTGTAGTCCAGCGTTGAAAATTCTGTGAGATATACCGTGAGAGTAATAACAAATATCATGGATATTTGTCCAGCACAGTAGTGGGAAATCATAGTGAGCTGCATAATATGAGCCTCCTTCATAGATCACTATGACGAACTTTTCACGATGTTTTTTTTTCTCACGGCGGGTTGTTTGGTGATCGCAGTGAGATGTTGTTAATGCGTAGAGGTAGAAGCTGCTGCCTGAAATTTTCCCTTGCTTGCCTTTTACAACACCTACGATATGGTTTGAGGCGACCCTATTCTAAAGCCGGAATACATTGCTAGGATGTTTTATAAATCTGAAATATTTAATATACCTACCTACATTTAAAAAAAAACGTCCCGCAAATCCGGAACCCAGGCTTATTAATCTTAAAACGTTATTATCTACATTATCATATTTTGGTCTAGTTTTTAATATAAAAATATTAAATACGAATAAAGGCAACACTTAACAAAAAATAATTTTAGCATCAATGAAATTACTAAATTAAAGTTTTCCATTTAGTAGAAAAAAGGATGTTTTGGTATACCTAAACAAAATACTACAAAAAATTTAATACATATGTTTATTTTTAATGGTTTACAAAGTTCAGGCCGGAATTGAAACGTCTCTTTTTTATTTGCTTTACGAAAACGTGTACATAATTGTTATTTGTATATTTGAATGATTGATTTATTAGTGAGTAGGTGCCATCACGGGCGACGAATAGGGAATAAATGAAAATTGAAGAAAAAAAACGTTTGGCCTTTAATTGATCAAAAGTTGAAAATCCAATAAAATCATGAAAACGGCGACGTTTCCAAGCCTTGCAACGTAGTGACTATTAAATCAGAAACTCGTTATGTTAATTTTAATTATTTACGGCGGCAGTCGTAACTAAATCGTACATATTTATATGAATCTAAATTTAACGTGAGAAGTTGAAAAATATGTCCTTCAATCAACAATAGTAAGTATTTCCATGTTTTGTTTAAATCTGATTGATGTTTAAGGAAATACGAGACATCAGATATGGCCATGTGAACTTTCAAGTAAACAATCTATTCAGTTTTTGTTAAAAAAAGTTTAAAATAAATCAAAACCCATATTATCAATATATTATAATACTACATATGTGGATATTTAGAACTAAATGATATACCTATATCAGGTTACATTTGCTTCGAAGGCTATAATTTGGGTGTATAGTCTGTAAGCAACATCACTTGAACATTTATTACAAATACCCCAAAATGTACAGACTATCCTATCCTTTCTTTTTTAGGGTTCCTTACCCAAAGGGTAACCAACGGGACCCTATTACTAAGACTTCGCTGTCCATCTGTCACCAGCTCAGATCACCAGGTTGTATCTCATGAACCGTGATAGGGAGATAGTTGAAATTTTCACAGATGATGTATTTCTGTTGCCGCTATAACAACAATTACTAATAAACAGAATAAAATAAATATTTAAGGGGACCCCATACAACAAACGAGATTTTTTAGACGTGAGTTTACACGTATTAGTAGCGCCATGTAGTGATGAGTAGCAAAACTTGAGACGACTGATTGTGTCATTGATCGCCTTTAGACTTTTGGTGAGGGCGTGGGTGTTAAAAAGGATCATTTTAATGAACTGGCTAGATGTACGCAATACGACGTTGCTAGCATTCGGACTTTGTTAATTCAAATTTGTTTTAATTCCAGGTTCAAACATCCTGGGAACGCTCAGAGACAACCGGGCAACCTTGAAGAACGCCCACAGAAGAATGATAGACTTGGCCAACACGCTTGGTCTGTCGAACGCGACAATATCCCTCATAGAACGAAGAGTGTCTCAAGACAAATATGTACTGTTCGGTGGGATGTTCGTCACACTGTCTGTTATTGTGATTGTTATTATATATTTTTTATAGTTGTTTTTATCACTGTGAAGAAAAGTGGGGTCTGGATGGCTACGATATCTCTCCATGTGTGTGTAGAGATCATATCAGTTCTAACACCTTTTCGGTTAGTTCATTGCTTCTGCCTGAAACATTTCTCCCAGGGGTAATTCATACCCACATATTGCTCCTATTTTCAACCGACTTCAAACAAGGAGGAGGTTCTCAATTCGATTATGTTTATGTATGTATGTTACGCGATAACTCCGCCAATTAGGAATCTATTTTCTTGGTTATGTTTTTGTTTGGTAGAACATACTTCAGAGGTCGTCCCGTATAAATTTCATCGAAATTGATTCAGTGCTTTTTGAGAAAATCAACAAAAAGCAAATATGCCTCTAAAGGTGAACATTTTAGGGGATGAATGCTGTAGACTTAGAACAGTTAAAGTCGGTTTCTAGTTCTTTTTGAATGCGTTGCTTAAAATATGCTTTAAATCTAGACCTATAAGCGTATGTTACAATAATGTAAGAGCAATAGGTGGACCTAAATTGGGACTCGTTGCTTGGGGAAACGTTTTAGTATCAGTAGATGGACTAACCGCAAATATAGTGTCCGATCTAGAAGCGAGTATTGACAATGGCATCAAGGCATGCTGTATTGAATTTTAGACAAATCATAACATGTGATAAAATTGTAGTGACGTCACGGCTGGTTGCAAAAACTAGCAAAACTAGTAATTGGAAGGGGTGAAAAAATAGTCTAATAAATGAATGGCCCCAAGGTGGATATGAATTGTGCCTGGGAGAAATGCTTCAGGTGCAATAGATTGACTAACCGCTTTAACATCGTCAAGGCTGTACCGTATAGCTTTATAATTTTGTATCGGTGTTTGTTTACGGGTTTTCCGAATGGATTGAAACGAAATTTTTACTTATTTATCCTATGTTGGAAGCGCATTATGTTTTTGCAGAATGTGCAGTGCTCGATGTTCCTTGTTCTGCTAGTTAACTAAGAGACTGTGTTGACTTTACGAACACGTCGTCTCTGCGTTACCATTACTGCGCATTCCTGTTAGATTGTGTACATGTATTATTTGTTTTTAATGTCTCTAGGTGTACAATAATTTCTGTATAAAGATCAATTATAAGCGAAAATGTTTATTTTGAAGAAAAAAATCTTTTATTTTCGATTTCACATTATTATTGTAGTCACAAAAATCGTACACTAGTTTGGTCCCACTTTGCTTTTCTGCTTTTGAGGGGATATTATTGTGGTAAACCTTATATGATAAATAAAAAAGATAATTCAACAAAACATAATTTCGAGAGTGAAGCTAATTTTTGTGAAACAAAACTGAGGAATTAACATTTCTTGTTGAACATTTGTAGATTTAATCAGTTGTTTGTTTTACTCTAACAAGCTGACCTTATTTTGGAAAAAAATAGGCGGACAAGTTAAATTTTTTTTTTCATAACTAGAAAATAAATTCATATCTTTGTAGAGCTGCCCATATTTTTCCTAAAATAATTGTAAAAGTCAAAGCATGCCTGCTGCGAATTATCGATGCATCGCAGTGAAGTTGTTTTTGTGGTTTTGTCGTGACTGCTGCTTGTATATAATTTTGTGTCTAATTTTATGCTCCGTTATTTTTATCCATATTTTATCGATTAAATTATGTGTAAATTGATGTCTTCTTTAAAAATAACGAATTAACTTTTCCAACACCAGATTAGGTGAATATTACCTACAAGTAGAACTAAAAACAAAGTTGAATTTAAAAATTTCAAATCCCTCAAAAGCATTACCTAACAAACAAGATTCACAGTTGCTAATCTACTATAACTTGGTGACTGTCTTGTCGGGGTCACAGTAAGGCATTTTTGGCTGCACGTGTGGGCAAGCAAACGCCACGTCTTCTTCCTTTTTCTCGGTGCAGAGGTCTTCAGCCGGGGGTGGGTCGGTGCAAGTCTTCAATGGGGGGTAAGGTTCTGAGGGGTAGTCAGCTATCCGCGTGGCAGCAGGTGATATTTCCGGCACCTCGCGTCGAAGAGACTTCACTCTCTCGTACGCATCGGGCGATAGCCGCATATATTCCGGCACCTAACAAAATTGCTCATTTTAAGTCATCACGGAAAAACATGTGGTAATTGTGATACTTATTTATGTTAGCGAAAGACAGCGTCACATCGCAATAAGGATTGCAAGAAGGTATCGAACCATTTCATACGAGGCAGCAACTATACTGGCGAGATTCTCTCCCTTGGACATTCTGGCGGATATGGATGCGAGGGCGTATGTCCAAATTCGCGGCATCCGCCAGAGGGAGTTCTTCCAGAATGGGCAGTTGTAGAGCTCCGACGGAAAGATCATAAACGCGATCTAATTATGCTGACGTGAGCGGCTTCACGAGCCGCGAAGTGCAGCACAGCGCGTTGTACAGGTAATCCTGCCAAGCTTTCAGGACTGGCTGGAACGTGATGGCCGGCGCACTTACCATCTTACCCAGGTGCTCACCGGGCATGGTTATTTAGGAGACTATCTGAATAGAGTCGGAAGAGAGGACTCCGCGCAGTGTCACCATTGTGGAGACAATCAGGATTCCGTTCAGCACACGCTCGGACACTGCGCAGCGTGGAATACTGAGCGGTACGTCCTGATACAAATAACAGGGGTGACCTATCCCTACCGGCGCTTATTGAAGCAATGTTAGGGAGCCAAGTGGCGTGGGACGCCGCGGTCTTATTCTGTTAGACAGTTATGGCTCAGGAGAAGGAGGCAGAACATGACTGCGAGCGTTCCAATCGTAGATGGTGACTACGTGGAGGCACAAATGAACCACCGCGTCACAACGATGCCCCAGGATTAGGGGCTCGAACGGCCAGAGCAGGAGCTCTGTCCGTCCTATCGGTGTGAACCAGCGATCACTAGAAGGCAGCGGTAGTACAGCGTGATTACGTCCCGCTGCAGCCCAGAGCTGCCGAGTTGTCGTGGCTGAAACGCCAAAGGGAGGAGCGAAACGCGAGAGGATCACTGGAGTGTTCGTGGAGTTCCCAGGGCTTCTCGACTTGAACAGAGGATGACCACCGAGGGGCTTTTAATGGATGGAAATTCCACATAACCCAACTTCTCTCCTAAGAAGCCGGATAAATTTGAAAGATTTCCTCTCGAAAAAAAAGGTAAACGGGCGTAAAAGCTCTATCGAATCGAGCCCTGATAGATTAAACTGCAAACCAAAACTATAACCGACAGCTTACCTGTTTGCAGTCGACATTGTATGTGCCCAAATATCCCGGTAGCTGCGCCTGTTGGTCCGTGGATTCCAACGCGGTGGCGGCCTGGGCTGGCCGTTTAGGAATCGTCTCGTAGGCACACAGGTTCTTCTCGCGTCTCTCTTCCCGGAACTTCGTATCCTTTTTAAAAGAAAATCAGAGTCAGGGATGACGTTTGCCGATGAACATGAGCTTTCCATATAAGTACCACCGAAATGAACTTAATATAGTCGCTTGCTAATATATGCTTCCATAAAACATTTCTTTTACCATAAAGAAATTTAGTATGTTTAATCGGCCAAACGCTTTCAATAACAGAAGAATCAAATGAATTGAATATATCGGAAATCAAAATAAACACATTACACAAAAATCGGCCAGAACTCCCTAAAATAGCCAGAGCAGCTATACGTCAACGTTGGCTACTGTTACTGTAGGTATCATAAGAAAAAAAATCTAAAAATTTAAATACAGAACAGTACGAACCGGGTCTCTGTATCTATCGCAGAAATTTGGATCGTCGTCCCAATGCGGCTGCTCCCCGGGCGGGTAGGTCGCGTACTTTGGTTTTGTCTCCTCAGCTATCCCCGGGCCAGTGAAGCACACCACTTTCTGATGGTCGTCGCGGGGCGCACCAGACTTGAGGATGCCTTTCAGTGGTAATACGTCATCGCTTTGCGGTTTGCTGTTGAAAAAGAGGATTTAAAGCGAAGACTATGGTCGGGTTTGATGTCTACACACTGTACGATCACGTTCACCATACTGATTCCGTGTGTTGAAAGAAATTTCAATCAACAGTAAATTGCATTATAGTTAATATGCCTATGGTGAATCCACTGTTAGTTGCGTTCCACGACTATCGGGCTGAATTGACTTTGATGTTTGGCACGAGGGTAACGTGTAAAGCGTATGCAGATAGTATTGGATAATGTCTGCTAAACAATAAAGTACACAAAACGAAATGAAATTTTGTTTTCCTATTTATGAACAATGTCAATTAAAAAACTAACCACTTATTTATGATCTTACTAGCTTTAGCCCGCGACCAGACATTATTCCACAGGACTTGTTCGATCGGGATAAAAACCTATTTCATATTTCGGCCCTTCAACCATTCCTACACAAAAGGCAAGTCGTTGTGACTCTCCATCACGACGTAAGGGAAGTACAAAACAAAGTCACTTTCACATGTATAATGTTAGTATGGATTACCTGATTCTCATAGCACGTAAGGTCTCATCGTAAGTCAGTCGGTCCGTGGTTTTCGGCGGGGTCGGTGGTCTTGGAGGACTCGCGCTGCCTTCCACCACGTTGAGGGCCGACAAACACCGCTCCATGGCACTGGGCTCCACCACGGCTGCCTGGCCCACCTTGGCGAGTTGAGCGCGGAGCTCAGTCTCTTGCTCTTCTCGAGTGGCGTGCTGCGGACATGACCACGTTACAGAAATATAGCTGCGATTTGAACTCGTACCATTTCGCACGACGTACACAGTCGTATAATAAATTTACAATGCTCAAAGTCGCATAACACACATACAGTTAGTATATTTGCTTTGACAAGGTCTGTAAGAAAAATAGTATTCGACATCTCTTTCTTGATTCTGAAGTAAGAGTAAGGCAGTGCCATCTGAAACTCTCCTAAAAAGATCCATATTTGAGTTGACTGGTTCAATAATGATGAACTTCTACTTACAGCCAGCTCTTCCTTCAAGTTGCCTTCGCGCATGTGGTAGTTGCGCACGTTGTCGATGATCTCCGCGGGGAACTTTTCTCGGTTGGAGATCATGTAGTGGTAGACGAAGAGGTCGCACCCGGTGATCTTGAATCGGTGCTTGAACACGTTGATTACTGCGCCTGGATAGTGGACACTGGGTAGTATCCTACTAGTTTAGGCTTGGGTTCATATTTCTGGTAAATAGATGCCAGTACCGAGAACTCAATTAAAAATGACATGTGATCTCCTCTCTAAAGCTTCTGAGTTCTTTCGAGAGCTTCCAATAATCTACCAGAAAACAAATAGGATGATAATGTTATTTTACTACGAGATTTTTCAAAAAGCTATTGCGTAAGTAAATTAGTCTCAAATATACCATCGATGTAAATAAGACTAAGCGGTAGCCCATCATAAACGGACGAAACAGACACTAAAAGAAAACACTTACCAATATAGAATTTATCAGGGGTATAATACGTGGGGAAGTTGGGATCAGATTCTGGAGTCTGTAGCTTCATGGACTTGAGAAACGTTCCTTCCTTGATGCCAGAATTTCTTCGCGGGATCTCACTGATGGTGATCTTCCCATCGCCGAGATTGTAGCTCAGGATAAATAAGCGGCCTTCATCCTCAGGGTGGATTACCTCCAGCTCGCAGAGGTAGCGCAGATTCTGGGAAATAAAAGTCATCACCAATTTACATCTAACTAGGTATATATTTTAGATGTAGTGCTTATAGCTACACGAGTCCACTGACGCATCAAAATCGGTCCATAGGTTCGAGAGCTACGATGTCACAGACAGACACACAGACATTGGCGTAAAACTTATAACACCCCTCTTTTTGTGTTCGGGGGTTAAAAATATAAAGAAACAAAAATTGTAATAGATTAGTTATACCTCTACAGTCATTAGTTAAAATTTGTTATGTAAGTGATCCATAGTGTTCTTTTTGATAAATATATTTTTATAAACTTTCTAGCACCTTTATCTCTGTTCTAAATTTAGTCTTGGAAGAAGTCTATTTTAGGGATAAGGTCGCCTGTATCTATATGAATTTGTTACTGTGTTTTTAATAAGTTTCTTTTGTTGTACGATAAACCATATATGTATAGTATCGTTTCCTTCTTACCTTGGAAGCGTTGAGGTTGTATTTTATGAGGTCCTTGTGGGGAGCCTTCGGCACGAGTCCAAAACAGGAAGCCAGCGAGTCCTCCGGCTCCCCGATACCAATGTGCGGTGGCAGCTTCTGCTCAAAGGAAAAACGAAAGCATCAATGTCACTATCAATGAAACTCTTTTATTTTATGTCATACATCAATATCGTACTTTTAAAATACTGCGAACCGTCTTAAAAGTCGGTAAGTGACGATAAAGACTATTTATTCAGAGTAATTATCCAATTGTATATAAAAAAATTGTGACATTTTGAAAGGGTCATATCCAAATTTTAAAATATTTCCTACATGATCAGAAAATTAAATGATAAAATAATGATAAAAACCTTTTTTGCGGTGAGCACTAATTCACAAGGATTTATGAATAAATTCGTATTAATAAGAATAAATTATACAAAACGTCTTACCAGTTTGACTTCCTTGCGCTCCTCTTTCTTTATCTCTACAGGAGGTGGCTGGTCGATATTTAACATGGTTCTGCGGGAAACAATGTACAATGTACGTGAGAACAAACTGCACGGACAGACAGATAATGACAGACACGGAATACAAGCACTAGTTCACGGCCTCGACTGCACTCTACATTTACTTTTTTTACACCTTTCACTCATAAATAACCTCCGAAAACATATTAACCGGAAAAAGTTTATTTATTAAAAGACTTGATAATTTTAGGTAGGTGATCCTCCGCCTAATCAATTTCTGTATTCCGAAAAATTCTTAAAAACTTTATACAAATGCATTAATTTTCGCTATAATTGTAAACATAAAAAACATTATGTGTTGCGATCTATATAATTAGAAATGAAGTAATACTAAATTATTGTCACAAATTGCTACGTAAAATCTAAAAAAATGCAAGAAGATACTCTAATCTAAATCAAAACGTGTTTCAAAAATGTAAACTTAGACTAGAATATAGGTAGAGCTTAGGTTAGTAATGATAGCCCTGTGTCTTATAAAAACCTACTCGTAATGGTAAAAGATAGTTTGAAGAAATATCGTGTAGATAATGAGCGTATATTGATAATTACGCATCAACAATGACGACGTGATTGTTTTAAATCAACAGATGTTCCATTGTACTACTACTTAATTAACAAGTGAAAAACATAAAAAACTTTGTTGATAAAATACGATAAAATTTCGCGGTGTCTGATATTAAGCGATGAGTCCTATTTTATAACTAAAAATAATTTTTGAATTTATTTCCAAAATCCTTGATATGAAAACTTGAAATTAGCTAGAGTTGCGTTTCAGAACAGTACAGTAAATACATGCAGATTACAATTTTGATTCAGCGTTTTATAACGTTGAACCGATTTCAAAGTGTTTTTATTAGAAAGCTGGTATAATCTAGCGGGATGGTTTCAATAGACATATATATTAGATTAAAATCTGATTAGATTGCTGTGAATCTCTGGAATACAATGGAAATACTTCACACCAAATTAGATTAGAGTTTAATTTTGTTTTATTACATTATTAGAATTAGATTAGACATTAAAAGAAATCCCTCTAAACTAAAAATACAAAATAATTTTAAGTGTCGAAAATTTAGAAAAAATATAGTTCCTCGAATAGTAAAATTATAATTAGATGTAGTTTTTTAATTGCATTGTGAGCATTATTTTACGAGATAACTCAAAATATCGAACAGGCTTCATACATTTAACGCTCCCAGATGACGTCACTAACTTCGTCCGATTTATATGGAGCGATTTAGCACCGCGTCACAAAATCACTTTTCGGCGGATCGTGCTAAAAAAAGTAATAGTTGTATCTGTTTTTTTTAAAATTCACATGGTCTGTCATGGTCGACTTAGAACATTTCTTAAAAAAACATACCCTGTTGGCTATTTAAAATTCTGTATCTTATTGTAGATAAAGAAAAAGGCTGAGAGAACAAGGAAGAAACACTTGCTGTACACATTAAACATGTGGGCGAAGTATAGAAGAGCTCACATGAATAACTCTCAAAACAGCGATAACCAGTGTTGGCGCTGTAAAAGTAATGGTCGGCATTTGAATATCTTTTTCAATTTTACGTTCCGGGTTCTGTGGAAGTGAACACATTTATCACTGGCTGTACCTCGTATAGGAAAATGAGTTTGCATCGCATAAGCCAGGCAAGTTCTGATCCGTCTATTTTACTGGCGGTTTTTGATAAAAATATTACCCGGGGCACACATATTCAATTTTTATATAATTAAGTAAATCAAATATACTTTATTGTTTAGGTAGTACAATAGAGCAGCCGACAATTTGTATTATAAACGACAAAAGAAATTTAAAATTAATAATATAGCTTTTAGAACAATAAGCTCGAAATCGCTTATGATTTTTTTTAGTACATAAAATATAATTATACGAAATAACTCAAATATCGATGCAATGTACGTTCCAAGGGCAGGTGTGCCTACGTCACGGGCCGCTTCCGAGTCTTAACGTTTTTTAACTCTAATTACTTTTCGACAGATTTTGTTATAAAGTATTAACCGTATTGAAAAATCTTTAACAGGGCTATTTCTCCGTTCGCATGATCTCTCGAATTAGAGTTTTTTTTAAAAGACAACATATAACCAATAAATTCTTTGTTAGTATGAAATATATTTTTAGTCATTTCCTATAGTAATATTTACAAGATGTCAGTGACTTTCTCAGCCAATACGTCTTGATTTCGCTTCCATTGCAAGTGTCATAATATGCGGCAGAAACGGTTTTTGAATGCGTTAAGAGGGTATGCTGGTGTCAAAGCGCCCATACAAACGTAGTCCAGTCATATTTTGAGTATTAAGCTATGAAAATCTATGAAATTTTCAAGACACAATCTAGATACAAATATCTGTGTCGGTGGTGAGTCAGATTTTCGTTTAAATATATACTTCCAGAGTTACAGGGCGTCAAAGAATTGTATTTTACGGTAGTAAAAAGCCCCAACTTTGAACCTGATTTACAAGAGTATGAATCAATTTAGAACAATTTGGAAAAACCAGCGACATCTGAAATTTCATTAGTATACTGTATTAAAAAATGGTTACATAATATATTGTATCCTTCAAATGATCCCTGGACTACGAAACATCCAAATAACGGGTGGATAACTTCGCGTAGTGTATGCTTTCTCATCGTACGCGCTCGGGTAGGATATGGGGTCGGATAGGGAAAGCTACAAAACAAGCTCAGCTTACCTACGCGTGTTTCTGAGAAAATGACAGACCGACAACAAAGTGATCCTATAAGGGTTCTTTTTTCTCTTTGAGGTACGGAACCCTAAAAATATTTGGTTTAGCGTCTAAATGCCGTCCTGTGAAATTTTTACGAGCTTATGATAAGTGTGTGTGTTTTAAATATAAATTGTTGATTCATTGTAGGGTATCGTAGGGTCCTGGGCCACATAAATCTTATGCGTCACTTGAGATTTGGATCACTCGTACTCTATTGGTACACCATACACACAAGGGGTGTTTGCATCAATGATACAAATTGGTTAAAGCCGCGGTCGAGATCTGCTGTTTACATATTATGTACAAGTAGGTACCAGCAGTAGTTGCAAACAGATATCTAGCCAGTGGAGTCCCGTGAGACATCATATAACTTACCTTCGTAAATATTTGTGCGGGATCCCTTAACCCTACTCAGGTCCCGGTAATGCAAATTTTACGGTTTGCTACGGTAGTTCTGTTTGCAACGCTGGGGCTTGTTAGCTTTTAACGTTTACTGCCACCCCACGCTAAATATGGACGGCGACGCGTGATGCTGCAGATTTTCTTAGAGTAAAAAGGTTATGTCGTGGAAACATGCAAAAACGAAAAATCCTAACGGCGATTCGTTTAAGGTTTAGAGTTGCGATCCTTAACGGGTGTCTAACGAGGCCCCGTCGCTGTCCATTCTTCCATCTGCCCGAGTACACAGGGGCGTATCTTAAATCGTAATAAGTAAACACAAAGGAACTCAGACGAACTAGAGTCTCGACAAGTCAGTGAGCTGAAATGGCAATGGGCAAGCCCCATCGCTCGAAGAACGGTTAACCGATGGGGAGTATAAGATATCGAGTGGCAACTCCGTACCGGGCTTTCCCCCTACTAGATGGACCGACGACCTAGTTCAGGTCGCAGGTCGCAGAATGCAAGTGGCTCGGGACTGGTCAATGTGGCATACTATCGAAGGTAAAACAGCATATATAAGTTACAAATTAAAGGCGTTATTCATATAAGAAACGTCCGCAGCTAGACATATGCCTACTCCATGATATGTTATATTGATCGGTCTCGAGACACCTTACACTTCTTCTTTAATTTATTTGTTAATATGAACAGAATTTCATTGACAGTGAACGCTGATAATGATGATGAGGATACATTACATACTTACTTGTAGTAATTTCTAGTGAAAGTGTCACAGTCGGTGATAAGAAATCGCCGTCCAAATATGAACACCGTCTGTCCAACGATGAGGTCTACGGGGCTGTAGTATCCTGATACCTCCTCATCACTCCTCTCCATCACGCCGGCAGGGAACGTGACTGCAAGTAATCACTCATTGTTTTAGGGGCTCGGTTATGTTAGGGTTCAAAACGTCCCATGAAAAACGTAACCTTTATTTGACTTGATATGTGAGACAGCTATGCCAAATGGTGACCCACAGGTGCTTCGATTGAAATGATCGATTAAATATTTTTATTTAGAATGGTGCAAAATAATTTCAAAGTAGAGTCACTAGGTCAAGGGCGTTAGTGTAAATACTCGTATTACAAGAAAATCTAAGTGAGGTCTCTATCTAGTTTAATTTATGAGAAATCATTCAAAAAAACTCGTCAAACTTAGTTATGCGGTCGGAAAAATTAACCTTATATCTTGAGATATTATTATTAATCTGGTATTTTTATTAGAACTGTAATTATCTTGGTCATTCTCATTTAAAACGCTAAATATAGGTACTTTTCTTTTGTGCGCGCGTCCAACTTAGCTTGGTTTATATTATTAAAGCCAAACTAGCTACCGCCACGCTCATTTTATTTATTTTATTCGGAAAACTTAACAGCTATTATTTACATCTTATTTACACTAATTATATTCCACTAGCCACTTTTAAAGTTTTCGCCTATGGGTCTTAATTTCTATGTTACTTGTATAAAAACAAAAAAACTCTGAATAATATAAACATAAATTACAAATGAAAAAGGAAAGGCAAAACAAACAAAGTCATATAAATGTATTTAATTCTATTGAAGTATTCTTCAGTCAATAGTTTAATTATTCGTGGTGTTAAAGAGATCAATTTGATCATGTTTATAAACTAGTTTATTAAAAAATTTACAACTTCTTTTATTAAGTATTAATGAATTTCGACGAAAGTTAGAATTACATAGTGGCGCATGTAGAGTTTGCTGTTGCCTAAAACGTGGCACTGTTGTGGCCTGAGACTTCTGGGCGATTGTTCATGGTAGATAAACTGTATTTACGAACAATGGGTCCGCAAAAAGCCTCCATCACACCTGATGATCAATGGTGAAAAGGCATTAGGTATAGAAGTAGTATTCCCAGACGCCTCATTTATCGATCATTACCGGTCCACAGAGTGCTACTAACACTGTTGTTAAGCGTCAGATTATGATAATGTGGTGATAGCAAGCTCGGCGACAATAGAAAAGCGTACCAAGTAGCCATCTCCATTTAATCCGATAATTTCACATAAAAAAATGAATCCAGTCGTGATGGTTTCTGTTTGATACATTCACGACCTGATTAGACTATCAACTACCGTATTGTAAAGTCCATCCTAAATTGAACATTCTACTAAATACCCTTTGAATTAAATGGTACATAAATAAGGAAGCCAAACCGTATTAAAGACGCTGGGTTTATATTAATAGACCGCTTTTAAGGGGATTAAGTAGGTAGGAAAGTTTGAATTCTCGAGCAAGGCCCGACTTGTTTAGTAAAGGGATTAAGAATTATTGAAAACGGAGGGATCTTTACAAATTCTTTAACCCTTTGTTTCGTTAAGTTAAGACGTGCAAGTAACTATTATATTTTGGTTTAATTTTTTTTAAAGAATTCATCATATTAATTTGTCAAAATGTGACTGCAAACGTTAAATGTTATCTTGTGCAGTTAAGGCGATCCACCTCCATCTAAGTTTCATACTAAATTTCTGTTGCCATAATCTTTGAAAATATAATAGCTGGATTTGTGTTGAACTATCTAAACTGTAATGTTGCGAAATGAGTATCATTAGCATACAACTTCACAGTGAAATACAATTTTCATTTTAAACATTTTTTCGATTATTGTTCAAAGCGCCATCTATGAACCATTGCTGCGTAACTGCTATTGTAGCTAACTTATAGTTGTAAATTAGTAAGATTTATTTAGCGACACTACAATTTCATCTCTTATTTTTAGGTAAATACTTATAAGTTTTATTAATAACTAAGTATTTGAAATTGAATATACCAAGATTACCTAAATTAGTTTAATTACTTTGCTATCAGTCATTTATCTCAGGAAGGTATCCCATGACACATAGTATCCTATACTTCATTTGCATGCTATGCAATGTTTTTTATGTCAAGTCTAATAATCCTCACTGGGCCCGCGTGATGGACTATAGCTCATACACTCTCTGTAGGAGATTAGGCCTGAGCCCCTGCTGTGGGGACATATACTATAGGCTGTTGATGATGACATTCTTCGGGTATTAAGAAGATGGTCAGCAGCAACATCTATCTATGTAACTATTACATCTTACTGCGATCAATCTGCATGCCAAGCGTGGTGATTATAGCAAATCCACAGAATGAGGGAAACTCATGATCAACAGTGGACTCATGCAGCCAATTATGAAATATGCATATAATATTTATTTGAAATGCAAACTCACGTGGTATTTCTTTCCATTTCTTTGGGATTTTCATTCTTTTCAGCAAAAGCGGAAACGGATCTTTACCGCCACGTCCGTCGTGTAGTTCCTGCAATGGGAATCATGTTTTGTTCATACTGATGGCCTCTGATTTAGTCTAAAGTATAAATGTATAAAATAATGACACGTTGTCTTATAGAAACCGTTAAACCTGCCTTTACTTTTACTACACACTGTACTCGTGCTTACATTGTTAAATATCAATACCACCAATCTTAATACTAAATTTATAGAATAATATAATATTAATCTTTTTCTAGGACGCAGTAGGCAAGGACGCATTTTTAAAAACTAGTTCCAAATACTCTGTTCATGGTGCGGAGTCTACATCAACTGTTATAAGACCAAAAAATATCAGCCAGATCCTGTCCGTCCAACACAGGCTTGGTATTTTGTATCACAGCGCCATCTATTCCTAATTTGGAAGTTTAATTGACAACGTCAGCGGGAACACTCACTCCTTTTTACCAACCAAAAATGGCAAATGATGCAAATGTTATTTATGTCAGCTGTTCAAGCCTAGTTCTGTTTTTTAGTATTGTTTGTTATAGCGGCAACTGAAATACATGTGAAAATTTTAACTGTCTAACAGACAGACGGACAACGAAGTCTTAGTAATAGGGTCTCATTTCACACTTTACACGGAACCCTAAAAACATAAACTGGCTGCTGGAATAAGACTCAAATTTTACAAAACAGCATAAATGTTCGATCATGTCCGTTACAACATCTAGATAGAAATCTCATTGGTCGAAGTCCACCTGGCTGTTTGAATATAATTAATCATAATCACACACAAACATAATTTGACCTGATGGTAAGTGACGATAAGGCAATGTATGGAAATCATGCTCACACAGAAGGCTCAAGTTAACGTGACGATGTATATTGTATATGTTACCCTTCATTGCCCGTAAGA
Source organism: Carcina quercana (assembly GCA_910589575.2). Lineage (NCBI taxonomy): Eukaryota > Metazoa > Arthropoda > Insecta > Lepidoptera > Depressariidae > Carcina > Carcina quercana. Next base: position 8,307,630 of record OU342429.1, read on the forward strand.
GGATTGTCTGTTTAGAGCACGTGGCGGCGTTCAAGTTTGCATTGTTTTGTAGCTGTCCCTATCCGAGCCCTATCCTACCCGAGCGCGTACGGTGAGACAGCATACACTACGCGAAGTTATCCACCCGTTATTTGGACGTTTCGTAGTCCAGGGATCATTTGAAGGATACAGTATATTATGTAACCATTTTTTAAATACAGTATATTAATAAAATTTCAGATGTCGGTGGTTTTTCCAAATTGTTCTAAATTGATTCATACTCTTGTAAATAAGGTTTAAAGTTGGGGCTTTTTATTACAGAAAAATACAATACTTTGACGCCCTGTAACTCTGGAAGTATATATTTAAACGAAAATCTGACTCACCACCGACACAGATATTTGTATCTAGATTGTGTCTTGAAAATTTCATAGATTTTCATAGCTTAATACTCAAAATATGACTGGACTACGTTTGTATGGGCGCTTTGACAACAGCATACCCTCTTAAGCCGCGAGTACCTATCAGAGATACCGCTCACTGTTAATCGTACCCGCGACCAAGGACCATATATGCTATAGGTTATTTTTCTCCACATGTCTATATTAATGCTTGATGTTACGGTAAGGACAGTACCAATTTCTGATTTATCTGCTACTACTGCTGACCTAACTTTAGCTACAGTGTTCTGACTCAGTGCCTTATTTAGCGAACATTCTATCGCAGCTATCCTCTAACATCTCTATTTGAGATAGGGTCTTAAACGGGATTTCAAAAGATCATCCTCATTGATATTCACAGATTAGGGTGCTACAAAGTCGATTGGTCAACGTCGAGTTAGAAATCTCAAAGAAATTCCTTCTTTTTAAAAGCTTTTATTTAACTTGCAATGTTTGTATGTATGTATGTATGTATGTATGTAAGTATGTATGTATGTATGTATGTATGTTCGGGTCAAATCTTGCAAGCTGAATTAGAAGCACTTCCTCTTATCCTAGGGAGTTGAAATTTTGCACGTTGGTTCAGTTCCGATGACAATGCGTTTTTCTGGTACCAGCGAGCTGGTCTGATGCTGGAGTCAGGAGGAATAAAGAGAAACTCTTCAATAGGCCCCTCGAATTCGGGCTCATCTCAAAATCAGAATACCAGGCTGACATAAGTGCAAGGGAGCGTGCTATATCGTTTCTATATATCGTATCGTAGCGCAGGTTAATTCCTAACAAACTACTTAAAATCATTTGAAGTACCAGGTTAGCAGAAACAGAAGTAGTTTTGATTTAGCTCACATGACATATTACGCGCGGTTTATTCTACTAAAGAGAACGCGTAGCTTCTGTCACTTCTTTTTTTTTTAAATCTAAATAGATTCATTAACTGAACTTTAGTTGAAGTGTTTTAGATTCAAAATGCTATTTGTCTCTTTTTGGCCCAAGGGAATGAAAGAGTAACCACATAATCAAAACAAGTCGTGATTGTGCATTATATCAGTACCTAGTCTGTGCAAAGTCTGTGATTATATCCTCTGTGTAAATGCTGAATGTCATGCATAAATGCCAAAAATACAGCTAAAAAGCGTGTGTTTATGTTAGTTTGGCAATGGTTTTCTAAATAAATTTAAGACAAGATAGTGTCACTCAATTGAGGCTGGACAAGGCAGCGTATGCAATAATCATCGGCTGCAGAAGTCCACTGTTGGACATGAGTCTCCCTGTTATGGCGCGCCCACACATGCACAGTGATAGGGCCGAGCCACTTGCATCCAGTGACTACTCGCGAGCTTAACTAGGTCATCGGTCCTGGTCTGATGCTGGAGCCAGGAGAAATAAAGAAGAACTTTTCAATGGTCCCGCAAATACGGGCTCATCTTAATTCCAGAATACCACGTTGACATAAGTGCACCGGAGCGTGCAATATCGTTTTTGTAGCGCAGGTTAATTTCCTACCAAACTATTGAAAAATCATTGGAACTACCAGGTTATCAGAACCAGAAGAAGTTAATGACATATTCCGCGCGGGTTTGAGTAAAACTTATATTTTGAAATGAGAACGCTCAACTTCTGACACTTCTGTTTTTAGGGTTCCGCAGTAAAACTACGAACCCTTTTAATTTCGCTCTGTTAGTCGGTCCGTCTGTCAGTCCGCGGCTTTGCTTAGAGACCCTTACTACTAGAAAGGTGTAATTTAGTACGGGTATACATATTAATCACGCCGACAAAGTAGTAGAATAAAATCTTGCAAAACATATTTTTAAGGGTGGCTCCCATACACGTAACTTAGGAATAATATATATAGTTTTTCTAATACTTGTGCTCAGAAAGTGATACGTTTTGTAGCTGTTTGGCGTGCTAAAAGTTCGTGATTTCAGAAGCTTGTCTTAAAAACGCTAGGCAAACGTGCGTTTTTCTTATTAACTAGTTATAAAGCCAAAAGCACTAGTACTTTTTTTTCTTATTAACTGAAGGAATGTTTTTCATTCAAAAATCAATACTAGTATTTTTGCCGAGTCACTGGGCAGTATTTGCAACACACTCTTGGCCACAATCTCAATAATAGACTACCAGGTTTACATAAGTGTCAGAGAGCGTGTAAGACAACTGTTCCGCACTAACCTCCGAAAAAAGATCGGGGTCTGTTTAATTAGATACTTTTTGCTGCATTCACATGCTCCAAGAGGATTGGCTTCAGTTCGAGTGTTTTTGAAAAAAGAACGCGGGCCTTCGCTTTTTAAATATACATATTTAAATTCGAATGTTGATAATGATATCATTTAATTTTATGGGGATGACAGAGACCTTATGCCAAGGTATTATATATCTATTTTTCTCTCTTTGAAGTTGTAGTTAGACTCCATCTTAGGTATGCGGTCCTGGTACTTTCGTCTTCATATCAACCGATGTTAAGTGATTAAAGTCAACAAATGGAAGCGTTCTCACCTAGAAACGTTACTTAGGTATGCTTTCTGTGCTAACCGGAACACAATCATCTTCATCATAATTTTACTATTGTTATATTTTTTCGCAAATGTATTATTAAAAAATGACGTTCGAAACTAGTTTCGCGTTTCCCACCCGTATATCTTTTAAACTATTGCTTTTAAAAATCTGAATACTTCACAATAGTATGTACACTGAACTTATAAGAAAAACTATCAAGACTAAGCTGGCTTTGCAGGTGAATGGGTAATAGTCGACTAAATTATAAAATAGACTTTGAGGTGCCATAATGAAAGTTCCGTACAAATTCCAATCAAAATTACTTTACATCGTCCTGGGTGGGCCTAACTTGCACTTCAATGCTTTTTAAAATTGAAATAGATTTAGTAACTTAACTAGACTTTTTTAGTCTTAAGAAACACGTCGATAACTAAAAAATAAAAAATAAATTAATATAAAAAAAATTTCATAAAGAAGCTTTTATTTAAATGCTCTAAAAAGAAGAAAATAAACTTTAAATTAAATCAAACCCATCAATTGATTACATTGAACAATTTATATGCTATAAAAGCTTGTCGCGTGATTTACTAGTGTAGATGTATGTAGATTTATCTATTTTATACAATACATACTTTTTCTCTAGATCAGTTTACATAATTCTTGTATTCTAGTTCATCGACACATAGGCCTCCTTCATGGTACGCCACATCGACATCAATACAATTAAAATCACGCGACAAGCTTTTATAGCATATAAATTGTTCAATGTAATCAATTGATGGGTTTGATTTAATTTAAAGTTTATTTTCTTCTTTTTAGAGCATTTAAATAAAAGCTTCTTTATGAAATTTTTTTTATATTAATTTATTTACTGTATAATGATTCAGGCGTCTGCTGTCGATCAAGGAATATTTATTGTCTTTTTTTTAGTGAAGCTAATATTGGAACAGTAATCAACAATATACAAATATTTGACCAATAATACTACACAATGTCTTAAAAGATCATGGCTACAGTCTCTAATCTATGGCAAGAATTATTATTAGAACTATATACATACCAAACACTCTTTATTTTTCCTTGTGAAATGTCCCTTGTATTATTAGATAATGTTCATTCTTACCAAGGACCGAAAACATTTGTCTGCTCGGCTGGTGGCCTCTAAATAAATATTCATGGCGCCGATTTCCAAGGCCCCAACGAGTCCCAAAATTAACGCGAGAATTTATTTCCTGGTCCGATTCCGTTACATTATACGAGGGAAATTGTTAATTAAATACCAGGGAAACTCACATATATTTTTTAAGGTTCGTTGCAAACCAATTTCTCAGTTAAATATTAACTTAAACAGCGGCCTGGAGGAAAATAAACATTTTTTCCACCATTTCTTATGAACAGAGTCAATTCTGTAAAAACGTTATCTGAGGCGGTTGTGTTTTAACAGTTCCATTTCAGCTTATACTGAAGTATTTAGATTTTAGAGAATCTATAGAGTATTATTACTTTATTTTTATCATCTATTATTTTAGCCTGTTTCGTCTCAGCGCTGAAACTGAGTGGTGGCTTAGCAAAAAGTACAAAAATATTTCCTTTCAATTAGATAACAATTATTAAGGAACCGATTCGATATATCCAATAATTTTTATAAATGGATTATTACATTTCGAATTTGATATATTATGCATGACGATGGAAATAAGGTACGAAGTAAACATACACACAAAAACATACAGTCGAATAGATAAAATCCTAAATTTTTGGTCGGTTGAAAAAAGAGCGTCCACGCACCAGGTTGTATATCTTTATTCAACTTTCTCACGCACTGCGATTTACGGTAATAAAAGATATCTAAATATTTAAAAGCGAAAAATACTGGTGGGTCCAGTGAGTGGTATTTCGCTTATACCACTCACGTATAGCCTTTACCTATATACCTTTGCCCAATAGCGCCGGCAGCATTATGAAGAATGATGACAGGTGAAATATAGAAACCTGCTAGTTTCCGCGTCATCAGAAAATTAATAAAACTTCCAATATTACGGTATTGTACCGTAGACCAACGCGTAAAATATCGTACATCAGTTGAAGTAGTACAAAAAATGAATTAAATCGAATACAAAAATGGGGTTTATTGTAAAGTCTTTCTACGTGAACGAAATCGGTGGCGACAGCTAGTATAAGTATACTGCTGAACATGATACTACGACGAACGTTATGTTTGTCCTAATCCTTGTGATTAGGACTGGCATTCGAAGTAATATCTTTGTGATTACAAAGACACTGTTGCCCGTCCCTGGCTCCTCCAGTGGTGATCGCGGTGCCTAAGCTGTTATTGATACCTACATAGGTAGATGCTGATGCCCATCTCCGGAATATTTGTCTATTAGTCACCTTATACAACACCCGCGGGATGATAGGGGGTGGTTCTATTCAAACTCTAGACCACACCTAGTTGTCTCTCTATTTATCTTACTGCAATCAACCAATCCACGTAACAAGTTCGGCATTACCCACTCGCAAAAATCACATACATTGTCTCATAAACTTTTTCTGCCTAAAATAAAACAAAACAAATCAATACTCGTTGATTTTGCGATGCAAATGTTTTAATTAAAATTCTATGTTTCAGTAATTCCATTTTAATTCCGCAGATTGCAGGATTTGTGATAGGTTGAGAGATCGAGTCATTACTGAGGATTACCGGTACGACCGCTGCCGTGTCGCCCCATCGCCCCGCCCCGCCCCGCCCCGGCCGCGGGCACCACCAGCCTGGACCGATCAACTAACGAACTCCCTTTGTAAGGCTTAAATAGGAAACCATTCGCTGTTCTATTTCAGTGTGTTGTTTTCGAATGCACGAGTGCAATATACGGGTGAAAGGTAACGCGGGTTTCGATATGTTGATTATGTCCTCGTCATGCAAATACCAGTCTCCGCTCTGACATAAATAGTTTACACATTATTAAAATGGAAATATAACATAACTTACAGAAGAGACACATCTGGTATTAAATAGGTTCTGATATACACAGATGTCTCTATGACCAGCACAGGAACAGCAGCGGAAATATTCACGCAAGATCTAAGTGTGTCACTATATAAATAACATACGTAAAGCCATAGAGTGGTACGCACTGCTGACGTCTGTTTTCCGAATAAGCTAAAAGCTGTCTATCTTAAATATAAGATGAACAAGCACCATCTACATCAACGCGAACTATCGTCACCCACGTCGTCACTTACCACCACGGCAGATAGTGGCCAAGCGTTGTTCTATTTGCAATAAAAATAGTTTACCAAAAACAGCACAGCTCTACCTCTGTCACACTGAGGGTTTCGCTTGAACGTTTACCATACTTAAAACCTGTGTGAGGAGTTCACTGATGGCCTCTGAATTTCTCTAAGGCCATAATCTGGATTGTTATCTCTATAATAAAGTTGCATAAATTCTACTCCCACGGTACTCACCAGAAAGTGAAGGAAAGAAGGAAGACTGGCTCATTAATAGGAGTTTACGCTGAAAATTACCAGCATTAATTTAAATTGTTGTAACTGATTACTGACATACCTTTATAGAAATCGTGTCATCTTGTAAGAAGTAAAACAGTCTGTATTTCACCAGTTCACCGTACTCTGAATCGCGGTCGTCCCAATGAACGTCGAACCTGAGGGAAGATAAAGCATTTGTTAGCACTTACGAGTATTACTAGTTCTTGCTTTGGTCTTAATCTCTTGATGGTGAATGAAGTTTAGGACTCCGGTGAAATCATGCTCTGTCACGATGCACCGGTTAGCAGGGCACTGGATAGGCAACAGATATAATTATCTGCTTATTTAGCTTATTATTGACAGATTTTGACCGCTTCAAGAACAGGGTGTAATTTAAGTCAAACATTCTGCGATGGAAATATAAGAGATACTCAATATCTTCAGTTAAATCTGTTTGGAGGTACGAGCATTCTTTCGATTTTTCCATGTTTGAACTGCAGTCACATAATTATGAATGCTTTCAAGATGACGAACAGTAGGTACTGTAGGTATGCCAGGCTAAATACAAAAATACCCCATGGCCTTTCTATTCTATACGACAGGTAGAAGTAGGATAAAATTGACTTGTAAGATTTTTTAAATACATAGTTTCTTAGCTGGTCAGTTATTTACAAGTCAGTTATATTAATAAAGGGTTTAAAAAACAATGAAAAGTAAAGATTTTATTCTAGTATGAGAATATGTTCATACTCGAATTTCATAAATTATATTCAATACAAAAATGAAACGTGAAAACCAATAATTTTTCCAAGCTGTGATAACTAAATTCCTCGGATGACGACCCCGGCTGCAAACAGTAATTATGGACATTACGGTTGCTAATGGCAACGCTTATTGTTATTCAAGCGGTTGCTAAAATTTATGACGAGATTATTAAAATCGTTGTCTGTAATTTACTTTCATGGGACCGAGCCGCGGCGGCGGTATGGTCCCACCTTGATTTATGGACTTAACTCCTTCGGGAGTGACGCGCTCTGTTTGTTCTACAACCAAAGGTTAGGTAACGAACGGGACAGAAAGCAGGGGGTAGACTGACATTATGGTTGATAACGATAGCGCTTAATTCGCATCATAAGATATTATGTTTATTACGCTGCCTTTCTAACAGAGGTATGCTTACTGCGTAGTTGTCGATATTTATTATGTCCACCAATTGGTTTGTTTAATTGTTTTTCTTAGCTCAACTCTAGCGTGAAAGGGATGAAAGTTTGAATGGGAGGAAAGTTTCTTATACTTTAGATCTGCTCATATCTTCCTCGCAAAGCTATAGTTCCCGACAAACAACTTGAAAGATAATGGGCATAGTGGGGATGAGTTCGCGCATTCTGAGTGACAGAGGGGTGCGAAGGGGACAGTTCGGCCAACCGCGCGTCTTAATGCGTTCTAAATGACATTCACCTCCCGAGCCCCGCCAAAGAGACCCGAAAATCGATTACTGCGCAGTCAAGGTCATTTTTAAAGTTGTTTGTCAGTAACTATACCCGTCTTTCTAGTATTTTATCCGTTTAGCAACACAGCGTTGCTTTGGCTGAAATTTTTAAAGTGGGATCACTACAAATCCAGCTTGTTTTGGTATCATCTGTGGTGTGACTAGAGATTTTAACCCTCTTCAAAGGTTTGCGCCAACTGACGTTTGATACCATTGATTGTATGCTCCACAAATTAACAGCACCTATATGTTTTATATTACGTAAACATGACTTGCGCTTTCTAAGCTATTTGTATTATTATTTACGTAGATATTATAATTGTGTATAGCTACGAGTACAAATTATAAATAGTAATGCGATTATTATTTTAGTCTTATCGTACCAGAGACGTTAACAATAGGCTAGATGACAACAAATCAGATTGGGGCTAAATTGTATTTTAAACCATAAAGGTCATTATAAAGCTCCTATAAAATTTAAAATATCTAATATTATTTAATTTTTTCTGGACTTTTACACTTATAAAGCCCGCAAAAATTCCAAAAAACCAACTAGCTCGTATAAATTTTTTTCTTTTACGTTTTGTTTTGTAATTACATTGTGAATATTTTTTAGTACGGGAATGGTCACATAAAAACATTATTTTACGAGATAACTCAAATATTGATAAAAGTTTCATACATTATCTATACTTCAATACTTAACCGTGACGTCACGACTAGGTACCGATTTGTATGGAGCGTTTTTGCACCAAGTGACGTAAAATCACTTTTCGACGGGTTATATTAGGAAAACTCAGTCGTATCGAAAAATCTTTGACAAGGCCATTTATCTCTTCACACGGTCTCTCGAATGAGGGAATAAATTTTTTTTGTCATCATCCCTATTTTGTGACGATCATCAGCTTATTAAATCAGACTGCAAAGTACATAATGCACAGATGTTTTGACAATACGTGCTAATACAGACGTTTTCATTAAAGATGATACAACATGCACGTGTGTTTGTGGGGTGTGTTTGTTTGATGTACAAAGTAATTTCACGTAATTAGCCGAGAGCCTCCGTGGCGCAATTGGTTAGCGCGTTCGGCTGTTAACCGAAAGGTTGGTGGTTCAAGCCCACCCGGGGGCGATTATTTTTTATTCGTTCAACAAACAGACTCGCGTTTATGTTCCAATGGTAAGTAGCTGGAAACAAAAACCTCACGACACAGAATGGCTCTCTAAAGGTCCAATTTACGTCAAACATTGTACCACAAACGAGCTTGTGTCACAGCAACTTTTTATTAACAATTTTGTTGAGAGCTCCAGTTAGTATTTTGCTGAACCGACTTACCTCTAATACGAGTATGTCGTGCAAAAAGTACACAAATTGAATTATATGATTTTTAGAGATCTGAAGACCAAAACCAATTGAAGAAAGTAAACACATAACATAGATTTGTTCCCTTTCTCAGTTGTTGACTCCAGCTCCCGAAAAGAATTTCTCTTCCTCAAATATTTATCTTGAGATACACACTGCCACGTACATTCCTCCAGACTTCAACAGGCCTGTAAGATTCGCTACGCAAACCGATCTCTTACAGCGAGGATCTACAACTTTCGCTATAAGCGTTCAACTTCGAATTTTCAATATTAAAATAGGTTAAGACATCACATGACACTACCTCATTTTTACGGCTAACCCTATCTTGATGAAATTTGACATGCACGTAGATATAGCAGGACATTTGTTACTTTTATCCCGGTGAATATTTTAATTTAGAAAAGATAATTTCTAAAGTCCACACAGACTCGTCAAATAAAAAAGCTTGCATAATATATAGCAGTGATTATGTGTAAGAACTCCAAGTTCTCCAAAATTGGCTTCCCGCAACGCAGGTCTCCTAGTGCGGGAGCTAATGTACTAATATCTGTATATGTGTTCGTATTATTCAGGAAAATAAACATTTTTGTAATTTTTGTAAACTACGACGCAATCATTCAAGACTAATCAGACTAGATCAGACTAATATTACTTTACTTACCCCATAGATAAATAATACAAACTGACTTATCTGGCCAGAAAGATACTGGGCCGTGTAGCTTTAGAAAATGATAACACCAAGTCATCTATAGTGGGTGGTGACAAATATAAGTGATGGGCGGGATTCTATGTACATATGTGCTAACAAAATCTTACTGAGATCACCAATAATTTGCCGATATCGTGAATACCTGCAAGGAAAGTCCACTTGGCGATCTATGAGGAAGGCTCATGTCCGTGATTAGTGCAGTCGATTTTAAAAGTAGACATAAGAAAGAGTCTGACGCGGCAAGGTTGCACTAGCATAAGCATGCCTTTAATGCAGACCATTTGTAAACTGATTATTTATCTAGACAATAAGAGACAGAGGCGGCGGCGTGGTCGTCCGTCTCAAACAATATGAAAGTTGTTAATATGCCGCCCGCATCCCGGCGAGGCGAGGCGTTACAGGGCGACGCAGTACGATACGCACACGTTCCTTGATATTACAAATGATTTAGTATTAGGACCGAAGAGACGGTTTGTTAAATAAGTAATATCTTACCAAGCGGCTTACACTTGCTGATTGGACTTCTTACATGTTCAATGTCGATTCTGTGTAAACTTTGTCATCTTAAAGTATGCAGTATTAAGAGGGTATACTGATGTCAAAGCGCCCATACAAACGTAGTTCAGTCATATTTTGAGTATTAAGCTATGAAAATCTATGAAATTTTCAAGACACAATCTAGAATCAAATATCTGTGTCGGTGGTGGGTCAGATTTTCGTTTAAATATATACTTCCAGAGTTACAGGGCGTCAAAGAATTGTATTTTACAGTAATAAAAAGCCCCAACTTTGAACCTGATTTACAAGAGTATGAATCAATTTAGAACAATTTGGAAAAACCACTGACATCTCCGATCCGATCCGATCCGATCCACTGCACCACCAGCCAGCAGTTCTGCCACAAGGACTCGAAGGGGCGTCCATCCAGTATTGGTGAGCGTTGGGATGGCTACCTGTGCGTGTCTCGTTTCTACAAGGGAGTAACGTATCTGCGATTATGCATTGGGTTTGCTGGATCAAGCTCCCGTCAGCTTACTATCACATACACGGTAATAGCGTGGCGATACGAGACACACGGTGCTGCCAACCCAACCCTGTCCACACTACATGGGCTCCGTACTTCTGTCCGAGCAACCGGCGTGCAGGTAAATAGGGAGTAGGGTAATGTAATAAGTTTATCGGCTGCAGTTCTGGAAAGGGCTGGGACAGGATTTGAGTCGACCCGGATACTAGCACCGTATAGTCGGGGAGTATAGATTCTATAATTGGTGTGTAATATATAATTAGGAGTTTGATTGGGAACTGCTGCTATGGATACGTTTCAGTTGACAGACGCGACTTGGATGCTGGTCTTGGCTGGGTCTGGCCTTTTGGCTTAGTTTTCTTCTTCCAGCACCTTTTCAGAATTGGTTTCGTCTGCCTTGTATCCTCTTTGCTTTTGTATCAACAGCCAAATGTAAGTCATGTCTTCTTGATAGAGTGCGTCCCTGTCTTCACTGAGTACGGGGTCTGAGTCTTCTGCATTGAGTTCGTACGCGAGTTCTCCTCACAGAGTCCTTTGACACCATTGACACCACTCTGTCACTACTGACACCACTGGTACCCTAACACTTATGCAATGCACTGTACTACCACCTTATTTCTTCTGCCGGTTTTCTTTCCTTCGCTTTTGTTCACTTTTTGCTCTGCTCAGATCAAAACTTGTTTTACCCTTTAGGTTCTTTTGTTTCGTTGCCGCTTCAGGAACGTTCTACGTAATAACCTTCAATTTTCTCTGTTAGTATTCTTTATCTATCCTTTTTACTCCATCCTTCTCATTTTATTCAGAGAACCAATTATGCAAGAAAATTCTTTGCTAATTCCGAACTGTAAAAGTCTGGTTGATGATTTGAACCCGGGACCTCTTGCATGTCAGCCGACACTTTGACCGGGGAGCGGCGGCTGTGCCCCTGATGGTCTCGTTAACTACGTAGGAGTAATTTTCAACCCGTTGTTTTCAACTGTTAAGTGACGTGCCCTTGACACTATCTTGCTCCAATGATAATACGTATTTCAAAAACTTGCCCGGAGTTTTATGACGCACTATTCAAGCAGGTAATTGTGACGTTCCGGGAAGCGATTCCGTGAGCAAGCTCGGATCTATTCATTTCCTTCCGTACAAAAGGTTTATTGTTTACACTTTCACTTCACTGACAGCGATAATGTAAATGTATTAGTTCACTAGAGTACTTGTACTGACGGTAAGTTACTCCCCCTTCACCCCTCACATACTCACACACACACACACACACACAAAACGTAACAGATTTTCCACAAAAGTACACTACACATTGTTTTCAAGCAGTACGAGTACGAGTAATAGGGGCGCTACAACACAAGCAACACTAAAATGCTTGTTGATGATGCGTACAAGTTCTCCTAATTACTGAACTTTCGAACTATGTTAGAAAAAATCTGTGAGTTTCTTGTGAAGTCCAAATTCAAATATAAGAACGCTTCGAAGCTTGCTGCGTATCTTTCATCTGTTGTCTTACTTTATGCAAGACAAAGCATTGTTTCGGAATGTGACAAAAAATAGTCAGGGGTACCTACTGGACAAAAGTGTCCGGCACCGACAACGCTACGCAGTTGGCGAACACGTGTTCCCAACCTTTAACAAAACAATACGACGAACGAACGGTCCTGTTTGGAGTCGTTACGAATATACCACGAAATACTAGCATATTCGTTCGTTGGTTTGTCATCTCGAAGAAGCTACCTAGAAGTTTATAAAACAAAGTGTAATGGAATGCCAAAATCAACTTGCCCGTCTATAGTCCTAATTAAGTTTAAATAATGTATTTACCGCAAGGACTACCAAGTAAAGATTGGCGACTGTCGTCACCGCGTTATAAAGCCCTATAGATATTGTTGCTTGGTTCATATACTCTGCCCCACATGTTAAATACCGTCATGTTTGGGATTCATTTGATGGCAAAAATCAAATGACTGTTGCTTGGCTCGTAGACTAGACCCGCGTTTACAATAGAGGCACGGTAACAACCTGTTCGAAAGAAGAAGAAAAAATGATATGAAACGATCTCACCCGATATGCTCTTCAGTTCAGGGCCTACAGCAGCTAGCGACTTGTTTTCAGGATGTTTCATTGTCACGACGCGACAGGCAGCGCGTGCGCAGTGCGATGCGACATTATTTGCGGTGACACGAGCTTTGCGTACAATGTACACTGATTACATATTTATAACGAAAGCGTTCCTCAGTCTCGCACTAATAACACCATGGTTCGCACATAGCTCTTGAAAATGTAAGTTTATTGCTCGGCACCAGTAGAACACGCTAATTGACACCACAGTATTGAACGTATAACTTCTACACTAACACAAGTTGAAACTTTAGAAAAAATAAGTACAATGCAGACCCGGGGAGCGTCCCGGGGACGCGTCCGACCCTTACGGCGGACGGCAAAAGACCTTTGGAAAAACCACTGACATCTGAAATTTTATTAATATACTGTATTGAAAAAATGGCTACATAATATACTGTATCCTTCAAATGATCCCTGGACTACGAAGCATCCAAATAACGGATGGATAACTTCGCGTAGTGTATGCTGTCTCACCGTACGCGCTCGGGTAGGATAGGGCTCGGATAGGGACAGCTACAAAACAATGCAACCTTGAACGCGGCCACGTGCTCTAAACAGACAATCCTCTTAATATCTAATCTATGCTTAAAGTTTAACCTTTTCAATACCGCAATGCCATTCAGCTTTTTGGACGAAATAAAAAAAGCCGAATGGTGACTACTCGTCGCAAAACAGATATTCATACAGATTGATACAAGATCTCCTTTGGGTCACTATTTGCAATGTTCCTGAAAATGTTCTCGGGTAGCCCCTATGGGTAGTGCTAAAAAAAGAATAAGTCGTTAATAATAATAAAAATTGATAGAGCTATTTATCATTTTACGTGGACTGTTGAATTAGATCAAAATATTTTTTCAGTCAAATTCCCACAGAAGGTTTTCGTAGTATTTTACGATATATAGACTTTAGTTACCGAGTAAATACTATACCTGCTATTGTCGGCTTTACAATAAATATTAAAATATTATCATCATAATATATTATTAATAGGAATAATTAGAACACTTTCTTTTTCTTTATGAAGAGCTTTCCCGAACATTAAGCGCGAACAAACCCAGTGACAAACACTAGAGTTTACATAATATTTGCGTGGGACGTTGTCTTTAAAGAGCAACCATTTTATCGTTGTTTTCGTCGACTATTTTTAGAGTTGTAACAAAACAAAAAGAATGATATGATGGAAGATTGTATAAGATTTCTCACGCGTAACTTGGAAAAATATAATCTACCGGAGAAACTAATAAGTCGTCATTTATTTAAACAACCGGTTCTGTTTCTGATGTAAATACTCATTTTTATGGTATATTTTATTCAAGCTATTACAGGCATATTTAAGGTATATACATTTGTATTATCTTAATTATATAATAATATATGTATAATTGCCTTTACCAAAGACTAACCTATATTTTATTTCATTCATTATATAATTTAATCACCCGCCTTCGTGCCTCGCACACTCCTGAGAAGAAAGTCAAAGGTGTGTGTGAAGTCTACCAATCCGCACTGGGCCCGCGTGGTGGACTATGGCCCATACACTCTACTCGTACGTAGGAGAGTTGGCCTGAGCCCCTGCAGTGGGGACGTAATATGTAGGCTGTTGTGATAGTGACGAAAAAGTCAGAATATATACTCGTATATAAACCACCACGACATCAAGTTTCCATTCCTAGCGATAGTGCTATACATGTCACGTTATACATATAATTGTAAACACAGTTGTTATTTACGAGTAGAATGGAAAGCCTGGTATGTACTACGTTTATGGGTCATAAAAAGCGGCTGTGGCTACCAAGGGCCAACTTAACTTATAACTCATGGTATAATGATTCGTGCTTAGAGTATTAAATTGCGAAGAAAATTTGCCACGAAAGTGGGTAATGATATTGGCACTTTCCTTGTTTCTGAAATGCTGTAAGTTGATTAGGTGCCTCGACTTCATCTGGAGTTTGAAAGTTATTCGTGTAAGTATATTAAGTTGGCGAGGAATAGTTGTTTTTGTCTTAACAAACGTATACCTCTAACCGAAATATTATTGTACGGTGATTGTAGTCTACCACAAATATATAAGTTTTACGAAAATCGTACCTTATGAGTGATACAAAATGGAAACAGGAAACCAAGTTTTTTTAATGAAAAAGAAATCCCGATTCCTAAATCAAATATTTTATAAAGAATCTTGATATCGTCGCCATCTTGAAAAATGCACAACGTTTAACAGATTTCTTGCATGTTTATTGAAAAAGTTAACAATTTTATAGAAATTAAAGTTGTAACGGAATACAACGCCATATTTTACACATTAAAATTATTTTTTAACTTGTTAAAAATGAAGCCTTGGTCTACTTAGAAATATGGCTGCAGATATCAGTAAATTAACCGAGTTTTTTATAAAACAAACTGAAGCCTATTTTAATCGCTACCAGTTCAATTATGACCTTACATGCTAGAATGAATGAATAACGTAATCCTCCTATACCTATCGAGCAAGCCTTGATTAAAATTGCAACGTAGTCGTATATATGTCGGAATAAGTCGTCCGTAGCCGTACCAACGAACGCGTACGAGCGAGTAGGTAACCGTCGAGTGTTGTTCACTTGACGCAGGCAATAAAGCAGCACGAAGAGTGCGTAATTACGTCGAGCAATTAACATGAGTGTAATTCCGCTTAACAGGAGGCTATTTGAGCGTTCACAGACTTTACTTTCGTTTGAAGGATACAAGTGAATAAAAAATAGTGTTACACTACCAAAGGAATGAATCCAAGTTCCTACTAATATTATCAATGTGAATGGTTGTATAATGCGATTCACCTGAAACGTCCACCGAACATAAAACCCTCCGCCACACACCACCGAAGCCTATACAACAATTATGTCACTAAAAAAAATCAAACACAGCTTGCGCTTCGTTTCTGATGGTGTTTGTTTATGTTTCTGGTGTGAGCTAGCACGCTTTCCTTCACGGCATTACCGACTCTTACCAACAGGTGATATGAAGTCCAACATAATCATTGTATACAAGAATGTACTTATAATCGTGTGCTATATGACGAAAGATCTCCTTTCACCGAAGACGATATCTCTTATCATAACAAATCTGCAGGAAATCTAGTCTTGAAATGTGATCCAACTGAGCAGAGGTTAATATTTGAAATAACGATTTAAATACCAGTTCAACGGTGAAACACCGGCCTTACGTGTCGAGTCTCGTGATAGTCAAAATACCCAACAATTCATTTTAGTTATTGTGGTAATTTACATCTCTATAATTGAATAGGACACACCTGTGCAAGTCACGTTGTTTACGAAACCACCATAAATATAGGATTATTTAAACCAGACGCTAATTTAGAAAAATATATGTTTCAAATTCGGTCTGCACTTGTTCACTATTTAAAAAATCATGTATTAATCTAAATATGTGTGCTCGACCCTACGTTTGGGTGTTTGACCCTCTGAAGTTAGGCACCCGGAATTTGGCACATGTACGTACAGTCGGAATATATGGGTATTATTTTCGATAATAACTATCCCCAGATGACATACAATCCTAGGACATTTCTTTCCAGCTGCTAACTTGCCTTGCCTCCCGATTATACGTTAATTATTCATACTTCGCAGCCTTTTGTAGCTAACTACAGAGGGGCAAACATAGTAAAATAATGTACATGTGTGCACAATTGTGTAGAAAGTAAAACGAACAACGATATTATAATTGCACCATATACTATACTCGTAGCACGAACGCGAGGAATGTGTTCTCAGTGGTTAGTTGTAACGAACAACACTAATGGAACAATTAAACTTTAATTAGTCGAGAGTTGCAGCAGGATCCCAATTCTATTTTAAGGCTCTCCATGGGCGGCTAGCTTCGCTTTTCCATTGTTTGCTTTCAGTGGAGAAGAGGGAGGCGGCTAGGGAGAAGGGAGATACGAATACGATCTACCAGAGTGGATGAAAAAGTTATCTTGTTGCTACATCATGTAATATTTCAAACTTTCAGAAGCTTTGTTTCAGAAGGATGAACAATTTTTGCGGATTACGAAATAACAAATTCCTGAGAATGCCCAAAGCAGTGGAACAAAAAGGTTGAGTTCATTGTTTCTGAAATGGGAAACCCAATTCGCCAACCTCTAAAATTATTTGAGCTTTAATGGATTTGGCATACTTGTCCATGCTTTCAAAAATTATTTAATAATACTACATTTTATTAAAATTGTATAACTTACCCAGTAGCCTAGTGCTTGCACAGTAGAACTGACACTTCAGAGCTATCGAGTTCGATTCCCGATACAGGCAGACAGCTGTTTTGTAAAAGGTGACTGTAGGAGTGTTCAAAAAAACAGACAGTAGTATCTAGGGATGATGACAAAAAAAATTTTATTCCCTCATTCGAGAGACCGTGTGAAGAGATAAATGGCCTTGTCAAAGATTTTTCGATACGACTGATAGTTTTCCTAATATAACCCGTCGAAAAGTGATTTTAGTCACGTGGTGCAAAAACGCTCCATACAAATCGGTACCTAAGTGTGACGTCACGGTTAAGTATTGAAGTATAGATAATGTATGAAACTTTTATCAATATTTGAGTTATCTCGTAAAATAATGTTTTTATGTGACCATTCCCGTACTAAAAAATATTCACAATGTAATTACAAAACAAAACGTAAAATAAAAAAATTTATACGAGCTAGTTGGTTTTTTGGAATTTTTGCGGGCTTTATAAGTGTAAAAGTCCAGAAAAAATTAAATAATATTAGATATTTTAAATTTTATAGGAACCTTTATGGTTTAAAATACAATTTAGCCCCAATTTGATTTGGTGTCATCTAGTCTATTCACTGCGATCACCATTCCGCCTGTAAGCATGGTAATTGATTACCTAAAACCGTCTAAGTACAAATAGAATTCACCTGAAGCTTATACTGTTATTTAACTTTCTATTTACGAACTCCTGCGTTGACAATCTAAACGGAGGTTTGATTAAATTAATCAAGGAAGTCTCTCTACCAACTAAATTACTATTTAAGATGCACCGCAGAGAGTTTAGTTAGATACCGTTTGCAGTTGCAAAGTTAACAAAGTTCTCTAGAGAGTAACCTTAGTCAAAGCTACAAACTAGTTCTGTGCTAAACAGGCACTTACTCTCCAATGCAGGTACTGAAAACAGATCCCGTTACACAGGCGCCCTAAAATGTCGAAACTGAAAATATGTGCTCTTCATCAATGCAGGTACTGAAAACGGATTATGTTATACAGGTGCTCTAATATTCAGGTACATTTTTAGCAAATTTAAAGGTATTTTGATGTGGGAAACACATGACAATAGTATGTAAGAATGGTCAAGAAAGCGATTGAAATAACCATGCATACCTATACAAAAACTTCAGTAGGGATGATGACAAGCCGTGATTAGTATTTGTAAGTACAATGAAAGAATAAATAATGCCCCCAGACACTGTGAGTGCGGTATGTCGAAGTAAATTTGGAGTAAGCAGCAATAGTAGAGCGTGTAAATTTTAACAGTTGGACCATACCCACAAGCTCGCCTCGTCAATACAGTTGCTCCGTGATCGTGGCGATTGTAACAGCGAGCGCCAAAATATTGGAAACTCGGCACCTAAGAACCGTGGTAAGATCCAGATACAATGTATCTTAATAGGTATAATCATATCTTCTTAATATTTAGCATGTTGTTGATTTAATTAAATATAGGACTTATTTTACGCGGTCATAGGCCCGTGCTGTTATAGTTTTAGAAGTATATAAATGTGAAGTCGCGGTGTTAGTTTTAAAGTTACTTTGTAAAGCTTTCCTAAAATAAATAAAGAACAAAAAGAAACTGCTCGTTGGCAGGCTCTCCGTCTCCATAGTTTTATGACATGGTATGACATGAAGGTATTGCTATTCTAAAGTCGGCTCAAACTTACCCGAGGACCTTTCCATCGTACTCAAGGAAACGTCGCAAAGTGTCTACTTTGAAACCTCTCGGTTTGGGTACCGGCGTGTTTTTCCATCGTTCGTTCTGTGTGAACTTGTCTACGGGGAGGTCCTCTTCTTTATTTACCTCGATCCCTTGCGACGTCAACCATTCCTGGAAACAAGAACAAATATTTAAAACTCTATCACTCTCGCTCTATCACCCAACCGAATAATACAGAGGGATTCAGCGGTATTGATCTCCATATATGTAAGCCGTACGAACGTATGCTTGTGGTTCAATAGTACCTATATTAAAAAGAAAAGAACTATACAGCCGTTGTCAACGGTATAATTCACTAAGTAATCATTACGACCTCACGGCTCACGGATGCTTCGTGCTTTCCTAACAATTCCACTGAAATTGTCCCATGGCTGGACTTCTGGGAATAATTCCCAGAAGTTCCATTACTAATACAATGGGTCTGAATGCAGTAGTATGAGTAATGTAACTTTTGGGAATAAAATTACCAGCCGTCCAGCCAAGGGACAACTTCAGTGGAACTAATGGGAATACACGGATGTCTTTTTGTATGATATATATTTACACAAATAAATATGATATATATACGGTACAAAACGCCAACTTGACGGAATAATAATAAATTATTCAACAGCAGGAACATAACAGTAATTTTAGTGTCCTCCGACAACAGATTATAGGATACATGTATTTTAAAAATAATATTGATTCCTTATAGTGATTCCACGTTACGCGTAAGTGGTTCATTAGACGAAGTATATTATTACTGACTAATTATAACCGAAATCTTAATATTATCCTCGGTGGGCAGTACAAACAACTAGACAGCCTAGTCTTTTCTTATATATGTTCTGAACATAGGTTACCCAGAAACAACATTGGTGTGTGTGTGTAAAAGTTATTTGTGTGACATATATTCTGCTTACAAATACCCTAAATTTTTCGTTAAATTCATTGTTATTCTGATACAGAAATTTAAGTTTCCTTCAAGTCGCCTTCTTGACATCGACGGGGCGATACAGGCTGTTCTATTCTAATACTGAAACCACACGGCACTACCGATCCCACTCTGAAAATTTTACGGTACTAAATGCAGATATATAACTGGTGAACCCTGAATATATATGCACTGTATCGTGCCTGCTGCTTCCTGTTCTTCTCCAATAAATTAAATGAATAAAAACGCTTGGGCCAAATTCGGAAAAATAACAACAATAACTTACTTTAGACCGTTATACTGAATAGTATTCTTTGCAACCACTTTGTGACAGATAAAACATATGTATTCTGTATTATCCATAATAATTGCGTATGTTAATAGACAATTAAAACAATCATAACCATCTGATCAAACGATGATTGTATGAATTTATTTGTTAAAGAAAGCTGTTGTCTTATTTGACGTCGTAGATCACGGGCCTCCGTGGCGCAATTGGTTAGCGCGTTCGGCTGTTAACCGAAAGGTTGGTGGTTCAAGCCCACCCGGGGGCGATTATTTTTATACATAAAAATTAGCATTAGAACTAACAACGGTTATTAAATATTATTATGATACACCAATCAAACTTATCAATCATACATGACAAAATTTCTAGCGTTGTCTGTTTCCTCTGATAGTTGTGGTATTTACACACCAAACTTTTTCACACGTAATTTTAAGTCGAAATTACACTTTACAACTTTATCACTGTCATGTGAATAAGTTAAAACACAAATGGCATTTAGATTATTCGGGCAGCTACGGTTTGAAAATTTATTCTTACCTTGTTTACATTGCTGCTGGCAAATATTACGTTAGTTAGAGTCACTGGCTAGAAAGAGCAATGTGATGTGTAGTTCTCTATTCAATCAAAACAGGCTTGACGTAATGCATGCGTTAGGAACGTTTGTTTGAACGATCATCATTCGTAGTCGGTCCCGCGTCCTGCTCACTTGTGTCATTTAGACGTGCTCCGGCGCATACAACAACAAAATGGCTCCTCTATCGTTTGATCTACCGGTCGTGCAGTCTTACATCGTATACTCTACAATATTAGCACTGAAAATGATGGCGATGTCAATACTAACTGCCTTTGCACGTATCACCCGCAACGTATACGCTAATCCAGAAGATGCCAAGATGACCAACGGCAAAGTGAAGTTCGATGACCCGTCCGTGGAACGAGTTCGGCGGGGTCATCGTAATGACCTGGAAAACATCCCCGTGTTTTGGATCCTGGGCGCACTATACCTGACTACGAACCCTGTAGCAGCGTGGGCCACACTTCTCTTCCGTGTGTTTACTGTGTCAAGAGTGATACACTCGATAGTGTACTGTGTCGTGCCGTTGCCGCAGCCGGCGCGTGCGCTGGCCTTCGCGATACCATTATTCATCAACTTCTACATGGGCGCGCAAATCGTGCTACACTACATTACCGCTTTATAAACTGTCATGTTGACGAGTGTTGTTTATGAGTGAACACAACAATGTAAGATGAATTAAATATAATTTTTTTACCTTTATATTGTTTCTGTTTTCTAGTCAGAGGTGATTGAATCCAAGGACTTCACGGTTATTTCTTTAATTCAATTTCATTTGGTATTTGATATTTACATATCTATCGGTAAGTCTACTTTCTTTAGGAGTCCATATTCAAAGTTATTTCTTATTTTATTTACTTCAAAATTAAATTCATGGAAAATATTAGCATACTATAGTTTATAATAATAAAACACACTCATTCATTCTTTATATACGAGTAATTAATTCCATATATTGTATATATTTACATTAGTTATGTATTCAACTTCAACAACGGTCACGTTCAAGTTCTTTACCAGCGGAGACTCAATTTTAATTGTTTATGTGAATATTTTAATTCTTCATCGTCGTCGGTCCATCTGGTTGGGGGACGACCCGGTACACGCTTCCCCGTACGCGGAATTTTATAAATCAAAACATCAATGTTTTTGTCTTTCTAATTGTTAATTCTTTCTATTGTTTCTGTTCGTGATAGTACGTATATAATGTAAGCGTATAAATACGTACATGAAACAAATCACCTATTTTTGTAACAAATAAAATTTTCGTTGCGTTTCAATCATGTGATACCATTTTAAGATAAGACTATTTCTTAATAACGTTTAATTTTTGGATACGGCATTAGTCATAAAATAATTTAATTTAAAAAATTGAGACATTTTCTACTGAAAATATCGATTGAAATGTGTTATAGGCGATTCGTTTAAAAAATTACGACAACAACAAACGAAGTAGTCTAATATTTAGTACATTTATCTAGAATATTACTTAGGATATAAAGTTTTATAAACATCGTGGACTACACGTACTGAATAAATTAATTTAAATCCTCAACAGTTTCATACATTAATCATGCTATCAAAATACATTTTACAGCACAAGGCGCAGCTCATTATATCATGCACTATCAACAAATTGGTCGGTCACGGTGACTAGGCAGCACATCTCTGTCCCACACATATACAGCCGCTACGATATGCCTCTAACTTCATTCCAGTGCTGAGTTCCGTTTGACACAGCTGTATATCGGCACATTTTATTTATACCCAAACTGTTATCCACAAATATGGTGCCCATATCTTTAGACAGTCCGGCCGTGCAATCGTACATCGTGTATTCAGGCATACTTGCCCTAAAGGTGCTGTTTATGGGACCACTGACAGCCAGACAAAGGTACACAAAGAAGGTTTTTGCCAATGAAGAAGACGCGAGGGGCAAGGGGAAGATTAAATTCGACGACCCAGATGTGGAGAGAGTTAGAAGAGCGCATTTGAACGACTTGGAGAATATTCCTGCGTTTTGGGTGATTGGAGGTCTGTACCTGACAACAGGACCTACAGCCGGAGTAGCGATCTGGCTGTTCCGAGCGTTCACAGCCAGTCGTATTCTACACTCAATAGTGTATGCTGTGAAGCCGATGCCGCAGCCGGCGAGGGGCATCTGCTTCGGTGTTGCTAACCTCATCACTTGGTACATGGGCTTCAAGGTCGTCGCCCATTATATCAGTGCTTTGTAATGATTGTGCTGTGTGGACAATAGACTTCTAGAAGTTTCATAATTATGATAGCGTGCGGCGGACTGTTAATCGATGCAAGATAACAAATGATAGATTATCTGTTTGATGTCAGTGTGTGTTTGAAATAAAAATGTAAACAGAATATTATATCTTTGCGAAAACAATCAACAATTTTAAATCAAAACAATTATTAAAAGCAGCTTTCCTATTGTGAATAAATACGATAGAAGTTTCAAAGTAAACACGAAACATGAAAGAATCGTTAGTGATTTTTATTGTGACAATTGGAAAACCGGGACAAATTCATGTGCTTGTGTTTATCGCGATACAGATTAGATAAATTTATCAAGGAATTTATTTTGTATTGAAACTAGTCACAAAATTGAACATGAAATAAAAAGGTTTCTTAGTTAAAACGGAATTTGGTTCACCTTTCTAACAATCCATAACAAACCGAGTCTACGGTCTACCACAGATTCTATTCCCAAGTCAAAGCTAATGACAATGTTCATGTTCGGCGTAATATAAACCTCTCTTAGTTTGCGTGTAATACTGTAATATCTCTTTGGTATCTAATTAACAATAGTAGCCTTAACATAACCTCTTTTATGGCAGTTATTTTACGCCTCCCAGGTAATTGAGGGCAAAAGGTCGTAAAAGGGATGTGCTTAACGGGCTAGAGACTTCATGTTCATAACATAGTTGTTAAACTACAGGGCGTTATTTTACGCTTAAAACTATAAAAAGGTTATTGTCCACATGACACTTCACGCCATCATCGCTGTAATAAAGAAATATTAATCTGAAGCAGAAAAAAAAGGTAGTCTAACAAATCAGTTTTTAGGGTTCCGCAGTCAAACTAGGAACCCTTATAGGTTCGCTCTGTCCGTCTGTCTGTGCGCGGCTTTTCTCAGAGAAACTTACTACCAGAAAGCTGTAATTTGGTACGGTTACGCCGACAAAATGGTAGAATAAAATCTTTATACGAACTCCACAAGCCACCTGATCGTGGTTGGACTTCACTCAGCACGGCTAAGATAAACACAACCCTTGTTCCGGAGTGTGTAGCAAAGGTTTAGTATCTGGGCATAAATCTATATAGCAGACAATTCGTAAGTAGGTCGGTATTGATATCTCAGTTATGTAATTTATGCTTATTATAATAGTACATCATTTACATTAGACGCAAAGTATCCCTGTGCCAGCCTTTTATAGGACCGGATACTTCAAGAAAAATACTGAGTCGAGAAGTGAAACTCAACTTACTTCATTCAATGATCGTGCAATAATTTTTTTATATTAATAAATCCACTGACGCTTTCTAAAAGGCGTTCTTCAAAAAGGTTTGAAGTTTTATTCTGCAAAATTAAGTCAAACGAAAATTAAATTGGGTGGTTAAAAATAGGGTGTAATGCTCAGCAATCCGTTGTGTTGATGATACTCAGCCTGTAAGTGATGTGTGGGTCGTCAGCTTCCTCATAGAGCTAGGGGAATTCTACGCATGCCAAATTTTAAGGCAATTTAGGAGAAATCAAACTTTAGCATTCATAATTTAGCAGCAACCATGACTCAGTTACAGCGAGTTGTTTTTAGTATGGCAGCTGGAGACATGGGTCTCCAGTCTCTCAGGAAGGCAAAACGAATGACGGCTAAGTTGAAACTCTATTGTAATAGCGTAGCGCACGGAACGGCAACGGCGCGCTCAGCGGCGTCCGTGCGCTTATTTTGAAAATAGTTTTTTGCTTATAACTTTGAATCTAGACAGCCAGGAGATTTGAAATTTTGACTCGTGAACGCTCCTATTGTATGGTCTCATCTGATCTTTAAAACGAAGTTCTCACTTATGTAGTTTCAGAGATACAACATGTGTCAGCTGGCGACCCGTGTCACCAGCTTACACACACATATCGGCTCGTAGCTCAAACAGTTTTAGCACTAGAGATTCGAAAATTTTGGCGCCTGGCGCTGCAATTTTGCCCTAAAATATGAGGTACAATACATAATCGTAACTTGAATAATTACGAAGATACAGATGTAACGTAATAACGTATATTTAATTTGTCTGTATTTATTATTATTATTTAATATTATATATTATTTATATAAGTATACATATGTGTTTATTCAAGTATTTAATTATAATTTATCAATATCTGTCACACCTCCACCCAAATATTGTTACTTATTTCCTCTACCCAAAGGTTGTCTGGTAGAGATCGCTGTCAGCGATAAGACCGCCTTTTGTACATTTTTTAATTTATTTTTTAATTTTATTTTTTAACTTAAGTTTGTATTGGTGTACAATAAAGATATATTGAATTGAATTGAATTGAGATGTGTAAGCTGGTGACACGGGTCGCCAGCTTACACACGGTATTTCGTTCGTAGATCCCACAGTTTATCAATGTGATCGTTAATTTTTTTGGCTCTCATTGCTGTAATTGTCCTTTACATGCCTGACTGTAGTCTAAAGCCCTAACCTCACTGGTTTGCCTTCCTGGCATGTGTCAGCTGGAGACCCATGTCTCCAGCTGCCACACTAAAAACAACTCGCTGTAACTGAGTCATGGTTGCTGCTAAATTATGAATGCTAAAGTTTGATTGCTCCTAAATTGCCTTAAAATTTGGCATGCGTAGAATTCCCCTAGCTCTATGAGGAAGCTGACGACCCACACATCTGTAAGTGATGCAAAGTTGGATACCGGCTACGTTTGCTTGTCTGTGGTTGACACGCGGCGTACCATGGGGAGTCTATTATTCAGCTGTGGAGGACATACCACGAATATTTATCAAATACTCAAAGGTTTTATGTTAGCAGAAATCAGCATTATTATGCAGTGTGCTATATGATAAGATAGCGCAAATAGCGTGCATATCTAAGTAATGTTATCGTCAACGATACTGTTTGTATTATTTGTGTTTCGTTTGAGCACCTGAATATGATGAAAGTCACAAACGACGAAATGTTTTTATTTTATACATTTTTCTCGAAAACTAAAATTATTTTTGCAAACAAAAAGAGTAGTCTAAAATATATACGATATTACGATAGATATCCTAAGGGCTAAGATCGACACAACGAACGGACCTTCCCATGACGAGATGGCCACGTTTTGCCTGGTAAGTTGTTGGGAATTTAACACCACAACAACATTGCCAACGCAGCTATCCGATCTTAAAAGTGAACACAGATCAACAACACACGTGGAGATAGTTTAGAGGGGCCATCTTCCCTGATCTCCACTCCCAACTTTATTATTCTACACCCCATTCCAGGGCTTTACGGCCGCCATTCGTTTCGCATTATCGCTCCGTTATTGCAAAGAAACACCATTCCGAAATTTGACAAATACAGAAGTGCTGATTTAATGTAGTGGATTTGTGGACCATGAATCTGTTATGGACATTTGAAATGCTTTGATTGGAAGACTATTACATTAATAAGATATTACCCTCCTCAGTTACCATCAGGAAATATAAAGGGCACGTGCAATCCAATTGTGCATTTTCAAATATTGATACACAATTAAAAATACTTATTTTCTTCTTCATCTTTGAATTTAACCCAAATCAACGGATCTATCAATTTGAAGAGTTTTTGAAATGAAACGGTAGATAACGGTTAATATTTGTTTGTATATTGTGTTAGAAGTTAAAATGATAAAAAATGATTCTGTAAATTTATTAAAATAATTTTGATAAATTAAAACTTTATATTTACGTTCTAAAACATAGTTATAGATAGACTTTCAGTCTTTTGCTTTAGACAAGTACAGATATATGAGACTTACTTTGAACAAGATCCTACATTGACGAAAAGCTTCTAAAATTATTCGTAGCGTAAAAAAAATTTCTTAGATAGAGGGACCTATTAAGGTTTCCTGTAATAAACAAATTCCTGTCTAGAATTGAAGATAGAAGGAGGTGGTGATTTTTACATACATTTCTCATAATTAAAAAACTATGTAGCCAAAAACCGCTTGATTTAGTTACTCCAGTTTAAAATGTCGGGTCCAATGTTTGCAAAGGATGTTTGATTCAAAGTATATTTTAATAAGTAAGCATTTTCTTACTAATCTCAAAATTTTGCTTTAATTAATTAGCCAAATATTAATTAGGTACACTCGAGTACAAAACTATGTATCAACTTTTGTACTTACCATGTCACATCCTATCCTATATTGTTCCTATTCAGTGTGTTGAGGGAAATGTCAATTAAAGGTGAATATGATATGGAACAAAAGTGGTTACATATTTTGTAATCGAGTGTACCTAATTAATATTGGGCTAATTAATTAAAGCAAAAGTCTTTGGTACAGCCTTATTTGTGAGAAGTCTTCCGTGGATTTGGGCACAAGCGTTTCATTTCGTTTAATTCAAGGTTAAGGACCCATGCTGTATTGAATTCGGTTAACCCGTGTTTCAATGAACACAAACTGACGCAGTAAAGGTCCAGGTATACAGTATAAGTGTCCCAGTCTCTCTTGATACGGTAGAAAGAGATAAAAGGGTATCGAAGGGCCCTCCAAAGTCCACTTTTCACCGTAATGAGTGAAATAACCCGGGTGTCACGGGGCGGTATACAATTTTAATTCTGGTCGTATACCTTTAGACGACTCTCACGAGAACCAACATTGAATCTATACATATGTATGTATGTATATACATTCTAAATGGTGGAAAACGATTTGTTCATTGAATAAAGTAGACATCAATATACTCGTACTTATGATGAGTGATGACTAATATAGAATAACTACTAATTAACCTTACACAGCATTGAATTAAATCAAAAATTCACTTTTAGAACTACTTGACTGATCAAGATAAAACTATCCTTACTCTTTCTTCATAGCGAGGGTACATAGTAAATGTAATATAATAAATGTAGTCATAAATACAAGAGTTTATGTTGATCGGTTGAGATTTGAAAGCCAAACAATCCACCGAAGATTTACACATAATTGGTTCGCGTACGTAGGATGATGGTAAAGGAAGACTTCGTAAGGATCATAATAAATGTACCAAATACATTTTTACACAGGTAAAAGCAATGTTCTCTCCGGAAAATATGCCAAGTGTACCGTAGATGGGTAAGTGGAGACGCGGATTGCAGGTGAGGGAATCGGAGCGAGGTGCACTTTGCGCGGTCGTTGGGCGATCAGCGCACAGACAATGGCTGTTTCGCGTGCCTCTGGTAGTATCTCTCTCTCTCTCTCTAGCACATCAGGTAGCTTTCTTGTCCTGACCTTTTATATTTATGTGTACCATCATTCTTTTTAAATATTACAGCAGTAAGCTTTGCCCATCTGCGGAAACTTTATAACCTATCCCAGGGGAACTGCTTGTTCGAACGGGATAAAAAGCAGCTTATGTCCTTTGCCTATCCGTATACAAAAGTCTAGTCGTTCAAACACCCCGTTACGAAGTCATGGAAAGGCAAATGAATAAACAATCTTTCCGATTTATAATGTTAGTATAGATTTATCTACGTGACAACGTACAAATGTTATTATTATAGTATATTAATTTCGTTGATAGTATGCTTAGTTAATAAATTTTTAAATGCTTCAATTGTATGCTAAATAAACAATTACAAATAAAAGGTTTGAATTTGACAGGTGTCCGAAAGCAATATCATATGTAAAACAATATGAAACGGGTAATCAGTGTACTCCATGTTAGTTTTACTACCCCTGCACTATACTTGTGTGAAGTTGTGTGATCTGTTATGTAAAAATGTTGCCATTCTGTCACAGGCAAGAGCTATGAGTGTGAGATCATGTCACTATCTGTCACAATTTGTATGATATTTTCAAACCTATTTAAATTAAATGGTAAGTATTATATTAATACATTTAATTTTAAATAAAAGATAATAATATAAGGCTCATATACATATTTTTTCTTCTTCAGTAATATAAGGAAAACTAATAGACGAAATATTTTTTTAATGAGTCTATTACTACAATTTTGTGTTACTTTGATGCTACTTGAAGTAAATTAGATTGGTGTAAGGTAAGACCATATAAGGAGGGGTAAATCCCATACTATATATACTTCCAAATTTCCAATGGCTTCACTCTCGATCTTTAACAAACTTACGTAGCTGGCAAATAAAATAGAATTTGTACCGTCTGATCTAAATTCGATTCTATTAGCTTAGCCCTGCCCGATCAGTAAGACGGACGAGTAGACACAAATATAGTAGAATATACGAGTATCAACTTAGTTGGGTCCAAATTGTAGTCAGCGAGGACCGTGCAGACCAAATTGGAACGAGAGACAGAAAAATATTGAGTTTGTTCATTTTTACCCGACTGCGGCAAATCCCAAAAAGAGGGTTATGTGTTTGATCGGTATGTATGTCCGCATTTATGTTCCCTCGTAACTACTAAACGGCTATACTGACACTAGAGTGACATATTATAGGCTATATCAAAATTATTGGAAATCAAAATGGCGGACATTGCAACCACGACTCGCTTCAACTGCCTCGAATTAATTATATGCCAACTGCACTTGAACCATCCAGCTGGTACGACGGATTCTGACGGATCAGGATCAACATTTATTTCAAAGATTAATTGTAATTTAATCTTATACTTCACTACCCCTACACACAAAATTCAGTAAAAAAAACGCCTTAAAGATGTATTAATCAAATAAACCTTGAAAGCTATTCAAGTAAAAAGGGTTTGAAGTGCAATCAGGAACGGAGTTTTGATGTCGGTATTGATTTCGTTATATCGTGTCGCAAGTAATGCCAGAGAGGGGACGGGACCAATAGGCCTAATGAAGCGTAATTTATATATTTTCAAATTGCAATTTTATCATGTTGAGCGAAGGGAAAACTATTCAGGAGATGGGCAGTAACATCTACCTATGTAACAATAACATCGTACTGCGATCACCAACCCGCTTGCTGTGCGTTTTGATTATGGCAAAATTCAATTTAATTCAAATAGTCTTTATTGGAAATTAGGAAGGAAGAACAAGAATAAATTTATTAATCAACAAAAGTACAATTTAAAACTTAAATCTAACTGAGCAAGCAAATATACATTTACAGTCAATAGCGTCTTTAGCTAAACTAAGTTTTAAACTTGTGTTATACAGAGCCTCTAACCTCAGAGAACAGAAATAACGTCTAACCCTTGTTGTTGAGTATCGACACAGATCGAGTAAACATGGAAACATGCTATCACGTAAAAAAATAAACTAATCAAAATCGGTCCACCGATTCTAGAGCTACGATGCCACAGACAGACAGACACACATACATTGACGTCAAACTTATAACACCCCTCTTTTGACGTCGGAGACTAAAAAACGGTCTATTTTCGTTCTATTTCGTTCCTGTTTAACCGACTTCATTGTTAGCCTTTACAAAAGCGGGCGCTAAGAAAAAACTCAGAAAAAAACGTTGTGCACCCCAACCGAGGTAGCCTCTGTAGACCAATTCATTTGGAAGACTATTATCCATAAATAGTTGTGAATGGTTACCGCACACAACGCTCCGCGCATGACGCAGCAGAGACAGGAATAGTTTTTGTTTCATATTATTCTTTTCCGTAGTTTGTGATCTCAACATTTACTCGTTCTTCCTACGTTGAAGGTATGTACATATTTACTGTTTACTGTAAAACAATTACTTAATCCAATTGTTTTGTTTTATGTCAGTCATAAAAAATATCATTTGAGTTTGAGTTTTAAAGAGAGGAAAAACACACACTGGAACTAAAGTTATTATGTATTCCTATTCCGACTAGTCTTTTCATTTTGTTCATTTACCTACATAATATTGCGTAGACGTAAGTACGGGCGTTGAATGAAGTTAATTATTATGTAATTCTGTTTTAAGCGCATGTTTGTTTTTTGGTTATCCATCGCGCCAACCGGGTTGAACTTGTTTCGATTCAAGGTTATTTACTAACAAAACAAAATTGTATCACTCACTACGCCAGTCAGACTACCCGGCGTGCCAACACTGCCGCACGAATCTATCAGTGTTGCCAGCTTGTAAACTGGCAAGTCTAAACCTTTTTGTTGGCGGTTTATGGTGATTTTGCCGATGAAAGCTTTATACTAAATTTCTTTTACCATTATCTTTAAAACTGTTATATTTGGCTTTGTGCAGTAATTATTTAAAAAATAGCACATCGGATTGTACTTTATTAAGTACCTAAATAAGATTTTGTTAATAGACTTGAATGAAATTTGATATTGACTGTCATAATAAATGTAATCTGATCCATCATCAACACCGAGTCCAAGTTGACGCAAGTCCACAGTTGAACATAAACGTCCCATCATTTATATCGATAGCCAAGTCGTACTTTCCATTAGTGAATTTGACTAAATCACCACGACACGCGGATTGGAGATCCTGGTCTATTTAATTTAATAAACTCGTACACTACAATACATTTAGAGCAAAACTTTCTGAGTAGGATAGAATTGATGGTCTTGGTCATTTCTCACAACGACTCCACAGGCGATTCCTTTACAATATCGAGAATCAGACGAGGATTGGGCAACGCACGCGTCCCGTATCCCGTTAAAAATGTTACAAAACGAGGGACGACCGCTCGGTGGACCCTACTCAGACCTGCTTCAGATGTCACCAACACAATTAGATTTAAAAATCACACAACGCCTCGGAGCAAAAGTAAATATAATAAAGTGAATGGGTCAGGAACGGGAATGGCTAAAACACTCGGGGATTTTTAATATCTACGGTACATGAATAATAGCCTTTGGGCACCTGAATTACGCATGTCGAATCGAATTGATTGTAGCACATATACTATCGTTTTGTATTGCCTAGCCTTTAACGAGGTTGATCAGTAGCTGGTGCTGTAAATCAATTTAATTGGTGTATTTTTAATTCGCTTTGAACTTTCATCTCGGCTAATAATTATACCACAGGATTGAAGCATGCTCACTCACCCAGTAAACGTAGCACAAAAAAGTTAATAAGCCTCTTTCTATGTTATCTTACCATTACCGGAACACAAAAGATACGAAAGTGTATTTTCATTATTTCAGGCATCCACAGATCGATGTGATATTTTGCATAGAGATATTTTTAGTCTGGTAATTTGGAGTGGAAATTCCTGAAGTCCACGTTGACAAACTTTCAATAACAAATTGTCAAAAGACAAGCTCGCGAGAAAAAGTGTATGTATTTTTTACGTTTCATCTTCAACATATGACCATGTGTCAGTTTTTCGCGCTCAGCTCAAGTGGCTTCCTACCCGTCTTCGTAGAAATGCTCATATCCTTTCCCTTCTGTACAATATCCTAAAAAACCCTTCTTATCCTAGCTACCTAGGTGAGCGATTTACATACTCGCATCCTATTGACCAACCCTGTCGAGCTTACATTAGGACAATCCTATCCATCTCCCATCACTCCGATTTCTTTTCCTACATATTCACGGTTCATGCAGCCAGTTTGTGGAACTCGTTGCCTAACACTGTACGTGACAATAAAACTGATTCTATTTTCAAGAAAAACGTCAACGAACATTTTCTGTCTCATACGCAGTTCATAAGTTAATATTTTATTGTTGTATGTATGTATGTACGTACGACTATTGATATATGTTAATATTTTGTATCTCGTATTCATCTAATCGTATATTGTGTTTAGGTATATTAAATGTACACGCCTGACAGCCCTTCTCTCTTCACTTTTGCCCCAAGACTGCTGTAAGAAATTTCTTATAGAAATAAGCTGTTCCTTTTGTATATATTTTCTCTGGTTTTTGTGTTTTCTGTATATATTTTCTGTATACAATAAATTGTTTAAAGAAATAAATATATACTATGTATATTCTACTTAGAAAAAGTTCAACTTATTTTAAAAGTGCTACACATATTTTCAAGGAATTAATCTACCGACATTTAAGGAAATTTTAACCGCCTCCGAGACTGGCTAAACGCTTGAACTCACAATCCGAAGGTCCCGGGTTCGATTGACATTGGTGTTGCCTATCAGTACTGGGTTTGGTTGGTGGTAGGCAATTTCAATGTCCGATATCCGTCTGACTGTCTACCACCATGTTACCTAATTCTGCCGCCAAAAATGAGTGTTAACATCACTGTTGAACGGTTTTGTCGTCACTTACCGTCAAGTGAGATGAAGGCCAAGTTTAAAGTATCATACGTTCTTACATGTTCCAAAAAATTAATATGACTTTTTTTCAAAGAATCCACACCTGCCATACCTATATGCACCTACAAGGTACCTATAATGTGTTTGTACTTTCCCTTAGCTCCAACCATTTCACATTCAGTACCCTCAATTTAATGAACCACTAGGAACACAAAAGTTTGTGGTAGTAGCTATCAAGGCAAGTTAAGCGATTATAAAGTCTGTCTATCAACGACCTGAATGGGGTATATAATATGTTCAGGATTGGACGTGGACGGACGATAGTGAATTGTAGCTAACTCAATTTTGATAAATTCGCTAATCGAATATTTAGTAATTTATGAATGTTTGTCTTTGGCTTGGGTAATTTTTATACATTTCTCCCCTGTTATACGTACGAGTACTGTGATAAATAGTTTTTTTTCTACACATATTGATTATGACACCTGTCTATTTATTAGATCTCTTTACTGAAATCGTTACTTCCTCTTTTTTTTCCATTCGCATTTTTTCCTGTATTTCTTTTTAGTCAGTATTTTTTACGCTGCGGCTACAATAGTTTGTACGTAAACGAGGCCCATTGACAACTCAGGATCCTGACTTGGACCCTAACGTGGCACTACAAGCTATGAAATCCCTAACTTACATGTGCCTGAATGACTGCAAGGTATGCAAATTATGACAGCAGGTTGACAAAACTATTACACATTCTCTGTCACTTGATGGTGTGCATTACAGACCGGTAATTAAATCCTAGTGAAATATCAGAATAGATCGCAATGACCTCCAAGAGGTACAGAGTACAGCCTGCAACCCTAATGTCCAAATAAATAAATAACGGTTACTATTTACTACATACTGTAAAGTTAGTCGAAAGCTCGTTGAGAAAATTAAATAAGTAAAAATAAAATGAGAATTTTAGAAAAATGTAAACACATTAGCCAATTTAGTTCTGCCTTTTTGGATGCCAGTAATATAATAAATCTAAAATACCTACTATGACGTAGTTATTTCAGAGACGCTGACAAGAAACACGTTTTCCTAAAGCCAGCAGATATTTTGAAATTTTAAATAGCAACATAAAATATATTGAGGTACGTAAACCCAGATGCTGCTGCTGGAAACGCGACGATGACATTTTAATTTCCGGACGTGAATTTTGAAGAGCTTTTCAAAGATCCAACGCTCTTTGAACGAGTTGTAGATTTTATTATACACACAATTTTTACTAACATGCTTCATTAATGAAACATTTCTAGAATTTAAATTTCGAACATTTCAATTGTTTTTAAATCAACTTACACCTAATTAATACCTTCACGTTCTTAGCCCAGTCTTCTGTGCTCGACAAATTTATTGGGGTGAAGCTGTAATGGTCGCAAGACCAACAGCATTAAGTCAATTCGAAAGAAGAAGAAAAAACGTCCCGATACAAATACCATGTAAATTGGTTATCTGCTAGGTTTGGGACCACCGGCAACAGTGCTCACCTTAGTATACAGATCGCAGGACACAGTGTGGTATACGACGCCGTAAATGCAAATGTCCTTAGCCACGTTCAAGTCCTTCCAGTGCCAGTAGTCCCCCGCGTCGTTCTTGGGTATCTTGCCTCTCGTCACCAGCCGGCCTTGCCACAGACCCGAGTTCTGAAAACAATACTGCAAGTAACTACATCTGTATTTACAACTAGCTTTTCACAGCGACTTCGTATTCGTGGAATTCATAATTAAAGCAGCATATATCATTTCAAACCCCTTCAACCATCGCTGTGCTAAAATCATATCATCGGTCATTCTGACCCTCCGTTACGACTTAAAGTAAGGAGAAACAAATAAATAAACAACCAAACTAACTTTGGCGTTTATTAAAATCATAATAAGAATAATATCAGTATGGATTACGACAAAATTACTAGAATCGTGCTACGGTTCAAATTATCGTTATGCTTAAACGAATTGTGATAGTTGTCCATTCCACGAGACCTTTACACTGATTACTGTTATCATTTAGAATCGATATTCGTTGTAGAAGACCCCAGCTCGTTAACTTCCTGTATGATGTCGGCAAATGGGCCGCTATCCAAGGTTTTTGATAAAGGGCTTTTAGATTGATTAAGGGTTGGAGTGCAACGTCAAGCCAACTTAATAACGCACACTATCTTGCCTCCACTGTTTTTTCCCCGTTCAAACTATTATGTGAGATAAGTTTCTAATGCTGACAAAGCCGAAATTTCATACGTAACAGCAAACACATCTGAAATTATAATCGACAATACACGAAGCTTTCAGTAAACTAACGAACAGCTTCCTTGTATCTTTAGGTTGATAAGTATGTATAAATCAATTATCTCAAATGTAGTATCTCCCTAGGCCGCGTATTAACCATGAAAAAAACCCATTAAGCAACAAAAAGATTCTATTCTCCATTCCATTAACAACCCTTAAAACCGCTCCGGGCTGAAGAAAACAATCTTTATAAACAAAGCCGACGAACACTTTTTTAATCCGAATGAGAGCTATTCAAATTAAGCGGATACGTAAAAAGCCCGCAGTCGAGCGCCGTATTGTTCATCTCGTTATAAGGGATGAATGGCGTATTTCCAGACTGAAAAGGGAAAAAACAGACAGAATCGAAAAGCGCCGTTGGCAACACTGCATTCGTAGCGAACCTCGTCGCATGCACGTGCTTCATTCAAATGGAATTCCTGCTCATTTCCCCATGAATTTTCTCGTATGAGTATTTGAATAAAATCTTTGATAACATTTGCGCATAATGAGGGAAAATGAATTTACGGTCGAAGGCGCATCCTGAAAACCGGTAAAGCTGAATGCCCACAAACAGGTAGGCTTGCGTTTAACAACTTTTTTGTGACATATTTACAAGTATTGTTATACATATTCGTATTTTGAAATTTACCTAATGTTACATGTATATCTCATCGAGAATAGTACCCAGTTACGATATAGTTGATGAATAATATATAAGTAAATATTTAATTTTAGAAGTATTTTAATATTTTAGGGTTTAGTACCTCAAAAAGAAAACCTTTTAGGATTATTTTGTTGTCTGCCTGCCTGCCTGTCTATTAATATCCTTTTTCTCCAGACCGCGTTGAGTTATCAAGTGAAAATTAATATAAAACACTAAGATCGAAGCTTCGGTGGCGCAGTGGATAAGGCGCGGACTCTCAATCTAAGGGTTCCGGGTTCGAATCCCAGCCGTGTACCAATGAATTCTTTTTCAATTCAAATACATTATCCGATTGCTTAACGGTGAAGGAAAACATCGTGAGGAAACCTGCATGTCTTGAAAAGGCATGTGAAGTCCGCCGTTCCGTACTGGGCCCGCGTGGTGGACTAAGGCCTTATACACTCTCTGTAACAGAGTAGGCCTGAGCCCCTGCAGTGGGGACATATATAGGCTGTTGATGATGACTAAGGTCGGATATTCTTTGGAATTGTGAAATAAATTAAACTTCTAAGTCAACGCTTTGAAAAGATAAGGCCATTTATGTCGCATATTGTGTCACTCGCCAGGGGATAGCTTCGCTCTGTCCGTCTGTCTCTTCTCGGCTCACCTCAAAGACTACTAGAAAGAAAGCTGTTATTTGGTACGGATATACATATTAATCACGTCAACAAGGTGGTAAAAAAATCTTGAAAAATATTTTTTTGTGTAGCTTCCATACACGTAACGACTAAGTTGGCTTTACAAGTTAACGAGTAACAGTCGAGCAAATAATTAAATATACTTGGAGATGTCAAAATAACAATTTCGTACAAATTCCATTCAAAATGACTTTGAATGACCGTGAACTTATTGTGACGGAAAACTATGGAACCCTACACTACCCGACACGCACTTACCTGTTTTTTTATTAAAAAAATCCGTCTCAAAACAATACACGAATAATATCAAATTAAAATACAATTCAATCCAGCCCCCTTCCCAAGTCACAGTCACATAAACGCACGTGGCGCCACCACCGTTATCGTACAGAATAACAAGTAGGCAACAGAAAACAAAAAACAAATATTGCTCTCACGAAGGTCAACGACGCGATCTGCTCGCCCAGGTGCCCGAAACTGGAAAAATAGGATAAATATCTGGAGGTACTCTCCGTCCCTAGTGTAAAAATAATAGCGTCTGACACGAAAACGCAATGAGCAGTAGCTAACGCGTCTGTGGCAGAAATGACTACTTCTAGGAACATTTTAGTATGATGTGGCAGTTTCCATCCAGTTAGGTTCTGTTTTTATCTTAAAGAGGTTAATCCTAGTCCTTTCGAGACGGACCAAACTAACGCAAAATAATGTCATTTAAAAAATGCTTTCTATACCTTTCCTAATTTTGTATTTAGAGTTAAATGTAGGTATCGTTTTTCTTACTGGCTAATTTCGACTTTACGACTATTTTTATTTGAGTAAATTGTTGTTTATTTCAAATTTTGGTTAGTTTTGTCAATAAAATTGTGTGTCTAATGTGTCTATGGCCGTGTGTTTTATCATTTTAGAGTTCCGTTTCTCATCTTCGTCAAGAAAAAAGAACCCATCGTCCGTTGTCTGTCTGTCAAGACCATTTTTCTTAGGAACACATGGAAGTTAAAATAACTGCCAAGTCAAAGCAATAAATGTATACGGCCGTTTCTGCAGCATGGTTTGACGAATTCCCTTGCGAACGGATGGAATCAAAACATACTTCCCATTGACCTAGAATACTGATATTAGGCAAGAAGGAAGGTCATACAACACAAGTATAGGAATAATCCGGAAAATTATATTTTTATTATTATATTACATTAAAATCGCAACGATTTTACGGTTACAAACTTACATTAGCAGTTGAATCGTAATCGTGATATAGACGGATGTATAAGATAATACTATTTCAATTGCAAAGTTAAGTTTGCTATTCTATCGGACTTACATTTACGTTACAGCATTATTTTTTACTTTTTACCTTACCTATTTATTTATGATTTTCAGTATTCATATTCTGTACGGAATCTTCGGTGCGCGAGTATGACTCGCACTTGGCCAGTTTTTTTTATACTACCACTCAGTATGCCTTCTGATTGTATAGGCTCAAACTAGGCCTTGGACGGTTTTATAATTATTTAAATGATTTATTTGACACAGAAATATTTACAAACAACACCAAAATAGGTTCAGTTTATTTCGAAATTCCTTCCACCTGGGTCAACTGACAAATTTCGTGTTCATATCATTTATTTTAAAGGTCAATCAGAAAGGGTTTTTCATAAATTATTGATGTCCATCGCCCGGCAGTTCTTTACTCGCCTTTTACCATTCTCAGAGGAACAGAACAGGGACCAAATCTATGCCCCGAAGATCAAACCTTTGATTGCCGGAATACAACCGAGGAAATAACATTACTGTTTGAAGAAAGACGGTTAGATTGTTACATCTCTTCTAACTATAAAAACTTCCGCAATTGACAAGGTCAAGCATTACATGTAGTGCCTTTGACAAACAAACGAACAAACTCACTCTCGTATTTATAATATTAGTCTGATTGAACAAACGATAACAGCACTGTTTTAAAAATCCAAAAGACTATCCGGGGCTCTACCTAAATCAGCTTTTGTTTGCTTCGTATTCTACACGATATAAATAAAATAGAATGACCTCTATTTTCATGTAGTTCAGCTCGCCTGATATAAAGTCGAGTAAAATAGTAGTACTCACCGAGAAACCCAAAGATACTGGAGCCACTGTACATGGATTTTGAAAATAAATTATTCATAATTAACCTCAAAAAGAAATACATACCCTGGTCTGTGGCTCCATAACGGTCATACTATCATCCTCTATGAAGTATATAATATTAACGAGTCGAACTCGGTACGCTTCGGTTGGAGAGTCGTAAACGGGTTGCTTGAAGAACGCCGTAAAGTTAAGACACTTCTTGTCGTAATGTACGAAATGTGGAATCACGGTGGGCAATGCTGGTTGCTTCACTCTTCCGTATGTCAGTGAAGGGTCGTACCTACAATCAAACTATACATAAATGGAACTGTACTGCGATTTTCGAAAAGTTTTTTTTACATCGGATGCCAAAACGAATACATAATAATCCTTAATTAAGTTGATGAGGTACTCACAACACCTTGCATATGCAATACCCAACTGACGAGATTTTCCTGTTAGTTTTGCTGGTAGCAATTCGTCGCGACAATTATTTTATACTTGAGCAAAATGTGTTCAATTAGTATTCAATACAAAATAAACTCAATGCTTCCCAAAATTCTTATGCTAACATTACGGGACATTATAAAACATCGGGTAGTATAATTAAATAAAACAACAAATACGGCATCGTCAACATCACGCGAAAAACATGCTACTGCTGGACTGCGTCATCTATCTTTAGTGGTCAACAAGGCATGATCTCTAGACATTTGCGACCTTGTACACGTTTGCCAGTCTTGTTTGAATTCTTTTACTTCACTCCCAGAGGCTCCTACTCCGCTCCTGCTCTTCGGTCCATATAGAAGAAGGTCGGCCCAGAACACGTTTATCGATGTATGATTGACACAGAAAACTGTGGGGTACTTTGACCGATGTCGCCTGATTATTGTCATTTCAGCTTACAGCCTCTTCAATACAACCCTGTTAGCTTGTACATACATAAATAGTTCCATAACTTACATGACCGTGTCTTCCGGTAAAGCAAAAGCATTACTGTCAACATCAGTGGCACCGCCGCCTGGTGCCAGGACATGCGGGTCTGCGAACCTGTGACCCTGGTAGAACCGCAGCGATCTTTTCATCTGATGCTGAGTCAAGGTTGGGTCCTTGAATGTGAACCCAGGAAGCTTCGGTAAGCCCCACGCCATTTTGTGCTACAATAAAAACCGGTCAAGTGTGAGTCAGGCGCGCGCACCGAGGGTTCCGTACAGAATATGAATAATGAACTTACTTAAAATCATGCTCTACCGAAAAAAAGACCAGTCGAAGAACCAACTTTGCGGTTACATTACATACGCAATATGATTTTCAACTAGAATGTTAAATTTGTAAACATAAAAATTACGTTTGTTGTATGGGAGCCCCCTTAAATAATTATTTTATTCTGTTTTTTTTTATTTGTTGCTACAGGCTGCGGCAACATAAATACATAATCTGTGAAAATTTCAACTGTCTAACTATCACGTTTCATGAAATACAGCCTGGTGAAAGATGGACGGACAGACAGACAGACAGACAGCGGTGTCTTAGTTATAGGGTCCCGTTGGTTACCCTTTGGGTAAGGAACCCGAAAAATGCAACTAATCGTTACCTTCTAATCTAAAACCTTTAAACTAGCAATTCCTGTATCAAATGAGACTTCAAGTAAAAAATTACTTTCTCTCTGCAATACTCTCTGTAATCCGAATTTACCACAACCCTTCCAGATTTGAATTAGCTGAGCTACATTCTCTTTATCGTGTAGTCCTACATTTCAGGATTTACATGTAAGGTCATCGAGTCTCGTTTGTCACCGATCGCGTGATATACGACCATCAATTTGATTACCATAAATGTTAATAAGTAGTATCGACCCGGCCGATGTCAATAGATGAAGGAAACTAGGAAGTTCTGCTGGCAAGCCCTAAAGTAGCAGAGAGGCGGAGCTTCGTTTGGCGTGATTTAAACCCTCGATTACGACCTTACACGGTTAATTTTATTACCTAGTTATTTAAGGTTTCTGATAGTTTCTACGAACATGCTAAATTTATATAACATATTGCCCGCGATTTTGTACACCTGGAAAAGTTTTATCATGTCATCAGTATCACATTATACTGTTTCACGTAAACTAAATTATAAATAACCACCAAAGGTAATAATTCTCCGAAGTAGGGGTGCAATTACGGACTTTAATGTCTAATTCTAAAAATAATTCGGAAACAGCCTTTGATGCATATTTTCGACTGCCAATTGTAGATCAATTTTGATGATTCTATTTTTGGTTGGTGGTAGTACATACTTCAATGGTCCCGTATAAATTTTCATAATTCTACCTCTAAGCTAAGCGTGAACATTTTAAAGGCAGTTGAAGTCGGTTTTTAGTTCTTTTTGAACGCGTCAATTATTGTGTTCATATGGTTTGAAGTTGGCCTTAATCTTACCTGATGTAAAGAGCGTGCGCACTCAGAAGTCTACAGTTAATAAAGTGCTGGCTCTGCTACCTTTCATACACGAACAAAACAGTGCTATAACATTGTTTGACAGATTTAGGTATCATGGTGGTATTCAGCCCGACACAGAAAATGCCCTACCACCAACCGAACTGAATAACGATGGGTACCGCCACTGGGACTCGATTAGGTCGCGGAGGCGGTTGAATAAAAGATGTCAGTTTTTTTTTACTTTTGTTACTTTAATGTTTTATTGGTGCTTTTCTTCGCGTGGACTTCAGAAATTACCCCCAGGGGAACTACTTGTTCTCGCGAGAGAAAAAAATGCATATGTCCTTTTCCCTGTCTCTGTCCCTTCAACCACTCATAAACACAAATCAAGTCATTCTGACTCTCCGCTACTTCGCAAATGATGGACAATCAAACTTTCGCGTTTATATTATTAGTACGAATTTATGTATTATATCGCTCGAAGAACCAATAATCGGTGGGGAGTAAAGGCTCCCGAGTGGCGACCACGTACCGGGAAACGTCTACCAGGCCATCCCCCTACTAGATGGACCGACGACCTGGTTAGAGTCGCAGGGAGTCGCTGGATGCAGGTGGGACCGGTCAATGTGGCGTACCATCAGGGAAGCCTATGTGCAGCAGTGGACGTTTCCCGGTTGATGATGATGATAAGACTTACAAATTATAATAATTGTTTGAGTAGTATACTTCATTTTGCACGAAAATATTTGAAGTAAAGCTATTTTTGGGGGGGTATAAATCCATTATAAATCACGTTTTAAAGCAAAATTCACTTACCGGTGGTTACGCCTCTCGTAGAATAATACACTAATAATAAAATAATATATATTACAATATCACGATTAATTATAAATATAAAATATTTGGATTTAATAACAAATAAACATCATGACATTTAGACAGCTTCAAACTGACAATCAAAGACAAAAACTAAAATAGTCGTTGTGAAAATCATGTTGCTAGGCGACCACGTGGGGGAAGCCGGGAAACAAGCGGCAAACCAGGGGTAACCCTCGGGAAAACCATAGCCAAAGACACCGATCTCATTTACTACGCGAGAAAGAAACGAAATGTATTGTGTGCTATTATTTTTCATACTTGACCTAAGTTTAAATAAATATTGAAGTAGTTTAGTAACAAAGAGATTTAAACTACATTTTTTCTTAGTGATAAGTGATAGTAATAATAATAAAACTATTATTGTAAAATTTAATGTACAATTTAGTTTGGTATGCTACGACGGTGGCAGATCATGTGATACTATTATAAAAATTGTACTGAAACATCTACATGTAAAATGACATATACTCGTATCCAATGGAAATAAAGATTATTCTATTCTATAATCACTTCATCGCACAATTTACCACTTTCCGAAGTATATACGTTTGAATACAGACGCATTAATTTCCACTGAAAACTCATATAAATTATCTTCACAATGAAATTTTGTTGCAAAAATCTCGGTCAAGTTATCCACATAACATGCCAGTTTAGCTTTTCATTGAATTTATTCAGTCATTGATGTAGTGTTCCGTTTTAAAGAGTCACTATACGCTTGTAAATAATTATATTTAAAACGTATAAATGTAACTTTGTCATCAACATCACTAACTGCATAAGGCCACCGTTGGGAACTTTCCCTCATACGGATCTTGCATGAGGGAATTTTCAATAATCACACTCTTGGGAGGCAGGCCAGGGTTCGCAAGCCTGCAAATGAAATAATGCTTAGAATCAATTTTGTTTTCAAGGTTACAAATTACTGGCGGCACCTAATATATCAGCTCAGGCTTATTATTATTATACGCAATAATGACACGAAAACATATTTTTTTTAAAAATAAAACATTTTATGCCGAAAATGCCTAACATCAGCTGATACTCTTCAAACTGTGCAATCGATTTTACCAGATATACCTAAGAACCACCGAAAAGAAACTTGCTTTCACGTAAAAAAACGCATCAATATCGGTCCATCCCCGTTCGAGAGCTACGATGCCACAGACCGACCGACAGACACAAACACACACACTCGTACATTCGCGTCAAATGAATATCACCCCTCTTTTTGTGTCGGGGGCTTAAAATAGAATCGTCTTGATCACCTGCATAAGTTTACAGTTGGGCACGAGCCTCCCTCATAGATCGCCACGACGTCATAGGACTTTCTATGTGTGAATTTGATATACCACGCTTGATAGGCCCGCCCGATCGCAGTAAGATGTTGTTGTCGCATAGGTAAATGCTGCTGCATATTTCCTGAATATTGTTCCCCTTAGTCGTCTTTTACGACAGGACATGAGGTAGTCCTATACTAAACAACTAAAAGGATCACACGGTCGAAAGTCACGTAAACCCTAAACTGAACGAGTTTTACTTGTACTTTCATGTTCATATAAATATACACAAATGTATAATAACTAACAATATCGTAGAACCCTTCCAACGATCGTTAATAACCCGTAATCTATTTTTAGACACAATGATGACATATCTGAATGTTATGTCGAGGGCCTTCCGTCTGGCGGTATACTCTCGTCATACAAGGACTTTCAACGCTGCCTCAAGTCCCCTTGCGTTCTCCGAGGAGGTGAGACAAGCCAAGTCTCAAGACAAGCCGATCGTTGCGCTCGAGTCCACCATTATCACGCATGGAATGCCCTACCCGCACAACTTGGAAACCGCTCTACATGTTGAGAGCATTATTAGAGAAAGGGTAAGTCCTGTTTCATGGGTCAATGGATTGTTACTAACCTAACCTTTCCTTATTCGATTACTTGGCCGCTTGGCGGTAGGGTTGATCGATATGTTGCTGTGTCGAGACGGTTTAATGCTATTTCACAAACGTGTGACAGCGGCCCTAGCGACTGAGAACCCTAATAGGGTGATAGGACCATCCTTCTTTGAAAAGTTGCCAGATAATATTTATAAAGCTGAAAGTGCGTCCGAGTTTTAATCGCAAATAAAAGTGTTGACTAGAAATGTATTTTATTCGATAGACGAATTTTTTGAAATGTTATTTTAGTACATACTATTTTATGCACATGAAATAGTATAACATAGATTGACGATCACTGTATAATTTTTTCTATATAAACAACTATTACTTGTGTTTGTAAAACAAAAATTTTTAAAATATAATTAAGTATTCTATTCAGGTTACGTAAGGTATACATACTGTGAGACAGGGACGCACTCTGTCGGGGGACCCGTGATTTAGAAAATTAGCTTGTGGACCTATGCTACCAATAAACTCTGGAA
Organism: Carcina quercana; assembly: GCA_910589575.2. NCBI lineage: Eukaryota > Metazoa > Arthropoda > Insecta > Lepidoptera > Depressariidae > Carcina > Carcina quercana. The sequence continues at coordinate 8,352,339 of OU342429.1, forward strand.
CTTTGGACACGTGTTTTCTTCAATCCCGAACTAGAAAGAAAGAAAGAAAAATAAACTAGGTCGCAACATACAAACAGAAAATGATAGAGTTTGAATGGCGCATCAAATATTGTGGGCCATTCACAATCACTAATTTTTTGTTATATTTTGACACCTCAATAAATCATGATGAAATTTGACACGCATAATAGCATGGAGACGGGCATCGGCAACTTTTTATCCCGGGAATATGCGGAGTTCCACGTAGATGAAGCTAAAAACTATTTGAGTATGTGTATTTGACCGAGTGCTCTGTTACAGGGAGCCGTACCAGCGACGATAGCGATATTGAAGGGTCAGCTGACTGTGGGTCTGAGCGGGGATCAGCTCAGCTACCTGGCTCAGGCTAGAGGTGTGGTGAAGACATCGAGGAGAGACTTGGCGCCTGTTGTTGCCGGACAACTCGACGGCGCTACCACAGTAGCAGGGACCATCGTGGCTGCAGAGCTCGCCGACATACCTGTCTTTGTTACTGGAGGCATCGGTAAGTACTTTCATATCATTTTTAAATGACGCCACAGACCGCGGCCGTAACATGCAGAGTTTTAAAAATTCCCAGAAGCTTCGTACATTTAATCTATTAAATAAAATTAGCCAAACTACGTACCAGTTTCTTGGCGATCTTATACATGAACCCAGTTGTACTCACAAACCGGATGTCGCAGATTCGATTCCCACTATCACCGATACTCTGTCCGGGGAATGCTAGGACATTTTTTTGACTTTCTAGCAAACACCCTGTTGTCTAAGTTGAGTCACTGTTATGTCTCGTTAATATAAGATTTCCCCGTATATGACCTTACCGTCACTTACCACCAGGTGAGATGGAGGATGGAGTCCAACTCGCAATTGACCGAATTTATTATTACGTCGTTGACTCAACCGACTTTTTACGTCAGAAAATTTTAAGGATATGAAACAAAACCAAGTTCATTCTACCTTTACGTGGGCAAGTACCCGCCCACTGGGCTCTTTTATTTATATAAATGTACCTAACTTTGATATAAATGTACGCTGTGTAGAGATTTCAAATTAAATTAAATTCGTTTTGTCTGGTTTAGCTGTTCACAAGCTTTGTGTAAAATTTTACAACAACGAAACACTTTAGTAATTTGGCGGTGTAGAAAGTTTTCTAACAAGTTGCTTCTGGGAGATCTTGATAGTGAAAATTTCTGCGTGTTTAGTAAAATTAATTCTGTTCAGATTGAACTGTTCGCTTGGAACAACTCGACATCTTCAACAGCTTTTTTTGCAAACATTCATTGTGACCGCTTTCCTGGTAAAACTAATCGCTTGGACTCACAATTTGGAGGTCCCGCGTTCAATTCTCAGTAGATGTACCTTCGGTAAACCTGGTATTTTCTATGTCCACCTGATTAACTAGCTAACACCATGTTACCTAAGTCTACCGCCACAGTGCCAATAGCACTGTGGTGTTCCGGTATGAAAGATAGCAGGCACGCATCACGTTTTCCACTCAACGTCCACAACGGTAAAATTTGTATGAAATAAATATAAAACTAGCTTTTGCCCACGACTTCATCTGCGTAAGTTTCAGAACTCGTTGTATACGTCTGTAGTCGGAGCATCAAAAAAAATGTTAATGCTAGTTTTATACTTCGTCATGAGCTTTTCTATCGCCTATGTTTGGCAGTAGACGTTTTCCGTCTTATAATAATTATATTTTATTATAAGTTTCATTAAAATCGGTCCAGTAGTTTTATATGATGCTCGAAGAAACAAACCAATAGAGACAATGACAAATCTGAAAATCGGTGTATTGGAGTTAGGAAGAACTAGACAGCATTGTAATTTTTTTTTAAATTAAAATATACACACCATTTCTTTTACAGTTTTATAATAGCACTAGCTTTTGTACGCCATTTCGTTTGCGTTGACTTCAATAATAATCCCACGGGAACTACTTAATCGATCGGGATAAAAATAAGCTTTTACCCCTTTCCGAACCTTCAAATATCTCTATACACACACAAAAAGTCATTTTGACCCTCCATTACGAAGTCAAGGTACGACAAAAACTTTCGCGTTTGTAATATTAGTATGAATTGCATTTTATCAAATGCCATGTCAAGGCATTAATGAGCGAAGCCTGATCAGCATCAATTGAACAAAACATCAACCTTATTTCATGTCGTAACACCCTCTCTATACGAATGCCCTGAATTTTCACACGCAGTCGTTAAAATAATGAGTGATTCGCCATAAACTGCTCCGTCAAACGTTAACGAGCATTTAGGGTACAAATGAGAGATAATTGTAGGACAGTACATGGTTTGGTAGCTTTGTAATGACGCCACACATTTCGTATTCATAGCCCCGAACCGTACCGATATGGTTCCATGTAAATCTTATTAAAGGGATTGCGATTGCCGTACGTACTTTCCATCAAAATGACGTAGAATAATACTCATGTCTAAGTGCCTTATAAATAGAGCTTGTATCGCAGCATGAATATCTTATGCGTATCGATAATACCACAGAGTACAGAGATAATACTTATACATATTTACCTACTAGATATTTGAATATAGAGCGCAAGAGATTTTTTTTCTTCGTTTTTGCAAAGAAAATCAAAATCCATCACGATTGATAACAAACTCTTTCGTATACCTAGATGATAAATTAGCTATTAGCATAACAAAACTTTAAAATATTTTAATTTTTTCTGAGGCATATTTGCATATACTCGTAACTCTTGAGAAACAGTAAGAGACAGCCTCCGTAACTTAAAGTGGCTACACAAACCGATAGACCGGAAGTCGCAGGACCGATTTCCAGCTCAGTTTGCTTGATACAAGGGCATGCTCGCCTGGCTCTGGTAGCTACCGCAATATTATCTATTGTGTCTGCGTTGAAACAGCAGTGTCAAAAACACTATTATATTTAAGAATGAAAGATACATTACAAACTCCTTATTAACTTACTACCGGTGATATACCGAGGGAACAGTAAACACATATCCTTTTATACGGCTTTATCGTCACGTACCATCAGGTTTGAAGAGTCCCAAGTGGAAGCAATATTAAAATATATCTACAAATTATAACTTCGGTGATTAATGGTCCTACAGCAATAATAAATATTTCATTGGCACTCGTGGGCAGCAGTAACCGTAGTCAGCAAGAAATATGACATCGTGTAGGCGTCAAAGAAACTCAGGCCATCATTGACGTAACGACGGAGTCCTAAGGCAGGACGGCCGCCGAGCCAAAACACGTATTTCATATTTTTTTTTATCCGGGAACAAAGTCTTTTGAATCGTTATCCTCAAAAAATAAAGTTAATAGCGTTTCAACTGCATAATTAATACCGAGGAAGTACAATTTATAATACACAATGGAATTTACATTTTGAAGAGGACTGTACAAGCTCCCTCAGTTCCGTTGAATGATTTAAAGGGACAAGATTAAACGGTGTGTTCTTATATTATTCGTTTGTTGTTTGGTTAATAAATGCTTAAAAACAAGACTATATATTACTTATTATCCTTTAACTGTTTCAAGGGAAAACCAATACAAGAATTCTAAAGTATTCCGAGGTGGACAGTGCTGCGCTTGGACCAATGTATTGGTCTCAGTCTTTATATCATCATCAACAGCCTATATATGTCCCCACTGGAGGGGCTCAGGCCTACTCTCCTACAGAGAGTGTATGGGCCATAGTCCACCACGCGGGCCCAGTGCGGATCGGCGGACTTCACATGCCTGTTCAAGACATGCAGGTTTCCTCACGATGTTTTCCTTCACCGTTAAGCAATCGGATAATGTACTTGAATTGAAAAACAATTCATAGGTACACGGCTGGATTCGAACCCGGTACCCTCAGATTGAGAGTCCGCGCCTTATCCATTGCGCCACCGACGCCTTTCTTTATACTCTATTCTATATACCAGTCTTTATATACGGTCTTTTTATTCTGGCCTTAGTTAAATTTTTCGTTATTTATTTGTACCTAACAATTTGTGAAATCCTGTACATAAAATCTCAGTCCCCGTCTGAAAAAAAATATATTCCAGTATTTTAATTGCTCGTCTGGAAAATTATGTAAATGTGTCTGAACCGGTTTTGCCATTGCCTTTCCATTTGTGATCTTTTGTTGTTGTGTAAATGAAACTCTGTATTATGTATTATAAATGTAATGTTGGGATGTTTGGAACTCAATATTATACATTTGTCCCGGTAATATTTTCCTGTGTGTTATAAATGCGAAAGTGTTTTTGTTTGTCTTTTATATACGTCGTAACCGAGACTCATAACTTATGACTTGACTTTTTGTACAGCGATATTGTAAAGGTCTGAAAAATACATAAGCTACTTTTTATCCTAATCAAATCAGTAAAAGATTTCGTGATTCGAGTTAAAATTTGATTTTTTAAATATTCTTGGTAGAATTTTTAATATGCATACCCAAAGCGACCAGTTACTTCATGGTGCATGTATACTACGACATATTCGTAATAAATATATACTCGAATACCAGTCACAGTGATGAGTGACTGCATTGTTTCTGTCGTTTACTAAAATACCCGGAGTCTTGCTGTGACCGTTTTGTAAGCCGGAAGCTCTGAAAATATGAAGAAACCAAACATGATTAATTATTCTTTGTTTTTACTATAATAGCATCAGTGAAATATTTTACTCAATCAATGTTTACATAAATTAGTAACGCTTCAATTATTTATCCGTTGTAAGTGTAAAGTGTATAATGATAAATGGTAAATTATCTCTGGGGAACTGGGACATATAATATTACAGCACACATTTGTTAGTGATGTTAGATATCTCGTAAGTAGGTCTGCTGCTAACCTCTTCGTATTTTCAGTAGTAAGTTTTAGCCTATTAAAAATATGGATCCTAGCGGTGTACAGAACTACAGTACATATCTAATGTGTCTAATGCTAGCAACACATACACTGATTCTGTATACATAGAAGGATTCACTGACTGACTCATTGTATATCTCGGAAAAATGTAAATAACATGCTAATTTCCTAACCTTACGAGTTTTAGCACTCGTATGACCGTAAAACGTGTGCCGAGATCCACCTAGTAAGTGCTCTCAAACAAAATGGAGGAACAAATTATAAACTTTTCCCATCCTTCTTCGTTTCGTCAAATACAAATTATAATAGTTAAACTTTCCTCATATTTCTTGTGCATTGCTACGCAGTCTCTCGTCGTAGTACCATTTTCCTACCTACGCATTTATTTTTATTTTCTCCATCCAACCTCCATCATACCAAATATAATAGGTGATTTGACAACAAGACGACAAGATTTATGTATTTGTTACGACAGTATTAAAGTTCTCTGTAGTATATGTCACATGAAAGCTTGCTGAAATCTTGATGCATCTATGCACAAGCCATATTCATAACTGTCTACCGATAAATAGTTCCCGATGTGATATAGGAACTAGATATAGGACTTCACGACATTTCTTTAGTGGTGATAATCGAATTGCATTCACAGCCTAATTTTCTAAGATGTTCCTTTGGAACCCCGAGCAAAATTGGAATGTACGATACTCACAATTCGTTTGTACGACCGAAACCTGAAAGAAAACAAGTCTGGGCGAAAGAATTTTCGATAGGACGTATTTATCTAGAAGTAAGGGCTCTGAAAAGAAACAATAAAAGCAATATCTTTTATTATTCTTAATAATGTATTAATATGATTAAGAAATCTATGGAACCATGTAACGAAACTGCGTTTGTGTTCTATGTGTATTATTTTGCTATAAGGTGGTGTTCACCGCGAAGGAGAGAGTACTCTGGATGTATCAGCAGACCTTAACGAGTTGGGGCGCAGTCAGACCCTGGTTGTCTGTAGCGGCGTCAAATCCATACTAGACATCGGCAGAACTTTGGAGTATCTGGTATTTCATATCAATTATTTTTTCTTCTATAATGTTTCATATTACAAAGCTTATGTAGCTTTAAGTTGGTCCCTCACGTACCGGGAAACGTGTACCAGGCCCTCCGCACACTATATGGACCGACGACCTAGTAAAGTAGTAAAGTCGCGGGAAGTTGCTGGATGCAAGTGGCTCGGGACCGTTCAATGTGGCATGCCATGAAGGAGGCCTATGTCCAGCAGTGGACGTTTCTTAGTGCAAACAAGGTCAAATTTGTGATTTCTGCTGATGTGATCATTTCAGAAACATTATTACAATGGGAAAACATTTTCGAGAAGATGTTAATTTTATGTGAAAATTTTCGCCATTTTAGAAGGATTAATTACATTAAGAGGGAACAGCAGATAAAAAATTTCATATGAAATTAAGGGTTTGGGATATAGCTGTTTTCTCAACGAAACGTTAGCCAAATTCAATCATTTTGATCTTATTCTCTTTATCAAAGAATAATCTAGGCCCGTTGGTTTTGCTTTTTTCAATATTTTGTCTACAATTAGAATTATGGGCATCTCAAAACTCAAAATTTCAGAAAAAATTTCTTTCAACTTATGGTACTCATTATTTAGAGTAAACGTAACATTTTCAGAAAAAGCAAAACCAACGGGCCTAGATTATTCTTTGATAAAGAGAATAAGATCAAAATGATTGAATTTGGCTAACGTTTCGTTGAGAAAACAGCTATATCCCAAACCCTTAATTTCACGGCAAAACTAGGCAAATACCAAAAAAAGCTTCAACTGTCCTTCTCGCACAGTTCGGTTCGGGAGGCAGGGTACACTATATCACAACTATATACTGTGTATTATATGTATAAAAATAAAGTAAGCATGCATTAGTGATGTCAATAAGCTTTATCGATTTTTTCGACTAATAGTGGTGGGAAAAATATATCGATAGATACCCTTTCTCGAGCTATAATGGTTTTACCTGTTAGTTTTAATGTTTAGATTGATCTAAATAAACAAATATAAAGACAAATAATTCTAAGGAAATTTATTTTATCTCTAGAACAGAACATTTTCCCTGAAATTCTTAGTTGTTGTTACGTTTTGTTACGTGTAAATAATTAAATATGATTTATGAATAAGTGACTTATGTTTCAAATATTTTTTTAATGTTAAAGTTCGAGTCGGACTCGCATACAAAGGGTTCCGTACCACTGTAAAATATCTAAACAGAAAAAAAACACAGAAAAAACATAACATTTATTGCATGGACATCCGTTTATTTATAACTTTTTTAAAAGCTTTTTTATATTATTTTTTGTTATTTATTATTATTGAAAGTCTTGAGAGAGAACGAGAAGTTATATGGACATCGCATGTACAAATCGCTACGGAGACTATATGACCCGACACAGATATCCCGGAGATCAGCCAGCAAGAGCTTGAAATGGCTCTCCAACAACTCAAAAACCGGTCAAGAGCAAGTCGGACTCGTGCACCGAGGATTCCGTACAGAATATGAATTAATGACATACTGAAAATCATAAATAATAGGTATGGTAATATGCACCCAACAATGCTCTACCGAAAATGAAATTCTAAGCTAAATTACATATTACGAAGTTAAGTTTGTAAACATTAAAAAATCAATTTTACTGTGTTACAATTAAAAAATTCAGATTTATTCCTATGGTTGTGCTGTAAAACCTTTCTTCTTGCCAAATTTCAAGACATTAGGTCAACGGGAAATACCGTATAGATTTTGGGTTCATTGCATTTTGTACGGAAATGGTCTAAAATACAGCTATATCTTTTTATTGCGTTGACCTATAAGTTTCATTATTTGACAGATCTAAGGGACAGCAGACTGGAGTATTCGATATCACAGTGATCCTATAAGGATTCCTTTTTTCCTTTTGAGGTACTTAAAATATAATAGTATAATATGAAGTATGACAGTAGGAAATACGATAGATTTCGACGATATTATTATTCATGTCGACAAATAAAAACTTGAAATATTTTTTCCCAGTTATACATCTCATACACTTAAGACGGGATTTTTAACTCGTCTATTCTATTGTGTGAGGTGTCGTGAAATTACAGTTTTTTAACCGACTTCAAAAAAAGAGGTTATCAATGCGACCTGTATGTATGTAATATTTCCAGAACTGCCCAGTTTTCATATATGTTAGTCTATACCAGCTTCTAAAGAAGTGTGCCAAATTTCTAAAGTGTATGTTTGTTTGTCCTCGCATATATCCGGAACACACACACAAAAGAAAAACACACATAGGGTTCGTGGATTTCAACAAAGCATTCGACACACTCGAACATAGATTTATCTGGGACGCACTGGAAAAACAAGGCGTACATGCAAAATACATAAGAATACTGAAAAACATATACACAAAAAGCACCGCACAAGTGAAGCTAGAATCTACAGGCGAAGAATTTTCGATTGAGAGAGGGGTACGCCAGGGAGACCCAATTTTACCAAAAATATTTTCAGCTATCCTGGAAATGATATTCACAAATCTGGATTGGACGAATAAAGGACTAAATATAAATGGCAAAAAGCTGAGTCACCTACACTTTGCAGACAACCTGATCTTAGTTTCGGAAAACCCGAAAACCCTACAGACAATGTTCCAACAGTTAGCGGAAGAGAGCGAGAAAGCAGGCCTGTCAACGAACTTAACGAAAACAAAAGTAATGTCAAATTCCTCACAAACAGAGCCCATAACAGTAAATAATGGAGAAATAGAGTATGTAGAAATGGACAAGACTAATAACTGAATGGCAACCACGAGATAGCAAAAGAAAAAGAGGCAGACAGACTAGAAGATGGGAGGACGACATCAGACAAGTGGCGGGTCCAACATGGACCCGCATAGCGAAAGATAGAATAGAGTGGAAATCCTTAGAGGAGGCCTATGTCGAAAGACAAGCTGAAATGTAGGAACGACCGGTTACTGATACTTAATATAAAAAGATAAGTAACGTATAAAGTAAGCATATTTTTAAGAAAATTAAAACAAAAAATTAGTTCAGCAATAAAGGCTATTTTATTTAATTTATTTTTTATATATCCGGAACTACAAGTTCGATTTAAATAATCCCTTTTTTGTTTACCTAGGTATTGTAAAACTTAGGGAAGACTGCAAGTTTCATCAAAATCGGTTCAGTAGTTTTTGAGACTGGGAATGTTAAGTGTGTATTTCGGCGTTGCAGTGCAGCAGAGCAAATTTAAAATTAATGTTTTAACTGTACTGTAATCTGTATGCCGAATAAATTATTTCTATTCTATTCTATTAGTTAAATGTTTGTTACCTCAGAGCTTTTCACTGGGTGAACCGATTTGGATGATTCTTTATTATTTGAAAGCTGATGCTTTCCATGTGGTCCCATTTCAATTTGGTCCGGTTCTTAGAATGGAATCCATGAGAAAACAATATACATCTTAAATTTTCCTTAATAAAAGTAGACTTTTAGGGCAGTTGAAGTCGGTTTCTAGTTCTTTTTGAACGCTTTAACTTGTTAGTCCTTAGACTCTAGCACTCTAGGTACTAAAACACCTCTAGGTCACCTAAAGTATCGTTGGAAGACGAACGTTCGGATATGGTGAAACTAAAAGGTTTCTTTGTTGACCGTAGAACCCTAAAATAGCAACGCCATAATTTATATTGTATTTATATGTGATAGGTACTTACTAGTCAATTATATCAAATACAACCACAGTATGTCGAGACTAAACCAATATGCGAACAATAATTTCTCAAAACGTAAAACAAGGGTTGACGCACGCTCACGTCAAGTTTATTATAATTTTGAAAAATACACTCTAGCCCAGGCGGAGGGGTAGCGACTATGCGCGGCTCGCAGGGGCCTCTTTGGGATGTTATGCAGCGTTATTTGTGTGAGTGAAAGCATGTGAAAGGCTGTATGTGTGCGTACCGAATCGCGACAGCAATAACATATTCAAATACCTACTATTCTACGGAGACTTTGCTTCATTGGCGTCTTAACCAAGCGTCGGTGGCGCAATGGATAAGGCGCGGACTCTCAATCTGAGGGTACCGGGTTCGAATCCAGCCGTGTACCTATGAGTTGTTTTTCAATTCAAGTACATTATCCGATTGCTTAACGGTGAAGGAAAACATCGTGAGGAAACCTGCATGTCTGAAACAGGCATGTGAAGTCCGCCGATCCGCACTGGGCCCGCGTGGTGGACTATGGCCCATACACTCTCTGTAGGAGAGTAGGCCTGAGCCCCTCCAGTGGGGACATATATAGGCTGTTGATGATGATGATGAATTACATTAACACTTTACTAACTAGACTCAAACCAGGTAGCTACAAATAGGGATGTCGATGCATATATTATTTGTAGATATATAGAATTCAAAAATGTATTATGTCCAATAGAGCATTTCCAATAAATTCCGGTCGAATATCAGAAAATGTGCCGGCTGATTTCCATACGCGAGTTGAAGGGCTGCGCCAAGTCTGGTCTAAAATACAATCTGTGCTCTTGCCTCCAGCACTCCACCGATGAAATAGAGCATGCATGAAAGTTTTCAGCTTCGTGTATCGAGGGGAGGTTCCGAGTGGGAGGGAGTGTACCTCAGTCGTCGTGAAATCGTAAAATCTCGGTCAAGTTGCAGAGGTACTCGTTTTCAAGTACTTGTTTCGTCGTCGTTTTGAATAAATGAATAATGCTGAAGACAGTCAGTTCTTTATACATTTTAAAACAGAACCTTAGTCAAAGTCATACATACTCGTAAATAAATAGCCTGACCAAAAAACTTATATGCTCTTGGTAACTATCTAAGCTGTATTCAAGTGGATGTCAGCCTCTTCAACGAAACTCAACAACGTACAGGTTATGGGTGATCTAAATTACAATTTTTTTGTGTATGATGGTTTCCACTGGGTCTTTGTCTTACCTGATAGTAATTGACAAAAAGTCCATTAGATGATAAGTGGCACCCAGAAGCTTCAACCTAACTAGGCGCTGGCTCTGCTACCTTTCAAAGCGGAAAACAACAGTGGTGTTAACATTGTTGTTTGGCGGCAGACTTAGGTAACAAGGTGGTAGCTGACCAGATGGACACAGAAAACACCACACACAAAAAACGAATGCCGATATGGTTTGGGGGAATCGAACCCAAAACCTCCAGATTGTCAGACCAACATTTAGCCATTAGGCTATGGAGGCGTTTTACATATAGCTCTAGGCCACAAATCCGGTTAATCTAAACTGAAGTCAATTATATTTTGTCAGGAAACTCAAGGCGTCTGCGTATGCGCATACGGAGAAGCGGACGACTTCCCAGCATTCTACACTGTAAAATCAGGACACAAGGCACCATATCGCGTGGCTGACGCACATCACGCTGCGCAACTGTTGCACGCGTCACGCAAGTTGCGCCTGCGATCCGGAATCGTCGTTGCTGTTCCTGTGCCTAAAGAAAATGCTATGGATGGTAAATATATCCACTGTGTGTTGTTTGGCGCTAATGTGAAATTAATATTGTTTTACATAGACATCCATATAGTTAGCACCACAACATAAGGTGAAGAAAAACAAAACGGAAATAAAATAAAAATTGAAGCAATGATGTGAGTACTTTGGTGCTAAAACGGAGCCGAGGTAAAATTTCGCTAAAAGAGCACAATAGATAAATAGTAGATAATATTAAGGTATAAAAATGCTTCCAATCATGTTTAAATCAATTCATACGCAACCAATTTCTCACATCAACTGTTCAACCTTTCGCGTATCAAATTATTTCAGAACATGCAATAGAAAAAGCAATTCAAGTGGCGCTGAAAGATGCCAAAGAAAAAGGAATTCTCGGTAAAGAAGTAACACCGTTCATATTGTCCGCTGTGGCCAAGGTCACCGGTGGAGCTTCTCTTGAAGCTAGTATCCTTTTAAATAATATTTTTTATATTTATAATACATATTCAGAGTTAGGAAAAAAGTGTTAGCGGCCTCAATCAATGAACCGTTGGGGCCATCATTATTTCAATTCAATTCAAATAATCTTTATTGCACACACATACACACATAAAACAGAAAAGAAAAGGTACAAAGAAGGCGGCCTTATCGCTAAGAGCGATCTCTTCCAGGCAACCTTAGGGCAGAAGAATCATATAAATAAGAAGGGGTAAGTGATGCTAAATAAATAAATATATACATATTGTACAAACATATAATGGATAAACAATAGACAAAATATAGAAGATCAGGAAGAAAATAACATCAGAGGAGATAAGGAAGGAAAGAAGGAAAGGCTGTTAAGGAATCTTATTTATATATGCATATCTAATAAACAAAGCACTGCACATGCGAGTAGTAACCGTCTCCGTGGCCTATTGGCTACACGCTTCGACTGGCGATCTGGAGACCCCGGGGTCGATTCTCAGTAGGGGTACCTATTGTCACTCAGTTTTACTGGTGGTAGGTTATTTCCTGTGTATCCAGTATGCTAAGTCTGCCGACAAACAGCAGTGTTAATAACACTGTTGTGTCCTGTTATGAAAGTTAGCAGAGCCTTGAGGCTTCTCTGTACGCACGCTTACCATCCATCCTTATCTTATCTTCACTTGCCATCAGATGAGATGAACGCCAATTAATATATTAAATAGCTGTAGATAGTTATAAATGGAGACTTGAGAGACATCAAGTTTGTCGGTCGTGTTCGACATCAACAGTTGACGTTGATTGCAGTCCTCTCCCTGCTTCTGGCTTGCTTTACACAGATTGTACAGAAGTGACAGTAGGACCCGTGTTTATCCTACTCTAAAACCTGACCTATAAAGACTATCTAAAAGAATCCAAGCCAATTTCAAACAAACTTTTCCTATTATTCATTCTCTCTATTTCATTGCCATATTATTTACAATTAGAGACCATTAACACTGACATAATACCGAACAAAAACCAAAGCGTCAAAGTTTTGGGGCTTACAGTGAAAGAAGCAGAAACAAAACAACGCGACATTGTTGTCAAAGCATTTTATAACGTGAAATAATTAGGTACCCATTAAAAAGACTTAATTAGAACTTGGTTCGTTCGCAGCGAGCTTTTCGCTCGTAAATTAAACGTGTAGAAACGCCAACGGCTCTAAAATGATAGTAGTTTGACATTGATTTCTTATTCTAGACGCACTAGAGTAACGGCGTAATCGTATCTCTAGGTAAAATACTTAGGTGCCCAAACGTGTCATCAGGAAGTGATTATTACAGTACATTATGATTTAGATGTTGTATTATTTAAAAATCTACACGTCTTCGGAATGATGTGAAATTTCGATAATTAGAAGCGTATTTCAGCTTTTAATATTGTAAATATTCGATTCCATGTAGCAATAATTTATGAAATGATGATGACTCGCAATAATAATAATAATAAAATAAAAAATGTTGTATCGATTTGATTGTGGAATCAACAATACGAGTATGTTACAACAACATCTTACTGCTGTCACCAATCCGCCTTCCAAGCGTGGTTATTATGCCAAACAACCTTCTGGCAAGTTCAACGTGGCTATCAACAAGGAAGGCTCATGTCCAGCAGTGGACTTATTATACTTACTTATATGTGTTCATTTGCTTTGGATACTTCCCGAAATAATTGTACATCTGGACTCAGAATATCGGTGCCAAGGGGGCTAATTGCCACAATTCCTTAACTAAATGACTGCCAGACATCGCTCTAATAAAGAACAACGCTAAAGTTGGCGCCGACATCGCCGTCGAATTGAAAAAACTGGGAAACAGCGAACTTAGATCTAAACCGGGACATTCAAAGGATTCACAGAAAGCCTTCGGATCCCCAAGGAAGTACCATACATCTAGCGTCTCGTGTCAAGAGAGTGAAGAAGATTTTTCGATTTTCGCTAATAGGAATCGCTGCGGCAATGTCCTGGTGATTGGTGGAGCTAACATCGACAGAACCTACAAGGTTTTGGAAGAAAATATTCAGGTAAGTTTTATTGTGTAAGTTAATATAATTTCACATAAATGTGTCATATGTTCTCTTATATGAGTACCTTTAATTTTAAACTTATGAAAATATACTTCAATTTAATCAGGTATAATTTTATTACACACATCCGTGGTTTACATACATCTACGGCACGGTGTACGGAACCAACGAAACGGAAAATATGTTTATATAACATTCGTTGCAATATTTTCATATATGTTACTGCAAGATCTCGCACAAAATTGAAAATGGACAGAAAATGCCAATTTTTATTTACTTTAAAACTATTTTTTAAGCGGATGCAAACGGACTAATCAGCTATGTAAGAAATGAAGATGAACTGCGTATTATAGTGTTTCATTCAAGTATGGACACAGTTTTCCACAATAAGGAAAGACTATTAATTTACAAATAAGAGCTTGTTTATGCTAATTTACAAAGTGAAAACGAAGAGTGTCTGCACTATTTTTTGCTGTGTTTTAAGGCAAAAATAAATATTTATTATTTATATTATAAATAAAACTCAGGAAATCTTAACAAACTCTTTATTTAATGCATTTATTATGATAATATTTAGCTCTCAGTCGCCTAGTGCGTACCCTCGGAAAGTTGCAACAACTCTACGACAGTATACGTGGAATGAAAACACACACAAAAACCATTTAGACTTATAAACAAGTGGTCATTTGAGTCAGGGTATCTCACAGAAATATTATCGCAGAATACTGCTGTTATAGAACTATAAAAGATACACAAATACTATCGGAATAGGTACATGGTGCTGTTACAAAAGGACAAGTGGACGAAGTCTTGCGATATTCGATGCGATTCATAATTGGCATGTTGTTAAAATAGCATAAGATATCCATCAAATACTTCGCTACTTGTCCTAAAAAGAGTGAAACAAGAATATATTGAAATCAGATAACCATATTGTTATCAATTCATAATGAAAGCAGCAATACAAAATGGTAGTCTAGTTATAAAGTTTTAGGTCAGCTTCGCTTACATTATGAATTGATATGGTAACAAGTGCAATTTTATTAAGACGCAGGTAGCACGTAGGGCAGGAGTCTTCGTCATATATTTTACATCGATTTGTTTACGATAAACGTAACGTCAGATATACGATTTTATTAAACCAAGGCACATGTCATTTTAAACAGTTTTTTCTTTGTTTTTTTGGAAGAAATGCAGGATTTAGATTGGATCCTAGCTACAAATTATCCAACTTTCCGAATATAGGTACAAATTTTTAATAAGATTGGTACATTCATGTGACAACAATGTTTTAAAAAACTATTTTTCTGCATAAATTCACAAAATATTTATACCTACACTAAGCGAACGTAATATATTCGTACCCGTCATTACAATATATTCCTATATAAAGTTACTTCGTAGTACATACAATCTTGTATTTAGAGTGGTTGAACATTGAGTTGATTTTACAAATGTTAGGCGTAAAACCATTGTTGCTATTTTCAGTAATAGCATTGCTTTCAGGGTAAGAGATTCTGACATACATATTTCTCTGATTGTCAGAGCTTCAAATTGACAGTTTGCATTTTGCAGAGGAACCAGTGGTATAATGCTCCCAGACTTAGTTCTTTTCGTATTTGGCTTAGATTGCATACACATTTAGACAATATGATTTTGATCGTATTTTGGTAGTTCGCATCTGGCAGTAAGAAGCACGGTTCTCCTTTGCCTCGTATGTGTAAAAATGTAGCATTTTAATGTCCTTCAATATTTGATTTTTCGAGTTAGAATCCCTTAGTTTATTTGAACGTGATTTTCTTATGGGTTTTACGCATATTTCAACGCTGAACACTGTGTAAAAGGTTTACATTCAGAATCGGGGCATTATGCATAAACTCTATATCCATCTCCGACATACAATTTATTTAATTACACATGACTCTTAGAAATGCAGAAATCTGACACAGCCTTCATTATTTTAAAAGTTTCTTACGATAATAGAGTTACTTTAAGGTAGACACTTTTGACATATTAAAACATAGACATAATATCATTATTATGTTTTCAAAATCATCATTACATTTCAAACAAAATAATGTAAGCGTAAAATCAGAGAAACCAAAATCAGAAATATTAATTTACATTGTCCAATCTGTAATAAGTTAAACAGAAATACTGAAATCGTATTTATTTAATGAATATGCGATATATGTCAACAGTGTATCTACCCAACTGTGGCTCTATTGATAATTCTCTTTAGTTTATACACAAATCCAGATTTTTCTTAACTAGGCTTCAATTTCGTGAAAACTGTCACGATCATATAATTTTTTCTGCATGTGTTGAGTATACGGATGTCACGATTTCCTTGAATATTATATGTCAGTGATAAAGCTTCGCTCGGTACATATGTGCTCACAAGAGCGGTTTTTGAATATTCTATTTAACCCCACAAAATTCCAGAAATTAGACTACACATGAGTCATACTAAAATCTGCCTATACATATCTATATGTTCAAGTCTTGTAAGTATTGATCAAAATGACGTCTCTCACAAAAAACACTAGTCAAGTACTGGAAAAATACTGCTTGAACATATATGTACTTCAATTTAGGACAAACTTATGGACGTAAAAGATTTCACCGATAAAAAAGGTATATACTTTTAAATTGGTATAGTAGAACTGAGGAGAAGATTCGCTCAAAGTGACCGCTAGCCCACTTCAAATAGGCGGACGAGTATTTCGATCCTATTTCGACAACGAACATAGCTTATTCAAAAGAAACGGAATTTTAACACCACAGACTAATATATGTACCTATACGTTTGTCACCTAGAAACTAATATCTGTGTCTATGGTTTGACAGATTTTCGTTCAAATAGAAAGTTCCAAAGTTAGACAAACACGTATTAAGTATGGCGATCAAATATTATTTAGACTAAAATTATGTAAACAAAATATGTCAAATCACAGACACATATACTTGTTTCCAGATCACGTTTAAATAATTCCATTTACTTTGAATAAACTATGATTGTGTGGCGCACGGCAGGCTAGGGGGACACCTTGCTTCCATATTCAGACTAAATCGATCTTTTACTATTTCTTCAATCCATTATAAAACCGCTCTTTCGGCATCAAATAAAACTATGAGTCGTGGTCGTTTGCATTACATCGTTACAAGCATATAATTCGTAGGCACTACGTCGTTTAAGCTCATATCAGTACTATTTTTGTCATTATGTTCATGCACATTTACTCGCATTCTACACAAATATACAAATTTATTATTTACACTGTATCAATCAATGTCGCCGTGTGCCTGGCGACGGCTCATATTTATTTAAACGTATCGAATGTAGCAAAGCAGAATGTATTTTCCATGCAATCTAAAAAGCTGCAAAACTGGTGGGATTCGGGCGTATACTGGGGAATCGGAGCCGACAAACTTTACAAGCAGCAACTCCAAATATAAATGTGTTACACCATCATTGTAATAATTCCATGTGGATGTCTAGGCAATTTTCCAGGTTGGTAATAGGGATCTTTAAAAGTATAAGTATTTACAATTGTTTTACAATTTTAAATTTCCAAAATCGTAACTGATAACAAAAAAGTGTACCCGCACCTATAGGCATGTCACATTTCAGTATGTGTAACACATACATATCGTGCTATAATTATTTTATGTAGGTATCAAACATTATAACTGCCAAGCGTAGGAACTAAACACAAGCTTTGCTCGTGAAAATGAATTCATCTCTCATCTAGAAATACACTCTACCACTCCTAGTCTGAATGTTCATCTCACTGCTAGAAACGCTCCGAAATACTAAGTAACACCGGCCGATGAACCGACCCCGTGTCGGCCCCGCGCCCCCGCACGGGGCGCACGCGCACCGAACACTAAGTACCGCGCACTGCGAGACCACCACGACGACGTCCGGCGCCGGGTTACTCACTCGGAAGCGGCTCACAGCTCGAACTCGCAGCGGGTGTGCCGGCGGGTGTCGAGACGGACCCGCGCACCCGCCGAGCTCGTCGAGCGTCGCACGCACTGCGCCCGCGCCGCCGCCGGCAGTTCCGCCTCGCAGCCGGCCGGGAACGAGCGCCAGCGCCGCCCGAACAACCGCTCCAGGTAACATCTTAGTCAGATCCTGGTTGCCGCGCTGTCCACGGCTAGCGGCCGGTACTCGGCGCGCGCCAGCTCCCGCATCTCGCAGTTGTTGTTACCGTTCACGGTCTTGGGTCCGAGCGCCTCCTCGTGAATGCTTCGTCGCGAACAGGGCTCCGCCGCGCGGCCCAGCAGTGCCTCGCGCTCCGGACTGCCTCCATGTGCGCGCACGCCGCCGTTCGCGTTTACGGCGTTCACTATGATCGTCTGCGACAGAGGCCCGCCGTGCATGGGGCTCCCGTCCATCAGCTCGCCTGCTCCGAGCTCGCTTTGTAATATTCTAATTTTCTGAATCATCTCCTTTATTTCGTATCGGAGGATTCCCAGGAAGCACAACTTTAGAAATGCGATGACGCAATACCCTAGAACGAATAACGCGTCCGCCGTCCGCCGGAGCCAATTCAACAGTCGCTCCGCACAGGCGGCGGTATGCGGCGCGCAGTGAACCGGCGTGTACGGAGCCAGCGATGTCGCGGACGTGGGCAGTAGCAGCGCCGGCGGCACGGCTAGGCTATGCGACGGCATGCGGCAGCAGCTCGGCGGGAGCGTGGTGCGGTTGAAAGCGGCGAAGTCTGATGGTCCGGTCACCCCGCAGCAACGTTGTTCTCTCTGGAGTCTGTCCCAGGCTTCCGCAAAGTCCACGTCTGTGTCGTAATCTTTCGCAAGCCGAAGCCGCAGTTGCGGCCGCAACTCTCGACAGACGCGTTCGAATCTAAACGCCCAGTAGACTCCGATGGCGGCGTCTCCGACGAGTAGAGCGAGTAATGCCAGCCAGTAGGCGTTTAACAGCCTCTCGGAGAGGCGCAGTGCGGCGAGACAGCCCAGTAGCTGCAGCAGGCCTGCCTGAGCGGGCAGCGCCGCGTACCCGTACAGGAATCCCGGCTGTGCGGCGCCCAGGCCCGGCACTAGCGCGCGCCGGTAGTCTGCGAGCGCGCGTCCCGCGGCAGCGCAGAAGGCGAGCGCAGCCAGCAGCAGCGCGCCGTTGCACGCGTAGATCCAGATACGGTAGTATCTCATGGCGCGGTGCGCGGCGGGGTGCGCGGCGCGCGCGGGCGGCGGCAGCGTCATCGTGCCGGGCGCCGCGTCATGACGCCGCCCGCGCCCGCGCCGACGCCACGCGCCGCGCCCCACGCCTCTGAAACGACACAATCAACATTTTCTTTACACCTTCCGTAATCTTCAATAAACTTACTCTGTCTGTCCTACCCTCCACTGCCGGCTAACACACTTCCCAGGTTATATTGTCGTCCTGAAACTGCACACCGAATGCCATTTACTTTCCATGTAAAGTATTATTGTCACTCGTAATCGTCACGTCAAGTCCCTAATAAAACTGTATATGATCTGGCGACTAGTATACTCGTATATACTTTAGATATTATATCCCTAGATACTAGTTCCTCTCATCAGGTAAAGCTTCGCTTGTCATGCACTACAAGGCGTTCAGACGCATTAGCCGCTACGTATTACCGAGCATTAGTCAGGCAGCACTGGTTCACGCCTGTGGAATATAAATAGAACAGCATTGAGTTGGTATCCACACAGTACAGTATAGTAAGTAGTAGGTACGAGTAGATCTTCTGCCTAACTGACACTTCCCATTATTTATTGCCGTCGGATCCCCGAACAAAACAAGTCGAGTAAAGAATGGGGCCAAGGAAGTTGTTTACTGTACGAAAGAATAGCCTTTAAGAAGATTTTTGTGCTCATTTGTTATCTAACATCCATTGATTTCATTGAAATATAAAAGTTTAACAATTTGTTCGGTATTTAAATTGTTATTTATTGTACTAAAGATACAGAAACAAGGGTCGATACGAAGGTATTAACAAACACAATCGCGTGTTTGTTAAACTTGTATTGACACAATCAAAGTTCTACCAAACTTGACCGGTATTTTAGTTGCTACGAGTACTCATAACAAATTACACGTTTTATCAACAAATACGATTATGTGTTGCAACACACACAAGCTGTGTTCTCTCACACACGTACACACCCTAGCTTAAATCTGTAGTAGATGACGACAGTTTATAAAACTATTCTAGATTTATCGATTCCAATAATACTTTCTACAAAGTTAGCTTGATTGATAATTTCTAATTCGTCTTGCTCGCTCCCAAGTGGTGGAGCAGATAACCTTTTTAGAATTTGTTGATGGCTGGGAGAATACTTTCTGTATCCCGACTAACTAGCATAGTATTTTGCTTCGGTTATTGAAGAGAACGCAAACCGTATCGAGATCGAGAGAGAGACAATCGAGACAAAATCTAATTGTAACTCTCTTTAATAAGGCTAATGACAGGTACACAATTTAAGAGTTATGCCCTCTAGAACTAGCTGCGGCCGATAGCAGTTGAGTAAACCTAGGTGAGTCCTACGTATTTACGGCTAAAACTAGTTATAGTCTTCATCATACCTTTTACAGTTAAATAGATTACACATCTCATCATAGCCCAGTCACAGCTAGAATACCTACGACTAGAAATTTTCGGTAGCATGATTGCTGACGAGTTTTTGTCTACTCATCAACGGATGTCGCCAATAATAGTTTACAACATTGGCGTTCACAAAAGAATTGTTTGGACGTGCAACCCCATAGTTATCTTTTCGCTTTAACCGTTATCATGAATACATCTAGACAGCTGAACGCACTGCTGACGTCTGTATTTCAGTATATGAACGGCCATCTTTGAAACCAACGCGCACCAGCGTCGGCCATATATTATTTGCCATCAGATGGGATCGTGATCAAGCGTTGTTAGAAATCAAATAATAGTAATGAACAAACTTACAACCCGCCTCCCGTGCCGTTAGCGAGCGCCCTGGCTAGTCACAGGAGCGGGCGCGCTATTCTCTGCAGCGCGCCTAGCACGCCGGTGCGCGGTCTGAAACAAACAATCATTTTATTAAATTTACATGTCTTATCAATGTGAGCCAGCCGTCAAAATGTGCTGTGGATTGCCATTAGAAAGGTTTCATGGTGAATCTTCGCAAATAACCCGGCTCTATCTAGGGAGTCGGATGTTTTCTTAAAGATTCATCTTCGTTGAAAAAAATTGTTTTCAAACTAAGAGTTGCCGACTACAACCATCTTTATAATAAAATTACTTCACATTTTTAGTCTTCGGGTCGCCTCCAACGGCTGTAGTCACTGACAATCTGGTGCCGCGTGCGAGCATATTGAAGTGCGTTAAAAAATGTAAGTGCTAGCATTTTGTGCTGCAACTCTTAATACAAGTGATCCAGATTACTAATACCCCTCTCTAGTCATGGTGTTAGTACGAACATAAGGTATTATATGGTGATGGCAAAATACTATTAGGAATAAGTCCCAGGAGATGGGCAGCAACACCCACTTGAGTACCATCATATCAGGGAAGTATTGCTAGCGGTGCCACTGTGAGAAGTTATCCTACGTCGGTACGTAAAACTCTTACATGTTCGCACGTCTTCTAACGATTTACGTAAATCCCGCCATCCATTCGCAAAGCTGTTTTTTTACACTATTTGTTATTTTCGATCAGATAATCTGTTTTTTTTAAGATCTATAATAACCTATATCGACTACAACTATGCTACAACTAAATATTTCAGAAACGATATTATACTGTTATTGCATTTGTGTTACTAGATACAGACTTTGTAAAACATGTGGACATATGAGTTCTTACTGTTTTTTGTTCAGGGGACACTCTTTTAGTGCAACATATATATCTACTGGAGTATCAAGTGATAGTGCGGGCCGGTGCCCCGGTAGTGGGTCAAGTCGAGGCTGACAGAGATTGGAGGGTTGACTGATTTATAAGAAATCTCGAAATCACTTGGTACCTGTACAATTCTGATGAAATGTACTCGTAAAGATGTCTGTGTGCGTAACAAAATTCCTGGGTTTCTAGAGCCACAAGATTTGAGTGCAATCCACAGAAATCTTAAAAGCAGGAGTGACAATTTAAATTCTATTTATTTCAAGACTGAGCTATTTAGACGTTGTTGTTATTTGTAGTAAAGCGTCAGTCGTTTATCATGACGAGTCTGCGGCTTAGAGTGATGTATCAAGGCGTTTTGACCCTTAAGGCGATCGCACACCCAAGGGACAGATTGTGAACGGCCCTCTAAATATAAAGGTCCACGTTAGAGCTCCAGTGGGTCATGAAGGGCGACTTGACATTTAGACAGGACAGAGCAGTCATATCAAATAGCAGGTATATGTACAAAGCTGCGTGGGTGATTGTAACAAAACGCTCCGCTATAGTTCTACAATCATGTTCGGCTTTGTTAGTATTACGTACCTGTGGTATACAGGTTGTATCCTAATATACATATGTACCTACCTATGGGTCAAGCACATCATTTGGTGTTATTTTTTTTAATAAAACATGCAACAAATGTGTTTTTCTCTCAATTAAATCTTGTGACGCTCGCGACGTAAGTCATTGCTGTATCCCCGCGGTTCATAACAATGTCCACTAATTAATAAACAATATATAACGTAAATGACAAACCTAGAAAATTTTGTTATTTATTGAGATTTTTAAACGTCATTATTTTTATATTTGTATCAAATCTCAACAAGAGCGTGCCCTTGTTCAAGGCTCGGGCTAACCTAAATAAGTCATTTAAATTTCAATGTATTTAAGTAATTCAGCGCATAGTAATAGACTTTAATTTACAAAATTTTATGCAGCACCTTCTTAAGGAATAAATAAACAGGAAATAATAAACGAAGAAAATCATTGAAGCAGATGAATGCAAAAAAAATAATTCTGGATGTGTCTTTTGTAAGCAGTATCTACTCTTTAATTTCTCGCAAAATGACGAAAAACTTCGTTTTAAATCAATAACATATCATATCTGACCATAGTGGTGACGTAGCCAGTTATTACAAAACAAGCATCCATCCGAACAGCAGAGCAGGCTGTGTTGGAGAAGCCTATTTAGTTAGACGCCGTCGTCATCGGACGGGTGTCATTTTCGAACATGATATTTTTCCGCGGCACGAGTTCGGCGGTAACAAGCTCGCTAACGGACCTTCTATGCCGCTCGTCACCCGCTTCTCGTGTTCAAGGAATACAACCCCAGATATATGAGTAAGTACATACAATTCGTAATAAGAATTGACACATAAATCAACTCTATTGAAATCAATCGCTTTCTACCTAGAATGGGAATGTACTAGATATGGTTTGATATTTATGTGCCCCTTGTATGAGAAACTACGAGTAATAATATTTATAGAAAATATATAACGATTAGTCAAACTGTTTAACTTGTATCCATATAAATAAGTGCGTAAATACTTATCATCATCAACAGCCTATATACGTCCCCACTGCTGGGGCTCAGGCCTACCCTCCTACAGAGAGTGTATGGGCCATAGTCCACCACGCGGGCCCAGTGCGGATCAGCGGACTTCACATGCCTTGTTCAAGACATGCAGGTTTCCTCACGATGTTTTCCTTCACCGTTAAGCAATCGGATAATGTACTTGAATTGAAAAACAACTCATAGGTACACGGCTGGATTCGAACCCGGTACCCTCAGATTGAGAGTCCGCGCCTTATCCATTGCGCCACCGACGCTTATACTTATACGTACTTTTTATTTTTTTCATGTGTATTAGGATTGCACTTGGCTTTAATTTCACCTGATGGTAAGTGACGATATACGTCATTAGATGTATGGTAAGCGCGCGTACCCGGACCCAGTGTGCCTCGTGCTAATGAGTCGATGGCTGTGCTAGCTTGGGTTTCGGAACACAACAGTGCTATTAACACTGCTGATTGGCGGTAGACTTAAGTAGCGTGGTGGTAGCTAGCCAGGCGGACATAGAAAATGCCCTATTCACAACCAAGCCTAGTATACAGGTAGACGATTAACAAGGTCAAAACTAAACACGAAACTAATTAAGTGACCGTTTGCAACAAAGCTAAGCGATGTAGCGGTAGTGGGCAAAACGTGGTATGTAGATTCATGACCCGAGCTGACCGACGCACTAACCGATACATGCATGATCCGATCACCTTGACTCTTCAAGCATTAACGATCCGGCCACAAAAGCACACTGCACGTTTACACCGTCCCTGCCGGCGGAGACTAGACTAGCGCTTATCGCAATTATCGACACATTCCGGACCGATTTTCTCCGATCCCTGAATCACCAAGCGATAGCCCTAAGCCGAGGTCAAGCCCGAGCGCCCTTAAGCTAGTCACTCGTAAAATCTTGACCAGCTTAGTGCCTCCGCGCTCGCCAAATTGTCCGGGTGAAGCATGATGATAAAAAGATTATCGTCGGGTGGCACAATAATATATTTTTAGCTTCATGGTTGCAGGACTAACAGCATCAAGTCCATTCGAAAAAAAATCCTACCCTAGCCTACACAAATCGCTCATCTCTAGCTTGCATCCCTCCATATAAAAACATAAGTTCATAGAAAACCCGTTTCCACCCGAGCTTACCTATGAAAATAAAAGCAGCCAAGTTCGTGTCGGGCCACGCACAGTGTAGGGTTCAGTGTTGAACTTTTACATAAAAAGCAAAGACATTTAATATTATAGACCGGACAAAGCAAACAAACATTACTCGATCTAGTGTCACATCACGTCACGCGGCCGTACAAGACATTTGACATACCGTTGACTTTTGAGATCAAAATGTTTATATGAAACGTTTCCCAATGACCGCTCTATAACCTATTCTGCCTCTCTGATAAAAAGCCATTTTGAATGAAATTTGTTCGAAATGTTTGAAATGACGCTATTGATGGAGACGCACACGTATGTTCGAATTTTGTTCACTTCACAGGATATCATAAGTTCACGAGGGATCGTAAGACATTGACTGACACACAAGATTCCAATAAACTGATTTTAGAGAATACTGCCGCCACGTAACACTCACATCACAACTTGAACGAGAGATCTGATATGACATTTATATATATTTATGCTGTGCCCGTGATAATATTTGACCCTACGTAATTTATTACATAGCATAAATACGATTAATCAAAAAATATAATAAATAAATAATAGTAATATTAATGTAACTTTTTATACCTACAAATATTACTTTTGTAATCAGTCAGTTTCGTTTACATATTTACAAAATTAAATTAAATTAATTTAAGTTAATAGGATCAGACTTACGAGTATTGAATATGCGAATCTCTCTAACAATTAACTAAGTTTATTTTGGGTATAGTATTGAAATTTAAGTAGGTTACAAGTAATTTGTAATTAATTATTCTCTAACAGTTGAATTTTAATGAAATCTATTGTTGGGGGACCGCCAAACTTCAAATGAAATATTTAAACTTAATACAGTGACTGAAACAATTGTTTTCGTCGCATATCTTAATTGACAGAAAATTATTTGTAATTTTATCGCAGGGCATACCAATTTTTCACTTGACCATAATAACCTGTATCATAGAAACGTATTTTGGTGTTTCTCCTGTTTTCGCAATTTCCTTATTGATTGCTAACATTAAGCGTGATGAGGGTGCCTCTGTGAATCGTCGTAGAACTCGGCACGACCTCGTTATTGGAAAATGGTTGCCGCGGACGTGTCCTTCTAACGGTCGCATCGTCACCTACTTCACTGTAAATTGCTGGAATATAGGGAACCTACGTTCTTTAATGTTTTGATTCTCAGAAACAACGGAGTTTTGTAGAGTAAATTGTAACGAAGCAAAATTATAAATGTACATACATTATTGCCACTAATTTAGCGCCTTTGTAATGCGTCTGGATCGGTATTTGTCATCACGACGCGAGGCAAGAGTTGTTTTAACAAAATATCGAAACTACTAATACCAGAGTCTAGATTATCGTGACGATAGCTGAAGCACCGCGACGCAAGTCTACATGAGTCAAAAATTGTTGCAGCACTAGCTCAGACCAGGCTAGAGGCTTCTCAAAGCAAATCAGTGACGCCAAAACACCAGGCAAGAACCATGCTGAGAGCATCTGCTCAGGGGCGTCGCAAGCGCAACCCAGACACACTGATATTTATCGCGACACCCAGCAAAAAGCTTCGCACCTCCAAGTTTAGAGACCGTCAGTCAGTCTAAGCTAGATTCCAGATAGTATTACTTAAAAAAATTTTTGTGGTTACAGGCATCAGTGGGAAATAGGTGGTCTCTGATTCTTGAGAGTTTTTCCTTGACCTCATTTTACGACATTCATAGGAACCCGGTTGTTATGTCCTAAAGCCGAAAACACACAGCATTGAAACTACCAGGGACCGAAAACATGTTACTTCTAGTTCTAGTCTCATTGTACTTTTCGAATCATAAGCCTATGCTACGAGTGCGAGAGCTGTCGTGGAATTTCGTTCATCAACCGTCACAGATATAATTTAAAATGTAAGCTACAAACTACACTGTTCTGTTTCCTATTGTGATTCATAGGCGAAAGCAAATCCACCGCTACGTGTAGCGTCAAATTGCAACAGATAAATCGCACTTTCAAACCATTCTTTGTACATTTATCTAGTATTGCTTTACTGAGCACATATAAATATACCTCTAACTTGATTGATACGACTTTTTATATTTGTATCGCTTGGCCACGAGCTGTGTCCGGCGATGGTATGCGTCGGTCTAGAAGTCCACCATCGGCTGTTTCTTATAAATTATATCTTCTTCTCTCTTTAAATTTTGGGGAAACAAAGTCGCCGATAGTGCGTTCCACTCCCTAGCTGAACAACAGCTAACTTAAATCCTCACACCGCACCGTGTCGCTCAACAGCGCGGTCTACATATTGCTTGACTTTCCGCGGCAAGAATATCTCTCGTGTAGAACAGCCTCAGCGGAGAAACTGTAGCGTCATGTTGGAGGGGCTTAGCCACAAGATAAACTGGCCAGCGGAGGTATATCACAAATCCAGTCTTATTTCACCCTTACTTTATGATATCGGTAACTTGTTTCGACTTTTACGTAACCTCGGTGCGAGACGCATTGGTCGGAGCATTTTCGCGAGCAGAGTTTCAGAGTAACTTTTCTTATCTTCGCGCAGTACACGGACAGGTATATTGACATTGTAACCAGCAGTATTGGAAAATACGTAGTGAGATGGAGTGTGATTAGATCATTGTTCTTATTTAAACAATATGATGTTTAGCATCGATGCAAATGCACAAAGTTTTAATACAAAGTCTTATATATTCTTTTCTGCTAATGACGGCTAGTAGACTAAAAATCCAGATCGGAGATAATTGCTACAAAATGTTGCATTGCTTTGATTTTAATTAATTTTTTAATATATTTGTAACAATGACAATTTAGTAACGCTTGTTTACACCTAAATTTAATCGGACCAAAGTGATGACCAAAAACTGTTTTTTGTTATAGCAGTCCCAATAGGTCAAGCCTGTAGCAGGGCGAGCTATTTAAATATATATTAAATTTTGTATTTAATGAGACCCGACATATGTTTGGAACCACCGATTCCTATATGTTTCTTTATTTTAATGATGAGCAATGTAAATTGTATTTGACTTAAGGCTAGAAGGAGATAGAAAAATGTAACACAAAAAACATAATAAAATAATGAACACATTCTAGTAATCAGATTAAAATTATAATTGTCAGTATGTACTTAAAATTTATATAATAATAGTATATCTTCTACAAAGTCCTTAACGTTATCTGCATAATTTCTCTAAGAAATAAGATTATCAAAGCTAAACACAATTTAAGGTAAATAATAAATAATTACACATTATAATATACATAATTATGACTAATGTGGAATTGTTTGGATAATATGCAGCATGAAAATAGTTTACTAAATGGTTCATTATGCTACATTCACACGGCAGGCACGCATTTACATATGGCATGTTTGGTAACGTTAAATGGAGTTGGAAATTGTTTCCTGCGTCAACTACCCCATACCGTTATAAATGTCATAATTGTCTGAATGATCAAGCTTGTACTCGTACATTAAAACATTCACAATTTATAAATCGTCGTTTATATCTTGGAAATTACGAAAACATAACTTCATTAATTTGTCATTGTCTGCTTCATTCACTGTACAACAAAAGTCTCCTAATAGAGCGGCCGGACTTTCTATGAAAGACCTATTAGTGATCGCAGTAAGATGATGTTCATCTCACTTGATGGAAAGTGCCGATACGACCGTATAATGGAGCTGTGCTAGCTCTGGCTATCCGGATTATAGTGATTATAGTGTTATATATATATATAACACTACTGTTTAGCGGCAGACTTAACAGACCGCTGATAGCTTCACAAATCAGGAAAGTGACCTACCTCCAGCCAAAACGTGGTATTAACAGGCACCCAGCTTGGAATCGAACCAACGATTACCGAATTATCAGTCCAACTATTTAACACTAGGCTGATGGAACAACTGACGTAGTTTGATTTTGATAATCATACAAGTGCAGTGTTAGTTTAGAATAAGACCACCTCATGTCGTCCCTCAGCGCAGGAATCGTAAAAGGCAACCTGTCCGCGCCGACATCATCGGCATCATATTTTATACATCAATCTTGAGGGTACTAACTTCATTTATAACCCTCAAAACGTTGGATATTACGACCTATTATAGTCCTCGCACTCTAAGAAGTCCGTTTTGACAGCTAGCTACGACTATAGAATGTAACTTTGGGTAAAATCAAGAGTAAAATTAATTTGAATTCAAAAACACATCTTTTTATCCACCGTTAAATAATATGTGAAAAGTTATTACTGTTTTTACCAAGTAAATTCTGGAGTAAAATTTAATTTTGAATTGATGCGAAACGTCGTAAAAATAGTTACATTCTCAGTCTTTTTCTTTTTCAAAGTAGTGCTGTAATACTTCGATCACAACGTTTTGCCAGCTAATTTTGATTATATATATATTTTAATAATATAACGCAAAAGTAAATTCCTCAAAATCCAAAACATTTTGGATGATCGCGATAAAAACATGAATTTTTTATTTAATTTTAATTTTGTTTAATGACTGTTTTATTTGCTTGATTAATTTGGGTGGGAAATGAATCAAAAGATGTTGATTAAATTATATTGTTTAATTATACGACCGACTTGTTTTGTTTTTGATACAGAAAAAGGTTTTGTGATCCATTGGATGAGGTAAAACTTAAAAATAAAAATAAATACAAAAACCGAAATCGATTAGAAGCTCATTACGAATTACGAATCGACTTCTCGTGATAATCGAATCGAAAGTTTAGTTCACATTCCTAATCAAGGGCTTGAGTGTGATGATTATCTTACGATACGATATTATAATACGAGCTTAAGTGACATGCCACACGGTGTGATGTGTTCAAATATCGCAGACGTGCTTCTGAGTAGCACTAGAATACATCTCTTTGACTGAAATAGTTTGTAAGTAATTCGGTGTAATGTGACTCGAACGCAGCAGTTGTGCCGTTGAAGTTTGAACACTTCACGAAATCTGACATATTATTAAGACAGAGTAGGTTTTTTGAAGATGACACCATTGCATAACACGGTAGATGACTCTTTTTTATTTATGTTTTTTTTTATTTATTTATTTAAACAGTTTATTGTACACAGAAAATATTTACATAATACAAAACAGAAAAAATATATACAAAAGGAACAGCTTATTTCTAAAAGAAATTTCTTACAGCAGTCCTAGGTTAAGGAGAAATATTGAAGAAAGGAGGGCAGTTAGGCGTGTACGATATGATAAATATAATAAACGATGTATTCTTAGAGATGACTTAAAAATGGACTGGACAAATAATTCTTTCCACAACTAATATTATCCCCAAAATATCGCTTCAAAATGAGTGTAAAAGTAATTTTAGCCACGTACTCCCAAATGCGTGCGGTAAAACTGACGTAATTGCATTAAAACTTTTATTTCGTTTTATACTGTACAAATTCATTAACCAATTTTATAGTCAGTACTCAAAATAGCGTTATTAATCAGGTACATCCTTTTTTATCCAATTTGTAAGCAATAAAGGTAATAACGTATCTTATTCTAGGTTGGCCGATCGATTAGCTTCAACACAAAAATGTGTCTTCTTCATAATAAGTTCAGGAATGCCGAGTTTTTATTACTCACGTAGATGTAATAAGGAAAAATGTTTAGGTATCCGCTTTGACTCAACATTCTTTCATGCGAATATATTGCTTTATTACAAAAACGCATTATTACTTTTGCCTGCCTCAACATTTTTTTGGTTGAATAAAAAATTGACTGAGACGACTCTGCAAACATTAACTGCTAGATGATCCTCTTTATAAATACATGTACTTAAAAAGTGAAACGTTTCGTAGCTGTCTGGCGTGCAAAGAGTTCGTGATTTCAAAAGGTTGTCTGAAAAACAATATTAACAAAATAGCAAAGCCAATGGTGCCTTAAAGTACTTAGATTAAGCTTCCTAAGTACAGACTTATTCGCCGGGAGATGTTGTGCTTTAAACAACCGCAGTAGTGCTACGCCGTAGAATAAGGGCTACGCATTTCCTACGCAGAACACCATAGCCTAAGTATTTTTCTGTTTCAAAATTTTAGTTTGGTTTTCAAATCAATTAACTAACACATAACTTCAAGCATACTAATTTTATATAAATATACTTTAGTTATTAGTGAATAATAAAATGACATATTTTTCATGCTAACTTATATGGTTTTAAGTTAGTTCCAAACATCTATATTACTAGGATGCATGTGCTTTATTGGTACGCTGGAGAAGCAAAAATAATAACTTAAAATTTTATGCTAGTTAAAATTTATTCCAACCTCATATGTACATTCATACACCTACTGAGGGGCGTTCAATACAAAATGACATTAATGATAAACGTGTCTGTGAGTATTTAAATATTTAAATTAAGATTTTTCGTCCAACTGCGAGTTATGGATAATACAAATACAGAAAATCATAAATAATATGCACTGAACAATCTTCTAACGAATGCGCCTAAATACTATTTTCGATTTGGTTTTGATACTCGACACTAAATGGCGCTACTAATACTTTAAAACACACGTCTAAAACACTTTACATGGTAGCCCCTTAAATATTTATTTGATTCTGTTTTTTAGTATTTGTTGTTACAGCGGCAACAGAAATACATCATCTGTGAAAATTTCAACTGTCTAACTATCACGGTTCATGAGATACAGCCTGGTGACAGACAAACGGCGGAGTCTTAGTAATAGGGTCCCGTTGGTTACCCTTTGGGTATGGAACCCTGAAAACTTACACGGGCTTTGAATCATAGAATGAAATTTTCTGATCATCATCATCAGCCGGGAAACTGCTGGACATACCTAGGCCTACTTCATGGTATTGATACGAGATACTTGAATGTCAATTTACTAATATGTTATGATTATTGATTATATTTACCTTTAAATAAGGTTCATTTTCCCGACCGCATAACTAGTTTTTTTACTGTATTTTACATACATTTTTCATGATAACTCAAAAACTATGCAGAACGAATATAATAATAAATCTATTTGAAAATAAATAGTCTTGTACAAATAGAGCCCTTTCATGATATGGTACCCCATTTGACCAACTGACTCTTCCTTGTTGCTTCTTTGTATGATTCTCCTGTTTTGGCCTTATTTAAAATTAAAATATTTTACAAATTATTGTAGTTGAGGCACGTGCGAGTTACCATATCTCATACCTATACCAAATTTCAAGTCGGTATCATTAGTAGTTCCCGAGACAATCAGCAATGATAGACGGACGGTCGGACACAAGCGTGAGATTATAAGAGTGATGTTTATCGAATGTTTGGAACCCTACAAATGACTTACTTAAATTAATATAAGTTATCGATCGTGGCTCAGTTATAGGTACGGAGTTGTAAAGAGCGAAATGATGTTGCTAGGTTAGGGAAAACAGAGCAGGGATGTTGGACGGACGACGTTGGCTGCTGGCCAAGGCGGTCCGGTCCACAAGGGTTGTCAGGGTAACCACGGGTGAGGTTTAGTGCTACGTATTTCCTCGCCCTAGTGAGAGATTTAATGCTTTCGTGGACGCCTATTCTTGTTTATATCGTCAGAAGAATAATTCACTACTGAACATAAGGTAGCGCATTAAAATTCCGGGGAATATTTTTAATGCAGAATTGGCTTGTACTTGGCTTTCATCTCACCTGACAGTATGATAGTTGTTGATAGATAGTTGATATCTTTCATCACTGAAACAAACCTACTGACACATAATTTGATCCGGCATGAAAGGTAGTAGAGCCGGCGTTTCGTTAGGTTGAGGCTTCTGGATGCGCACGCTTACCATCCGCTTTATCATCTCTTACCTTCTGGTGAGATGAAGGCCAAGTACAAACCCATCATAAATATTAAAAATGTATAAAGAAAGAATTTGATGATATGAATCAAACCGAGCACTAACGGATATCCCGATTAAAACCATGTCTTGACTATTTTAATAATATAACTGTTGACTTAATATAACAATGCAATATATATCACTCCCGGGCTCAGAAAGACCTATTATTACATTTCCTATCAGAAGAAGGTATTAAAAACTGTCAAATTGAAACTCATTGCAAGATTATTATATATAACCTCAATTAATACGGTTTATGTGTGAATGTTACCTACATTGGTTTAGATAAAACTCTTCGTAAACTTCATTCCTTCGAGGGATTCAAAGAAATTTATTATAATTTTATTAAATAAAAATACATACAGTTTTTGCTGATATGCACTAGGTATATTGCACGTTAAATCAAGCAAAACTTATATTCTTTTTCAAAATGTTACTGGCAAACTGCGCCTAAAGCAGTATATATAAAAAAGAAACTCTGCCCGTCCTCACTCAAAATTATAATTATTTCACTGAAGAAATTTCAGAAAACCGCAGCCCTAAACGAACCACATATCGTCGTGTCGCTGTACCCAAATTATTTTACCAAAGTATTTATACAGTACCTTCACTACACGCATATTTATAACTTACATTTCGAAAGGCCCTTGTATGTTATACAACCACATATAAATAATTTTCCCTAAAGACTTGCTTTAAGTGTCTGTTTCTATTTCAATGTCAGCATTGCACAAATTTATTGCACTGTATTAAAATTCTGTAAATTGTTTTTCGGAAAAATAATAGTAATACCAACCTAAAGAAATGGAATAATTAAAAATGGATCAAACAAATACCAACTTAAAATACTTACAATACATTTTAAGTTGGTACTTAAACTGGTAACTACAGTAGCAGTTTTCCGTTTACGTATTTTAAGTTGGTATTTGTTTGATCCACTTTTAATTATTCCAATCCTTTAGGTTGGTATTACTATTATTTATCCGAAAAGGCTTTTATTGTTGGTAAGCAATGTCTTCACTTAGTTATAGGCAAAGACAACAAGTAAATTTTTATTGTATGTATGACTAAAATCTTATTGCGAAAATAAATCTAGTTTCTAAGCGGTCACGATAAATCCCGTGTTAGACATCCTGTTGGCTGTCTATGTTTAGGCTCATATTCAGTAGTGGACTTCATCATCAGCTCTATGAATCCACCGCTGGGTATGAGCTTTGCTCATATATTTCCACGTTAGTTTTTCGATGAATGGCAGGTGTATTGGTGATTGGAGTTAGGTTCTAATGACCTTTTGCTGTATATTTTCCCCTGGATGCCTTTTATGACACCCGTGCATGGTGATATGGGGTGATCATATTCTAAAGCTGTGACCACACTGTTTGGCTGTATATTAGTGAAAATAAAGACACAATTGGACTATCCCAAGAATGTTAACGTCGCAAAAATACCACTAAAATGAAAGGAATGAAAATTACATGTAACGCCTTATCGCGAAGTATTCCAAGGAATACTACGAAATGTCTGAAAAGAGACTCAGTACCTCTAAGACTCCGCTAAAGAGTGGAAGCACCAGACATCATTTCCATTTGAAGAGCGCTTAAAATGAATGTCTTATGTACGAGTAATATGTAAATGGATTGCGACGGGTCATTGTGTCAAGGTCCCTTTTACTCGTCCGTTTTTATAAGCGGGCGAGGCTCGTGCGTATAGCTGCCGAAATTAGCGAGCGTTTTGTTTCTAAATGAGGTTACTAACACGCTGTTGTTCTCACTCTTCGAGTAACGAAAATATTTTAGGCGTGTATCGATTTCCCGCCCAAAATTAGACTGTTTAGTTTTGTTTTTAGTTAGAGAAATAGTTTTATAAATTACAGTACTTATGCCGTATTACGCAGTTATAATTAAGTGTGAAAATGTGAATATACTCCTAAATCCACTATCTATTGAACACACACAAAAATTTCATCAAAATCGATCCATCCGTTTAGGAAGAGTTCAGTGACATACCCACGTACAGTAGAATTATATATAAAAAGATATGTCTCATTTCCATCCAGTAGATGAAAATTTGTATGAGCATTCCAAAACATTTTTTAAAGGGGACTAAAACAGGGTCCAAATTTCAAAGCAGAATCCCTAGGTCAAGTGAGATATATGAAAAGGCTCTGTTGGTACACATTTTTTAAATTTTCTTAATGGTATAGCTTTCTTTTCTTTGCGGCAAGCGATGTTTCTAACGTGTATAGTGCTAGACATATAAAGTTCAGCGGTTAGGAAAATGAACCGCATTTCAAGTTATTAAGATTTGTGAGTTTCTTCCCATATTTCGCAACCTTAAGTGCGCGAGCCCAACATGCACTTAGACGTTGGTCTCACTCTTCGAGTAACGAAAATATTTTATAGCATGAAACCATTTTTTTTTGCATTTGAAATGGTCATTACAGAATTGAACTTTAATTCATCTAAATTACGAATCTGTACATTCCTAGATTCTCAAAAATAACTAAATGATGATTATGATGACGGGGCATCATCTAGAGGCAAATCATAAATCTAAACACACGTTGTAATAATGGCAATGGCGTGTCTATTGTTGTTGGCTTAGTCTAAACAAGGCTGCGTTTTATTTACTTCCGACGCCTTCCTAGTTCCGAATGGAATCGTTCCACGGGTTCCTGTGGGAGTCGTAAAAGGCGACTGATAGACATTAATTTAAATGTATCTACAGCAAAAGAGACACCACTTCTTGCAGAGACAGCACCATTACATCTATTTTGATAGCTACAACTTTTTTCTCCTTCTGATCTGTGAGTCTGAACGGTTTTAGGATTCCGAAGCTCAAAAGGAAAAAAAGGAACCCTTATATGATCACTTGGTTGTCCGTCTGTGTGTCTGTCAATACCCTTTTTATCAGTAACGCATGGAGATATCAAGTTGAAATTCATAGCGAACACGAAAGTCTGCAGTCTTGTTGACCTGTGAAAAATGAAGTTTTAGATTAACGAATCTCATGGAGTAGCAACTATACCGGAAACCCGAGTAGACTACATATAATACACCTGAACATAAGATCTTTACGAAAACACTTCAATGAACTGAATGTCCTTTTAAATAGAAGTATCTGCCAGATAGATATATTAATACTGTCAGAAATAAATATAAAGCAAGAAGAATTAGGTTTCTATTCGATAGCAGGATATGATAGTTATGCTAACACAAGAGAGTTAAACAGAGGGGGAGGAATATTGATATATGCTAAGAAGGACCTTAACTTCAACGCTGAACCACTGCAAACCACTGCATTTGAATCAATACATGCAAAAATAACAATAATAAACGAAACGTTACATATTATTGCTTTATACAGGCCACCGGGAAAAAACAAAAAACACTTCATAGAACAGTTGGGGATTGTAATACAAAACATTCCAAATAACGA
The DNA here is from genome assembly GCA_910589575.2 of Carcina quercana. Lineage (NCBI taxonomy): Eukaryota > Metazoa > Arthropoda > Insecta > Lepidoptera > Depressariidae > Carcina > Carcina quercana. Next base: position 8,388,190 of record OU342429.1, read on the forward strand.
GAATCTTATAGTTATCGGCGATACGAACATAGATATATACAGCAACAAAACGAATTCTACAATTGTGAGTTACAAAACCACCTTGTGTGAGCGGGGCCTTCACTGTGCAATACCGAGCTCCGAGGTAACACGCGAGGCGATCGTTGACGGACGACTTCAGGCGTCATGCATCGACCACGTATGGGTGCGAGAGAGACCGCCGCACCGCCGGCGAGACGGGGAATCAGCAGTATCTGCGCCGGCGCCGCCCGTAGCGTTTCTTCTCGAGTGCGGGATATCCGATCATCACGCTATAGGTATAACCATGGACCTGCGTCTAAATCTAAGATCCGACGGTAATCAGTATAAACGTAAAACTATAATAAATGATAAACTAGTTATAGAGAGACTGACTACTTTCGATTGGTCTAAATTGCTACTTATTACATGTCCTTTACTTCTATACCAGGAAATATGTACCGTATTTAGTAGCATATATGAACAAAGTAAAACTGAAATCAATGTTAGACACAAGAGGATTACGCAGCCATGGATAAACAAAGAATTATACCGTATGCTGTCACGAAGGGATGCACTATTCCGTGCGTGGAAGTCTTCGCCTAGCAATATGAACAAGCGCTTAGAATACACCCGATTTAGAAATAAATTAAACAAGCTCATAAATGCTGCTAAAAATAAATATAGGCAAAACGAAATCAAGAATTGTAATGGAGACAATAGGAAAATATGGGTAAATATTAATAATTGGATAGGACGTACAAAACCTAATGTTGATAGCGTGATAATGCAGTACTTGGGAAAAAAGAACAGTATATTTAACATATGTAGTGATTTCTCTAAAACTTTCACCCAAGAAATATTGAATATAAAGCATAACTGTAGTTTTAAATTTTTAGATAGAAATACATATATAACGCCAGCTGAAGTTTCTTACCGATTCATGAAAGTAGATTCAAAGGACATAATAAAAATTATAAATATGTTACATTCTGATAAATCACCAGGTTTGGATGGAATAAGAGTTAAAGATTTGAAATGTATTAAGAATAAGATAAGCCCCATTTTAGCTAACTTTATAAATATGTGTGTAACTAAGGGATTATACCCTGATGACTTAAAAAAATCAATAATACGACCAATATTTAAAAGTGGCAGCCACTATGAATACACAAACTATCGACCTATTGCGATACTCTCAGTTGTAAATAAAATTGTTGAAAAGGTAGTGGTTGGGCAAATTAGTAGTTTCCTAGAAAAGCACAATGTACTAACAGACTGTCAACACGGGTTCCGTCGCGGGCGCAGCACCAGCACGGCGCTCGGACAGTTTGCAGAGGTCGTTAACGACAGTCTCAACAGCGGGGACCAGGTGCTGGCACTTTTTATTGACTATAAAAAGGCGTTCGATACCCTGGACCGTGACGTGCTACTCCAGGCCATGGAGGAGTGTGGCGTGAGAGGCCCTACTAACATATGGTTCCGGAACTACTTGACGAGCCGCACAATCCGCACTTCCGTGAATGGCGTCATGGGCGAAGAAGCCAGTGTCACGCTGGGCGTGCCCACCGGCTCGGTGTACGGACCCGTCGGATACATAATGCTGGTCAATAGCGTAGTGAACGTGGTGAGAAACTGCAGAGTGTTTGTTTATGCCGATGACATGTGTCTGTTATTTGCATCAAAAGACATAAACGTTGCGAGCCATAAAATACAACACGATTTTGAAAATGTAATGAAATGGGCTCATGACAACGGGATAATCATAAACCTAGCAAAAACAAAATGCTTACATATATTTTCTCCATATAACCAAATGGCAAAAAGAGTTGATTATAATAACATAGGTGTAATAGGCCACACATATGAATGTCTCCATCTAAATAAGGTCTCATGTACATGTGCTAAGATTGAATATGTAGATAGATACAAATACTTGGGATTGTTAGTCGACCGGCACTTCAATTGGAAACTACATATTAGTGAACTATGTAATAAACTTCGGTGTGTGCTGGGAAAATTCTATCAGCTGCAATATGTAGTGGACAAGAGAACACTGTCAACGGTTTATTTTGCATTATCAGATTCCATGATCAACTATGGTGTTAGTGTTTATGGTCGGACTTTTTGTAGTTATATAAATGAAGTGCAAAAATTACAGACTAGGATAGTCAAGTGCTTGGTTAATAAAAAAACAAAGAAGAAATGTAATAAAGAATACAGAAAGTTGTACTCGTTGTGTAAAATATTGCCGGTAGATTTAAAAATTAAATATAAAACATCAATCGATCACTACTATAGTGACGACTATAAGATACCTATTGTCAGTAGCCACAGCACCAGGAGCGTCAGAGAGGGGAAGTTCTCTCAGCCAACAGCCGTTAACTACTACGGGCAAAGGCTGAATAAATATGTAGTGCCAAGAATATTTAATGAGCTCGCTTGGCTGAGAGAAACTCCCAAAACTAGTAAAACAAAACTAAAGAGTAAGCTAAAAGAGATTTTTTTAGATAGAACTTAGATAGTAAATAGCTTTAATGTAATAGAATTATACAAGGAACAGAGCGTTACTCGCCAACAAACTGGTTTTCAGTTTGGCGGGAGATAAAATATTGTAAAGTGTAATATGTACTATGGAAAATAAATGCTTTAAAAAAAAAAAAAATTAAAAAGATACGTTTGTTTTAAGCCTTTTTCGACGTAGTAGGAGTCCAAACTTATATGGTACTTTCCATTGGCCTAGAATAATAAAATTTGGCAAGAAGCAAGGTCTTACAGCACAAGTGTAGGTGGCTATATAGGTATAATAATAATAGTGTGACCAGCTCAAGGATCAGTAATATGACGCGAGCGAATTCACTCACACATTTGCGTGTATACAAAAGCCATCCGATCGATGTATGGGAATAGGGACCGATATCAAGACATTTATTTCAAGAGTCCGGCCTGTGACTATACATACCATCGTTCACCACATTGGCGCTTACCTCACAATCACGTGTTGTTATATTTTCAGTAAAAGATCATTTTATGTGCTTAGGGATGAAAAAGTTCACAATCCTTCATTTTTCTAAAATTGACAGACTATATAGAAATCTGAATATTGTAACATACAGTTCTTGTCTAGACCCTATGTGTTCAGAAACAACTTAGGGAACATTACTGGCACATTATACACGAGGCTTCTTTAATAGGTTTCAAACTACTAACAGTATTCCGCATTGGAATATTCCTTTCCCTTTTACGACACTATTATTGTATTCTAGGGCTGACACCACACGGCACGGCACGACGAGGAACAAGATCACGTTCACATTAAATGGATTTAAACAGATAATAGCATGATCCTAATCCAAACAGACAATAGAATCATAGGTAACACTCACAAACTAGATCGTGTGTGTTAAGAAACAACTTAGGAAACATTACTGGAACTGTTTTCCAGCGGCTTCGGGCGATAGTAAAGTTTTAATGTCTCCCACGAGAACTGCTATATCGATCGTGGCAAGAATAGCTTATGGGACAGCACATGACTATGAACTTTATATCACACTTAGTAGTTTGAACCTAAAGCAATGCTTTACCTATTCTTACGCTACGATTTTATATTTTTGTTTGATTTCTACAATATTATCCTGGTGATTATAGCAAAGCAATCAAGGAAAATCCGATGTAAAGGTCCAAGTGTGGGTTTATGCAGCTGACGATGATTCTTGTATTGTCTTTTTTACGGGTGTAGAATCACGTTTAAGAAATATTGACTCACTTTGATAAGTTAAAAGAAAACTTAAATAAGGCAAGCTGGTATAGTCTTACATTAATAAAATTGTTTAGTTTTTCGGAGTCGGAAATCCATTTGACCGACTGTACCAAAGTGATATAAGAAAGTAAGAACAAAACAATAGCCCAAATTGTATTGTATGTAGAATATAATGTGAATAGAATTTAATGTGAGTTCAGCAGTCCACAGCGGTTATGGTAATTTGATAAGATATATTTTTACGGCTTGCGCACCTAAAAGGTGCCAAGGTGCCTGCAAAGTCCTCTCTGTCTAGTTAGCTAGCCTTCCTTTATAGACTTGCATATTTTGAACTAATATTGTATCTAGTTGAAATTTCACAAAGTGTTTCACAGGTATTATGGCGGATACTGTTACAAATAATAATAATAATAAACTAAAGGCAAAGAAATAATGATGAATAATGATGAAAGAAACACGCTCTTCATTGTTGTTGTTGTTTTCTTTATCGCAAACACGGTACAACAAGCGTCAAACTTGGTGTAATTATAGTATATACTCTAAAATGAAACAACAAATAAAGTTGATTTATAATCGCGTAGTGTAGTATTATAGTAGTAGTATAGTATAGTAAGTATTCAGTAGTGGAATTATTTTGCTTTTGGAAAAGTCATCTTTTATTTGTATTTTAGGTTTAAAATACATTGGCTATGGAAGTAGTTATTCGCCTACACAATTATATGTGCTGAAGAAACGGCACGAAGTACGATTACATATAAATAGAATTATTATCATTATCATCCGCCAGGAAACTTCCACTGCTGGACATAGGCCCCCTTCATGGTATGCCACATTGACCGGTCCCGAGACACTTGCATGCAAAGACTCCCCGCGACCTAAAACAGGTCGTCGGTCCATCTAGTAGGGTGACGGCCCGGTACACACATCTCGGTACGTACATATGTGAAAATAGAATCATACTGATAATAAAACGATTGTTTCAATAACAAAATGAAACAATAACACAAATACGCAAACTGAAATATTGAAAATGCATTGCCCCGCACGATTTATATCGTAGCACCGTCGCGTCGGTGTAGCATGTTTGCCGGCGTAGCAACAACTTCGTAGCTTTAGGGCACATATGTCTAAGTGAGTTTGTTTGTTTCAATTTCATACTACGACTAAAAAGGATTTTGTGATGGAAGACACATAAAACTACAATTTTACCAATCAAACATTTCGGCTTTAAATGGATAAACAGGAAGACTTACAATGATATTCTCCTGTATCCGTACCATAACCATATTGCCAAATCTTCAATGTAAATACACCGCGTAGCCTTGCATAAATCAACGAAGGTTATGATGAAATTCTCCATGCATTTATTAATTTCGACGAACACGGAGTTATCTATCAAAACTGTATTAACCTGTCTTGAGGCTTCATCAAATAAGACAGAGCACCTTGACGGGCTTCGAAAAACGGAGATAGATGATACACGTGCAATTGCCTGGAATATTTAGATCTGCCTACACTTACACGTCAAAATAAATATGTTACAAAATGTGTACCCTAATAAAATAATATTCTCACTGCCAATGCTTAAAGTAAATCACGAATCAAAGTGTAAAACTGATTTTAGAGTAATTTGACATCTCTATCATGTTTGTATGACAATTAATGGTAAGATACATAAAAATCTAATAAATTACAGATGCCAAAACAATTCTATATAGTAAAATTTTCATTACCATGCGGGATTTTGTCATTTTCTCTACGCTTTATAGACTAAATCGTGGCCGCAATCTGATCTTGTTGGTCTATCCAAAATTACGACATCCTCGGAATGGTTATGTTATAAAAAAAAACTAAGTTAAACAATATAAGGATAACTTTGTGCGTCTATATAAGTGTATTCAGTTCAGCCATAAGTATTTTAAAAGTGTGACTTTATAACACAATTTTATCTACAGCAACGAGTTGAGAGGCTGCAATTTATGGAAAATCTTCTGGTTAATTCACTTTTCATATAAGCAGCCTTCCCATTTTTGCGAACCGCTACTGAAATTCGTGGTATGTCTATGCTTCAATATGTACAGAAGTCATCCATCAAATCATATTGGCTTTGACAATTGACATGAAAACTACATTAATATCACATTTAGTATTATAAATGCGAAAGTAACTCTGCCCCTCCCCTCTGTCACTAATACGTAGACGTTATTGACTAATTTTAACACACACTTAGCCCATGGTATAGAAAGTGACATAAGCTACTTTTATCACGATAGTGTTCCACGTAGATAAGTTTCCAGACTTCACACAGTTGAAGTCGAGGAAAGAAGTCGTTATCAAACAATATATTGATTTCTACTCAGCCAATATTTTCGCAACAACATATATTTAGGCAATTTAGTGATTCCCCAAAAGTAGCTTTCATACAAACATTCAATATTACTCCGAAAAAATATCCGAACTTAAAACTCTAGAATTAATCTACCACAAAAAATCTCCGAAACTAAAAAGCACATCGTACTAACAGAATCCGAGTGTCAGCTAAAAGAGCGATCGCAGTTAACCTTAATACTTAAAATCATGTTCATCTAAACTTGGACTGCGTCAATACATCCCTATCAAGGAAGCAGCATGTCTTTATCTGCCCCCGCTACCCCACCACTCTCCCTAGCTCCCCTCGCTGAGCCGTCGTGTAACCTAACAAGCCAGTGATCGACTGACAACTTTGATCAATGACTCGTTCCGTAAAGAAGCCCCGTCAAAACACATTTTTAGTTTTTGATTGATTCTAGTCCATTTTTGTGTAATATAATAAGGAAAATGTTATAAAAAAATATGGCAGCCAGGAAGTTCATAGAAGAATGTTACCGATTTGTGAACATACTGTTTGCTGCGGATTCACTCGCTTGGGAATTTTTCTATTGTGATTGGGATAATACCGATTCACTTTCATAATGCATCAAGATGATTAACAGAAATCATTATTATACTATATAATATATTTCATTCGGTTAAAGTAAAATTTAAAAAAATATTTACATGAATTATTTAAATAATAATAATATAATAAATGTTTATTTATTTCTGCTCACAGAGTGCCACCTTATTTAGAGTAAACTCAAACACATATAACTTAAAAACCCAACCATGTTCCGGGAATCCTAACGCATTTTGACAAGCCCAACAACCTTGTCACTCTACCTCTACAAGGAACATTAATACCTTCTCCAAGCCAAACTAAAATTATCTTTCATTTTGTGTGATAATATTGTTCAATTTTAGACGAGCTGAATATGGCAAGTCACTAATTTAGTGCAACTAAAATAAATCCAATACACAAAAGTTTAAGCGATATAAGATTATGTTATTTCGCTGTCAATAACATTGGTGAAATCAATAACAACGCGACACGAGGACGTTGCCAACTCGTCCTACCATGTTTTTATTCTCTGTTTGTTTTGAAAGCTTTTACAGCTGACGGCGTTGCGAATATCGCGTCACTCCCTGAATAGTTTTCTCAGCTGTCCCAGACTCGCGAAGTTTCAGGAATCTTTTCAGTCGTTTCCGCTTCCGTCCATAAAATCTCGACCCTTCGAAACAGTCCTAAAAGAACTTTCATAAAAGTTTAAGGAGCTCCGTTGAATTTTTTATCGGACATGCAACAGAGATTGTTATTTTTCGATGAAATATTTAAGCAATACTCGTATAAAAGAACTTGGTACATTCCGTTAAACTAGCGCCACCATCTGTTAAAAAATAAATTACTTGGTTAGTAAATACCTACATGAATATATAGACCGATGAAAATTAATTAGCTTACCTAGAAACTAGTCTCATCTGACGAGAAACTTCTAAACAAACTTCTCCACCATGTTAAGGCGCAATGACCAGTCCGGTAAAAATTTAAAAACATCACAGAAGGTGGCAGCCTAGAGTATAATATAGTTACCTGTGGAATAATATTTCAAATTCACATCACCTTTCTAGTTTTGTGCTCGAGGAATATAACCCAAAACGTTCAATTAGGCGATACTGCCAAACAGTTATCGACACGCATTGCCAAGGCTAAAAGTGTATATAAAGCGGAAATGGCATATTTTACGTCCTATTTCTTTACAATATTGATATTATTACAAGAAGTTAGGTGAGTTGAAATTGAACAGAACAAATAACACTAGTTTTACTTTAGTTTTACAGAACTAATAAGACTAGTCATAAAATCGTTGTCGTCGTCTGGAATAAGATCGCCAAGTCGGAAAAGTCTTAGACGCGATTTGCCATAATCGCCACGCTAAGTGTTAGCAACAAAATGCTGTTGTCACATGTATTAGAAGCTACGGCCCATCTCCTTAATTTCACACATAGATTGTGTTATTCTAAAGCTATAGAGTTGGATTGTTAGTATCTTGGTAACTTCAAGTAAAAATGCATGAATGAATAGTTCATTTTTTCATCGATAATGAAGTAACTAAAGATGTTGTAGTTTTATTTAAAAAAATCGTAAGATGACAACACAGTCGCAAATCCGGCAATAAATCTAAATATCAGACGTAATCCCACTACATAAAAGAGGCAGTGAATTGCTATAAATCTAAAGAGTCCATAGTTTTTGGCAACTAGAAGTACTTTTGTCGTTTTAACCGTACACCAATCGTATAGCTTTACATGTCCCAATAGAAATAGGTTGAGTTTCTGAAAATATAATTGGCAGTGATCCAAAGGCTTGCCGAGAACCAAGTTCGCAGTTCGAGGGAATCTTTTAACTAGGTTGTCTGCGTGTTGGCTATGTGTCGACAGTAGGTTGCCTATATGTTAGCACTTTGTTCGGTTTTGTCAAAATACGAAAATACGTTCAGGTTTCGATTTAGTACAAAGTTAAATCAAATCAATATTAATTACCGAATTACTCGTGAATATCCTATAATATTATAAAAACTGAAAATATGTAATTGTGATGGAGTTAAGTTTGCATTTACAACCATAAACATGTCATGTGAAAAAAATTATTCGGATAATTTTCCACAACAATTGAAACCTTCAATTGGAACTAAGCCGTGTATGTCAGCTAGTATTATATAACGTTGAATAGCTCGTTTTGTTTATCAAAAGTGATGCCAAACGTGGTTGGCATTGAACAAGTGGACTTGTATTGACAAAGTTGTAGATAAACATTTATCACAACTGCGTATCTGGGAGACTTCTTATTGGTATAATGATGTTTACAAATTGAGTCGGATCATAAAGCAAGTTATATCCAGTTAGCTGGAGCCACAGTACCTGTATCGGTTTGTTAACACATGACGTTTTTTATGGAAAAGGTAATAGGCAATTTTTATCCCGGTTGGACAAGTAGTTCCCTTGTGATATATTCTCTTATTAAATAAATTGGTGTATTATGAGGAAACAACAAGGAGCACTAATCACTATAAAAATTAATACCCAAAGCAGATTAATATCTATTCCAGTGTCAGTCAGTCAGTGACTAAAGTTTGAGCGGACGCTTAAGTAGCACTATTGTATTTATGACTCATTAAATTGAGGTGGCCACGCGTACTCACACGAGCATGCACCTATCGTAACGATCTTATCGTCACTACTTGAGTTAATCAAGAAAATATGCTATGAGATAAAGATACAAATTCGTTAAACCGACGATCTCACTCTTTACAGTATATTCACACTGATAATTTGAACGGGTAAGTGTCGTAACTATAGTGAACTTTCAAACCAATAGTTACTGCCATTCTCGTCACGTTTAAAGTGTGTCCTTCACACCAAAATAGCGGTGCCAGCAATTAATTAGAGGGCCAACCCTCCCCACACCTCGAGGTGCCTCGTTCTAGTCCCTCCCCCCGGGAAACTTTCACGGTGAATGGAATTTATCGCCCTCACAGATATCGGGATAATTTTTTAATAGATACTAACAACCTCAAATTAATTTTTGGATTAAACTTAATTAAAACCTGCCACTTTTATTGCGTCTATTATTGTTATATTGCTGGACTGTTGAGCGTTTAAATTTAGTTTTTATGTGTAATAAAAAAACTGGGCAAGTTATTGGTTATCGTTAAATGATATTGTTTGCTTTGCGCTGGAAAATAAAGGCCGTGTAAAATAAAATTAATGTGCAAATGTGCCCGCTTTAGAATACGAGGGCAGAGTGATAAGTCTGATAAAAAGTAAACAAGGAATACAAAATTTTTTAAAGTTATTATTTATTTTTCGGCATAGTCTCCCTCTAGCTCGATACACTACATCCAACGTTTCTCCAGCTTTTCGATCCCTTCAATATAATAAGACTTTGGTAACCCTTCAAAATAGGCATTGGTTTCGTGCATGATATCTTCATTGGAGCTAAATCTTTTCCCACCCAGCCATTTTTTCAAATTCGAAAACAGAAAATAGTCGCAGGGGGCTAAATCTGGCGAATATGGTGGGTGAGAAAGAAACTCGCAGCGTAACTCATGGAATTTGGCCATGGCAACTGCGCAGGTATGCCTTCGGGCATTGTCTTGGTGAAAAAGGATTTACTTCTTAGTTAGATGAGGCCGTTTTTCTTGTAAAACTTTGTGGAAATCGTCCAATAATCGCAATTTGCGATAACTTTATTCATAAGTCGATTTTTACCAGACGTATCACTCTACCCTCGTATGAGCACATCGTCGGACTAGCGTATGTATTACCAACATTTGATAGCAGCTGGTTCTCCTACCAAGTGTGGTGATTATGACTTGATTGTAATACGAAACACTTCGTTTAACAGAAATCATTCGATTAATGTTGAATCACACAGTGTTTGAAATAAAGAAAAAAACGTTAATTCCGCAGTCTCTGGTCTAGTTTAAAAAAGTCCGCCTCCATGATCTAGCGGTTCCCAATGCGGGTTGTGTCTCTGATTCTCTGTTCAGTTGGTGTTAGGGTGGACCCATGATTCTATGTCCACTTGTCTATCTATCACCATATTATCTAAGTCTGCAAGCAAACATCAGCGTAATAGCACTGTTGTGTTCTGTTTTTTAAACTGATATTATAAATGTGAAATTATGATGTCCACGCAGACTAAGTCACGACAAATATTACTAATGAAAGACGTATCCAGTGCCTCATTAACTCGAGCTTTTTAGGAGAGCACGCTAGTAATACAACGCTCCTTTAATAAACATTGAAGGGCAATTGCTAAAACATTCAATGTACATTAAAGAAAAGAACTAACCGTAGCAAAAAATATTTTTGAAAAAGCAGCACAATTTATCTAAAAAAATTGCTATAAGGTGATAAATTAGTTTGACTTGAAAAATTTGCCAATAAATCCGTCCATACGGTGGCGCATTCACCTCTTGTCATATTTACAGTCTAGACAACTAGACTGGACGGAACGGCAAAACTAGTATCTAATGGTAGAAAATCTCATCATTTCGTTTGTTCACAGTCTAGTCTTGCTTTTAGACTATAGAGCTAACAATAACAAGCTACTACAGTTTTACTCGTAATTGGTCTCAGAGAAGATAAAAAATACTGCATTAGCAATGTTAACTACAAAGTTAACAAAGCTAATTAATCCACCAAACCACTGAGGAGCGAGCGGTTCGCCGCAAACACAGAAGCAATAATCTTATATTCCATAGAAGTGTCACAGTAACTTGGAACAGTGAGCAGTGCTGTAAAAAACTAAAATGAGATTTTTGCCTATAACTGTTTATTAGCAATCAGGATCGTCTACCTAAACACAAGGTATTGGCGTAGGTACTAGTAACTTCAAGAATTCAAATTATGACAAAATGTTAGATAAAGTGATTTTATGTTCACAAAAATATTTATCCACTTTTGTACATTTACACTTGCTTGTTCCTATGCGGTGTGTTGATGGAAATGTCAATTAAAGATGAATGTGACATGGTTCGAAAGTGGCCACATATTTTTGTACTGGAGTGTACATATCTCAAACAATTTCCTGAATCCTGGTGTGCAGTTAGCTACGTACAAACATCCCTACAGCCTCATGGCTCACGGATGTGTACACTGACGATACGTTTATTTGACTAGGCAGTAAGGACCAATATCGCACTACGTCAGCAAAGACAATCGTGAGCTGTGACGTTGTAACGACGTCTTGGTACATCGTGAATTGCAACCCTGAATCTAACACGTGCCTCGTGCCCCAACTTCAGTAAAATATTATGCTGGATTAACGTAAAATTTTAAATTAAAAGATTAATTAATCGTTTGAGACTCCTACTTGGTATTGTAAATTTTCTCAAGTATTTATCAAAGTAGACGTTGAGAAAATTCTGATGAAACGTTTAATTAAAATCACGGGCTGCATTTGATTGTTTCAAAGATAATACTTTTAAGAAAATACATTGGTTTTATTATTATTTTGTTTTCAAAGAACTGGATGTTTACAAAGACCATGAAAACAGGCAACATCGCCTGCATCGTCACTTAGGTGAGGTTGTGGTCAAACACGGGCCAATTTTCCCATATTTATCAATAATTAATAAGTTTTATGTCGGAGGCTATCAGTCTTAGCGCGTGTTCTAACAACGGCCAAATGCGAATCCAAGTGTGTTTCATATCACCTTACAATATTTACCATAACATCGAGCAAAAAACGCTGGGGGAAAAACACGTTTCTTGTATGAGGATCCCCTTAATTTTTCCAGTTTTATTATTATGTAACACGCACGCTGTGATATTAAAATTTCAATTAGCCATTGACGGTTCAAACATACAGCCCTGTGTGGCTTGACAACAGTGGCTTAATAATAGGGTCCTATAGGGCACCCTTTGGGTACGGAACCTTAAAATAGATTTAGTGTAACTCAGGACAATATTCACTTAGGAAGATATGTTTTAGGACATGATAATAATATTTCTAAAGTTAGCTCGACGAATCGGTAGGCCGTAGTAGCAATGGACAGCCCGAAGTATGTACGAGTAGCAATGGAGAATGGAAGCGGTCGAAAATCACTAGATTACAGCGGCTCAAGACCGTTAAGTAATAATAATCACTTATTGAAAGGCATAAATAATAACAATAAAATAAACCTAAGGTAAGTACTAAGTAAGTATAAACGAGTACAAAAAGAACTAGAAACCGACTTCAACAGAAGTCTACAACATGCACCCCATAAAATGTTCACCTTTAGAGGTAGAATTATCATATTTTGTTTTAGTTGATTTTCTCAAACAGCACTGAAGCAATTTCTATAATATTCACATGGGACTTCTGAAGTATGTTCTACACAAATATATATAATAGGTTAGTAATAACTTAAATGTCTTTGGTTCTACCAAACAAAAAAAGAATCATAAAAATCTATTCATAATTGGCGGAGTTATCGCGTAACATACATACAACAAACATACAGTCGAATTGGGAACCTCCTGCTTGTTACTTCCGGTTTGCATTCCGTTGCAATGACAGAAAATAACCAAAATAGTACTGGACACCCCCTCTACTGCCTTTAGGACGTCATTGTCTTAGGCTCACAGCCTCTCACAGAAAGACACGACACGTGTCGAAGTCAGGGACCCCCGCCTCGGCGAACATGCCCGACGTGCTGCACCAACGCGGCAGCCCCATCAGGATGCGGAAAGCGTCATTGTACTGCACCCGGATGGTGCTCATTTAATAATGTGCCCAACATAATATAAATTAATTTATTATTTTAAATACGTGAGAATAAACGTACATCAGATTAAATTTTATTTTAGATTAAAGATGATATGTGTTCCTGACATGGTATCAAGAAACGTAGCTTTACATATTCAGTCACGGCCGTTACAAGACATTGTGGTCGGACCCCGAGCATGTGTTTAAGCGTGTACATTCGTTTCGGGATGTTAAATGAGGTCGCAAATTACACGGGCTTTCTGCGAAGACAAGCAGGTTGATTGTGCGAGCGAGCGGGTTGCAAGCGACGACACAGAAGTGTAAAAAATAAACAGTAGAAGTGACATCGCTTCCGCCCATTGTCGCGCAGCACCCGGCTAGACAACAATACAATTTATATAACTGAATAACTTTAAATTTGGAAATAAATATAAAAAAGCATTTGGCAGTATGGTTGTTTGTGGCTTATCAAATTTACGGGACCCCATTTAAAACTGACTGACATACAGAAGTATAAGGTAAAGTACCTATTACTGTCATGAAAATATGATCAAGCAAATCAGTGTAATGTTACTATTTTTTATGTATGATTGCACTTTGGGTTTGCACTACGCTGTGTAAAATAGCATAGAACAATATAGTCTTCTTCTTTCTCGATGTAAAAAACATTACATGTCGTCTATCGCTTGTGGTAAGACCATTGCTGGGCATGTCAGGGCACATTAGACGCTCTATGAGGTGATATGTAGTTTGTATTTGATACAGTTTGAATCATTTATGACGATACCTCAGCAATGCAGGCTCAAGCGTCAGCACACCACCAATAATCATTAGTGTATACTTTTGGACTCTGAATAAAAGAATTACTGTTTAAACCACTTCTATTAGTAACTGTCAGATTTCCACGGTCGACGTCGTTGGACGGAAACCTCTGTGTACAGTTTAAATATATTCCCCTCAGGTAACGTCGACATGCTCGCGTCAGGCTGAGACGTGCCTTTTCTGCTCCTTTTGTTTGTTCCAGACACATTATTCTTGTAAATTTAAGAGGCTATGTTGGTAAGACCACGTGGTCGGTTTCAAGGTTAAATTGTTTTGTAGCTGTCCCTCTCCAAGCCCTATCCTACCCGTGCGCGTACGGTGAGACAGCATACATTATGCGATGTTATCCACCCGTTATTTGGATGTTTCGTAGTCCAGGGATCATTTGAAGGATACAGTATATTATGTAACCATTTTTTTAATACAGTATACTAATAAAATTTCAGATGTCGGTGGTTTTTCCAAATTGTTCTAAATTGATTCATACTCTTGTAAATCAGGTTCAAAGTTGGGGCTTTTTATTACCGAAAAATACAATACTTTGACGCCCTGTAACTCTGGAAGTATATATTTAAACGAAAATCTGACTCACCACCGACACAGATATTTGTTTCTAGATTGTGTCTTGAAAATTTCATAGATTTTCATAGCTTAATACTCAAAATATGACTGGACTACGTTTGTATGGGCGCTTTGACAACAGCATAGCCTCTTAATTAGAGCACACATCCAGAGATACATATTTAAATTACTGTGAATCAAAACACTCCTTACCTAATGTCTATTACCATGACTGTAACTAATATTATGTTTTTGCATATAATTTATTCTCCCAAGCTAATCATGATAAGTTTTACCGTTGAATAATTTCTAAAACCTTAAAAAAAGGAAGTTACAGACCAAAATCCAGAAATCTATAAATTAAGAAGCTGAGGTTTGTGAAGTTGTTCTGGGGTAGTTTTGTAAAAATACTGTCTTAGTCTGTCTGTCAGTCTGCCAGCTTCCAATCATCTTGACTCTTCCAGGTGAGCTCGCTTTCCATCGAACTGCCTTCACGTCTCTTACCATCAGGCGAAACGACGGCCATGCTATATTTACGTTTTATTTCGTCAATTAATAATGAGTAGTTGTAAAATGGTAGACGGCGTTGTTATTAAGAGAACATAAAACAGTATAAAAAATTACGTTAATCGAAATCATGATTTAATAAGCTGTTTACTATCCATTAAAAATTAACTGTTTATGATTTTGATACAATTAAATTGTCACGTCTACCGCCCAAGGTTACGCAACTCCTCGCCGGGACCACGCCGCGGCGGCGCGGGCGGCGCGGGCGGCGCGGACGGCGGAATAATTATTATCTCAGAGTGGTCATCAATCACGCACCATGTTCATCTGTAAGAACACTGCAAACAGACAACGGAGACTGTATCTGACAAATTATGTTAACCTTCATGAGATAGAGTATATAACGTTATAGTTACGAAAAATATGGGCTAAAAACAAGAAGCAGCTCGGATCTCTTTCAAGAGATAGACATAATTGCTTGTCGTTATCGATGGTGCATCGCGTGTTCCGTAAAAGTCTCTTAGAATAAGCTTCTGATATATTCTGGTCAAAGTGTAAAACTCAAGGACATCAACTTCAGTATCTGGTTTCTTTTTTCAAAATTCACAGTATTTTTAAAACCCTCAGTGTTTGAATTTTTTAATATGAAGCCATGATTTTAAATGGACCGGGATAAAAACCGCCAATGCACATTTGCAGGCTACGAGAATGCTTTCATCACGATTGGTTGGATTGGCTAGCAAACAAACTCACTGTCTCCTTTATAATACAAGTGTGATATCTTTTTGTCCGCTGATTTTGTTTCTAATTTTTGTCCGCGCCTTCACCCGCGTTGATTTTAGGAATTGCACTCACGGGAACTACTTGTTCGAGCGGGATAAAAAGTATCACGTCCTTTACCGGCCCTTCAAATATCACAGCACAAAAAATCTATTCATTCTGACCCTCCGTTACGACGGGAAGGAAGAACAAAAAACAAACAAACTCACTTTCGCATTAATAATATTTTTATAGATTGAGTACAATGAAACACAGAGCTTCACAACATAAGTATCTTTACAAATCTAAGAAACTCTTAGAAAATGTTACGGAGATTATCCGTCAAAAAGTTACAAGTTCCTAATTATAACAAACAACCGTAGACGTTGCAGACATTTTGTTTTGGGACTCTGAGTATTCTTTGCGAATCTGACTTTTCGTTTCCAATCTATGTACGTCGATCTAAAATATGCCCTACCTCTTTACCTAAATTCTTTTTAAGTAAATATCGAAAATATTATCGTTAGTATAAATTGATGTTGAAGCTTACCACATAAAGCTATACTCACTCATTGCTCTTATAACGAATGCCCTGTGTTTAAAAGAGACCACTTATTTTCGGATAGACACCCGATCTATCTATAAACTATATCTATATGAAACCTCCTTGGATGCGTCATTTTAAATCATTTGACGTGAACTTTTTTTACGTTCGACTTTTGACAGTAAATAGATAGACGGACGTACTGGTACAAATGTTGCAGTCTTGTTTTCTCATCCGGAGGATATGTGCTAAAGCAGGACAGACATACATACGCAAGTTTATGATAATTAGATTTCATCAATAGCGGAGCGGAATTCTTTAATCTGAGGATTATCATGGGACCTAGGAGCATTTAATCACTACGTTTTACATGGGACCTCTGGTGTGCTCCGTGTGAGACTCTAGCAAAAGTGGTTCTGTTTCTGTTCTCTTTGGTCGGACAGCATTACATAAAATACTGTTAAGAATATGTGTTATTACACTGTGTTCGAAAATTTGATTTCGAAACAGTGGGGTAGCTTGATATCAAATCTGAACTTCAAATCGCATAGAAGCTTGACGTTGAAATGTGACATGTATTAGGCTACCCCCGCTAGTAACGTAGAAATTATTAATACTAACTGTACGACGTCAGATAACTTCGCTGCCTAAGACCGTCAAGTCTGAAAATGAGCGTTTATTGTATCACATAGTACAAGCGGAACAGCAAGATGTTCGGCATCATAACTTCTCGTTAATGTCCCGGCACAGGATGCAATAAGGCGACCACAAGTCGAGACCACGCTCGTTCAGCCGACCCGGGCACACAGACCGGGGACCGCTACAAACAACAATTTATTTACACAGTCCCGTCACACGGTCCCGTCGAGTAATAACACCGTGATTACCTCACTAAACTACATTCAAAGAAGCCTCCTTAGACAGGTCGCCATTCATTGTATAAAAACCAACCATGTGCGTATTGGTTACGTCATGACTTTGGCTGCAGTTTGGCAGCAGAGAGCTTCGAGTTTTCACCGATGTTTCTAAAACGGAGTCTGGCACAGGTTTAGATGTACATACTTAGAGATCTTAATCAGAGTAGCGGTGCTGCTTGAAGCCTACACGATCTTTTAAGCTGTTCAGGTATCACACGTGCTGCACTAACAAGCTGTTGGGCTTTCTGCTGTAGCCAGCGTGGCATAAATAATCACTCAAAATAGACGACCTTTGTTGAGTAGTGGGAACCGGTCTGCTAACGATTAACAAAACTGTTATTATTCTTTCTTTGACGGAGATCCCCACTTCTGAACTTAACGATAACCGAGCTTTCCACTACAGGATGACTCTACCATGAAGGCTACTATGAAGATTACGAGTATGTAGGCCGAAGTAAAGCACTATGTAATTTTTATAAATCTCAGACGTGAGAAAAAACAATGTTACTTGAGAGTTCTCGTCAAGTGCTATCAATCTCTACCTTATAGCACATCAATATTATCAATGCGAAATTTTTCTCACACATACGAGTGTGCAGAAAAACACTGCCAAAATTCGTATAATAGATGGGTCTAAAACTATATTATACTGAAGCCAATAAATACATAAGGACCAGCCGAAATTATATATGGAACTTGTTGTGTTGTTATAAAATGGATGTTATTTTAGTGATAGTTATTAAATAAAAGTATTTTAATTAATAAAAAATTATGTTTAACTAAAATATGGGTTTAAAGTAGAAATAGTTTATTAGAAAATAAGGACGGAGACATATTCAGCGGGACGACTCCAAATGAAAATGGGAAGAGGCACGAAGAAAGAGAGAGTTTATTAGTGAATAAACTCGTTAGAGAAAGACGACTGCTCGCACAGCGATTGTGTGAAAGTGATCAGTCTCACGCAGCAACAATGCACTGGATTTGTCGTGTTCATATTTTACCTCGTTTCACGAATGGGCAGTAATGATCAGTCATGTCGACATTTTTACTCTGTGAAGAATGAAAAAGAAGCATGATATTCTATTTTGTGTATTTTTATCAGAGTCCACGTTTATTTGTTTACCCACTGTCAGATTAAGGATAATCATAAACATAATCATAGTGAACGTTGTTATTTTTACAGACTACAAGTTTACTCAATTACTGTGTACTGAGCCTTGCAAAGAAGAAAAGGAAAAGTAAACTATAGCATAAAAGCTTTATAACCGAGCTACGCTGCAATCAAAATTAATTGCCAATTGGCGGTTCTAGTTTGAAATTTAAATTTGCGAAAATATAAACTTTTGATAAAACATTGAAACCCGCTTAGTTTTACTATTTAGGTAAGTAATGGCTCTCATAAAAATAAAAGGTTGCCAGCTCGGATATAGCTTGTTGAAAACAAATATGATTTATTAATCCTAACTGACTCCTGACCTGCTAAATAAATTTTAAACATAAAAACGCAATTCAAATAATGTGACTGTATTTTTTTGTTTATAAAAGAAATTGGTTTTCAGTTGGCTACCAGTAGTGCGGAGGATTAAAAATAGGTCTCCAGTTGGCTACGAATTGGGAGAGGGATTTAAAAATTCCCAGTCGGCTACCAGTCGCGAGGCAGATTAAAAAATTGCCCTCAATACCCCGGATTGTCAGAACACGATCGGGAGCTGGCTTTTAAACGGACGGACGGACGACAAAAGCAATATTTCCAGATGAAACTCATTTTTTATTCCCTGAATTGGCAGTTGGCAGAGTGTTTAAGAAGGTGCAGCCAGTACTTTCGTACAAAACGTTGCTTTCAACTTACTTTTACAAAGTGCTGTTTCCAGTAATATAAGCAAAGGATAATTTAATGCTTCGTAAATGTATATTTAAACCAGATATTGTAAATGCCTCACAATCAAAGTTAGAATCAGAAGTATTCTGGATGTTATAAGCATGCTTACAAAGTCAAGATAAATCTAAACACTTTTCTTTCATTTTCACATTTCTTATCCCATTCCAGAAATATGTTCTTGAGGGACTTAATAGAGTAATCATCATCGTCAATAGCCTATATACGAGCTAGCTATAGAGTGTATGGGCCATAGTCCACCACGCGGGCCCAGTACGGATTGGTAGACTTCACACACACCTTTGAATTTCTTCTCAGGAGTGTGCAGGTTTCCTCACGATGTTTTCCTTCACCGTTAAGCAATCGGATAATGTACTTGAATTGAAAATCAATTCATAGGTACACGGCTGGATTCGAACTTTATTTTATCTTCAATATTTATTTTATCTGTTGCTGTTCCATTTCTATTCTGTACCTGTTTTTATAGGAAGCAATAAATTAATTTTTCTTTCTTTTCTCTTCTCACAAATTTTACTTACTCATACATTAAAATTTTTTATGTCATGCCATGTATGAGGTTGCAAGCAAACGCACGGTAGCCAAAGGCTGTTGCTAGCTTGGCGCCACTCGTGAGACACGAGCAGGGTGCAGCACCCTGCAACCGTAGATATGACCTTTCTTGGTACATAGTCTACCACGGCAATCAACATCATCATCATCATTCAATCTACTCATGTTCGATAACAAACGATAAAACTTTCACATGTGTAACCTATGTGTATATGTATAAGTTACATGATTTCAAATGTTATCATTAATTTCATCTACTCGTATGATAGAGCTATAATCGTAACGAATATAAAATTGCAGATGTAATAAAAAATAACACAGTTGTGATGCGTGGCAGACAGTTGCACTGCAGTGGCGATGGCCTATAGCGGTGACCGACTGCGCGGCCTGGTTTGCACCTGGCACCGCGTAGCACCACCAGTCATTCAACTCAAACTTTGACGTTTAAACTTCTTGGTAATTCGTGTTGTCTATGACGTTCGAACTTCTTTTTAAAAATTGCAGAACTAGCTGGAATCTTGGAACGGTTTTCGCGTGCTTTAAATAGAACTTGCAATATTTAGGAGAGTACTCGTAGGTACTAGGTTTACGTTCAGAAATTAACTTGTGTATTTTTTACTTATCTCTCCTGTTAGAAAATCGGGCATTTCATTATCTAAGCAGTGGGAAGAAAACGGCATTTCCTTCCCTAGAGAAGAAAATCCATTTTTTATTTTTGTTGCGTTCAGGCTTATATTAAAAGAAATGTTTTAAATGTGATTATTATCAATGTAACAAGTAAATGAATAGTAAAATTTAAAAAAAACGAGCGCGTAATTTAATTTACTTTTTATGATCTTGATATACCCAGTGTCACTCTCACAGTAAATACTAATCGAACGACACCTCTCAAGCTAAAATCAATCGAGCTGTTTAGGCCACAGAGCGTGCTTAACAACTATACACACATCTTGACAAACATAACCCTCCTTCTGGCGCAGTCGGGTAAAAAGGTAAAGGTAAGGTGTTATATTTATTATATAAGAGGAATTAGTATATATTAAATTTAAAAATAAATCGCTAGAACTAAAGTCTGTATGAAAGGCTGTATGAGATTTGATGTCTTTGCCTTACATAATATTAAGTTGCTCAATGTTTAACATACTCGTAGACAAAGGAAATAATTTGGCTACGCTCGAATTTTCACTAATTCTTTTAAACATACATTTCATTATAACACATATTGTCATTCTCATCCCTCACAGTCAAAACGAAAATAAGGGAGTTTAACGCGGGCGAAAGGATCAATGTTACCCTCAAACTATAGGCGCCCTTACTCGGGAGTAACAATTTCCTATTTAAAGATGCAATAGCTGTAAAATTGCTTTCCTTTTTTATTCCCTGCAGAACGCTTTTCCAAAAGTATAGAAGATATATAGGTAGATTCGTTGAGGTCTTTAACAATTTGTTACACTATTGGTTAACCATTCTGAATGATGCTATATCTGCATACCTTTTTAAATGCGATATCGATAAATGGCGATTATGCAGTTGTTTTTTAGCAGTGTTTCTTGTATATGATAAACTAGTGCCTTTTCCTGTTCTTCGTCTATTTGGACCTGCAATAAATGTCCTTCTCCATGCTACAAGCCATGTGAATGGCAAATTTCATATAGATTACCACTTGTGCCGTTACCACTAAGTGGTAACAAACAAACTAAAACTAACTTTCATGTTCATTATGTTAAGTATGAAATATAAAGTTATCTTATTGTCGCGTGGAAAACTAATGACCGTTTGATTAAGATGAAGTGAAAGAATGAATGAATATGATGAGATGAGAAAATTTATAACAAGCTTCCGAACTCATTTAAAAAACTTAAGTTTCTGGATTTTAATCAGACTTTAAAACTTTCTTTAGGGATTTTTTTTCAGCAACAAAGAGTATACTACTTGCGATCAACATTATACGTATGTTATTGTCATTTTACTATTAAAGACATTGAATTGTTTTTTATCTTTGTTTTTTTGTGTGTGTGTTTTTAGAGTTCCTAATATATGATTAAAAAAACAGAACCCTTATAATCTCTGTCTGTTGTCCGTCTGTCACAGCTCAGGAACTACTAATGGTATCGACTTGAAAATTGGAATACTTATGGGAAATTGTGACCCACAGCTCCCGCAACTTAAATAATTGATTTGATTGAAAATAGAGTTAGGGCACCAAAAATAAAAGTGCAGTGATTCAAACTTTTTTCTGTATAAATAGAACTTAACTTCATATCTGACCAAAATCTATTAAAGCAAAACAACCACAGGGTGTTATATAAATTTAGTTTAATTAATATTTTAGCCTATTGCACGTTCATTCGCAAACAAATTATTCAATACTGCACTGCTGTTTCCACAGCCATCATTGAACGCGACGAAACCGCACTGTTATTAAAATAGCGCGAAACCTCAAAATAGTTCGCTCAGATTGGCTCAGAAATGGCTCAGAATGGTATGCCAGTTTCAACTAACTTTGGCTTCGGATACTTTCGGAATTCTTAGCTGTTTTGTTAAAATTAATTTATACATGCAAATTCGTTATTAAAATACGTATGTAACTATTTAATAATAAAATGACATAGTCAAGCGTGCTGACCCGTAAGCCTTAGGCTAATGAGGCGTTACCTTTTATACCGGAACACAACAGTGCTATTAACACCGCTGTTTAATGGCAGACTTAGGTAACATGATGGGAACTAAACAGGCGGACATATAAAATTGTTATAGCTGCAATGATGGAAGTTTTTGAAAAAGATGCTAATTAATTACATTTCTATGAACGCTAATTTAGCAAAACCAGCCAAGTGTGAGTCAGACTCGGGCTTCCGAGGGTTCCGTACTGAATATGAATAATTAACAAACTCAAAATAATAGATAAGGTAACTATTACCCAACAGTGCCGTAACTGTGAGCTTGACGAAACAACACGCACTTTGGTTCATTTACACATGAAAAATATAACAGGCGCCAACAGTTTATAATCGTGGTGTTTAGTGTGATATAGTGACATATAATCAAATAATTTATTTTTATTATTTTTGTCATAGCCGAAACAGAAATACATATTGTGTGAAAATTTCATCTGTCCACAAATACTATTACGAATCATGATACACAGTCCGCTGACAGACAGACTGACGGATAGCGGCGGCTTAGTAATACTATCCCGTTGGTTACGCTGGTTGGCTTAGTAAAACTATGCACCCGTAAAACATATCTTTAAAAGATACTGTTATGTACGAGACATATCTAACACACAAAAACTGATAGAAATTCCCGCCAAACTCAAGCATTCTAAAACGGTAAAATCTGCCAAATTTGTTGTTATAAAATACGAAAAGGAAACCGTATTTTGTTTGGTTCCCCAATTCAAGTAACAAAATATAAAATTATCATAAATGGCTACAATTATCACTTACCTTTAATTATCACAAACCTGGTAGTCCTTGCATATTAAAAAAGTGCTACACGTTATATAGTCACAGAGTAAATTGAAAACATACCTCTACTTTAAACAACTAATATCAAAAGCTATTCGTATGAACAATTAACCTAGTCTAGGGCTATTCGTAAGTTGTTACGTAGCTGTGCACAAATAAAAAAGATTAGGAAATACTGCCAATAAAACATGGAAAGCAACTTTCGGTGGTACTATTAAATAAAAGCGGCCCTAATAGGTAAGGAAGCACAGTAAACGCGAAGTGATAAAAATTGCAGGAAAGCTAATGATCGGCGACACGAAACCCAACAATCTACGTGAACCGAATCACATTGATTTAAAAGCTCGCGTTCCGTGAGTTTAACGATGTAGAGATACGTGGTACCTGCTCTATGTATTGTAGTAAATAAGGAAAACATATTTATCAATGGCCCTCAAATATTATACCCATATTTTCTCCCGCGGGAAAAGTTTTCCAAGATTTCTGAGATTATTTTTCTCTGCCTATAACTACTTTGCGAATAATAGTAAGTATATTTTACCCGACTGCGGCAGAAGATGTTATGTTTTTCGAGAGTATGTATGTACAATTGTTTGGCACGCTTTGTGGCCTGAACGACTCGATGGATTTTAGCTTGAGAGGTGTCGTTAGATTCGTATTTACTGTGAGAATGACACTGGGTATATTAAATTCATAAAAAGTTAAAAATTACGCAGTCGGGTTTTTTTAAATTTATTTTTGATTCACTTGTTCTTTGCGTATCTTAAGACATCAGTCTCTCACAGATGATCTTTACATCTAGGCATTATTGGCAAGATCTCAGCAGGATATTAGTGGGACACTTGGATTTTGCTACCCATTCTTCTTTTCCACCATCCGCGGAAGGATATAGTACGTTTATATTCGAAAGCCGAAACCGTCAAGCAAAACACTGCAATCTATTAATGCTTTGATGTGCAAAACCAGAAATAAACCAATAAAGCTTTGCTGCTATTCAATGAAAACCTCAGCCGTATGAAAATATATTCGAATCAAAAGTGAATTGAAAACGTGGAACATCGTGTTTACGGTCGGCGGAAACACTATTTTAGTAGTTACCAATTCATTTTCACGCAGTTTGAACCTAACAATAGATTAGTTTCAATAACTACATAAAAATGGGTTTAGATACAGAAATGTGTGCTTTAAGAGACAATTTTAGAAAAAATTCGAATGATATGACCCGAAAGGATTTATAGAGCCAAAGATAAATGTCCCACAATTATATAATATACAAAAATAATAAATATACCTACACAATTCTCTTCCGATTCCAAAATCTTGGCTAATAACTAAAATGTAACCGTATAACAATATATATGTACCTTAAGCAGTTACCGTATATATTTATCGTTAATATGTTGCGATAATTTATATGTGCTCATTAATTACGAGTAAAGCTTTGTGTTATTTGCAACATGTAGCTTAGCTTACTTAGGTGGCATGTTGACAGACTCCTAGTCAGGAAATTGCCTGTAATGAAAGAAAATTAGCTAGTAAATACATACAAGGAAACATGCGTCAGGGTAGCTAACGGTATTGCGTAATAAATCAGAATATCCGTTCTTTGTCTACTCAATCATATACAAGACAAGGCCGCTACCTTTGTGATGTATGAAAGTTATTCTGTGTGCTTTGGTGCGAGTACGTATATCTAAGGCAACTTTTACAATTAGCGGAGGAACCTGACCGAACTGTCATTGACAAGGTGAAAACCTTAACGTTTGAACAGAAGCAAAGTGGAAAGTAAAAAAACATGGTATTTAGT
Organism: Carcina quercana; assembly: GCA_910589575.2. NCBI lineage: Eukaryota > Metazoa > Arthropoda > Insecta > Lepidoptera > Depressariidae > Carcina > Carcina quercana. The sequence continues at coordinate 8,413,393 of OU342429.1, forward strand.
ACAGGAAAACGAAGGAAATTATTCCTACAGAAGAGCCATTCAACACAAAGCCTGGAACACTGGCGTAAAATAGCCAGCCTCCTCGCTCTCCTTGGTTGGCTTTATTTCGGAGAGTGTGCGATTGCATTACATGACCTAATTCCACTGTCTCCATTTTACAATCGGTCGACCAGAAGAATAGCTGGGTTCCACTCTTACTTAGTTGTCGTTCCACCATTTCGCACGAAGAGTTTCAATTTTTTATTAATTCTGTGTGCCGCTAAGGTGAATAATTCCTTGCCGGCTTGTTTCCCGATCGCTACGATCTGGATGCCTTCAAGGCCAGAGCTATTCCCAGGCAACCGTGAACCACCCTAGGTCACATCGTCACTTTACATCAAATGAGATTGTATTCAAACAGATGACTATCAAATATATACACGGAATATTATGTCTTGAGCGGGGACCATGTACACTCGAGTACAAAAATATTTATCCACTTTTGAACCATTTCACATTGCTCTTGCTTATTCCTATGTAGTGTGTTGAAGGAAATGTCAATCAAAGATGAATGTGACATGGTTAAAAAGTGGATACAATTTTATGTACTCGAGTGCACCAAGAAACCTGTGTACCGCGGTGACCCACCATTAAAGACAATGTTAAAATGTTCCGCGAAGAAAATTTCCTAGCACATGGATTTTATGGCTGTTTATCTGTTCATCGAGCAATGCCTGCATAAAGACATTCCGAGCATAGCTCGCTCAATAGCGTTGAGCGACATTGAGCTTATTTATATATATATCCACGTCATGGGACGAACGCTATACGTAGTTCGTTGCTAGATTGAGGAAGTTATAGTAACACAAGCCAACAAGAACCTGCTTTCCAACTACAAATATATGCTTTTTAACTCAGAACATTTTATTAGTTCCTCCTGACCTTTTGACCGAAGTTCATATGACATAACGATTACAATGAATCAACGGCCAGGAGTTGATAACAATCGATGTTCCGCTATGACGTAGCGTAGCCCTAGCTTCGGTAGTTTTACGTAACGAAATATTCGTCATAGCGTTGCGTCTACGTCACTGTTTAATGAAACTGATTTCATTCGCTAAAGTAAATACGTCTATATATAAACGTCATGTTATGATAGAATTTCATTAGAATTACTTTTTCGTATTTTATTATTACCCACGACGGAACGGAGACTGTTTTTGCCTAAGTTCAGATCTAAACGTTTTCTGGCTGATGATTATCATGAAGTTTATTAATATTGAATGTACTCGTATATATTGGCAAAATCCCGGAACGAAATTCTATAATCAAAACGTGTCTATGGTTTTTGGTTTTAGTTTGTTAGTCTATGTTTTTGTGACTGTGTGGTACGCTACTCATTCACAGCTCACACTGCACGAACGGTACCTTATCTTGTAATAATTTTATATTTGATTAAATAGTGTAAATTCAAAGGTTGTTTTTAATCATTTGACGAAACTCCGCACATGGTCCTTCGAGCCGGATCTCCTCATCACCGGCGTCATCTACAGTTTCGTCAAATCATTCGTGTCCCGGCGCGGCGGTACCCGCAAACGTCACAATTCTCATCAAGGCTTGAGGAACGCGACGCGGAACTGCACGGCGTACATCACGGCACGGCACGGCGACATTCCATCGCGGCGTCAACTGAACCAACGCACGGCATATTCGTACATCAGCAATCGTCACATTACAAGACTTTGAAGAACGTACAGGTTTTCACTAACGTTTCCCAGAATGAGTACCACCGACCAAGTAGAAAAGGACTTAATTAAGAAGCGAGCCAGTTATAAAGGGAGACTCACAGCATTTGGTAATTTTCTTAAAATGTGTCCCAATTCATTGGATCGTGCTCAGGTGGGTGAGTTACAATTACGCATTGATAAAATTGTAAAAATGTATGACCAATACGACGAAGTCCAAACCAATTTAGAATGCACTGTCGCAGACTTAGACTCTCAAATATTAGACCGGACAAATTTCGAAGCTCATTATTATAAATTGATAGCCGAGGCCCAGGAATTGGTTTCAAGTAATTCACAAAATAACGACACAGAAACTAGTTCACAAAACTCTCGGCAACAAGGCAATGCTGTTAAATTACCTATTATTCAATTGCCAAAATTCAATGGATCTTATGAGAACTGGTTAGAGTTTCACGACACGTTTCTAAGTCTCATTCACAGTAATGATTCTATCCCAGAAATAAATAAATTCCATTATTTGCGGTCGTCATTACAGGACAGTGCAGCCGTGGTGATTCATTCGATCGAGTTCTCAGCGGCCAACTATCGCACCGCTTGGGATCTACTATGTACCAGGTTTGATAACACACGCATTTTAATACAAAACCATGTTTCCGCGTTGTTTAATATTCAACCTATCACCAAGGAAGCCTCTGCCAACATACGACGTATAGTGGATGATGTAAATAAGAATTTAAGGGCCTTAGAATCTTTAAAAGAGCCAACTGAGCATTGGGATACCTTGCTCATTTACATTATAGCGTCTAAACTAGATCAAAAAACGTATCGTGAATGGGAAGAACGTAAAGGCCAGTTAGATAGTGTTAAACGCATAACATTAGATGTTATGTTAGATTTCCTACGTACACGCGCTGATCTTTTAGAAACTTTAGAGTTGTCGCGAGGAAATTCATTAAAAAGGGACAGTAACATTAATAGTAACAACAATAGTAACTCGAAGGTTAGGAGTATGATTTCTGTGTCGGGACAGTCTCGTAGTTTAGACTCTGATTCTTGTCCGATTTGCACTTCAAACCACAAATTACAACACTGTCCACAGTTCATTGGTCTTTCTTCAGAGCAAAGATTGAAAGTTATGCCAGAATTAAAGATATGTTTCAATTGTTTCAATAAAGGTCACTATGCCAACCAGTGCAAGAAGAGCGGTTGTAAACTATGTAAACGGAAACATCATTCTTTGCTTCACGTAGCTGAGTTTAGGCGGCATTCAGTAGCTAGTGATTTCAATTTTGGCGCTTCAACGTCATCAGGCAGTGGAGCGTGCAACTCAGGCGGCTACGCGGTGCATACTGCGGACGCTGCGACGCCGGCGGCTGCACCAGCGGCGGGCCGTGCAGCTTCACCTGCCACGGACAAGCCACAGGTGTCGCTAGCTGCGAGCGTAGCTGGACGCGAAGTGTTATTATCCACTGCACTTCTAAGGCTCAAAGATTGTAATGGTCATGAACATATCGCGCGTGCTGTACTCGACAGTGGGAGCACTTCGTGTCTAATGACCGAGCGCGTATTTCAAACATTAAATTTACCTACAAAAATGGTAAATAAATCGATTTTAGGTGTGAATAGTGCATCAACACAAATAAATAAAATGTGTAATGTCACCATAAAATCAATTCATTCAAACTTCTCTGCAGATATAGTGTGTTTTATTCTGCCAACAATCACTGACGAGTTGCCCACCCATCAGGTAGATAGTTCGAAATTAAATATTCCAACTAATTTGCCATTATGTGATCCTAATTTTAATACGCCATCACCAATTGATTTGATAATCGGCGCCGATATATTTTGGGAGTTACTAGGATCACAAAAAATAAATTTAGGTGTAGGCAATCCAGTATTATGTGAGACTAAACTAGGGTGGTTGGTGTCCGGACCCGTCGGACACGGCACTCTTAACAAGTCCCAGCCTATTCATTGTAACTTCACACAAGTTCATTCCAGTTATGGATCTTCACTCGATGACATTCAAAACCAATTAACGCGATTTTGGCAGCTTGAAGAAGTTGACCTTAAGTCATCATATTATTCGGAGGAAGAGAAGAAGTGTGAGGAACATTTTATAAAAAATGTATCACGTTTGGACACAGGTCGTTTTTGTGTGAAAATTCCATTGAAAAGGCCTGAAAGTGCTTTAGGTAGTTCATTTGACCGTGCTAAACAATGTTTCATGTCGTTAGAGCGCAGGTTACAGTATAAACCGGACCTTCGGATTAGTTATTGTAATTTTATGTCTGAGTACTTGTTACTCAACCACATGTCAGAATGTGAATTACTGCCTCAACATTTTGTTCATTTCATCCCTCATCACGGAGTGTTACGTGAGAGTAGTTCCACTACTAAATTAAGAGTTGTGTTTAACGCAAGTAGCCCGACTACGTCAGGTAGTTCATTCAATAGTATCCAAATGGTCGGACCAACGATACAGGATGATTTATTGTCGATTCTTATTCGATTTAGACAACATAAATACATTTTAGCTGCGGACATTGAGAAAATGTATCGGCAGATAGACGTACACCCTGATGACCGACATTTACAACAGATTTTATGGCGAGACGACCCTTCACATGATTTGAAAGCTTACCAGCTACATACTGTCACGTACGGTCAGGCAAGCGCTCCCTTCTTAGCGGTCCGATGTCTCAACCAAGTAGGGTTAGAGTGCAAGGATGAAAGGGTTTCAGAAGTCATTCTTCATGACTTTTACATTGACGATTTATTGACAGGTGCTGATTCCATTGATGAAGCGAATAAGATACGTCAAGGGGTCACTGACAACTTAGCGTCTGCTTGTTTACCTTTGCGTAAGTGGAAATCAAACGAGCCTGAACTACTCTCTGCAAGCGCTCAGTCCGCGTTAGATTTGAATATAGGTTCTAGCGAGCCAAGTAAAACCTTAGGCCTCGGATGGCAGCCTGATAGTGACGACATACATTTCTCAGTCAATTCAGATAGTCCAACTAAAGCAACGAAACGGAATATGCTTTCATTCATTGCAAAATTATTTGATGTACTAGGACTGCTTTCACCGGTTGTTATTATGTTCAAAATGATTTTGCAAAGGCTCTGGTTGGAAAAATTATCGTGGGATGACACAGTTCCATTAGATATCAGTCAATCCTGGGAGAGAATAGTAAAGCTTTTACCTGAAGTAAACAAGATTCGAATCCCTCGTCGTGTTATTTGTGATTCATCTCAACCTGTAGAACTACATATTTTTACTGATGCGTCACAATCTGCCTACGGCTCGTGTGTGTATGCTAGGAGTGTTAAAGAGAACGGTCAAGTTGTAGTTAGTCTTCTAATTGCAAAAAGTCGTGTTTCTCCTATTAAACCAACGACAATTCCACGGCTAGAGTTATGCGGTGCACTAGTAGGTGCTCGTTTATATGAAAAGGTAGTCAAATCATTGAGACTTAAGTTAGGACGATGTGTTTTCTGGTCTGATTCTACCATTGTTCTCGGTTGGTTAAAGATGCATCCCACAAAATTACAGCCATTCGTGCGCAATCGTGTTGCAGAAATTTTAGAGTTAAGTGGATGTTGTACATGGCGGCATGTGCCGACGGACAAGAATCCAGCAGATTTTATTTCGAGAGGAGTGGATGCATCGGCAATTCAAAATCTTGATCAGTGGTGGTCAGGTCCCGACTTTTTAAAAGGCAATGAGTTAGACTGGCCTATTAATGTGGCCGGGCAGTCTGTTGAGTTGTTGCCAGAAGTAACATTAAAAACTGTCACTTCAAATAACCACAGTTTTATTGACTTCAGTCGCTTTTCAAACTTTTTAAGACTAAATCGTACAGTAGCGTATGTTTTACGTTTTATTAATAACTGCCGGTCTCGTAAGGCCAATAATACATCCAAGTCAACTGTTTTAAGAACGCTAGACCCGTTAAGTTCTCAAGAACTAGATAAAGCATTTAACACTGTCATTAAATTCTCACAAATTGAATCTTTTCCAGAATACGAAATTCTATTAAAAGGCCAGGATTTGCCTAAGAAAAATAATTTATTAAAGTTTAACGTTTTTCTAGACCCCAATGGGATAATGCGTGTTGGTGGTCGATTAGGGAATATAGACGTAGATTTCGATAAGAAACACCCCATATTAATACAGTCCACTCATATCGTAGCAAAAATCTTATTTCAATATGAACATAAACGCTTATTACATGCTGGACCACAGTTGCTATTGGCCAGTATTCGAGAAAGGTTTTGGCCTATAGGTGGTCGTGTTTTGGCAAAGGCTTGCTTCCGAAAATGTGTGTGTTGTCAAAGACTGAGAGGAAAATCAACGACGCTTCTTATGGGTAACTTACCGAGGCAACGTGCTACTCCAAGTCATCCGTTTGAGAACGTGGGCGTGGACTACGCTGGTCCTGTAATGGCGGCTAGTCGACAAGGTCGTGGATGTAGATTAGTCAAAGTTTATATAGCTGTTTTTGTATGTTTCGCGACGAAAGCGATCCATCTTGAGCTAGTAGGTGATTTGACAAGTAATTGTTTCCTGTCTTGCCTACGCAGATTTATTGGAAGACGAGGCAAACCAATAAATATATATTCCGACAACGGCACTTCGTTTGTTGGTGCATGCAACGAATTAGGAAACTTTTTAAAATCCCATTGTGACTCGTTCACCGAGAGCATTGCCAATGAAGGGGTTAATTTTCATTTTTCTCCTGCCTATGCTCCTCATTTTGGAGGTCTCTGGGAAGCAGGGGTAAAGTCCACTAAGTACCACTTGAGGAGAGTTCTGGGAAACGGCAACCTAACGTACGAAGAACTAAACACAGTTCTGATTCAGATTGAAGCCGTCCTGAACTCACGCCCGATAACGCCTCTTTCGTCAAGTCCTGACGATCTGCAGCCGCTGACGCCAGGACACTTCCTGATTGGCCGTCCGATGACGGCTCTTCCTACTAAAGACTGCATCAGTACGCCAAATTCCCGTTTGACAAGATACGAGCGGGTAGAACACTTCCGCCAGTGTTTCTGGTCGCGGTGGAGCAAAGAGTATCTAACAGAACTGCAACAACGGTCAAAATGGCGAGTTCATGGCAACCCACTTCAAATAAATGACATGGTTGCCATAAAAGAAGACAACCTCCCTCCGCTGAAGTGGAAGCTTGGACGAATAGTGGCCGTACATCCAGGAAGCGACGGCATCAACAGAGTCGCGGACGTTAAAACGTCACATGGCGTGGTACGTCGGGCTTTTGCCAAGCTTTGCCCTTTACCGGTTGAATGAGGAGGTGGTTGAAGTCGGATGCTTCAACGCCCGGGGGGATGTCTATGGTTTTTGGTTTTAGTTTGTTAGTCTATGTTTTTGTGACTGTGTGGTACGCTACTCATTCACAGCTCACACTGCACGAACGGTACCTTATCTTGTAATAATTTTATATTTGATTAAATAGTGTAAATTCAAAGGTTGTTTTTAATCATTTGACGAAACTCCGCACAAAACGGAATAATTTTAAGATAAAATTTTTAATTAAAATTAAATTATCTTAAATTAATATACAGTTAAAATACACCATGTTTTAAGACCCAATATGTTACAAGTTTAACTCAAAAATTATTAAATCCCTGCTGCAATTTTTGCAGTAAATTTACTAATATAAGTACAATAAAAAAATTCTGCCGGTTTCATGACAGGAATAAGTCTGCTAACCCCAAATTAAGTTATCTTATTTTTCTGATGTACAGAATTTTGCAGATTTTCAAATTATTTATTGGTACAATCTTTTACCGATCTAAACTATATCAAATTTGGAACCCTCACAAACTCGACGCTTCTAGGTGCTCACGCTTCTATCATATGGCCCACACAAACCTGTTAAGCATAAAAAGCCTATGTGCGAACTGTGACTCGCGGTTGGCTAGTTAAATATTTCTATTCTAATCTGAAAATAAGTATAAATACTTTCCAAAGGACGAAGTCCCCATATGTTGAATGTTTATACCAAACTTTCTAACTACCTCAAAAAGCGCCAGCTTTTCGCTTTCATTATAATAAGTTTTTCGGTGATTCACAATTTGTCATTATATCATATGCCTTACCGATTCACAAAAAGGGTTTTCACCTAACAGCTATTATTGCCAATGGATTTTCGTTCACTTTTTTACGGTATCAGATTTCTCCATTTACTACGAAAACGACAATGACGTAGACATCGACAATGTCTTTTATATAACACAGTAGAACTCTAGTCATAGCTTTACAGTAATAAATAAAACACCTACACGTCACAAATACTGGTAATATGTCTGTCATTAACACCACATTTCCAGGGATTTGTTACTTTGTTATCGGCCACGGCTGCGAGTGGCATTTTAATTACGTCCTCTAATAGTACCTTTTAAACAATTAACCTATTATATTTTATAATCAGACGGTTTATCGTTCGTAGCGCATAGAGAAATATTATATAGTACTTATTTCAATTAAAATAAATAATTTAGCGGTACTTAATATTTATAATAAACTAGCGGCCCGCCCCGGCTTCGCACGTGTGGACATTTATTTTTTGAACATTTTGGAATAAACTTAGTAATGTATATTTATGCAAGACAAATAATCATCAAATTGTAAATCTAAACCATTCTCGAATCCACTCGAACACGCGCAAAAATTTTCATCTAAATCTGTCCAGACTGTTAGGAGTTCAGTGACATATACACGTACATTAGAATTATATATATAAAAGATAATAAGGGTTGTTTATTTAAAACAAAACACATTGTCCTCTAAAGGCAAAAACAAAACAAAACGGTAACTAATTAAACTAGAGAATGTATTCTTAGTTATTTAAGATAGAATAATTCTCCAGTTCTACTCCGCTGGGAACGGAGCGCATAGTACGGTACCACTAAGTACGTTTTCACTGACATACCAATATTAAGAATGCAATAATTTGTTCATTGGTTGACTCGTCGTTGTCTCACGCAGCAACCAGGATCGGATCGATATTATGTTGTGCATAAGAATAGTTTATATGCTGGAGAGTGAAATACGCTCATGTAACTCAGCTATAGTATAGCCTAATTTTTGAAGTGCATGCATTTGAAGTCGCATACAAAGATAGTAACAGCTCCTGCTCAAACTAAATATGGACTATCAATTCTTTAGCAAACATGTGACGTCGTGGACCGCGTTGACTTAACAATATAGGAAAAGCGAGAAATCTGCGACACGTTACCATCAGTCCATCTTACATAAACAAACGTTTGGATACTTTTTCCAATCGCGTAGGTTGTAAGAGCGATGACAGACCTCGGAAACCGTAGTGTCTGTGTGGTTCATGTAGCTACTACCTGTAAACCAACGGATGTATCTTCTCAACTACGGAATCATCTCACTGTTCAATCAGGTGCTTCAGCCTGCAATACCCTATCCAAACAACCAAACTGTCCCTACCGAGAATCGAATCCGGGACCTTCCGCGTGTGTTGTACGTGTTAGAATGACGCTCAGACAACTGCGCCAGAGAGACCGATTGCATACTATAAACGACTAATGCCGAATATAATTTCTTTACATTTCTTGTACATTTCCTGCGGTAATTTCTTCATTAGTTGTCTTCAACATCAGAGATTCCTAAAATGTGTTCCGAGGGTTCCATTCTAAGGGTTCCATAGAAAAGTATCTAAAGTTCCGCGAACCAGTTACGTTTGTCAATAAATTGAAGTATATCTTCAAAACTGGAATGTTATTAAAACAAAAGCAAGGCAACAGCGATGTTCTCAATAAAACTCCAACTGGAGGCAGACTGATTCCCCCTCGGGCTGTCGAAGGTCGAACGGAAATCGATCAGTGAATAAGTTCCCCTCATATCCTCTACTGATTAAACAGCTGACGAACTCGAGCCAGATGAGAAATCCAGTAACAAGAACGTGCCTTTATAAATTTTCCAATTCGTTGGGGTGTTGCTGTTTTCATTGACCTTCACAGGAAATACAATCGACCTATTATTATTCTATTATTTATATTATTATTCTAGTATTATTAGTAGTACCAATTATTACTCGCTCTCGTCGCCCAACGCACCGAACGGACTGATGCTGCGACACTGCATGCAGCAACTTACTAACATAGCCCTATGATCTAAAAATATAAAATATAATATAAATAATAAAAAATTCAAAAAACGATTATTTTTTACAATCAACATTTACCATATTTCATCGCTAGCTCGCTATTTGGTATTTTGGTTGGCCTTAATACCGCCAATATTTAGCATGCGTGCATCATATAGAAAATCGATGAATTTCTTCTGTATTATTCCTTAAGTATTCATTCATAATGGCGTGTGTGACACCTTTACACAGAAACGACAAATCGAAATACTTGCAACAAGTTACTTAACACTTAAGGTAGTTGATAAGATTTCATTATAAAACACTACAAACCAAAGACAGACGTGCGATAGCTAGACGAGAGTTGTTAGAGGTACGTGGAATGTAGTGTTAAGGTCTCAGAAGTACAGCATAAACATAATTAAGTAAATAGACTGAGGGAGGATTGCGGGGACTCGTTCCTGGAGGACTTAATTCAAAGAGGGCACGTCACGAACACTTCACAAACGCTTCGTTAGAGTCCAGGTCACGTGCTCATGAATTTCGGACCTTTTAAATGTAGAAAAAAAAATCCAACCTTTGTCTCGAAGCGAGTTTCGTAGAGATATTCCGATTTCATCACTTGGTTAAAAAAACTGGTCAATTGCGAGTCAGATTCGCGCACTAAGGGTTCCGTACTGAAAATGATAAATAACAGGCATTTTTAAAGTTCTCGATAGAAGTCGTATATTTTATGAAAGGGATCTATCGGATCATATGCCCTACAAATCACAAAGAGATTATAAAACATATCCGCATTGGGTTTTTATATATTCAGGAATAAACTACTGTAAAGTTAACTCGGAAGATCACTTAATCATTGCAGTCTTAACTTATCCGAGATAGGAAGCCATCAGAAACCACAAAGCGAAACTTTTATCAACTTTACTGTCCTACTTGTGTTTTTGTCTTGTTTGTACTGAACCAAGCAGGAAATCCATGAACAAAGCGATGTCTTTCGATTTTTATCTTTCAACGAGTACCGAAGATGCAGTAAGTTACACTTAAAATATATTTATGTACTATTATACACTCAATCGATTAAACATATATAAAGTATGATTGGTAGTACATTTTGCTATCTATGTCCGGGTAGCTAATTTTCCGCCAGTTGTGATCCACAAAGCAAAGGTAACATAGTGCCATAAATTGAGGTTTCTGAACCATTACGCTTTCCATCTAACGACGTTATCGTCACTTACCGTCAGTTGATAGTGGTTGACATGAAGGCAAAGGGTAAACCCATTATAATTGTTTTTAAATTCGTATTTGCTGAGACAATCACCTGAGACAGATGGACTTAGCCGCATCATGGGATTCCTTATTACCATTATAGTTTGATACTCCAAAAACGAAGAATTTCCTTTTCGCTTCTCATAGCTACCTACTGTAGTGTTGGAAGGAGAACGCGGCCGTCGCGCCGGTCATACCCCATTATAATAACATTCGGGGACCGACAGACAAATTTATTGCGATAGATATCGTGGACCACCACTTTTTCTTATCTCGCAACAATCGTATCCCGCCAGTGATGAATCTCTATTGTGTCTAACGTTCCTTGCTTTATATTTCTTGCTACTACGATGTAGAATTTATGACAACTTGAGTCGTAGTTCAATGGCCACGTGGATTCAGGATTTTTAATATTATTATCCGAGGTATTTCCATGGGTATTGTAAAAGCCTGTAGCAACGTTTTATCCCTTTTATATATAACCTTCTCGAAATATCCCCTGATGCTAAGAATTATAAAACAGTTTGTTGCTTTGTAGTCAGATTTTGATTTCGTCAGATTAAATATAGGCAACCCTTTCATTACACAAAACCTCTTTTATCTTTCTGCTGTCCTGGTACCTATGTATTACTTTCAATTATGGATCCCTGGAATGGCTTTCACTTATGGGCATGGAGCCACGGGTAAAGGCCCATAAAAACTTATTTCCCGAGATTTTCACGTGAAAGCATGCATTTATTTTTAAAGTTTTACAGATCCCAGTTTGTATGTACATATGTAAATGTACAAACTGGTAACACACACAACACTCTGTAAGATGTCTATATATTTTACAAATAAACTAGTAAAGTAATTATCTTTAAATAAGAACGTCACTTTATCCAAACCCAAACGTCAGGTTTTGTAACTTTTATTTTATACTTATTCTATTTTCCAATGCGCCACTACTAGCTATTGCTACAAGAAAATAAATAACAGTAAACCAAAATTGAACTAAAACTTACCCGTAAAAATAGCGATTGCAACATTGTCTAACCGTACATCCGAAAGATCGCTGACTTAGTAACTTTACTAGCACAAATCTGCAAATAGCAGATATCCTTTTCAGATCATAAAATTGGCAAACGTTAACGTTATAGTTCCGTGATTTAATAGCTTCCTATTCATTCCTTCACGTGGCCCCGTAAGGAAAGGCTATCCGACCCTTGGGGGAAGTTCTCTGCCCCTACCATAACTAAACAGTGCCGCTCCCGCGTCGTGCCGTCTAAACTATTACAATCTGTAATTTTTGCGCACTATCGAGTGCTATCTTATGGTAGGGGAAACAGGTAGGCAATAGCCCACGCACTGCTATGAAACATGATTTATACGAATATTTGTGAACATTGTTAACACCGAGGCAGAATTTAATAATGTGTCCGCGGTCCTATGCTATTGAATCTGACTGCGAATTTGAATCGTGTTTTCTTTCATACAAAAGTGTGTATATGGTCCGGTACTACTTAACGGGTAATTTTTTTTGAAAAAGTGCTATTCTCAGAAGCTATTGATACTCTTGTTGCTAATGATTTAGAGAGTTTGGCAGTTGTTTGTTCCATTTCACGGTCGATCGAATAGAGATAATACGGGGAATCGATCAGAATGCTTCCATACTTTTTATTTAAATTTACAAAATTTATTTTACCGTTACCTTAAAAAACATCAGACTATAATATGTCATAACGTCTTCTACAATAGCCTAAAAAACGACTTCAATTGCTGATTTTCTCAAAGAGCGATCAATCAATTTCGATAAAATTGATATGGTACCTCTAAAGTATGTTCTACCAAAAAAAAAGAATTATCAAAATCGGTTCACTAACAAAAATGTATGTTACGCGTCATATTGAGAACCTCCTGCTTTTTTGAAGCCGGTTGAAAATTGATATTCACTGTGTAGTTGTGTGTTAATGATACTCATTTTCCTATATTTTTAGATAATTACTGCAAACAGACATAAAGCCTATAAAACAAATTTTAATAGGATATGCAATCGCCTTAAACAAATAATGACGTTATTTTAAATTTGGCATTACTTTTATATTGCCTATTCAACATCGAATATTAAGTTAATAAACAAGCGAAAGGTAAAATGGCATGCGAAATACTATATTTTCATGCCAATATCAGCGAGTTTTGCATGTTTTAATGATGTATTCGTATCTCTCTAGCAATATATGCAAATTTTGTTGTTTCTCTAATTCATCCGCAACAACACGAAACAAACAACCAAAATGAAAATAATTTCGACTGATCCTTTCGCAAATGTTTAAGATTCTCCGAAATGTTTATTTTTAAACGAAAACATGATAATAATATTCATGAAGGGCAAGCAGAAAAACAACAGCTTTTTCAACTCGTTCAACTTCGTAAATAAAAAGTTTTCAGTGATACTTTAATGGTAGTTTCTCGGAACTTCAACTTAGTTTTTCGAAAATGATTAAGTATAAAAATGTGAAACGAAGTATTGTCCCTAGTTTTTCAAAATAAAATAAAAACACTTCAATGTCAAATGCTAATAGCGTGCCGTCAAATATATTATAAAGCACATCCATATGAACATATGCATCCTGAACACCATAGCCTGGAAATTTGACTGTCCCATTATGCGACATGTAAATAGTTTGACAAACTCAGTTGTGACATATTACTTACTTACTAACATAGTTATAAGCAGTACTAACAATTATATGGATTCTTGACATCTGATAATAAAATGCTTTTATTTTTATTTATTTATATGGTGTTCTATAGTAAGAATCAAGCTACCCAAATCTTGTAGTAGTTGTCGTGACGTTCACATGGTGTGGGAATAGACCAGTGCCCTATATAATGCCGGGATCTCCAGTGTCGGTCTAATTTTGTAACTACTGGTCTTTTTTTATATTTGGGCATGAGGGGCGCAGTCCTATTGTCCTGCGTGTCACTGCGACCTGTATAGATCTATTGTGACAAACTACTGGTCTACGGAGTCGGATAAAATGTGAAAAGGACTTCCATGTCCCTAAAATGTAGACTGTCAGCTGCCACGACATCAAAGTATTAGTAAACTGGAACAAGGGTGCCACCGTTAATAAAGATTGAAATTAATATAGCTAACGATGGAGCTGTCACGTCCTACAAGGTTGAGTGAGAGACGTCTATAGAGACGGATTTCGTCGCTTATGAAATGGAAACACCAGTGATCTCGGACTTAAATCCTTTGAAATCCAAAGTCTCACGTTTAATTGAGCTAGTTGTAGAATCATGACTAGAAGACATCCCTTCCCATCCCAAAATGCCTTCAATGCCAAACTTGACACTCCCTATGATTATATACTACACTGAGACGGCAGCCCGTGTTCCTACATTTTTCCTGCAGGCATTTTTTAATGAAATCAACTTGAAGGCACGGGTGATTATTTTTTGAAATAAAGAACCATCAATGAACCTATTAACAGGGTTAATAATTTGACACTTTTATGATAACAATTAAAATTTTTAGGCAGAAGGTATGCAAATCCATTTTCCCGGTAGTCCAACACGAATATAATTCCGGGCCTAAGAACGCTGCGACCATCCCTGACTAGAGACATAAAGAGGCGACACGGAGGCGGGCAAGCTCGGAGCGAGGGGAACGCGCTAAGGAATGCGCCAGGGAGACTTAATGCCCCCTTTACACTTGGACGAGGATGGGCCATCGCCATGGTCCAATCAAGTTGCTTTGTTTGCAATATAAATTTTTTTAAATCTTAAAATTTACGTAAATTGTTATAATAATTAATTAATATTACAATGTGCTCTCCAATCTCCCTAGTGGACTTGAAAAGGCACCTTCTAGTTTCTAGCCAGACGATTGAGGGCCATCGTCGGCTACATTGGCATTATTAGTGAGAGATTGTTGAGATAGCGGTCAATTTTTATATAAATTATAGGCTTCAGTTTTTCTTTTCAAAATGTAGCAGCACCTTCAAAATCTAAAGTTTTGTATAGATACTCCACAAACAAAAGTTGCAGAAAGCAATAATGAGCGAAGTGGATCCCAAAATAAGGCATTTGTAAATATTGACTCTAGAAGCATTCATAACTCATACTAAAACAATATATAAATTATTATTATACCTCTAGACTATACGCAAAGTATCCTACAAAATTAACCTCAAAAATATTTAATCGTTACATGTAAAGGTTTACTTGTGTACCAGACATTAACAGACAGTGACTGACATTAAAACTGAAAATGTGCGCGCGATCAGACGAACCTATGTAGTCATGTCATGATTATACCAACATAAGCAGATAACATGCATACGTACGAAATATTGAGATACACTGCATGGAAAATTGATATTTGTATTAAATATACATACTCGTACGTCATCAGTCAGATTAATTTATACGCTGAGTTATGAAGAAACGTTTTATATTACTTACACACCTCCAACGCGACAAAAAATAAATGTTATTGGTTATGACGATGTGGATCCATTCACAATACAAAATGCAATATATTAGTTGCAGTGAAAACACGTCCAAAGAAAACGAAACGCTAGTTATTATTGAACACATCCAGACTTCAATCGGGAGTACACTTACGTGGAGATTGAACTTTATAAAAAATAGTTAACTATTTACATTCCCTTTACTTCGACAGCGGTTTAACTCGATATTGATAAACTGTGATGAATTGAAGGTTACTAAATAAGTAATGAAGGCGTACCAACAACCATAAAGGAAATTACACATTTTCATAAAAGTTTATCGACATAGCTTGTGAAACTTTTTTAACTCAAATTGAACACAAAGTGAAATAGAAACTTCATATAATTCAGGTCACATTTATTTTTAAAGTTAAATTTTATTTTATACGCTGCACGTAACGGCAACTTTCCAAAATGTGGTCAATGCTTACGCTCCTTTTAAGGGTTCCGTACCCAAAGGGTAAAAACGGGACCCTATTACTGAGACTTATCTGTCCGCCCATCCGTCTGTCTGTCCGTCTGTCACTAAACTGTATCTCATGAACCGGAATAGTTAGACAGTTGAAATTTTCACAGATGATGTACTTCTGTTGCCGCTATAACAACAAGTACTTAAAACTAGAATAAAATAAATTAATGGGGCTACCATACAACAAACGTGTTTTTTCTTCTATATAAATTATCTATATATATTCTGTACGGAGCCCTTCGTGCGCGAGTTCGACTCACACTTGCCCAATTTTTCTTTCAACAAACAAAACACCTAATTTGATTACCAATTTCATTATCTAAGAAACAAAATCACCTTCCTCAACAACTCCACTCTAAGCTCATTCTTACGAAACAAAACCAATCATTTCACCTCCACTACACCTGTAATAAAACTAGACTAGACATTCCAATCCAGACACATTCGTTGGAAGGAATAAAAACTAAAGTAAACAGTAAATTCGTTACGAAGCGCAGTTGCCATGGCAGTTAGCCGTGGAGCGCTAAAAATAGCGTTTATCCAATTACGGAGTCTCTCGGACTCCGGTGGCACGGCGGCGGCGCTCCAAGCGGACAGTTTGTGAATTCCCATTAAATATGCAATCGGCACGCGTGCCGTACCAGCACAGTACAATGAAGTTTTCAACAAGATTTGTCAATAAAACTTACAATTATTGTCCCGTGCTTCTTACCTTGTTCATTCTATAGTTCTCTTGGAATCCTGCCAGTCTGAACGACGAATTTTTGTCAGTCGTAACTTTTTGTTTATTCAAATAATATGTAAAAATACTTCTAAAGATAGGATAATGGAGATATTTTTCTACGCTTCTAGTTTTTTAATCAATGTATTTAAGATCATGTTACTGTTAAACTAAATCACAGTACTTCAGAAATGTTTGGTTTAAAATTGGTTTGGATTTCTCTATTTGCCCTATTATATTATAATCATTAGGTCAGCAATAATCTAATAACAAGGTATATAACAAGACTAGCTTCCGCCCGCGACTTTGTCCGCGTGTACTTCAGGATTTATTCTACTTGTCCGATCGGCATAGAAGGCATCTATATCTCCATTTCCAGCATAAGGTACAAAATAGTGTTTATTCTGTTACGTAGGCTAATAGTTTAAAGATACAAAAGAAATTTCAATATCTGACGTAGTACATTCAAATAGTCTTCACACCAATATTATAAACGCGAAAGTTTGTATATACGAATTTACATATTCTATGGTCGGTTGCTAGGCAACGCGTTTTTGTTATGCCAAAATTGCCCATGTAATCCGACTAATATTATAAGTGTGATTTTGGACAATTTACACAATATGTCTTTAAAAATTATAGCCTATATGTTATTCTGATGTATAAGCTATGTTATTGAAAAGTTTCATTCAAATCCATTCAGTAGTTTTTCCGTGAAAGCGTCACAAACATCCAAACATCTAAACATCCAAACTTTCACATTTATAATATTAGTAGGAAGTAGGCTATCATTTACCCTAACCAGGTGTAGAGGCTAAGGTGGTAACATAATTCTGTCTCTCGTGCGTACAGACACGCGTAACATACATAATAATTATGTATGTGAGATTTCGATGGGAATCATTAAAAAATATCATCGTCACTTACCATCAGGTGGGATGAAGTTCAAGGACCCATTATACATAGAACACTTATCAATATTATAAATGCGAACGTGAGTTTGTTTCTTTGTGTATTTGTTATGTATAATAATATATGTTTATTCTTATCCAGTCCTAATTAATATAGTTTTATATGGAGATAGTAGAATGGTTCAAAAAGGCTACTTAATATTCTCAAACAAATAGTTCCCGTGCGATAGTTATATTGAAATCCACACACACGAAGTTGCGGGCAAAAGTTAGTATCAAATAATAATAGTAATCGAATATAGTATTTAGCCAACGTAATAGGTATCTAATTGTCTAATTTGTAAATAGGTCACTTGTAATGCATAACGAACAGACGATTCATCCATAATGAATAGCTGTTTTGATGGTGGTCTAAGAAGAAAGTTTGAATAAGTTCAGTAAAATCCAAAGATTAGAATATGTATAATTGCTTCTTGTGGCTTCGGCTAGAATCTCTTCGATCATCAACTGCGATCACCAATCCGTCTGCTAAGCGTAGTGATTATAGCAAATCGCCTCATGAAAATCTTGTTCACCAGTGGACTTAGGCAGATAATAATAATAAATGAATAACGACAAGGACATTGAACCACAAACATGTCTGTTTTGTATTTATTTCCGAAAGCTAGAAATTCGTGTATCTTTTTATTCGTATTCTGGGCTTACCAGCCACTTTAACGAAAGCTGAAATAAACTGGGTTTTACACAGACTCATTTTGGACATATTGAATGTAATTTTAGGTGAAATGACGACCGTTTACTCGAAATAGGCGAATAACACACGGTAACGCTGCCCGAGAGCGGTGAAGTCGTAAAGTGGACAAATGCATAAAATCCGTCTAGACCCAGGAATTTAACAACATGTCAACCCCCGGCCAGCCTGTGTGCGCAAACAAGCGGCGCAAGCGGCGCTGTATCTGACGAATCGCGATGGTTATTCGCGCTTGTTGTTTGCTCCACACATATACCACCACAGTTACATGCGTGTCTTTCATAATCGGCTCTAGTAATCGACATAAAATCACTTCATTAGTACTTTAAATTTTTTCGGTAGTAAAATAACAATTTGTAACTATTTTAGGCGATAATTTGAGCTGTGTATGTATGCACGTTATGTCCCACAGTAAGTGAATTATACATATAAATACTAATTAAATACACTGTTTAGCATCTAATATCACAAAAATAGAACAAAAATATGATTCCATAATGAAAGAAGAGAAATACTTAATCAAAGTAAAACTTTGGACAATCCTTATGAATAAAGTGACAGGTCTTCAAATGCTACGCCGCCGCAAGCTACAGTCAGCTACGAACTGCTACGATCATGCTACGTCGTCGTCTAGACTAAGCTACGTCTTTTCTTCGTATTATTTATTCCCTTTATTTTTACTTAGCTCATTTTTACCCGCGACGGAACGGAGACAGTGTATGCATTTAGGGTGAGAGGATGTTTGTTTGTGCGTTTGTTTGTTTGTGTGTACATACAAACCAATGTTGCCACTTATCTCCAGAACGGTTTGACCGATTTACATGCGGTTTTTTGTAAAGGGTTGCTGATACGTCAGCGATGGTTCTTAGATAGGTGGTATGGCGCTAGCTCACCAGGGGGCGCTGCAATCAAGATTTTAACTCATTAAAATGAGGGACAGAGAACTTTGCGAAGGCTTATAGCTACTAGGCCATGTTTGGGCTCTTTTGAAAGTGTTTGGTGAGCAGAACCTGCACATGAACTTTTGAGGGTCTGATGATGGATCAGAACGACGTTGAAGGGAATCTTGCGAAGGCAAATACCTAGTAAGCCGAGTTTGGGCTCTTTTGAGAGTGTTTGGTGAGCAGAACCTGCACATGTACTTTTGAGGGTCTTATGATGGATCAGAACGATGTTGAAGGGAACCTTGCGAAGGCAAATACCTAGTAAGCCGTGTTTGGGTTCTTTTGGGAGTGTTAGATGAGCAGAACCTGCACATGAACTTTTAAGGGTCTGGTGATGGATCACAACGATGTTGAAGGGAACCTTGCGTAGGTAAATACCTAGTAAGCCGTGTTTGGGCTCTTTTGAGAGTGTTTGGTGAGCAGAACCTGCACATGAACTTTTAAGGATCTGATGATTGAGCAGAATAACTTTGAGGGGAACTTTGTGAAGGAACATGGCGAATAAACTGTGCCTGAGCTCTTTATAGAGTATTGGGTAATTAGTATATGTACATGAACTCCTGATAATCGAAATTATACATTTAAAAAAACTCCGTCAGATAGGGAAACCTTTGATTTTTAATACAATTGCACATATTGTTTGTCATGACATGATACTTCACACGTCACGATATTTAGACTACAACATATGAATTCTCTAAAAAGCTTGAAATAAAAAATAAAATTAAAAATTTTGAAAATACCCGCGACAAATGTAAATGTTGTAATGGGAAAAGGGTTAAATAATTTTTTGAGAAACCTTCGACTAAATGGAAGTAAGTAACGAGATAAATAGAAGCTTACATATTATTACAATAATAAGTCCGAAAAAATCCGTCGGGGGCTGCCATTGCCTAATCTGTTCCTGTTTCCAATCCGTTTCCACAAAAATGTAGGAGTAAGAAAATAATTTTTTATCTCGTATAGATGCAGTCATTTTTTAAATGAATGATGGGTTTGCACTTGGCCTTCATTTCATTCATTGGATGCTAAGTGCCAGAATCCTCAATGTAATGAGGCGTTACCTTTCATACCGGAACACAACAGTGCTATTAACACTGCTGTTGGTCGGCAGACTTAAGTAACATGTTGGTAGCTAGCCAGGCAGACATAGAAAATGCCACCAACTAAACCGAGTACCGAGAGATACTGGGAATCGAATCCAGTTCCTACATAGTGTAAATCCGGTTTAGTCCGTTAAGTCCAAATGTGTAGCCATTAGAAAATGGAGATGGTTAATAAGGCGGTATCAATTAAAGACTACATAAAAAAATTAGGTACCCAACCTAATTTCAACTAGTGACATATTTATAAAACTGCAAATTTTAGTTCCTTCAGGAACGGGAATGGCAGCCCCCGGCGGATTTTTTCGGACTTATTATTGTAATAATATGTAAGCTTCTTTTTATCTAGTTACTTACTTCCATTTAGTCGAGGGTTTCTCAAAAAATTATTTAACCCTTTTCCCATTACAACATTTACATTTGTCGCGGGTATTTTCAAAATTTTTAATTTCATTTTTTTTATCTTTGTAGGGTTCCTAAACGAAATAGCAATAGATTAGGTGAGCTATCATAAAAGACATTTGGTCCTATTTTTTACGGAATGTTAGGAAATAATATATCTGGTACAAACATGCCATTTTTGCCCGACTACGGCGAAACCACAAGGAGGGCTATGTTTTAGAAACCTTATTATGTGCATATCATGTACAACCCTATGAAAATTAATTTTAATTTTTCTACTACAGATAATGCGTTTCTTATAGTAGTAGGAGTTTAAGTTTTTTTAGATTTTATTCTTTTAAATGTTCAGAAACCAAATTAAACATTCCAATTATTATATTTAGATTCGAATATTCATAAGCCATAAATCTAAATTCAGTATAAGTACTAAGTTATCAATAATGATAAATTAAATTTGGAATGGAATATAAGCAAAATCGTATGATATTAAAAATCTAATTGATAAAGGTTGATTTTTCTGCTACCAATTCTTTCCACACTCGTGGTTCATATTTAGATTCGTATTTCAACACCCGATTTGTTATTTGTGACGCAATTGCTTCCACGCGGTGTATCGTTAAATATGTTCACAGTGTTAATTCATTTAAGTTATCGAGCACAATCCACTTGTAGTTAAGTTACTTATTGCGTCTATTTTGAACCTAGCAAAATTCATTAAGACTACTATACTACTATATTAAAGTGAATATTTTCATATCAAAAATAATTTAAAATACTATTAATAGCTGTAGTTTTTTTGGCACTTGCGATTATATGCGGGGACGTCTATCAGAAAACGGTGACAGATTCAGTGACGTAAAGTAATAAATGTAGCAAATTTAATTTTAAAATAAAGATTTTAAAATTTAGTTAGATTTTAGAGTAGTAACTACTGTTATTTAGTATTCTTCTGAATTTTGTATGACTTTTATTATATAACTGCCACCCAATCCAACAAAGTATACTAACTTAGCTAGATTACTACAATTTATCGACCTTTGGACCTCACAGTAATACCGCTGTGGATACGTTTATTTCCCAGGCACTTTCATCCAACTGAAACCTAGGTATGGCACTTTACTCTTGTAATCACTTAAGGCACGAGTATGTGCTTCAGAAGGGTAAGTAGCTAGCCTCGGAGTTGATGGAAAAGTTATTCTGAAGATTGTAAATTTTAAATACAAATCTGATTTTAATCACCGAGATCGCGTCGCCTACTCAGTTTGTTCAAGGGCAATTTTCTATTAAGTTGTAAAAAATGAAGAAAAAAGAATAAAGACAATATTGTCAAAAACAAAGTAGCATTTAAATTCAGTCGCCTAATCGGGGAAACTTTAGGATATTTCGATAGTTTTCTTAAAACACCCGGCAATCGAACGTATTAATTAGTTATTTTTATAATTTCATCCAAGAAAAACAGATTTCTACTACCGGTATTTTCCTAAATAAGACGCGTCAAAATTACGTAATTCAAAACACAACATCATGAAGTTTAAATAATTATCCGAATAAAAATGTTTAATTGATTTAATTTTTTACATTACATTGATATTTTGAAAACTAAAAAATATTGTTATTCTATGAATTTGATACTAGAAATAAAAATGTTATTCATATTAAACTTTCAAATAAATACAAAATTATTTTAAATACACTACAAGTACTCCACATATTTTCAAGTTCAAGCAAGCCACTTAGTATCTCGATCTACGAAAAAGTTTTTAATTACACTCAAAAAATGTAATATTGTGATTGAATGACGGCTCACAATGCAGGACAGTCGAATGTGGGTCGGGCAGCGAGCGCGCGCGCCGCCCGCCCCCTGCCGCCGCCCCTGCAAGCTCATGTAAATTTCTCCACTAATGAGTTTTCTACGACATGTGTAAGTAAACGAGGATTTGATGGCCTCTTCGACTAATAACAGCTTCTGAAGCTCCTTTATTTACTGTTCGGTAGTAGATGTTACAAAATCAATTAAGGGTCAGTTAAATAGATAAAAAGAAATGAGCGTTATGACACTGCATTCGAATTTTACTGATATCTAAACCATTATTATAAACGACAACGGAGTTTGTTTGTTCACATCGTAATGGAAAGTCAGAACAAGGAAAGTTTATTTTGATTTAATATAATTTTGAGGCCCAGCAGATGAATAGATAGATTAGTTAGTAACCTTGTTGCAGTATTTACTTGATGTGACATCACATTTCAGAAGTGCCGTATGTTGCATATCGACTGAAATTAATAATCAACTGAGTCTGCGTCGCGTAAAAACAGTTGCAGTTATCACTTGAGCACATGATTGGTTGTTGCATTTAATTTAGGCCAGCATTTTGATGGCCTTTATGTTCAATGCTCGTGATGAAACATTATAAACGCGCCATGGTTTTAATGAAGTAAAAACAACAAAATGTATAAACAAGTTGGTATTCTAGAGTTCGACGCATCTTGCTCGTGTGTCTGGAGAAAATTAATTTTCAACTTTCATTAAAGGAAGGAAGATGATCCGCAAATGATATTAGAAAGGAATTGTTTAAGAGAACATGTGATTTAAATGTTTCAAAGTTTACATACACGGTTTAATATGTACCCATCCATACCCCATGCTCTCAACGACTAAGCGAAGTAAGAAAGGAGCCATGCCTACGATGGTGAAATTTTACTTTAAGAAAATATGACTTTAAAAGTTAAAATGAGACAGCTGCCTCCTTTTACCTTTTAACAAGTCGTCTCCTAAATCCCGTCGCTCCCGACAATTTGTCGCTTAAGCTCGGCGCTTCAAAGCGTTCGTCGCCTCGCTATTTGCCGATCGATCGCTTTCCTGTCGTATTGTCATCAATATTGGTGTTGAGTTGGAATGAATGAATTTTCAGAAACTAAAACAAATTTGAAAAGTAGGAATTCTTTCGATCCTTTTAAGTACTTAAGAGTACTTAAGGAACCGTCACTGATTTTATTTTGGACCTAGAAAACACTTCAACTCTGTTGACCTTGTAAATAAATTACAGGTTTTATAGATTTCTGTACCATTGTCGGTTATCTTATCACTCACTATGAAGTGTAATAATCCAAAACAGTATTTTAACACGACAAAATAATGATGATAGTCAGTAGAATGTAACCGCACTTTGGGACTCTTCTCCCGCAGTGATGGATGTAAACTAACAAAACAACTTGCGGCCGCTGTGTTGCTCTGTCGTACAATGTTTAATTTCAATACCAACAGAGCATGAAGCTGTTAGTAAAGCAGCTAGCAGTAAATCCTCTACTCGTGATCCTTCTAATCAGTAATCGAAAAACTAATTTCCGCGACTATAAAAAAATCGTTCACCCATTAGACAGGCGACATGAAGTAATCAGCCCCTCATAACACAAATTGAATAGATAACGTAACGTCGCTGTGTACACAGGATATTGCGTTTGCACAGGCCCTTAGTAATTATCGTGTTAAATGTCCATGGCGCGACGCAAGTAATTAATACCTTAGTTCAGAGCTCAGTACGCTGAGCCGATAATGCCGATGTATTAGCAATTGATTATATTTTTTATACATGTGCTATCGCTGTGACACCCGCGGCTTTACACAGTAACCAACCATATACTCTTTTGATTTTAAGAGAGGAAAGAGATGTTTCAAATTCGGCCTGTAATTTTACACTATTTAGAAAATCAAGAAATAATCTAAATATGTAAAGAAAAATAATCCAACTTTATTTTTGCTTTTATTTTAATTGTACAAAATCATTCTTTTTGTACTAGGTGACAACGTCAAATGTCATTTTAGTGACGCCATCTTTGTTTTCTAAGTTAAGTATGGTCTGTTTAGTGCGTTTTTAATGCTTTTGTACAAATAAACTAGACCAGAATATACAAACATGTTAATTAAATCACTTATATTTCATAATGACCCTCTAAAGTTACACGAGTATAAGAACAGGCCGGGGCTCCATACATTAGTGGAACATGTCATGTATCGTCAAAGTCAAATTACGTGTTATTACTAAAATCAAATAATAAATTAAATGGCATGGAATGTTTACTACAACTTCTAGTTACACAAAAGATAGGATAATTTTAAGAAATTTCACAGTTATAAAATAAAATGTTCTTACTTGAAATTTCTAAGACAGGTGCGATATGTTTTTCTTGTTGTCCCTTTCTGATACACGTGTACAATAACGTACATTGCCTCACCTCCCACCGTAAATCGGTGAGTTTTATTTAGAACGCTTTCTCCACCTGGATAATAGGTGCATATTGCTTGCAATAGTAAATATATGTATCCCCCGACGTCAAAGGTAAGCAATTGTTATTTCAGTGTGAAGAGTTGAAGACCTATCAATGCAGCAGTATTAAAAGCGGATTAGCTTGATATGCATATCGTATGCAGCTATGATGTAAGCGGCTTAAAGTCATATCATACTCGTTCACGTCTATATAGATTTACCAAAAAAAATTATTGCTCCAGTTATTATTCCTATCAGAGATTGCTGTCAAGTATTGATATATTTTTAATACAAAATTGAGTCTATTTTTATTATTAACTAGCTTCTGCCCGCGGCTTCGCCCGCGTGGACTTTAGGATTTATCTCATTGGATAAATCAACTACATAACAAATATGAAACTGACGTAACGCTTTCCGGCAACGAATAATTATTTGGAGATTATTCATACTACAATTATAAAATCGATATTAAAATATGAGTAAGAGGTGGGGGTAAGAAGGTGCAAGATTCACACACAAAATTTGGTCTAGCCGTTTCGCAGAAGTGCGAACACAAAAACCGTGTCATTTTTATATATTAGATTGTTTCATTATGTGTGAAACTACGTCACTCTTAATTTTTATCAGTAAGGCTAACTACCCATTTTCATGCTGCTGACTTCGGAAAACACAGATTTCCCATACAAACTTTCAACCCCTATTCACCCCCATTAAAAATATGCGGAAACACGTATTTATCTGTTTCCACTTTCTAACCACTTAACAATTTTCTTGTTATCATCTTCAAAAATGAGGAACTGAAATTTTAATTTGCATCCCTGATTTCACCCTTTAGAGGTTGATTTTTCTAAAACACTAAAAACGTCACCCTTAACTGTAGTTCATAAGACTGAGTATAAGTTTTCATGCTGATGACTACAAACACATCAGAGTTGTCATTCACACGGTGGAGCACGTATTTCTTTGTTTCAAATCTAGCCACTTACTAAGTATCAATTTTCATGATATTGACTTCAAATATAAAAGAGTTCCCATACAAACTTTCATCCCCCTTTCATCCCCATTAAAAATTCGTGAAACACGTATTTCTTTGTTTCTAATCTAACCACTTACCAAATTTCATTGCATTATCTTCAAAAATGAAGAAATTAAATTGAAACTTGCATCCATGATTTCACTCTCTGGAAATCACTATTAATTTTAGTTCATAATGCTGATTATCAATTTTCATGATATTGACTTCAAAAACAACAGAGTTCCCATACTAACTTCCATCCACCTTTTCACCCTATTAGAAATCCGTGACACTTGTACTTCTTTGTTTCTAATCTCAACACTTATCAAACAAACACAACAGAGTGCACATACAAACTTTCATCCCCCTTTCCACTCCTTTTGAGGATAAATATCCAAAAACTGTGAAACACTACACCGAAAAACTACGTACAAATTTTCATGGATTTATCTTCAAAAATGACGGACTTTCCTACAAACTTACATCCCTTATTTTACACTGTTAGGGGTGGAATTTCGAGAAATACTTTCTTAGCGGATACTTTCACTTTACAAAGAACACAGCCTCCAAATTTCATGTCTATAGGACCAGTGGTTTAGGCTGTGCGTCGATATATTAGTCAGGACTTTGAATTTTATATAGATTGAAATCCAATGTGTACCTAAAAAATAATAATTACATCTCATGTACACCATATAATACCTCATCATCATCATCAACAGCCTATATACGTCTCCACTGCTGGGGCTCAGGCCTACTCTCCTACACAGAGTGTATGGGACATAGTCCACCACGCGGGACCAGTGCGGATCGGCGGACTTCACATGCCTGTTCAAGACATGCAGGTTTCCTCACGATGTTTTCCTTCACCGTTAAGCAATCGGATAATGTACTTGAATACCTATTGTTTAAAAAACTATCTGCCTCCGTGTCTTAAAAATGGCAACACGTTTGTACTAACAACCCTGAGGTTCCATATTTTGATTTTGTCTATGAAAATGTTTAGTTTTTCGTTAAAATTAGAATAGTTACCGCCTCCGTGACCTAATTGCTAAATGTTCGATTTACAATCCGATCTATCGGTACTCGGTTTGGTTTACCACCAAACCAACTTTTTATACAAACTTACATCGCTAATTTTACCTCACATTCCGTTAGGTCTTAGTTGTATAAGCCTTTTTAGAAGATGGGTAGCAGAATCTAGCTATGTAACTACAACATCTTACTGCGATCACCAATCCGCCTACCAACAGTGGTGCTTGTTGCAAATCCAATCATATAAAGTTTAATGTGTCGTTATATGGGGAGAGGGGCACTTTGGACTCATGCAGCCAACCAGGTTGTGGAGGGATGGCCCGATACACGTTACACGGCAATTGCAAACTTTAACACAAACTTGCATCACATTTTTTTTTTGCGGAACTATCATAAAAGGAACATATTGTCAAAAAAATCTCATAACCCTAAATGGTTTCGTCTCTCAGTCACTTCTAACGCTGAGGTAATGTTTCAAAAACACTTTTAAACATCAACCACTGAAGCACCTTCTTTTGTATTTGCTATTTGAAATTAGTCAGGCATTGTAGCAATTCTGGACAGAATCCACTAAATTGGTTTTTGTATTCTGTTATACTACCTATATCACCCTCAAACAATTTTTGGCAAACCTTTTCAATGTACAGTTAGACACGTCGATTCTCCATATACAGGTAAGTCGATTCTACAAGTTTTTTGATGATATCTTTTTATTGCGTGAACCGATTTTGATGAAATAAAGCTTAGATGTTGCCTTGACCTACGCCTAATTTAATTGTGAAAACCGCATCAAATTTGGTTTTGTAATTTCGGAGATTAGCCGGTTCAGACAAACAGACAGACAGACAGACAGACAAAATGTTTAAAAATGGTCCTATTGTGTTCTGTTACACTTCTTATGTCACCCTCAATCAGTTTTTGGCAAAAAAATTCAATGT
The DNA here is from genome assembly GCA_910589575.2 of Carcina quercana. Taxonomy (NCBI): domain Eukaryota; kingdom Metazoa; phylum Arthropoda; class Insecta; order Lepidoptera; family Depressariidae; genus Carcina; species Carcina quercana. The sequence continues at coordinate 8,441,586 of OU342429.1, forward strand.
ACAGACACGTCGATTCTACAGATTTATTATAGTATAGATAGAAGAAGATAGAAGATAGATAGAAGAAGATAGAAGAAGAAGAAGAAGAAGAAGAAGAAGAAGAAGAAGAAGATAGATAGAAGATAATTTTTGGGCTAATTAAGAAACTGTTATGTGTAATTAACCTAGCGATTTTGACAGCAAGTGTTTCTCATGAGAGTCAGTACTCGTATGAACTACCATAAGTATTCTTTAATCGTTCGATCACTATTTTCATGTTAGTAACAAATTGACGTAGACGAGTGTTTTGCCTGTGGCTTCGTCTGCGTTAACTTTAAAAATTAGTCAATGATTTGGTCCCTCCGGACGCGATCGCAACTAAGTTTCAAAACTGGTTGCGATGAAAGAAATGTTATTCTTTTCAGTTGCGGGAAAAGAATAAAATTTCTTTCATCGCAACCAGTTATGAAACTTAGTTGCTATCGCGTCCGGAGGGGATTTGGTTACTTTTATCGTAAATTCACACTGTAAGACCTTAGGATCACATCTTAGGACCTTTATACCAAAAATGCGATTACGATGACGTAACCTTAGAATTTAGGGAATTGTTTGGTCGTACCAAACAATTCCCTATCTCTAAAAATGACGTCCCAGTAAAGCGTAGAGAACGTCCTCATAAACGACGGCCGCGTTAATGCGACACTTGTAACCTTGTTACTGCGTTATTTGTCTTAATAACCGGCTTTAGTACTAACTCTTACCATTGCAATAAGAGTTTACGCGGTGCGATGCAATAAAATGGAATTAACTGTATGACTCTGGAAATCCGGAAATAGTCGTTGTTTAGTCAAGCAAATCTTTATTGCACATTTTAGAAATTCTTTCTATTGACTCATTAACTATGTGGAATATTATAAATATATGAGGAGATAAAATGAGAAACAGAGTTTGAAATATTTATTTAAGGAGTTTTATCTAGAGGTACAAGTAATCTTTTTACGTTTGTTCCTAGGTCATCTACTATATTTATAGTGCCGGAGAAAGGTAATGTCATATATTCTCATTGGTGTCATAAAGGCAAACAAAGAGCCAAATGATGAAAATCCAAATAAAGGAGGGGGCAACAATTGCCATCAGAAGAAAGCAACAATTTAGAGGAATCACAAATCTTAGATAGAAAATTCCACCATTTAAGGTCAGAAGTGGCTGTCTATTTCAAACGCAGACGTTATGCAGCTGATGTTATGAGTTTATGGATCAGTCACACATTAACAGCTACACGGATCGGCATGTCATTTATCGCATAGGCATTTACCGCATATTTCCGGATTAACATACTGAATAATTCTTATTTTTTGTAATTTGTTTAATGAGATAATTTCTGAAGACCACTCAGGATACACGAGTCCTGTTATTTCATAAATTAAAGACTCATTGAGAAGCTAAAAGCAAAAGATAAAGTAGAGTTTAAAATCATGTATAACTAGCTTCTGCCCGCGGCTTCGCCCGCGTGGAGTTTAGGATTTATCCCATTGGATAAATCAACTACATAACAAATATGAAACTGACGTGACGCTTTCCGGCAACGAATAATTACTTGGATATTATTCATAATTCAATTCTAAAATCGATATAAAATATTAGTCTAAGAGCCCGTGAACCCCAGACCTTCGTTATTTTATAAAAGCTGAAAGTTTGTCAGCGCATGCTCCCAACACAGGTAAGAACGATGGACTATTATGAAGTTTGGGTTACTGTGGCTTTGGCAGGTAAACGGTACTAAAGGTGTGTAAAATACCGATCTAAATTCATCAAATAATAAAGTGTGATTTTTTGGTATTACCTTCAGAATATTATTAAAAATCACGTTATTGATTGCCAGACACTTAACATCGTGGCAACCCCTTGCCAGACACCCCTAATGTTCATGAAATTATAATTCTACTTATGTTATAGTATAAAAGCTGATTTTTATATATAATACTTAGGTAATAATTAGATGATGTTTCCTCATTAGCCAGACATTTTTGATAGTTCCAACCCCTTGCCAGACAATGATGTAGGGTCGCTGTAAGAGCGAGCGTGAGACAGTATATGTATGGTGGGTGCGAGTGAGATGTATCTGTGTATTTCCGATTTTAAAAATAGCCGGACGCTTATTGAGTATAGCGCCTCGCAGGCGGCGGACTGTAAAGTGATAGGGATGCGACAAAATCGATTTACATGATACGATTGTTCTGAACCACTCGCTGTGAATGTGATAGATACGGTACAATACATCGCTACAGAGCGTTGTTAATGTTCGATCACATAGTGAAGTCACGATTCCTGATCGTGAGTTACTTTCATTTCTAAATATTACGTTCTATTTTGTTTTTAACTACCCAGAGCGTTTTGCAGAAATTTAAGATAGGATATGAAATAGTGGTAAAACTTTCGGTTACTTTTTCATTCCTGAATATTACTGACTTTTAATAGTCACTCATAGTTTCAGCACAAAAACATGGGCGAAAGTGATTTCGGAAACCGAAAAAGTAAAGTGCACAAGTCTAGTAAGTAATGTGCTGATTTCATTTTTTTAACCAGCTAAATCGGACGACAAAAAGTATTTTTTTACAAAGTAATTATTACATTGTCTGTACTTAATTACTATACAGTTTCTAGAGACCTCCTTTTAAGTTAGGCATAACTTGTATTAGGAGGCCCCGCTCTTCTGTGGCTTTCAAAATAATTTATTGTAGATAGAAGACAAGATAATACCTATATAAAAGTTAATTTAACTGTTAAATTATATTTAAATGTGCATAAAATAAAATGGTGTGATGATGACAGAAGAACGCGGTATGTTATCCGCTAAACAGCAATATTATTCGATTAAAACTGCACTTTAACATCACCATAAGCACACCAGTCTTATAACAAGATTTATAATTAATCTCCTCATGAATATAATAATAAAAAGAAAAGTTATTTTTCTCCAGAATTTTTTGTTACATTTTACTTTTAAACTACTTATATTTAAAAAGTTGGACAAAACTAATAGTAAAAGCCTCCGTTGCTGAGCTAGGTAAAAACCTGTATTTCAGCATCCAGCGCCCCACCCCCTCTGGATTATATAATTTATAAGATCAAAGAACTAATATTTTTTATTACTTATAAACTAAATTATACATAAAAGTGTGTGTCTGTGTGCATGTTCGGTGTGTAGAGTGAGTGACTAGGCGAGTAGAGTGAAAGACTCAGCACTGAATTGTCACGGAGGAAGTATTCGAATTACAAATACCACTAATAAACTGATATCTGGATAAGCTCCAAAGAAAAGTATTTGATTCATAGGCAAGACACTGAAATAAACGCAGCTGCGATAAGGACGCGGCAGTGACAGTGAAGAAAAACAGTTGTGTGCTTCAGTTTGCATAGATTAGGATTGTTGGCAAGAAACAAAGTGGGCCGACCGGCTGACTGCAGGAGGCCGTACAGCGATAACGGCGGCAGAGACACATAGCCGAGAATTAGTAGAACAAAGGGCATTGCACCTTCTGCATTGTATAAACAGCAATATAAAGTATAGTGGTTTCAACCTTTATTATGCGTACAAACGGTATTCGGTCACTTGCCTTGCTGTCACAGGAAACCGATATGATATCTATAAACAGCGCTCAAGTCTTCACATCGTCAATACCAGTACGTCATGACAAGTCTTCAACGCTATGTTTATGGTTATGCTCTTTTATGTACCGCATCCGAACCGAAGTGATCCGTCAGATAGAGAATCAAAGTGACTGACACATCTCATTGGATTAGCAAGCTATAGTGCCAATGAACTGGCCACAAGAATATTAATGTGGTATTCATGAAGTAAAAACTTAGCTCCCGCGGGTGGCACAGTAAACTCTTTTTAGCTTCATGATGATATTGGTATAATAGAAAAGCATTGTGGTATATTCAGCTGTACCATCATGTACCAGATGCACATTTATTGGTTAGCATGCATAGAGCCAGTGATAGAGGTATTGAAACTGTATTTTAACCGTTTGTTTATGAGTTTACAAAATACAGAATATCTAAATGCATTAATTAGATAAAAGCCACCAAGATAAAATGAAAGTCATATCAATGTTGGATAGCGCTGATAATTGATAGAATCTGACGATTTGTTTGTAAGAAACTGGCTCATAAATATTTAACATTAACATTCCCAAAAGCATTGCACTAAAATACTGCAATATACTTCAGCTGTAGATCTTTCTTTTTTTTTCAGTTAAAAGCTACTTTAAAATTTAATATATTTTAACTACTAACTCTTTTTTACAACTAACATTTAAATGCCTACTTGTAATAATAATAACCTAATATTTAAGCTTAATAAAATAGTTGATTGTGACAAAAACTTCTGGTTCAACTTGAAGATTTCTCTAAATGCAGCAAAAAATTGCTGTTTAATTGTATAAGTCAACTTTATCGTTTCACCCCCTTGTATGTATGTACTTGTGGAGCACATAAAACCTCCATCACTTGACACGCGATCCGACAACGTCACACTTATAAAACAGCTCGTAAAACAATACGAAAACTCGTCCGTCGCCGCTTTATCTGATGGACGTATATCTATATAGGTCTTCAAAGTTGTATCCAATATTAGAATTTGCTGCGAGAAAGTAAGAAAATGTGTCAAGCATTTGACAAGTCTCCTTTTTATTCGGCAAAGAGATTCAATAGCCTCGATCATTAGTTAAAGATATTTCGCCCAAAAAACGAAAGTGCCATGGTATGGACCACATGGACTAAATAGCGACTAAAATACTAGCTGTAAAAAATACAGTGATTTTCAAGTAGCTGTCAATGTCAAATTGTCAAGTGTCATTGTCATTTAGACATACTGGCAAAAGTTCAGAGTCATACCTGTGATATTATACCCATAGTGGCTCTGCAACGACTTAATGGATTTTTAGTCACTTTCTACTCTTATTTTATTTTGATAACATTACTTAAACCGTCTTTATTTGCCCGTGAAGTCTTATAAATTGACTACTTACGAGTCTTATTATAAAGGAGATATCTCTTTATACCATTACTATCCATCGTTAGGGCAAAGAATTTTCTTCAAATTTAAAGGGCCTTTTAAGATGTGTTACATAAATAAAAAAGAATCATTTACATCAGATAACGAACGATGAAGAACATTGTCTTCAGTGCTACCCCTATAGATCGCAATTGGATCGCAAAGACTCACGAACTTTCTACGAGGGAATTTGCTATAATCATCGTTCTTGGCAGTTGGATTAATATGGCAACATGAATAAAATACTCGTGAAATGTAGGTAGGCCCGTCTTTTTGCGGGACTCCAAGAAGACATGTAGGTTACATTCTAAAGCCGAAACGAAACGCAGGGAAATAAAAAACACAAAACACATAAATTCGGTTAATGTTTAAAAACAAACAAAAGTAATTACAGTTGCAATTGTCGTTGTTTCCTCAGTTTCAATTTAAAGCTATTTCAGTCTAAAGTCGTTAGACACAGACGTCGAATATTTTTAGAGAGAAACGACTCGTAGCAGGCGCGTAGCAAACTCGTAGCGGTCTCGTAGCGTGTTACTGCAGCTTAATAAAGCACGAGGAACTATTTTTAGTTGGAAAATAAATAGGCACCGTTTTATACATAGTTACGACTGGCTTTAGTCGTTGTTTGCGGAAATTCTTTATTGAATCTACTCGTAGTTGTTTGATGCATGCACAGAATGAATTATTATGGTAGCGTTTTGTCGATAAATATTTTATTTCGAAATTTTTAATTTCATTCATGCCATGGACGAGTTGCCGTAACATTGCTAGTATGATTTATTTTAAGTATAAAATATCTCGAATCCGGAAAGTGCTTCTGCTATATTTTTAAGTATATCAAAAGCAGGGTAATCATTGAAGGAGCAAAAAGGTGCTCATTAAGAATAGTATTTGATCAAAAAATTCGGGATGATTGACATATCAAGCCCAGTGCAAACCAACGAAATTTTAAATATTGATCCCCTAGATAAAGTAACGTACCCCTAGAAAACGGTACCTCTAGTGTGAAGAATTATGCGGCGCCTCTAGCGACATTTTAACGAAACTGTAATTCCTCATACAATGCCGACGTAAATGCAAACGCGATAGTATCGGTTTAAAACTCACATTAGATGTACAATTCTTTGAAATTTCGCCCGTAAGGGGATTAAATAAGAAATAAGACAATATAAGCATTACATGCTTATCTTATTTTTTTATTTTTTAGTTAATAGTATTTTATCTTTGTATTTTATTTTATTTTTATGTATGGACGGATGTATATCTGAAATAAAGACTTTTATTATTATTTCATTATTATTATTATTATTAAGAGGGGTGAAAAATATTTTTGCTTAAACTACTCGAGCTAGTGAACTAGTCATCTTAAAATTGGAACTTCAAATGGTTTGACCATTTGACACTATAGAGAACACTGAGGATGTAATTTTAGTACTACAATAAAATAACTTTTATTAAAATCCTGGCAAATAAAGTCGCTAGCGACCTACTAATTACTCAAAATGATGAACATTCAAAGCATTATAATCCAAAGCATATACTGTACATAAACTAAAATGCTAAATATAAACTTCATAAACTAAACCATTTTGTATTGGATGTAATGTGTACTTTATGGCTGTGAAACTTAAATTAAATGCTAATATATTATCTATTCAGCGCCTAAGCAAACACGCTCTAACGAATTTAGGAGGAGACTTGCTTCTGTCCAGAAGGAGACATTTCAATATGAAAAGGGTACACGTAGGGTTGACGAAACTTAAGCAACTTAATACCTTTACTGTGAATATCTGGGTGTTATTAAGTACTGAATGTCATGTAACCTCACTGCAAATTTAATTAATTTCTAATCAAATTTAATACATACTAATTAAATATATCCAGATAAAGAAAGAGACATAGTCTTAAGACAACACGGAGAAATACAAAGCAATTACGCCAATTGCTTTGTCTGAAAAATTATTTGTTTATCCTTCTAATATGTTTTTATGTGATAAATCCATTACAACGCCAGGGAGAAACAAACAAACTCATCGCAAACATACTCTCTTGGTGTGGATTTAAAATGACTACGGAACCGTAGTGTGTCAGGGTGTTCCGTCACACTTTTGGCAAGTTGTTTGATGTCTTATCGGTCTCCAAGTGCTCTAAATTTAGGAACCGTGTTTATACACGACACGGTAGGTAGGCGTGTGCTAAAGGCCGTCGGAGATCGGATGAAAGCAATCTTTCGACGGCGTGAAGCAGGTCGTGCCTTATCGACATCGTTACTCTCACCTCGCCGATCGATACGGTTTCGCCGAAATGCATTTACGGCGCTTGTTAGCATTTATATAGTGGGCTGTGTGGTGTTCAGCGTTTAGAGCTGCCAGTGGTTCTGTAAAATGTGTTGTTGATGTAGCAAAAATTTCAGTTGGGTTCGATTTCATTGTTTTGTTGCCTTTGATTGCTGCATTTAGAGAAGTGTAAAGTAAAAATGTAATTGTAAGTGATAGATAAAGCCATAATGTAGTTTGCAAGTTAATGAAGCACTGGATATGTTATATTTCGTTACCGGAACACAAAATTGTTGCAACACTTGTCAAAACTATCTGCTTAGCAAATAGGTATCCTGTCACTAGCAATAAATAAGATTCTAGAGAAATCTGATTACAATATTATCCAGTGACTATCCGCGACCTTTACCACGTCGTAAGTCCAGTAGGAGACGGCCCGGTACGCGTTCATTTGTATAGACCAGAAAATATCCCACGGGAACTACCTTATATCCTCAGAGAAGGAAGGATGAAAGTTTTAACTATTCTCATACACACAAAAATCTAGTAATCCTCAATCTGACTGTAAAGACTTGAAGAATGAACAAACACAAAAACTCAGTTTCGCATTTACAATATTAGTATGGGATTAACTACTACTGATATTATACCACATTTTAACGTGCAAGCAACGCCGAGCGTGCAAGCAAGAGCACGATCGGCCTAAGCGTTCGGCTTGTGACGCAGCTTTTCTCATAACATTATCACGTAAAATTATCGTCCGTAAACCGACTTTACAGATAACCTTTTTTTTCTTTCAACTCAACAATTCGCAAGAGAAAAATACTATTTTACTATATGCGAAAAAACTAAGGTCATATAAAAATACACAAAAACAAAAGTCTTAGTTCTTAGCTACAGTAGATTTTTAGATGCACTAAATTTAAATTTACAACTAAATGCAGTATAACCCAAATAATAACTTATTGTAACTTTGAATTTCGAATTTTGGTATTTATAATTGTTTCATGGATAAACGTGTATATAAAATTTTGATATTGAAACAACAATATTAAAATACTTTCAACTCTGATATAAGGTAATTGTTGTGAAGTATTTTTCCAATGAAAAAACGTGGCGACTATACCCATGGCAGGATCCCAAATAGAAAGTCAATTTGATTTGTCGTTCTATACAAAAGAATCATGTCCAACAGTGGAGCAGCAAGAGTACATCAGCAGACGATCAAAGCATTTCTTAAAGGAACGTTCCGAGAAAACATGTCTATACAATATACATATATTACTATCGTTGACTAAATTCTTCATTTTCCTCGAAAAAGCACGTTTATACTTTAGTACGTGTAGACCGGGTAGTTAGTTTACCTTTGTACACAAGATATATCCTTCAAAGCAAGTCGAGCAAGGACGACACAGCTCAACACGACGGAAAATTTACACCACAAAACCGACGCGACACGACGCGGGCTCTGAACGAGTATGACAAATAGTGTCAAGGTTTAGCAAATGTTCACAAATCGGGTAAAACGTAAAACAGGTTTCAGACACAGACTACACCCAAAACTTGAATAACGATTTCATGTTTACTTTATTAGTGAGTGAGTTGTTACGTGTTCAGTGTCTGTAGTGGGAGTTTTAACCGATATTATCGCGGTTGCGTTACGTCAGATTTGTATGAAGAATTGTGCAGCGCCTCTAGCGGCACGTTTACGAAACTGTGAGCACGGATTTTAAGGAATATACGGATTCAGCCTCGTATAATAATGCGTGAGGTCTACAAAAATACACACATGTAACTGATGTGTGCTTTATATTGACGGTCGTTTGTCTGACCTTTGGTGTATTTTTGTTCCGTTCACCCTGTGTATAGTAAACTAAAGTGTCTGACCTACTTGCTTCAATACGTGTTCACGGTCTCCGATCTCTGTGGTTCTGAAATATCTACAATTTATAAAGTCTAGAAACGGACCCGCTTTTAGGTCAACTCGTACTATCATCAACCACATTAGCACATCACTAATAATGATGTGTGATTGTTGTCAAAGGGTTGATTTAAAAACAATACAAAGACCTGATATTGTAATAAGGGCAATGCGTTTGCTCTTGACCTTCAGCTCTTATTGGTATTCAGCTGTTTGCCGGTAGATTTATATAGCATAGTGCACATAAAAGTACGTACTTTACCGCCACAGTTCCAGGTACAGTCATCTTTAATCTCAGACACAAACAAACAATATTCTCCCGTAAGAAACTCTGTCTAAAAGCTTCCCAATGTTAAAATCCAATAAACCCCTGGTTAGTGTAATAAGTTTCAGACGGAGAACTCTAATTGCCGGATGATTTTCTCGTCGCGAACAATCAAACAATATTTCACCTCTTGTCAACTGTCGCGGAAATCCAATACTTCCAATTGTGTGTAACCAATATCTATTAACCAATATCTATTAACCAATTCTACAAAGATTGCACACATTGGCATCATGTGTACGTCTGGCAAGACTTTATATACCACGGATGTGACACGTGTAGTATACGTATGCGCCATAGTATACTCACACTGTCTCATGTGTCTATGAGTTGGTTTGCTAAACGTCAGTGTCAAAGTGTCGATGACTGACAAGGTCACGATAGTCGTGGGCTAGTGTTGAAGTGTAGTAGTACCGAACACGTTAGCATTGCCGAGCCAGTGAAATGATAGACAACGTCATCGAGACCAACTGCTACAGGACGAATAACATTTTCGAGAAATCAACAAAAATTCACACGATAGGTTGACACGTTTTCATACATAGGTAACACATATACCTGGCTTAGCATACAATATAAAAATCTAGTACTGATAACAATACATTTTTTCAGGAGGATCTCGAATGCTCCCCCTTTGCTCCTTCATAAATAATGATAATGTATTAAATATAAGCTGACAGTTGCTACAAATGACCGTTACGTTGAACTACTGGTATTGAGTGACCTGTATTCATGTCTGTGTCTTGTTTTGTTTGTCTAAGTCCCCATATCAGTAGAGGGCGAGGGTATTGCTTCGGTTGGCGAGTAGAGCGCGCCGCGGAGCTCAATGGAGCGTTGCATATTTTAGGAGTACGCCCGACGAATACGAAATTTGCGTATCCTGATTCAACGGGAAATGTTTTGATAATAAGGTGTGCCAATCTCTTAGCTAATAAAACTGGAACAAGCGGTTGAACGAACTAAAGATAGGGTCTCTTGAGCTATCCGCATCAATTTACCGATTTCGATATTTAATACTGCTACTAATATTAAATGTAGTAGGCACTGTTTAGCAATTAAAGATTTACGCATTCTTTTTTACGTGCCTAACATTATCTCTACTTAAAACTATATTACTAGTAAACAATCGTTTCACTAGACAATATATATCTGTGTAACGTGATCTAGACTACTGGAAATCAATAACTAATATTGCATACATGCCAATAAAATAAATATAATAAAAGTAGACCATTGTAAATACTTTACTCTGAGTTACATGGTCATTTATTTAGATTACATAAAATTATCATGACTTTAACATGCTAAGTTGAGGCACAAAATAACCATCCGAAGACCACATACTGTCTCACATCAACAAATTATGAAGGTATGGTTCTATAAGGCCGAGGGCCGGGCACTCCCTAACCTATATTTGGGAGTAGTTACCTTTCAGTTGGATGAGACCGATGCGTGGCAGATTAGGCAGCTCCATCGCCAACTCCTCGTACGGTGACAGCAGTTGTCTGCAACAACAGTAAATACTTTTATTAATCTAATAGTTCCCTGCAACAACTGCAAGGTAGCTGCAGGTACCTACTGCAAATATATTTTTCATCTCTCCTATTCTTAAAGTAGGTATTTCATTATCTTAGCAGCGGGATGTAATAATCGTGTGTAATCAATTCCGGAATACCATTTGAAGTTGTAAGATTGTCGGACAGCTTGCCTCAGCTACTATATTTACTTAAAGCACAAAGTTACTGATTTCATTCATTGCTGTAAATGTATATGCTCATGTGTGATTATATGCCCATATGTCACCCAACTTACAAAGAGGAGCTTTCGTCCTGCTCTACTTAGATGCAAAGAATGGCAACGGCCATCTTCTGCGCTCATCCTATTCAGGGGGCACTACAATTACTAGGAAGATATCTTAAGAGGCTATGTTGGTAAGACCACGTGGCCGTGTTCAAGGTTGCATTGTTTTGTAGCTGTCCCTATCCGAGCCCTATTCTACCCGAGCGCGTACGGTGAGACAGCATACACTACGCGAAGTTATCCACCCGTTATTTGGATGTTTCGTAGTCCAGGGATCATTTGAAGGATACAGTATATTATGTAACCATTTTTTCAATACAGTATACTAATGAAATTTCAGATGTCGGTGGTTTTTCCAAATTGTTCTAAATTGATTCATACTCTTGTAAAACAGGTTCAAAGTTGGGGCTTTTTAGTACCGAAAAATACAATACTTTGACGCCCTGTTACTCTGGAAGTATATATTTAAACGAAAATCTGACTCACCACCGACACAGATATTTGTTTCTAGATTGTGTCTTGAAAATTTCATAGGTTTTCATAGCGTAATACTCAAAATATGACTGGACTACGTTTGTATAGGCGCTTTGACAACAGTATACCCTCTTAAAGTGTAACTAAGAATAGTGTCATACAGTATTTATATCATCTTTTAAAAAAGAGTCGACTGCTTAAAATAAGATTACACCTTAATATCGGAAAATTAATTATTGATTACAAAATATTTGATTTCTGATGCCGATCCCGTTGACCATAAGATTTATAGACTAGACTTTGTAACTTCTTGCAGAAAAATTTCAGGTGATGGGTAACAATTTATAAACTCAATTGTAGAGTTTTGCTACTACTATTGCGATCGCCAATCTGCCTTCCAAGCCTGGAAATTTTGGCAAACCTCCTCATATAAAGTCATGCGTCATGGCGGGACATCGTTGTGTTGATCTATGAAGGAGTATCACTATACATACACATTCGATTTGAATACATGAATCCTTGTGTTGTAAAAACTTCGGGCAATACTTTAATTTGAAATGTTAAATCATTAAACAAAAATTCAAGGAAGTAGATCAAACCCCACTCACATAAACATCGCATACTTCGGTGCCGTATAAATCTCAATGATACGCGTGCTGAAGATTGCATGAATATTTCATCTTTCATACAAAGCTTCATAACTTTTCGGTGCCCCGGTGTTTGTTATTTATCAAATTCGCAATGCAACGTGTCGTGGTCCAAAATTAATGAGAACCTCATCAAAAGAGAACACACTGGCATTTTTCCTAGAATATTCGAGCAGGGATTTGCGTCGCTCCCCTCACATATGATGGACACAGGATATGTATATCCCCATCGTCTTATCTGCCAATCATACCGCAGCGGTATCGGAAATCGCTTAATCGACGTGATAAAAACCGCGATATTTTTTATATCGGCTGATAGAGCAGTTCCGCGGGGTAAAATCGCGTGCTAAAGGTTCAAGAAAAATGTGTAGAAAAACATTTTCAGTTACAATTAGGGTTGCATTTTTATCCAAAAAAATACAATTATTTCCGTGTTATCATATTTATTTCTTTGAGCATCTGAGAAAAAAGGTCTGGCCAGACAGACAACCAAGTGATCCTATAAGTTTTACACTTTTCTCTTTTCTCAATTATAAGAGATAGCCGTACCCTGAGTAGTGGGTACAAGGCAGCCAAGGAATTCAAAGCTAAATGTGGGTAAGTAATATCGTTACAAACCACAAACGAAGATCGCGTACCTTCGAGTAAAGTGCTCCTCGAGAGCTTTCATTTTAAATGAATAATTTGCAGAGACCGCGCCCTTAAAGGGAATTAGCTGGGTTCCTTGGAAATCATCGAGATATTTTTATTTAAACTGTAAGTAGAGATCAGAAGCTTTGTCCGCGGTTAGTATTGTTTATAACGATAAAGTTTGTGATTTATGGTCGAATTTGGGTAATTTATGTACAAGAAAGTCTAGAGAGGCCAAGAAAATGTATAACAAAATCTTTTGTGAATGAAGTAAAAGTTTATTTATTTCGTAATGTAGCCTGTCATTTTCTGACAAGGTGTTTGGAGATTTTTGTGTAGTCGATGTTAGGTCTAATTATATGAATATACGGAAACAATCGAATGAACTAGATACTGATTACTATTTTATAACGATAAAGTAGGAGGGTGGAAGCGTACCCACTCAATACTTTCGTTGTTGGAACACGACATTGCCAAAATATAATATATTATTATTAAAAATTAAATTTCCTCTTTACTTGGGTCCTGCTCCGTTACTATTCCCATTACTTACAAACCCTAGTGCCAGTGTTGTTGAACCGCCATACAGGTCTCTTGACATGGCTCATGTAGCTACTACCTGTCGTAGACAGTAACCGGGACCAACGGGTTAACATGCCTTCCGAATCACGGAATCGTCCTAATTTTTAGACAGTCAGGTGATTCAGCCTGGGGACCTAACTGGGGAAAGTCTAAATGATATTTGATAAAAAATACCCACCGAGAATCGAACCCGGGACCTGCGTGTATTGCGCGTCTGAGTCTAACGCTCAGCCAACTGCGCCACGGAGGCCGCTAGTCTAAATCAATGGAGTTGATACAACACTGCTTTCTGTCCTATACATGTCACCCACGTGAATATGTGAGTTGTTTAAAACCAAAACCAGCGACGCTACGCTTTGTTTTATAGCCGTTTAAATCTTTATTACCATTTTGAGATAAATGAATTCAACAATAAGCCTCGCACCAAAGTATTCGACGAAAGATAACGTCTCTATTGCTTATGTAAATAAAAACTGAGTCTGTCTATATTTATCCCGATCGATAAACCATTCCCCGTGGGAAGTGACAAGCACCCACGCTACTGAAAACTCAATCCTAGATATTCTGTCTCTATTTATACCCGAATACATTCACACGAGTACAACGTACAGCTAATCGGTATTAATTATCCATTTCTATCTATACATTCATACAGTGAATGGCTAAATCAGTATTAATTAGTTAATCAGATTAGGAAGAAGCACTCCAATTTGGTATAATGCTTCCTCCACGTACAGATATAAACCCCTCGATACACTATAAGTAATCAGCGGTATTTTCCCTCGCAGCGGACCGGACGGACGCCGCCCGCGCCGACGCTCAGGTCGCGGGACTTCCGTCCAAACCTTCGACACGCACTTCGCTTTCCGGTTAACAAGCTGCTAACAAATTTCTCTTTTTACGACTCCACTATCGACATAAATTTGTACCAAATCCGTGAAAGTAACGTGGAATTACCTAACCCTTTTCAAGGAACAGAAAGTATTTTATCGCCGGCTGTAACTCGGGCGGCCATATTTCTAAGAACGCGGTGTTAGCCTTTAAGTCTTGACCTCAGAATAAGGGATAGGATTCCATCATAATACCCTCATACTGTTTAGGGTTTCGGAATAATACTAAAGTTGTAGAGCCACAGTGCACTACAATATTATACTGAGTCAATACGAGTATATACACCACCATACCTGAAATTAACTCCCTAGTTTAAAGGTTACATTGCAAAGGGTGCCTAACGGGACACTAAGCCTCCACTGTCCGTCCATCTTTAACAAAGCCGATCTTTTGAAGCGTAATAGTTAAACACTTGAACTTTTCACCTTATTACTATGGCCGCTAAAACAACAAATAAAAAAAAATTAAAATTTAAGGGGGTACAATACAAGAAACGTATGGTTTTATGCTTTTTAGGTTTCATGCTCGGTCTTGTGTCTTATTTCTAGTAGACAATGGTAGATTAGAGTATTTGTACGAGCGGGTGTAGGTCGGAGAGATGTGGAGGGTTGCTCGCCTATTTCGTAGCACCCTACTCCTAATATATGAATAAGTACAACAAGAATAGCCTTGTCTCTGTCAGTTTTCGTCCATGACCTTTCTTTTGTATGATATTGATTGATTAATCTTTTTATATGCATCACGGACTTTATGAAAAATCGTATTGGTATCATATGTGAATCGAACTCTCTGCAAGCAGAGACAGTATCTAACAATAAGTGACTAATTCCGTAAAAATGTATACAATAATTTATTATTATTAAAATAGAACAACGCTTGACTATAATCGCATCTGATGTCAAGTGACACTGTGTCGATTAAGTGACATGTTGTTAGTCAAGATTATAAGGCGATATTTTTTTTTCATTTGAAAACTCGTTTCCAGTTGTAATATTAGGGGGAACAATGAAAATTGTGGGCATCCAACGGCTTTATCGTCACGTACATCTTATATGTAGGAAAAGTACAAACGTATTATAGAGGTACATAAAAGGCAGGTCAAACTTTGGTTGCATGCATAAAACAGAGCGTAAAACAAATGAAGCAAAATGAAATCAGTACTTGCAGTATAAAACAGTTAAAATAGTGTTCGTAAGTTCGTGCGTAAATTCGTAAGCCTTTGTAAATTGCACACCGATCGCATTCCTTCAAGATACTTATCACAATATATTGTTTCTAGCCTTGTGGCCTCATGAATCAACTATTTCATTTCATTATGGGTGTTTGATTGGTTATGGCAGGTTAAAATCCCTCACGAAGTGCCCGGTTAGCCGGGAATTAGGAGCAGTTGTATTAGAAGAGTTGTAAAATGCAATGAAATTTATATAAAAAGATGTCCTTGAACTTAGGGATACGTCCACAGCTGAACAGAATGGCAAAGCTATCTATTCTAACATTTACACAATGAGTATGTATATTAGCATATGAAAAGCTTTACAATCACTGCAACTTTGGATAAGTAAATGCATTATTCTATAGAAAATGTTATACTTCATTCGTTTTAAAAACGCACGCCAACCTTCGTCAGCATTTACTGGGGCTGGTTAGACCACAATAAGTGGGAACTCAATTCCCTCCATGATTCTTTCGTAAAAATCTTTTCCAACACATGCCGTCCCCGACTATTCCCAACTATAAAACGAACAGATGTCAGTTGGATCTGATAGCTCTGCTACTCATCGATTATCGTCTCTGCGACCTCTCGGAGGCCCGCTAAAAGCTTAGTTACGTTGGAAGTTGCCTCGCTTCACCCATAACTTTTTTCTTCTCGGGGATAAGTATTCGCTAACTTTATTAGACTGGAATAAGTGTATTTTGATGGATAGAGTAATTACCCAATCAACAAATAAATTATAAGCATGCAATATAATCTGGGCTAGATATATAGAGGTAGTTATTCTATTTCTACCAAAGGTGATCTTACTAACGCGGTCGACAAAATTTGTTTATTTGCAGAAGTAGAAGTAGAAGAATCTATAAGTTTCCATCTAGTGCACGGAAACTGCGGTACGAAATACCGACTCGCACTTGGGTGTTTTTTGTTACGCGTATGAAAAAATACTCACATACTCAATACAGCATTAAAACAAAGTGAACAAGAACACGAGCCGTCGAATTTCTGCTCCAACACTTTTTGCTCGTCGCCATCTAAAGCAAATCCGAGCTCCGCAACAAAAAGTGTCGACTTGAACGAGTGTGTTCTTAGCACGTCCCACATCAGCCAAACTGTAGAGCCTCTACTCTACTCTCAAGTGACAAGAAACTGGATGACTGGAACTTTAACTAGCTCTAGTGGTTGCTAACTAGGGTTGGGTGTGAGGGGAAACTAAAATTTTAGACCCGGACATAGCGAACTATTTGATAATATTGGTTGGCTGGGAGAGATTCAGGAATAAGAACCCCATCGATTGAAAAAGGATAAGCATTCAGTTTTAAATAGTATGTCGTTTAAAGAGAAGAGCGTGCAATAACGTTCATAAGAAAGAAAAAGAAAGAAGAGTAACTATAAAAGAGAACTGTAAAACCACCAATGTTTCTTTCGGTTTCATAAAAATATCAAGTGAAATGAAACTCAAAATGTGAGCTATTCAGGTGTTCAAAGTTTCATATTGTGTCTGGAAGGAAAAAAATCGAATCGTATTGCCATTTATATTTTATTTTCAACAATACATTACAATTTCCCTGATACGACTGTATGTATAAACTAGATAAAAACCTTGAGTGTAGCAGCTCTGACCTTAACAAAGAAGTAGACAATTTCCTTTCATTTTCTATGTATGATCGTAGATCGAATCAATACTAGCTAAGCTCAAGATTAATTCATCGCTCAGAAGTTGAATTTATAGAATCCTTACTGTCTTCATCGTATGGGCCACTTGCCAAGTTTCCATTTGTGAGGTGAGGAAGAGTTTTGTTGATTTCGAGATAAGTTAGTAATATTTGGTTTTATATATTTATAGACCTCGAAAGCGTGTCGGAAATCAACACGCACACAAGCGATTGCTCACCAATAAACAGCGCTTCACATGAATGTTTAGATGAGTAATCTCGCCAAATATTGTGTTTATTTAGGGCGTTCATTTGAAATCCCTCGACTGCGTACACGAATAGTCAGTTACAAATGGCAAAAGCCAAAGTGTCTAGGCGGCTCACAGGCCCGACAGCAAAGGTTAATTTACTTAACGAAATCTACGTCAATTACGTCATCCAGCTCGAGTAAAATTTGTTCAGAGCTTTTTGACCCGAGACAAGCGATATCTGCGTTTTTTGTGTCTCTTAAGTACCTTCAATACAATCTAAAATTCATATGAACTTAGAAAGAAAATTTAGAATATATTCGGAGACTACGGAGAATCCTACCTAACGATAAGGACATAGGACAGGTTTTGTCTGAATCGAAAAAAGGTTCCCTTTTCTTTTCCACGAAAGCAAAATATTAGAGGTAGTACATTTTTGTAATTTGAAATATTCCGGCCGTAATATGGCCGCAATTAAATAACAAACAACCGGTTTCAAATTTAGTTCCACAATAGACGTAACGTAACACATAATGAGCCGAAACACGCTATTATAAACTCAAACCCGGAGATTCCGGATCAAACCCGGAGGTTTCGGGTTTAGCCCGGAGGTAACGCAACTCTAGTTGGTAGAAAGGTTGCGGGCGGGCGCCTTTTGTATAGTTAAGGCCACGTCTGAATCAATCACGATAATGTTATATCGATTTACCCTGATGTCAGTTTGTAGCATTGACTAATGAAAACTTAGGACACTCTGCATGCTACTTATAATTTTAAACCATCTTTACATTAAATAAAAATACTTTGTTCACTAATCATTCGAATAAAAGCTTTTCCTCGCGATTTTATTTGAGTGGGCTTTAGAACGTATCTCCAAGAACCCTTTGCTGGGATGCCGAGACTATGTCACTCTGGCCAAGTGCGAGTAGGACTAGTACACAAAAGGTTCCGTACCACCGTATTTTTTTTAAAAAAAGTCGAAAAGAATATTCATTATTTGTTTGGAAACCTCGATTAATTTCTAACTTTTACATTACTCCGTACCCAAAGGGAATGACCCTGAATGGCTCCGCTGTCCATCCATCCGTCTGTCACAGGTTTAAATCTTTGAACTGTAATAGGTAGACACTTTTACTTTTCATAGTGTTATTACTAGGGGCACTATAACAGCAAATACTAATTTGCCAAGAGCGAGTTAGACTCACATATTGAGAGTTTCGGATTTAGATAAGTATTAGAATATCATTCGGATCGGGAACTGCAGCTCTTCGGGGATGTTTGGCGAGGAACATGGACTGCTTCTACAGCACGATGCGTAAGAGGGCGGCCTCTAGCGGGCGCAGGGTGTGGGGCAGCCGCAGCAGTCCACTAGCTGTCGTAGCGTAACGCACCGACGGACCGATGCTGCGACACTGGTAGTCATTACATGCACCAGTGTCCCAGTATCATGTCTCACGTTATAATTTAAATTACTAACATAGACCTAAGATTACTAACACAATGGATGTATATCTGATTTAAATAAATAATAATAATTTAAAAAAATACCCAAGTGGGCCGACCATATTTAAGTGGAAATTTTAAGCAACAATTCATCGTCAGACGAGATACTTCCACTGCTTGACCTAGTTCCTCCTTTCCTCCTTCATGGTATGCCACATTGCCACTTGCATCCAGCTACTCCCCGTGACCAGACCACCCAGATCAGCGGTCCATCTAGTAGGGAGATGACCCTGTAGACGCTTCCCGGTACGTGGTCGCCACTCGAGAACTTTTACTCCCCATCGGGTATCGGTTCTTCCGAGTGATGTGGCCTTACTACCCATTACCACTTCAACTCACTGGCTTGTCGAGCTATGTCTTGTTCGTCTACGTATTTCCTCATTACCGATTTTATCACGTAGAGAAATTCTGAGCATAACTCGTTGCATTGCTCACTAAGTGAATTTGAGTTTGTTTATTCGGCCCACATAATAGTAAAGGACCACGTGTCGGTTCCGTATGTCATCTCTGGCAACACGCACTGATTAAAGACTTTTGTCTTTAGACACTGCACTCAAGCAACGATTACGCCATGCTAATTTGCACTTAGTTGTAGTAACCCAAGAACCTAGTACCCAGTACTGAGTGGCATCTCCATAGTAATTACAAGTCAATGTCGTGATGTCAGTCTGTAGGCAGCGGAGGTTTTTAGACCACTGCACTGAAATTACACGCGCGCACTTAATCCTACTAATGTTACTTTAATCTAGGTAAAGGTTCTCTAACTTAGGTATAGGCTGTACATGTAACATCTCGTTGTATATATCATTGCTATTCTCTAAGAACGAACTTCACCTCACAATCCACACTGAATGTTATTTTTCTTCACTATTAATCTTCCCCCGATTTTTGCCAATGATGCGAAATACCCCTTTACAGAATACTCACCGCAGATTCACTAAAGCGAATCGAAAGGATGTCAGACTGCATCGATTTGATGTAATGATCAAGCTTGACAGGCAGAATGGTGGTAGTTTTTATACCACATAGTTTTTATATATTAAAAGATCGGCAATACCAGAATGAAACAACATTCAGTAACTGTTTCATCATCATAGGCCGTATGATGAATGAATAAACATATTTGTACTTCTTAACGAATTTATATGTACATATGTAAAATACAATTTGTGTGAAATAAAAACACAATTTGACAAATCCATCATTTAAATAATCGCCAGTTCTTACAAAACACGAGATTAAATAAATGATGAGTTGACAGTCCGAGGGCCTGAATGGGAGCTGGAACCGAGTACCAAGTGAGAATGTAAGTGACTCCGATGAACGTAGCACATCTCAGTGGCTTGGTGCCAAACAGGCGGGACGTAATGTGGTGAGAACTTTAGCACTGCCAAATAAACTCAGAAAATCTGCCAACTCGCATTTAAGTTACACTCTGTGAATAATCGCCTATGGCCAAAGAATTTTAAAAGGCGCATTAAAATTCTTTTTACCGAGATTTTATTGAATCATTGTTATGTTATATTCATTATCTTTTGTACAGGGTTTTGCACTTGGCCTTCGTCTCAGTTGTGTCGGTAAGTGCTCCCCTGAGTGGTAGATACCCAGTTGGAAAGATATAACGCATTCAAAAAGAACTAAAAACTAACTTCAAATGCCTTAAAAATGTTCGCCCTTAGAGGTATCTGGGTACATATTTGTTTTTTGTTGATTTCCTCAAAAAGCACTGAGTCAATTTCGATAAAAATTTATATGGTACCACCTCTGAAGTACGCTCTACCAAACAAAAAAAGAATCATCAAAATCGATTCACATCTGTCGAAGTTATCGCGTAAAAAACATACAGTAAAATAAGAACCTCCTCCTTTTTTGAAATCGGTTGAAAAATGCTCTTAAACAGACCGACAATACGGGCTTTGTTACCTTTACATGTTATCAAACCACAACAGGGCTATTACCACCCTTGTATTTCGTAAACTTAGATAAAATGTATAATTAGCTAGACGGGCTAAGAAAAATGTCCTACCACCAACCAATTCGAATACTGATAGGCACCCCGCTGGGACTCAAACCCAGGACCTCCAGACTATTATCAATCATTGATCGTGTCATCAACGCTGTCAACTGGAAAAATAGTTCCAGTTACATTACATTTGTATGTAAGTGTAGATCGACACAAAGAAATAATTATCAATGAAAGAATTGCGTTAAAGAAATAAAATAACAACTTAGTTCGAATAATGAATAAAATTAAATAAAAACAAAGTACAAATTAATAAATTGTTTCAATATTTTACGTTCACTAAGTGCTTACGTAGTAGAAGTCTCTCTTGACATTCAGAATTAATGATAGAATTTAAGCAGAACTTTAATTTTAATGTTACCAAGAAAATTACATTAAAAGTATGGCCATTATGTCATAGTTAATATTTTTAATTATTAAAAAAAATACTACATGTAAATGAAAACCAAATGACGGAGAAATACGAAGCATTTTTTTTAATTCTACGCAAAATGAAAACAGACAAGACTCCGAAAATTTGAATTTTTAACACTTATTGCTGTATAAAATAAATAAACTTCAACGAGTGAAAACTGTAAAATATACGAATTAGAGCAAAAAATGCATTTAGAACAAATCACGAGACAAGCGACACACAGCGATGTTTTATAGGCGTTCATAATCGGCTGCCACGAGTCCACTGTTGGACATGAGTCTTCCTCATGAACCGACACATTCGACTTTATATGAGGGGATTTGTCATAATCACCACAGTTGGCAGGCAGATTGGTGATCGCGGTAAGATGTTTTTGTTACATAGGTTTTTTTGCCCTGTTTGCCATGTTATGTTAGGGTTACGTAGTCAAACAAAGAACCCTTATAGTTTCACTCTGCCCATCTGTCCGTTCGCGACTTAGCTCAGAAAACGTTACGTTACGTTTGTATGGATATCCATACTCGTATTACGTAATCACGCCAACAAAGTGGTAGAATAAACCATTTTTAGGATGCCTTCTTAGGCGATATTAGCTATTAAAACAGCATCATATTAGTCCCTGAATATATATATACTCATTTTTGGATTTGGATAATGCACCTATATTCAGTTACAGGATGACTTGGTTGTCCGTCTGTCTGTCTGTGAAGACCCTTTATCTCAGGAACGCGTGGAGGTATAAAATATTAATATCTGCAATCCCTTTGATCTGAGAAAAAATCAGTCATCGCAATAAAAAGGTATGGCCATTTAGCTTATGTTGACGGTTTCACTCGTAAGGTCATCAAACCTATAGGGTACTTCCCGGTGACCTGGCACAAGTATATATATCTCATTAAAATTAATCTCAATAAAGCAATCCCTTGATGCCAATATGCCTTACCAAATTGGTCCTATATCACGGCAAATTTAAAGCTTTTCTCATATAAACTGCACAATAATTTTGATTACCAATTGTACCACTGCTAGAATAGAATCGATCGAATCCGTTGTTCCCGCAATACTCGGTTGGCCTCAGGAGACGGAACGAATCACGGCTGAATGAATAATTAAGAGACCGAGGGAACCTTACAGTCGATTCGCGGGCATTATCATTTATTATGTGCTTGCAATAACGTGATAGTATAATTTGTGCTACCTTGAATGTTATGTATTTATTATTGTGTTTACCGCCTCCGTAGCTACTAGAGATGCACAGATTCACGATCTGGTAGTCAGCCTATCGATACTTGATTTCGTTGACGACAGGGTGGGTACTCTTTTGGCCCCAGGCTACGATATAACAAATATAATAAACGATTACATAAATACGAGATACAGTTTTTTAAGTGATATCCATCTAAACCGAGACCAACTTTTAACTAAAAGCCCTGGTAACCACGTTGTAATTGGAGCCTAAATAATTAAGCGTTAACTTAAAATTTTGGTTTCCACCCTCTAATCGCTACACAAAGGTACCCGACACGCTAAAAGGACAAAAGATTTGAACCCGTTAACTCTGAAGACCCTCATTTAATAATAAATTAGTTTGGAAGTAGTTCCCTGGAACTAGAGGGGTACAGCCATCGTCACTGCACGTACTTGGGAAACTGCTGAATGTTCTTGTCAGAGCTGTACGTAGAAGGGTGCTGATGGGTCCAACCTACCTTAAAATAAATAAGTAATTCATATATTTCTAGACAAAGCCCAGTAAAATTGACACATATTCTATTTTATAGTATTAATGACAACATCTTACATTTTAAAAACAATTAAGCATTAGTTTCATATAACTTTTGTCACAATTAATTCTATTAAAAAATTAACAATAGTTTCCTAGACATACACACAACTTTACTTCAGAACACACACAACACAATACACATACAAAAAACACAGTAAAGAATCTATTCAAACTAAACTACGATAAACAAAAAACAAAACTAATTAAAAAAGTGTTTGGTTGTTACTCATTTATGACAGTTTTCTTAAAAATCTTTTTAACGGTCTTATTTTTACCATCGTCTCATTTGAAGCGTTAAAAGAACACTTTTAAGACATTGTCATCAAACATGTGTTGGTGATACTTTAGCTAAGGTAGGTAAGTAAGAGTCACAGTGGTTCTCCCCTTATTTTGACCATCTCCTGAATCCCGTTCCCCAGGCATGCTCCACATTACCATTAAAGCAGTTTTTTTTTGCAAACATAATAATGAATGATGAATACTCGTAGTTAAAATTTAATTCGGGAAAGCTCTACGACTATGCATGGTACTTAATGATGCCTTTGTACTTTTGAAAATACAACTACCTAAAAACCTTATTATCAATTACCTATTAAACCTAAGAGTCCAGATAAAAAAAATACGCCATTCAGTGACTGGCTCGATAAAATCTCTAGACATTAGGCCACGGAGGCGGCAAATGTTTATTAAAGGAATTTGCTTATAAATTGCCTGTAAAACATTGCACCTGAAGATTAATAATAATTACTAATATGGTATCGGGTTTAGAATATGATCACCACATGTTATCGATGACGTGAGTATCGTGAAACTCAACTAAGGAAAAATTACAGTTATTTTTCAAACTGACAATAGAACAACAAAGGGCAGCAACATCTGTTTATCCATCAACTACATGTTATTATTGCCTAACAAGGGTGGTTTTTGTATCAATGCATGTAAACCTCGATGAACAGTGAAGGTCGTGCCCAACTGTGAACCAATGCAGCTGCATCTGATAACACTCGTAACGGTGCAATGTTCCATATATGAAAAATACAAGGATAGTTACAAATAACACTTTATTCGCAATAAATGCTGAATAAGATATTTTTGATGTCGGTATAAAATACTAGTAAACGCGAAAATAACCGACCGAAATGCAGATTTTTTTTAAATTTCAGTCAGGGAATGAGTTATCGAAATCTCAAATAACAAATTTGAATACTTATTTGATATATATTTTTTTTTCAAAATTCTTAAAGGTGTCGGAGCTCTTAAAGAGCGAAGTCGGAATGCACATAAAAAGCATCTGTAGGTACACACTTTGTCGATTACATAACAATACTGGAAAATTACAATATCCGCCAGTGGCAGTTGCTACAAATTTTTACAACGCTACCTACCCCCTTAATCCAGTGAGGTTTTATAAATAAATGTCACGTATAATTCAACGTTTGTTATTTGTGAATAATTAAAATATAATAGCGATAGGCAGCCTTCTTGAGGTCTGTGTTCCATTGTTTATACGAATATTTCGGTTATTATTTATTACATTTTCATATATTAATTATTTATAACACGTAACTTAGTAGCAAGACGAATCGATTTTGAACACAAACAAGCAGTTATATTTGTTTACAAAAGTCAAGGGAGAAATAAATAAAGTATAGGTGTCGACTTATACCGCTACATATTCATATGTGTAAAGGTAAGCCCTGAAGGTGGAAGTCCCTCGCTTTGATCGCTATTCCGAAGGTCCCCGAGGCGCAGTTGAGTTTATAACACAACCCCAAAACAGTTTCAGTAGATTAAGACTATGTTCATTGTGGTTTTAATTATGAAATGGCCGAACAGTTTGTTACTTTCAGATCATTTTATTTTACAAGGTACAGTTATTTGTGGAATTCAAGGGTGTTTTTAAGGTTCCGTATCTCAAAAGGAAAAAAGGAACCTTTATAGAATCACTTTATTGTCCGTCCGTCAGGAACGCGTGGAAATACCAAGTTGAAATTAATATCGAAAATTCAAATAGATCTCTTGAATCTTTGAAAAAAAAGTGCAGTTAACACTGCTGTTTGGCGGCAGACTTAGTTAACATGGTAGAGGCTAGCCAGGCGGGCATAGAAAATGCTACTACCAACCAAACCGAGTACCGATAGGCTCTACTGGGAGTTGATCCCGGGACATCCAGGTTGTGAGTCCAACATTTAGCCACTAGGCCACGGAGGCAGTTAAAATGTGGTCCATACAAAATGCAAGGGAACAAAAAACAGTCAAGTGCGAGACCGTACAGAGTATGAACAATTGACATACTGAAAATAATAACTTATAGGTACGGTAATATCCACCTAACAATGCTCTATCGAAAATGTAACTCTGATTTAAAACCAACTTTACAATGCGGCTGATAATATAGCTGCTGATAAGTATTTTTCTAAAATGATTTCTTTGACTGGGATAGCATATCATCGCTCTATAACTTATCAAGTTTTCACGTCCCAAATAAACTAACATTTCATTCCTTGGCTGCAAAATGACAACTGAATATAAAATTATAATAGTTCATATAGCCGTGTCGAGAAAAATTTGTTTCAACTACCTATATCATATTTTAAATCTGAAGCATGAAAGTTAAATGCAATGAAATTTTCAGCGTGGCGAGTGTAATTTGTAGCCAATTTGTACATTTTTAAAAGCTTTTATTTAATTACCTGACTGCGCCAGAAGGAGGGTTATGGTTTTAGAGTTATGGTATATATAATTGTTTGGCACGCTCAGCGTTCTGAACGGCTCGATGGATTTTAGCTTGAAAGGTGTCGTTAGATTTGTATTTACTGTGAGAGTGACACTGAGTTTATTGACATAATAAAAAAAATTCAACTTTGAAGTGTGAACCTTCCTACTAGAAATAAAAGCTTTTGAAATTGATCTTTCCGAGGGGATTTGCCATAATCCCAATCCCATATTAATATGAAATCAGGTTGAGTTTTAATAAGCGACCCAAATATAATTCCGCTAAGTACCGTCGCGCCGGAATAATTTACAGAGAGATCTTTCCAGATTTAATTAAAAATACTTGGTTACAGGTAAAAACTGCTATCATAAACATAAAATCCTTTCATTAGATGCATATACATGCATCTTTTACGAAATATTTTCAGGTTTATCATAATTTTAGATATTCGATAGAATTGGGGAAAATCGTTCGCTGTCGGTCCTTAGCTGTGTATTTCTTGGAATCCAATTTATCAGCTGTCAGCATTTCATTGTAATCCTTCGAGACGTGACCATCAGACAAATACAGTAGTAAACAGTTCCGAAATAGACATATATTTATTTGCTTAAAAATAAAACGTGTTTGATACGTATTAAATCAAATTGTATTGTAGGATATGATTTTGAAATCTATAGGAAATAAGGTATATTAACCTTTTTTAAATCATAAAATAAATGTCTACAATTTGTTCAGCACTAGTCTATATGTAGACTGCTTCTAACGCTCTGATAATCTGCTGAAACAAATTATGAAAAGAAATTTTCATTTAGGTAACTTGTACCACCACTCGGTGTTCAAATATTGCCTAGTGAAGCTGACTCTCGAAGTCTCTATTGAAACTACAAATTAAATTATTTAATTGCTAATACCTCTGCTTCTGTATTCGTTTGCATAACCTATATCAATCACGGTCTATTTACGAAGAAATGTCATTTGGTGTACAATAATTAACCAGCTGGTTAGCATTGTTGATAGTCGTCCACCACACTGTTCGAAAGCCGTAGAGATTATCGCCAAATATAGCCTACTAGAAGTCAAAAAGGTCAACGGTATTACATCGACTTAATATAATAATAAAAAGGTCCTACGAAATTACATGTTTAGGCTCAAGTTTTCCCCAAACGACCTGACAAATGAAGCTAATTTTCTGCACGAACGAACGTTTACCATCGAAACCACGTTACCTGGTATCATGACGTCGCCGTCGTCGACACCCTTATTCTATAAAACACTCGTCTTTCACATAACGTATTATTATTTATTGTCACACTATCAATATAAATTGTTATTAAAATCGCGACGGTCTCGCGCGCTACACACGGGCCCCGCGGGCGGTGTGTCGGGTTTAAAGCACGCTGTGAAGGTAGTGCTGGGTGTATTGTCAGATTTAGAACGGCGTGCCGGTGTCTAGAGAGAGGGTCTGGAGCGACGTGTGCGCGATTCCCCTCCCCGGAGTGAACTGTAGTGTAGGGCTTCGCAACGAGTCGTGAGGGCGGCGCACCCTCGCTCGATACCGTCGCCTTCCTAGCGCCCTCCCACATTGCAAAACCGATAAAAATTTAACTGTTTACAGCGAAAATGATTTCAGCACGTTATGGACACTCGACACTGGACTGTAGTGTCACTGCGGACGTCTATATTCCTGTGTTTGTTTGTTACTTCATCGATATTAAACGGAGACGTGTGCCACGTTGGTGCCACGTTTCCGTGGCTGCCTACGCTTTAGTAAACAACTTCCAATCGCTCTATCAAAGAAGATAAAACACTATTGTGCTGTTTATGAATTTATGTTTTTATGAATTTGTCATTGCGAGTTAGATTAGTAAAGGATATTCGTATTATTAAGAAAGTATTACGTTATAAAATACAAAAATTAAATAATTGTAAATTCTGTATAAATTTACAATAAAAGATACCAGGGGACAAGAAAATCAAGGATGTCTCGATTGGATGTCTCGTGTATGAGTGGGGGTGATCCCTTTGATAATCATTTGTTATGTGATAAATAATGAAAATGTTAACTCTTTTTAATGTTAACTGTTTGTGGCGCAAGCTCACCGCTAACAACTATCAAAAGTCTAACTATCCTAAGTAAACTACTAACCTAATGACTACGTACTCGTTAACCGTAGATCTGGACTTTTAACTGAGCTAATGTAAAATATTGTTATGTATCAGATTTATTAGTATCATTTTGATTTGGACAGTATAAATTAAATTTTTATATTCAAGTAAATCGGGGTGCAATTCACTAGGGACAAACATCCTTACAACCTCATGGCTCGAGGATGTATTTGCTGAAGTCATTCGATATTGATCCTTGTTGACTAAAAAACTATAGATATAATCAGAAAATATACGTTAGCCGTGTGGTTATAAGGATTTGCACTCAAGCGCGAACAATGTTGGCAACTAAATATCTTATCATCAGCATCCAGGAAACGTCCACAGCTGGACATAGGCCTCCCTCATGGTACGCCACATCGATCGATCCCGAACTCCCGAGCCACCTGCATCCAGCGACCCCTCGCTTAATCAGGTCCTTAACCAGGTCGTCGGTATATCTAGTAGGGGGACGTCCCGGTAGACGTTTCCCGGTACGTGGTCGCCACACTCATTATCTATGAATTGTTATTTGGTACCCAATTTAGGACCTTAACTAGCTTTGTAAACTTTCATCATGTGATATATATTTGGAGCGACGACATGAGTGTTATTAAATTAGCTTTAATATAGAGATATACGTAAATCAATTATAAAAATAAATAACGAATATAAGGACTATAATATAATTAGAAAAGGAATATAAGTATGATCAGGGAAAAGGAATAGCCGCGTGGTCTTAGATTTAGGACAGGATCCCCCACGCCACCCCGTGGGTCTCGTAAAAGCTACTAATGGAACAACAGCAGCTTCTACTTTTTATCACCAATATATTACTGCGATCATCATTCCACCTGCTGAGTGTGGTGATTATGGCAAAATATGATGTAGCGATCTAAGAGGGACTCATGCCCAACAGTGGACTTTTTTTAAATGTTTGCATTAAGCCGTCATCTTCCCAATGACGATAAGGCCGTTGGACGGTAAGCGTGCTCATCCAGACGCCGCTAGCTAATGAGGCACTGACTCTGCTTCCTTTCATACCGAAACACAACAGTGCTATCAACACTGCTATTAGGCGGCAGACTTAGATAACATGGTACTAGCACGTAGAAAATGGTGATAGGACCAACTAAACCGAGTAGGTACCGAAAAGTAATTCCACTGGGAATCGAACCCGGGACGTGTGCAGCCATTAACTGCTTATCTTTCTATCTTACCTGCGGAAACCTATAATTAGTATATCTAATATTTTCAACTATATTGTATGTAAAAAACTGATGGTTTTCCTAAAAATGTAAAATAAAATAATAAATTAAACCTTAGCAAGTGCCACTTCCTATTCTTTAAAAACAATCGTTTTATATTTCTACTTTTTGCTCATATTCAAGAAGAAAATTAGAGTATTAGACAGGAAACTATATCTGAACACAAACATCACTAAAATGTATAATAGTCCGAGTATAGTTGTAAATGCATTGCGTCGTAACTAAGCTGTAAATGCTCATTAAGCCGCTTAATGTGAGCTAAATTGCAGCTGCTACTAAATGAGCTAAGCTAGAGCTGGCTAGAGTGTGCACGGCCGTTCCATTTGCCCAGTCGTCCGGAAAAACTGGATCCTGTCAATCAATATGTCAACGAAGATCAATCAATATGTCCCCAATAAGCCAACATGGCCGCTGTGTTGCTTCAGAGAAACGTTTTAATTCATCTTGCTGAATATGTACGCATCTTAAAGACAATTCTACGTAGCTATATAATATAATGAATAGAGTGACTATTATTTAAATTTTCATGAAACTTGAACTCATAATTCTTTTATTCATTTATAAACATCAAATATTTCACTGCTAGACATGAGCCTTTTAGGGTTCCGTAGTCAAACAAGGAAGGAGCGATAATTTTTGTCGTCCCTGTATCGTTTCAGATTTTTGAAAGCAATAGTTTAGAAGATAGAGGGGGGGGGGGGGGGGGGGGGCTCTATCTTGTAGACTATTTATTGCTATCAAAAATCTTAAACAATCACAATAGTGGTACATATGCTAAACTTTAAAGGAAAACTATCACGACTAAGCTGGTGACTATGGTCCACCAAGTTGCAGCTTTGTGGGAAATCCTGAAGTGCGTTCCACTCCCTAGCTGTACGCATTATAAAATTAGAAGCAAAACGCTTAGTGCGAACTAGAGGCATCTCGACTATGTACTGGTGAAATCCTGCCTTCCTCATACTTCGACGCGAATGAAGACACAAAGGTAGACGCTGCTGGAATTTTTCCCTTCTCACATTTTACGGCTCTGACGCGATGACAAGGGGGTCATCCTACTCTAAACCCGAGACCACGCGGTAATCTTCTTTTAAACGGTTGAGCTTTTTAAGGTTTTTTACGGAGACGGTATTTGCTTTTAACATTAAAGTGGTGGGTGTATATATGAGATGTGTTACGTTTACTCTAAAATTTTCAAGTAATTTTTTAAAAACTATTTTGATTTGACTAATATTTTATGCCCGTTTAAAGAAACACGAAAGACAGTCCTAACTTCTTTATTTTTCTTGGCAACATTTCGAATATTTTTCTATAAAAGTGTGATTTATTACCAGTATTTTTAAGTAAAAAATTGTCGAATCGATCCAGCCGTTCTCGAGTGTTGCATTCACCACAGCACAGCATTACATTTAGGCAGACTTAGGTAACATTATGGCAGATAGACAGACTTATACAGCGTGTATATTTCATACGGGCGTATAATTTATCCAGATTAATTCACGACCGTACAAATCATATGTGAACGCAATTTTGTTAATAAATAATTAATCATTTTTAAAGAACGACCGAACAGCAATTTATTACGTTCAAATTTACTCGACAAAGGATAAACGGTTTATTGAACTGTCATGATATGACGTGTAAGAAGAACCGTCAATCAGTCGATGACTTTAGACGTAATTATTACATTGCGTGCCAAATTATTTTGTATGGAAAAAAATTAGCAATTCATTAGACAAATTTATGTAAATGTGCTATTTAGTAAAAACACTAATTGCCATCAAAATATACGCCCGTATGAAATATACACGCTGTAGAAATGCTTCGATATGGCGAGTATCAGATATTGGAAAATCCTCGCATTGTCAATCAAATCCACAACCTTCGAATGTATCCAAAATTGGACTTTATAGGCCACTATGGCGCTGGACGAGGTGCAAAATTCTAACGGATTGCAAGTTTATTACACAACGGGCGGGCGGGGGCTATAATAATGTACTATGTTAACTTTTATACTATTAGGGACTACTCGTATGTTGCTGTAAAAACATCATGCCGTCAACTGTTGGAAAGATTGTACTTAAAGGTTAATAACTATAAATGTTATGTTAAAATATAACGATGCGGCGGCGGCGGCGGCGTACCGTGTAAGTACAGAACATACGCGAGCACCTACAGAACAAACATCATTTGTGTCTGAACAAACACCGTGCCGGTTGAACATCCACGCGAGGCGACAGATTAATCACCCTGTGAAGTATGACGTCACACGCTAAACTCATCAATTGCCGTCGTTAATTTGTAATTTAACGCGTCGTGTTGCCCCTACAGCAACGAATTGTGGATCCGGATAGCACTTAGTCCGGATGAAAATCATGGGCATGACTGTGGTTTGTTGATTTGTATATTTATCGTGTATTCTTAGAACTGGGTTGAAATTCGCTAAGGACAAACAAGGACAACAACAACACCTTACGGATGTCATTTAGTATTGATGTGATCAAATATATATAATCTGTGGTACCTTTACATAGATTATTTCAAGTTGACCAATAGGCTAGTTGACTAAATTTAAAAACTTGGCTAATTATATACTTTAATATCTATTTTATCCCAAAAAAACTATATTTTAAAGAAAAATCAATATTTACATTACGTATTTTGTATTTTAAAAAAGCCATTTAGATTTCCCTCGAAAACGCTGAATAGTGTCATGGCGTCTTGAATGACGTCACAGCTCGCGAAATAACCTGCTCTGTGATATGAAAACGTCAACAACAACAATGATGTTTTGCGAGGCGTGACGTCACACTTTCTTGCGCCGCGTTCTTCGTGTTCGTTGTCACGTGACCTAATGCCTATTTTTTTCGAATTCATTTTCTAAAAATATTAATAATCTTTAACTTTTTTGAGAAATATACTAGTTTTTTCTTATCTTCGTCTCCTCATTTATAATTAGAAACTATAAACCAAGCAATTAGTTATTAGTGGAAACAGGCCTATTCTATCGATACTGGATACTCGTAACTTTAAAGACTATTTCATGTATTGAAAAGAGATAACAATAGCCACATTTGCACGTCTTTTAAAACCGATTTTTACACCCATCTTTTTAAACCCAGGTTTACTAATGCAGTACTAAAGAATACCTTTTTCCGAAAAGTATTACCTAAATAATGCTATTCGCTTAGTTTTCAACCGACTTCGAAAAAGGAGGTGTTTTTATGTATGTTATATGATCTCTTGAATAGGACCATCCCATGTTATCAGCCCTGGTGCCGTAAAATCGCGCAAGATGGGAATCATTTATTAATTGAATATTACTGAACAGACTCTTTCAATCGCAAAGTCATTATTTTACCCAAAGGTTATCAAGCGAGCACAGACATTAGGTATACAGTTTCCTCAAAACGGCAGAATTAGTCAAAGCGTGGCGTGATTTTAGATTTACTTTTAACAATTGAAATTCCCACATCGATTCATAATGTATTTACTTCGTCAATGATCGATTGGTCAATTATATTTATTTTATTTTTTAGTAATTACTCGGTATTTTTTGTAAAGGACAAAAACTAAATAAGTGTGCTGTGCTAAATGACCAGCATAATATGCTGATTTGAGAGGCTCTTCTGACATCTGTTTATTTGGGTCAGTCACATATAAATTTAGCTTTCTTTATACAATAAAATTCACTCGTTTTCCATTTGAACCACAAATATAAGGTCGGTCTCTGTAGCATCTCCGCTCCAGTAATGGTCTCTCCGGTACGGAGCGTAATTTTCCAAATACACGAAAGCGAAGTGGCGCATCAGCGAGAAAAGTTCCTTCGTCGGTTTACTTATTCATGCATCCATGATTCCTTGTGTCTCCCGAGGCTGCCTTAGGCTCGGAGACAGGGATATAATCAGGTGGGGTCCCAGGCTCACATTACAGGTTGACATACGCTGGGGCCAGCAGCGGCGGGTTCTATTAGACCGATACTGGGTGTTCCCTCTCGTTACAAACATCAACTTCCGTTTCGTTTCGGATATATTTACCAGTAGATGTTGAAATAATGTGGTTGTAATTTTATATGACAAATTCCCTCATAGAAAACTAGTTCGTTGTGTTGATTTATGAGAGAGGCGCTTTGTAAAGCGCAGAACTAGCTTGTAAATTTACTTCTGCTTCAATTTTCTATGAAAATTAGAGACGGGACCCAATACAATACATTACAGTTTTTTAGTTAAATAATGGCTTTAACCAGTGGTTATCTAGCCAATGACGAGTAAAATTAGGTGAACAAATTTTGAGGTTATAAACTATGCCGAAGCCATTTCTTCAGCTTTCTCAATAAAATGTATAATGTGTACATTTTATCGCTTAATTTGGATTCTTGACGAGAACTTCAAAGGCCAGCCTTGGTTTCAACATTATCCGAAAGAATCCATATGCCGAATGTACTCGACATGATAAACTCTTCGGATCGCGTCGAAACCCTCGCAATTTTGCGTAATTGATACTATAACACTGTCCGTGACACTTTTTGCACTATATCACACCATTATAACACAAAAACACACATAACAGTATTATTAACGAATTACTAAAATTGCAATGAACCACCATTTTACAAGTTCGCGCCAAGAATCCTACATTACAGTTCTTCACTTGACACATTTTAAATATAATATACAAAGTCTTAATCCACGATGAGGTGTGACAAAGACAACGATATTATGGAGATCTTAAACCAGCATTTCAGAGTCTTTGATGAATGTTTTATAGGTTTTCTACATTTTGCATCTCCTATAAAAAAATTATCCGAAATAGGTTGCGATGTTGAATTTTATTTGACGTCATATAGCATTATGAACCTAGGAGCATTTTGTTATGAACCTCAGATTAGCTCGAAGCTTCCGATGCATTATTTGTCAAAATACAAAAGAGATTCGAGTGAACAGATTATACACTTTTTCGAACAAACTATAATCTCCAGTGTTAAAATGTTAGAAAATGAGGGACTTTAAAAAAGAAAAAAAATCTTTCATTCACGGATAGGTTTTTACACCCAAATGTATATTTTTTCGTATGAATTGTAAGCAAGGAGTTTATTTACTAAATTCATTCATGCATAGTATTGCATAGCCTACTGTCGTACACCTACCAAAGAAAATATGTGTAAAATAAATATGTCAAGATTGTGGACTGCTATTATGTTTTATGACAAATTAATTTAGAGTTTCGAGCACATCAGCGCCATCTATCGAGTCATTTAAGTACTCACGTAGTGCTCAACTGGCAGACGTTTTTGAAAGTCCCTCATTAGGGATTGGATATTCATTGGATTTTACCCACTTTCCGTTAACCGATTTTCGAATCACTTGTAAATAGTATATTTATAAAACTGCGCGGATTAAGGTAAACAGTCAGTTCCACATTTCTTTTCGAGCGCATTAGTTGCGTTAATTTACGATTTGTCATGCTTGTTTTTCATATGACATGATTAGTGCCTAGCTGCGACTCTGTCCAGAAAGTACAGCTCGCATAACTTAATCAAGATATCCGTTCCCGTTCGGTGAATCGCAAGAACAGGTACCTTTTTCGAACATTTGTTTGCGTATTGTATACGGTAAGCTTTTGCGTAACAACAAGATAAATAACCACCATTTTTCCGAACCATAAGACAGTGGGACAGTAGTGGGATGTGAGTGTGTGGGACTCAGGGGCATAGAGTAATTCTAAAGCCATAATTCTACATATTCGGAATGATAAGTTGATTTTCTAAATATAGCTTTTATTGTAGCATATGGAACACTAATTAGATAAGAAGCAATTACAATGCAATGAAATCCATCGACGCAACTGTGTTGGGCCGGCGAAGCATAAAGCGAGTATTACGGTTTGGCAAGTTGCCATGTCGCCCACAGCTCAATTGAGTGCAGCAGTGCACCACATACCGATGTTGCATTTTCATTTTATTGTGGCCCAGTTGTGGCTGGGACTTGGCCCCAGTGCCCAAGATTTGTAATAACCAAATTAAATCACATACTCTCACGGAATGCTAAATCGGCGCAATTGTAGCCGAGTTACCGTCGGAATTCAGGTGTGCGAGAACTGAAGCCTAGGATTGAGAGGTTTTAGAAGCTGTAGCGTAACTGATTTAGGTCCACTGTTTCAGTTGTGTATAGAATTCAGATTAGGACACGTGGTCACTCGTCACCCATTCCTAACACATTGCAGAGAAGCTGCGAGGTATTTCTCCTCATCAACAATTGCTATTTGGGAGCTATTCACAGTAATGCAGCAAATAGGAATAAACTACCAATTGTTAATTAAGTATTTCACGTGCGCCACCTGTAAGTCACAGTTTCCCATAACTGTTCCAAATTTCAAGTTCATAGCATCAGTAGTTGCTGAATAATCAGCTGTAACAGACGAACACACAGACCCAAGAGTGATTTTATAAGGTTTCCATATTTTTTCGGACGTTCGTCATCCTAAAAATATATTAATTTAAAATCATAAAAGGAAGACCACAGTTGATAAAACCTTCCGACGAACTTCCTAAGAACTAGGCTACAGATAAAATATAATTTAACTGAAACATGCGTCTGTAATTGTATCCCGCTTTCGCACACGTAATCTGCCGAATAAAAAACAAGACAGCAACAGTCCTTACATTCTTGATTTTTCATTCGACGAAATACGTGTGCGAAAGCAGGATAGAATTACAGATGCGAAATTGTAATTTACTGGCTTTTTTGCCAAAGTTTTGCCCGCGACTTCATCCGCGTGGACTTTGAAAAGGAAGTACTTGCCTAGTCACGATAAACAGTTCGGGATTTATTTATGGTTTACGTTTTCAGTTAACATGTCGTAATGTTCTATTCACATCCCCTGAAATGAAATGTGTATTTCTTGGAGCCAAATCATTTAAGACAAAATTATATTTCCGAGAATTTACTGTAACACTGACGTAAGTTATGTATGACACATGGAACCGAAACGTTGCCCTTTACTGTTGTCCGAATAAACAAGCTCAAAGTCACTCTACGAGCTATTATCGGAATTTAGCTACGTTATAAAATCCGGAATAAGTGACATAACTTACTTTTTATCGAAATCGAGCAAGTAGTTCCCGTGGGATACTTTCCTAGTAGTAAATAAATTGTCAAAAACGTTATATATTTTTTCATACACTTTTAGCCTTTTACGCCTAAACAAACAAGAGAAGATCGCAGTAAGATTATACTTATGAAAGTAAGTGACCTTTTTGTACTCCGTTTTGTAGTTTAGACTAGCTTTTGCTCGCGAAGTTATCTTGTTTCTTGCTCGATCGGGATAAACGGTAGCCTGTTTCCTTTTCCGTCCCTTCGACTATCCCTATACAAAAATAATGTCATTCTGACTCGTCGTACCACATTACAGGACAAACAAACAAATTCTTTCTTCAATTTCTTACTTTCACAGTTATAATATTAGTATTGTTTCATTACGTCCCATGTGTGGGCTTTAATATTTATTTTGTATTAAGTTTAATTGTAATAGTAACTGGGAGTTGTAATATACATTTTGCTTGCGTGCACGGTCAGGCCAGGCACTGTCAAAATTAATTATAATTAATACATTGAATCATAACAGTATTTTATCATGTTCTTTTCTGTTACATTGTACCGACCGGGCCGAGAAAAGAGATGGACCGAAGTCTTTTTAAAGGTCTCGCGGAGCTGTAGTATGAACGCACGTGTATGAGTGTACGTTTCCTGACTAATGTTGATGACATTTCTGGAACAAATATTTCTACAATTTCGTTACTCGTACAGAAGTTTACCTTGATAAGTATATCAGAAAATACTCTAAGCTGTTGACAGTACTATTGGGCGTTTGTGTAATTTACTAGTACGAGTACGTACTATATTCCGTGCGTGTCTGCAATCCATTCACGATATGCAAACCACAGGTTGCAACTTACGAATAATTTACGTACTAAGCTGTTACGTGACATAGTTTTATTGTAAAAACCTCAACGTAAGTGCAACTTGAATTATTTATACAAATAGTGTTACAACAAGCGGCCACAGTGATATTGTTCCATACAACGACACGATACCGACTCGACACTGACCGGCTAGCTCACAGAGCTAACATAGAAATATACGTGTCGCAGGGAAATGTGGACCCAGCAATAGATTAGAACATTAGATATCTTTCATGATTTCGTGTTAGGTATCCCTGGTCTTTTCATTTACCTGTGACTTTTTTTAAAATAAATAGGTACACAATACTTTTTCTCGAATAATATGTCGCCAGCATATTAGCTTTGTAAACTCACCAGTTACATGAAATTATGAAACCCCACTGTTAACGTTTTTATATTGTGCGCATATGGTGCCGGATAAAGACTATGAGTTTGAAATTTGAATTTGATGGAGGTGGATCGCCTTAATATAATTAAGTTGTGAAGTTTCTGGAATTGGATAAGTATACTGGTATACGGTAAGAAACCATTGTAGAAACTCTTGACTGGTGTTGACAGAGTGCGCTCCATGTTGACTAGCTCCGTGGCCTAGTACTCACAACCCAGGGGTCCCAGATTCGATTCCAAGCGGGTTTACAAATCGATACTAGGTTTGGTTTGGTGTGGGACAACCCCGATTGAGAAAAGTGATAATAATGGGGGAATGAATAATGTCTGATGTTCTAATCAATACACACGCACTTGTGACGTATGCAACACATGTGAGTCGACACTTTAACCGCAATTTCTAGTGTCAATGCATAGCGGTGACAACATTGACTTGGACGCACACATAGGTAGGCTGACGTACCTACAGAAGACCGCAGCAGAACGCACATAAGTCCTCACTGACACCGACTGAATTAGTCACAGAATTCACAGATATCGATGTAGTTTCGGTGTCGGACCGGACGGGCGTCGCGTCCTCATCCTATACTCGTGTGAATATAGCGCAGGTATTTCTACTTTATTTGCTAACGATCGCATGCTGATTGCTGATACTGATATCACTGCAGCTAGCATGCATTGTCTGAACTTGTCTAATAAAATCTTTTTTGTTAGGTAAATGGAACAAATCTTTAATTAATGGTAGAAATATAAGAGTATTTTTACCAGTTTAAAACTGTTTGTTTACTTCTTTTTCGTGGCCCTCTATGCACATAGCAGATATGAGGATGGTTATACGATAATGGATATGGTTATTTTCAATAGCTGGAAACACAAAATATTATATACTGGACTAGATATTAGTACGTGAAAGTTTATTCGCGAAAACGTTGGGAAATGTTTTCGGAATCGAAACTAACTTTAGTTTCTCTAAGACAGCATTTAGTTCATGATATACAGTTAATAATAATTTATAGGTTGATGCAGTAGAGTATAATTTTCATAAATTTGAACGGACAGAAAGCTTTAACAGGAAGCTCTATCACAAAATGTACTGAAATGACTCTGTGTATTATTTTCATTTAGACAAAGAGTTTTACTCTTTGCATTTAGATATTTTCCTTTGCAGCTGTGGGTAGAATCACAGAATGTAATGTAATAATGGAATTCATATTTTAGTTATTAATATTATTTTTGTGTCCAAAATCTAATGAGACTATACTAGTATATTTTCTAATAAAAAATTAGATGTGGGACTATACATAAACGCACTGTTTACTACACAATTAATTAGTATAGTGATATGTGTATGTATAGGATGTTTCAATGATGACTCACAGTTTAAAATTTTAATTTAAAAATATTACTTAAAATGTTATACCGTCACTATTTGAAAAGATTATGTATGGAAACTTCATTCGGAGGAGGATTTTTACGCAAGTCGTGGTTTAAACTACACAGAAATTGCAATGGCGTCGTTGGGCATCATGAA
The DNA here is from genome assembly GCA_910589575.2 of Carcina quercana. Taxonomy (NCBI): domain Eukaryota; kingdom Metazoa; phylum Arthropoda; class Insecta; order Lepidoptera; family Depressariidae; genus Carcina; species Carcina quercana. The sequence goes on from OU342429.1 coordinate 8,481,017, forward strand.
AACACATCATTTTGAAATAATTACGGTCGCGTGCAAAGGCAACAGAAATTGCGCGTTAAATTCGATCACAAATCAAGTCAGCCGGACGACTGGCGACTGTAAATTCGCAACTGAAAGCTTATGATTAATTGCAATAAATTGCCAACATGCGGGTTCAGGGCGGGTTTAACAAATCGCCTCCGAAAGCCACGAGTTAGTTTATCAAATGACCTGATTGTGGGGAAAGGATTAGCTGAATTGACTGGAATGTTTGCATTCGATTTTCATGCCAAGCTTTGGACTTTTTTCATCATTTTCATCCATCAGCTGAATGTCCACTGCTGAGTATGAGGCTACCTCATAGATCGTCACGAATCACGATGGAAGAGTTTTCTGTGATGGGATTTCTCATAATCACCCCGTTTGGCAGGCGAGTCGGTGATTGCAATAGATGGTTTACGGTACTCGCTCGCCATGTTTGCCTCTCTGAAATTAGCTCTCCGGAATTTCGCGCATGTACAGTCGGAATATGTGTGTATTATTTTTGATAATAACTATCCCTAGATGACATACAACACTAGGAAATTTCTTTCCACTCACTAACTTGCCTTGCCTCCAAAGACATTTTATAATAATAGACCGGACAAAGCAAACAAACATTTTGATCCTAAACTTATTACCAATTGGTAATAAGTTACTCAATCTAGTGTCACATCACGTCACGCGGCCGTAAAAGACATTTGACATACCATTGACTTTTGAGATCAAAATGTTTATATGAAACGTTTCCCAATGACCGCTCTATAACCTATTACTATATTTAAATCTCTCTGCTTGCCTCCCATTTATATGTTAATAAATAATTGATACTTACTTCGCATCCCTTTGTAGCTGACTTCAGAGGGGCAAACTTAGGTTGCGAATACTGTATACGGTACGCAGGACATCTTTTGCGTGGTTTTATTTTAAAGCCGACACCACACGGACAACCGAGATCGATTTTTGGCAGTTGAATTTTTAATGAATAACCACAAACTAAAACAACGTAGTTTTGCATTTTCGTACTAGATGGACGGCAGCACACACCCATGTGTTGCGGATTATTGCGGCGGAGGCGTGGGTCGGAACATAGGCGAGGCTCTGTGGAGACTCCGCGGTGGACAAGCGAGGCTACTGACAGCTGTGGGTGACGACGCGGACGGTCGATACCTGGCAAACATCGCTCCGGGACTACTTCTAGAAGGTAACGAGATGTGCTCCACGAGCAAGATATTCACGGAAGTATGGATGGTTGGGTGGAGGTCGCAAGGAGGCGCTGGATATGTACGTCAGAGGTGAACGTGATAGTCGTGATAGACAAAATGTTATCATTCATCGTCACGTACAGTCCACTGCTGGAAATAGGCTGATGATTTACGATTTATTACTAGTGGCAATTAAAAACTTAAAGCATTCGTAAAAATTGATAACATTTAATCACTATACAGCTGTGAGCTGTGACGACCGTCCACTGGCGCCCTCTGTTCGTATTTTTAAAGTTCCGTACTCTAGGATTCACAACCAAGTGGAACATAAGGCTTCGCTATTCGTCCGTCCGATAAAAAAATTTCTAGGACAACCTCTGAATTATTAATTATATGGACCATAATCGCGTAACATACATACAAAAACCGGCCAAGTGCGAGTCGGACTCGAGCACGAAGGGTTCCGTAACATTCTCTATAAAAACGGCGAAAAATTCACGTTTGTTGTATGGGAGAAGCCACCGCTAAATATTTGTTTTATTTTATTGTAATTTTTTTTAAGAGAATATATAACTAAATATTCTGTGAATACTTCAAGCGTCTACCTGTGACCGTTATCAATATCGAGCAAAAACAAGCAAAAAAATCACGTTTGCTGTATGGGAGGCCAATTAAATATTTATTTTATTCTGCTTTATAGGGTTTCGTACCCAAAGGGTAATCAACGGGACCCTATTACTAAGACTTCGCTGTCCGTTCGCCTGTCACCAGGCCGTATCTGTCTGTATGACCCGTGATAGTTACACAGTTTATATATTCACAGATTTGTGTGTTTCTGTTGCCGCTATAACAGCAAATACTAAACAGTTACATAAAATAAATATTTAATATTTAAGGGGGGCTCCCATACCAGATTAGTAGATCCTACCCCAAAGTTTCTATACGTATTTCACTGCGTTTGTTTAATGCCTATATCGTCCTTTGTCGGTTACATACAAGTTTGTATTGCAGGATGTATCGTCCGAGGCGCGCGCACTCAGAGCTACTCAGCAATTCTAGACTCTACAGGAGAGTGCGTCCTGGGGCTCGGCGACATGGCTTTGGTCAACCATATATCCGTTGATCTAGTACGTCGTATGTTTCTATATAACAATAGTACATTTCGACACTAGTGCGGCAAGTCTGTACAAAAATGTACTCGTGCAAAAATGTAAATTCAATCTGCCGTGTTCGCCCTCGACTGCGTCTCGGGCAACAATAATCAAAACTCGATTGAATTTAGACTTTTCGCACTAGTGTCGAAATGTACTATTTTGTAGTTTTTATATTGAAGTATTTTTACAGACTCGCAATTTTGAAGACAGATAGCGATTGTATCGCGCTCAAAGTAATTTAATTAATTAGGACAGTGTGATCTCAGTTTTAGAATATGACCACCATGTCATCGCGCAGGTGTCGTAAAAGGCGACTAAGGGAATACTATTCAGGACATGGGCAGCAGCATCTACCTGTGTACCATCACCAATTCGCCTGTCAAGCGTGGTGATTATGGCAAATCCCCTCATGGAAACTACATTGCGATTTGTGGGCGAGGCTCATGTCCAACATTGGACTTATGCAGCCGACTCTGAATCAATTATTTTTCTCATCCAGTGAAATGTAATTTCTTTATAAGAAAAAAAATTATCTAACCACGTATGATATGACAGCAGTGTTGCCAGAAATAATCTTTTGACTTAGAATACTCGTAGTTATTCATGGAAGGTTTTTTTTTATTGAAGATAGACCAACACTTGACCTCAATCTCACCTGATGGTAAGTGACGATGAGGTCGAAGATGTTACGTGTTGGTCTAGAAGGTGCCTATTTACTCTTCTTTTGAAGATTCCCAAGTGAATCCACGCACGACAAGTGAAGCAAGTAAAAGAAAACAATTTTGAGTCCGTTCATCTGTTAGTGCTTATATACTTTTACTTAATTGTTATTTTGTTGCACTAAACGGGTGACTGGTCCCAAGCGACTTACCGTAGTTCGTTTGCATTGCATCACGATCTGTATACAGCCGTAGTATTTATATTCCAGGTGAACAAACATATGTCCGCGATCGAGGAAGCGCCTCTGGTGGTGATCGACGGCAACATTCCACAAGCAACCATGTCGCATGTACTGCAACTGTGTCACCAGATGGATAAACCAGGTAAATCATCCATCAGCTGCATACCTAAGTCAAATACACACGAACGGACGGAAGTAGTGATTAGGTATTGCCGTCGCAGTAAGTTAATTTTAATTTAAACAGTTTATTGTACACAGAAAATATTTACATAACACAAAAACAGAAAAAATATATACAAAAGGAACAGCTTATTTCTAAAAGAAATTTCTTACAGCAGTCCTAGGTTAAGGAGAAATATTGAAGAAAGGAGGGCAGTTAGGCGTGTACGATATAATAAATATAATAAACCATAATAAACGATTACATAAATACGAGATACAAAACAAACTAATATATATCAATAATAATACATACATACTTTACATACTATAAATATATATAATCTTATAGTGATAGAAAATGTTCCTTGACGTTTTTCTTAAAGGCGGAAAGTTTTGCTGTCGCGTACAGTGTGAGGCAACGAGTTCCACATTCTGGCTGCATGAACCGTGAATGAGTAGGAAAGGAAATCGGAGTGATAATAAATTATTGGTATATAGATCCTAGTGTCCATCTCCTTGGATTTCATTCTCCTTGATCACCATTAACGACACATACAACCCGTTTACTATAAGTTTGGACCTGGCATTGATGACGTCACTGTGACGGTATGCAAACCGTACTGAGGCGACAGGACGATCGTAGGGAGGTGAGCTCGAAGGCGCGAAGAGGCGTCACATTCCAGCGAGGTCCATTCTTGCGGTAAACGTGTTATAGAGGTGGTTATGAAACTGACACTAGTAATCAAAATAATTGAAGGCGCAATGACATACCAAAAAAATCCCCATTTTCTCAATCGTAGTAGCCGGGATCAACCCTGGTACTCGAAAGTAACCTGCTGAAGGTAGGAGCGTCCTAGAAGAAATTGAATATACCTTAGACAAAACAAAGACAAGAGAATTTAGATTTTGTTTTAATTTAGTACAAAGAGAATGTTTTTTATTTAAATAATAAAAACATCGTTTATCTAGTTTAACACTTTAGTTCGATATTATTACTGAGGACAAATCAGTCTGCCACGGGAATCATCACCATCAGCCATAAAACTTCCACAGATGGACATAGGCATCCGACATGGTATTGCACATTGACCGGTCCCGAGCCACTTGCATTCAACGACTCCCCGCGACCTTAACTAGGTCGTCGGTCCATCTAGTCACTAGATGAATCCTAGATTCTAGTGTGTGGACGTCCCGTTACACGATTCCCGGTACGTTACAGCCGCGGGAATACAATCACTAAAAAGTCAGCGAGTACGTATATGGGTGAGGCCAAACGAGCGTAATTTTGTGAGTCGTGAGTCGCAGAATTTCGGTCGCAGAAAATCTGTTACATTCGGTTTCATACAAAAGTCCTATTTGATTCACACGGCAACGCAAAATGAGTTGTCTGCCGACTCACGCGCATTATTCCGACCGAATTGAGTCCGCGGGGCGAGGGGGGGCGACACGGGCCGAGCAAAGCGTTTACCCAGCATCTTTTTCTGCCATTATCTTCTTCTTTGTCTTCTAAATATGCTTCGTAAATACACAAAATTTTCAACGGTTCCATCGCACGACACAAACATCTGCTTTAATAGTTGGATAGTGACTGAATAAAATGCGCTCGTCTGGCAGTCCAACAGAATTTCTGGAAGGCAGATTTTCTGCGACCGAAATTCTGCGACTCACGACTCACAAAATTACGCTCGTTTGGCCTCACCCTATAAGTGACTTAAACTGACTGCATTTAGGATAGGGTTTATTCCTATGCAATAAACTAAGTCATTCTTACTGTCCATTACCCCGTTACGAAAGGAACGGAGAACAAACAAATAAACAAACACACTTTTGCATTTATAATATTCGTATGGATTATCTATCAAACTGCGATAAAAGATTACAAAATAAAATTTCTTTTCGTACATTTCAAAGGTTTAATTCAGTACATTGCGCCCACAAGCAGGTGGAACTTGTTACATGATCTTAAAAATTAAAAATACACTATTACTAAAATAAAAGGACGGATTACGTTACTAAGAAGTGAGACTCCAAAATCACAAAGATTTAAATGTGTTTTCATAAACATACACTCGGAGGGATAACTACATTGTTCTCGTCACCAATCGTTGCTGATGACGTCATCACCCAATTAGTCTTGAGCTTGATAACAAATGAAATGAAATAAATGAAGAATGTCAGACAAATTCGAATAAAAAGCATTTGTTTTGTTTCATTTAATCTACGAATTGTTTTTATTTTGCCCTTCAACATAAATTAACAGTTTTCTTCTATGTTAGTTGCGTTTTCACGACCAAACGGCTAAACTGATCTCTGAAATTTGGCATGCACGTAGCCAATTTCATGGAGAGACACATAGACTACATTTTATTCAGATAAATTGTTCCTGTGGGATAATATCTGAAGAAGCAACTTGTTTAATTGAATTTACTATTTCGCGAGTTATTTCGGAGTCTAATCTTGAGTACAATTTATTGTTAAAATAGATAACCCTAGTCTCGGTATATTTTGCAATGACGGCGTTCAGCAATAACTTGACATCTTCAACGATAAGTGACAAATACAGAGGGTTCTACCCAATGGAATCAAACCCTCGGAAAATTGTTTTAGTTTCAAAGTCAGTAATTAAAACGTTAAACGTTTTGCATACAATGCAATGGTCTATGGACCAAAAGAACAAATGTCAACAAGGCACACTAGTAATCATAATTTTCATGAAACAGTTTTAACACAAATTCTATACAGTGACTGTTTTAAAACATTCACGATTCATTTTATCACTTTTTGTTTTTAATTTTGTTAATGCATAATAAATATTGTCTATGCTAATATAACAAACGGAAAAACATAATTTTGAATGTAAGTGCACTTTGTGATTATAAATAAACCCTATCTTTATATTATTAATACGACAAAAAATATACTTATCTAAGGAGAGCTACATCATGATAGAGATTCAATGGTTGGAAACCCCCAATTTTTTTTAAAATACTAAAAGTACAAATGTTAAATTTATAAATGCATATAATGGGACTTGTTAATACATAAATAAAATTAATCTTAATTTACTTTAGTCAAAAACGTGACGTCATTAAATTAAAAAATCCCAACACAAATTAATACAATTTCAGTCGCATATAGACATTTTATAATACCTTTCAATAACTCAAAGATTGAAGATCTGCTGCAACAAAACTTTACATATTCCATTGTCGCTGTTGCTGTAACTGATCTCGCAACTGTTGCAACGCGTGTTCAGGTTGGCTGTGCTGCATCTGAGCAACGAGGTTCTTAGCTTCTGAACGAACCTCGTAAAGCTTGCGGGACTCTAAGTAAAGTAGGACCGCTGCTATACCTGAAAATAAAAATGCAATTATTATAATTAAATAGAATAGAATAATTAAAAAACATATTACTTAACTTTTTTACTTAATCCGTACTAGGATTATAAATGAGAAAGTGAGTTTGATGGTTTGTCCTTCCTTCACGTCGTAACGGACAGTTAGAATGACTTGATTTCTTGTATAGGGATAATTGAAGGGTTGGTGAAGGACATACGTTTACGACTTTTATCCCGATCGAACAAGTAGTTCCCGTTAATAATTTTGTTCTGAAGTCCAGCAGACGAAGTCGGAGTCAAGTACATACACTAGTTGTTGTTTTTTAAATTATACACAAACTGATTCAATCATACAGAACCCATACATTCAATTATTAAAATTCAATCAAACGTCCAACTAAAACCGTTATGCTTTGCATATTCAAATGACGTCACGTCTCTTAAAAATAAAAATTAAAGGGCGAGTCGAGGTTTACACTCTAATAAGCTGTAATGGAGCTGGCAATAAAATTTATTTTTGGAGGAATGCAAAAAAGATATTGTGATAAAGTAGGGCATTATTAGGGCAAGTAGCATTTTCTTTGAGCCTGTGACAGATAGATTGACCAGTCACACAATCAAATCAAATCAATGCTCGCGGAGACGGCAAAATCAAAAACAAACCGTCCCTAATGATAATCCAGGCGCCTACCGCCACTCCTGAACGACTATCTCTTATCTTCCCACCTCAAAGCAACATCCCTAAGCCTAGATAGAGCCCAAGTGGGCGCCCTTTCGTATTCGTAATTTGGAAGGTTTCCGCAACTCGACGTCAGCTGCGCCTATTTTGCGTGTAGCGCGGTGTGGGCGGGCGCCCTTAGGCCAGTTGCAACTAAAACCTTAACCGTCTTTTTGCCTTCCACACTTGACAATTGTTCGAGTGAAGCTGTAATGGTCACAGGACCAATAGCATCAAGTCCAATGGAAGAAAAAAGTATATAGCCTTACCAAACAACATGAAAGCGATGACAGAGAACGCATAGGACCAGGAGAGAACATTGAACGCCGGGTAAAGCAGCCAATCGCGTCGGTAGCAGTTGCCTCCAAACACAGCCACAGCAAGAAACAGGAAGGCACCTTTGAAATTGAATAAGATTTATTTAAACATTTCATTAAAGTCAATTATAAATTAACTTTAGAGGTACAGTGATTTATATTATATGTAGTTACAACCTAGCCCTAAACCAGAATCTAGCTTATGGGCTGGCAAAGCTCAGATGTTACTTTATAAAACTAATTTTCATTTGATTTTTGATAAGATCCTATCACAGATTAGAAAACATGTACATGTCACTTAATTATAATCATATAATATATGAAACAATATGTCCCTGTTTTTATACATATATTTATGTATACATTATTTTATTCGGAAATATGACATCAAACAAAATTTTTATTGCTTGGTATGTATAAATATGTATTTGTACTTTTGCCAGCTATAACATAACACATTACCATGCAGATAACAATCACAGCTGATCATAGGTCTCCCCATGCAACGGTGCCATAATTTCAGAAAATTATCGTCACTATATAAAAAGATATATACTAGCCAAAAAGTAAAATTAAAGGTACTCACTTGCCAAAGCTACCATAGCAAAAGATATAGAAACGTAGACCCACTCGTATCTGAGTACCGAGCGCAAGGGCCAACGTACAACTACACAAGCTAATAGTATCTGGGAGGCCAGCGACAGGATGAGAGCTAAAGTCACGAATGACTGGACAGCCATGAGCCAGCCAGGCAGCAGCCACTCTCTTATCACGTAAAATTCCTAAAAAAATGAGATTTCATTATATAGCACACCATAATAGTAATTAATGGGGAAATTAATTGTAAATTATTAAAGAAATACTAAAAACCTGCCCATCTTAAGGTAAGAAACTCAATACTACTGAGTGTTTAATTTAGATATAATTAGAATATTAATTACGGATTTCATCCTAAATCAATTAACCATGTTGAAGAATACTTTGTCATATCTGGCAGTGTGTTCGTTCGTATATTAAACGCAATCATATGCAAACATGTATGTTACACTGTCTAGGTGCTTTGATTTATTTAAATCCTGTAACTCAACTTTTGTTCCTAACAGTAATAAATATCTTTGAACTAATTTTCATTTTTGCCCCACCCTTGCTTAGCATGGGTGTGATGTATTGATGTAACATATACTGCTTCTCAGTAGCATATCATCATATCAAGATAAAACATGCACCAGGATTCAAGCTTGAACTCTAGCATTCAATTTCATGCAGTGTGATGTGTGTACAAATATACAGACGAAAATTGTAAAAATTGTTGGCTTCTGTTGATCTAATTAAGAGCCCCCCTATTAGTTCTTAAATATCTAGAATATACAAACATTAGCCTGTTTCAATTTTATTAAATGTAATAACAACATTATGTAATGATCACACAAAATTCCTTGAGCTGGCTTACCTGACTGAATACATAGTGACATCCATGGAACAGCTTATCAAACTGATAAGATGGGAATCTAAAACGATCAAAGCAGTATTCCCACAGTCCCATGTGCTTGAAGGATGAGAACATTTCTGGATATGACTCTATCCAGTAGGGCCCAGCAAATGAGAGTAGCAGGAATAAACCAGCCACATAGGTTATGCTGGCACCAATTAATGTGGCATCTGAGGAAAAATTCACATGAATACAACAACCATGTATAGTATGAAACTAACAATTTATTTATAGTTACTTATGTCAAATATTGTGTAATTGTTATTGAAATTAACAATTTATTTATTGGAATTACAATTGGAATATACTTGGATTAATCATAAGTTATTGTCTGTATATGTTAAAAAAGAATGGAAAACTGAGATCTATTCTTCTTCAGAAATACCAAGTCTTTGAGGAGACTGTCCGAAGTAAAATTAAATGCAAGAAATGCCTTGGGAGACACCAAAAAATATAACAAATTAATTATAGACCTAGAAAAATACAGAGCAACCAACTAAATCATAAATAACAACCTGATTAAAATATAATAAACAAGAGGCTTCGCTCCATTATAAATCGATCGTTAAAATGTAAACATAGGGTGTGTCACCTACTTGAAGCTTTCGGGTACTCGTTATCTGCCGTCATTGCTACACAGGTCTTGCAAAATCGTTGTGTTTTTAATCGAATTACTCAATTACAGCGAAGTTATAGAAATTAACATACGCTCAGCAAGCATAGAGTTGCGTCGTTATTTAAGAAGTTCAAGTGCATTCAGTCAATCAATTTTGCTATTTACTTTTTGTCTTTTTGACGATAGATGTGACACTTGACAGCCAATAAATGTTGCCAGAAACTTGAAATAAAAACTACCATATGCAGCACTTTTTTTTAAATTGTGACGAAGTGGTTTTTGGTTTTTTTACTTTAAAATACTTTGTATATTTTTGTTAAGCCACTTACAGGTTAATCTATATAGCGTTGATCTATATACAGTAAAAAATATATATATCAAAATCAATTTTATTTCAATGGTTTGCTCATAATATAAAAAAGACTACATACTTAATATATACGAGGCAGTTAAAGATTCATAAATTACCATATCAGATCTTAATCAAACTTACTATGTAAAAATTAATGGACGGTTTATTTTATACGGACGGCACTTGGTTACAAAACATATTTCAACATATGACATAAAGGTAGATTCATATGACTTACATATATTAAAACAAAACAAAATTGTCATTTAAAGCATTGCTTTATGATCTTGCTTGTAGATCGAGTATGTACGAGTACAGCAATAATATAGTACTAATTTTAATCAGTTGTCATCACAAATCATACCAAAACCAATACTTAATATCTAACACATATTAAGACTCATACGTATACTACTAGTAAAAGGCACTGGCATGTCCTACTTTACATTTTCGTAACGATTACTTCGAGTAAGTCAGCATAAGATATATTTTTGTTACGAAATTACACATATAGACTTTCACTAATAACACTTAGTTTAACATAAAGTTATCACTAGTAGTTACGCTTTCGACTCGTGTTCCAATTCAAAGCGCGCTTGTGACTCCCTGAACCTGTTTAATTTTTTAGATTGAATGTTAGCCTCTGTCAGAAACAGAGCAGCAGTTACAAGACACGCAACTGTGCCAACTACGCCAAGTCCAAATGACCAACCTGTAAACAAAAGTTTCGATAAAAATGGAATTCAGTTCATTTTGGTCACACTACCCTATTAAGAATCCCAGAAACACATGTTTCAAATCAAAATATATATTTTTATTCTATTCAAATTTCGTTCAAATATTTGTTTTTTCACGTTTTATCTGTTTAAACGATTGCTATTAGGCATGGACCTTTGTTATTGTCGAGAGAAAACATTTTCCGATATTGATATGTAAGTTTTCAACATATTCATCAAAAAATCTACGCAAGTGCTTGTAGTGTCTGGCAATAAAATATATAATAATACTTGTCTAACGTAAAACACCCACAGAATGATATCAAAAATTTCTTGAACACATCGTTTGTATCGATTTACAAATGAGTGACATTAGATAACAATTAACTACCTGTAAGTAAATGCCATAGTGCTGTTTTCTATCTTAAAGTTGTGATACTTTTAAATTGTAATTATGTCACTCAGATCTTTAAAATCAGTTGCAAATTAAATGCCATAAATTTAATGGTTAAGTCACAAATGGTCACTATTTAGAGTTAATTTATTTAATTAAAGAGTAGACTATAATGTTCTCTTTATCTAAATATGTAATTTAAGGTACACATTATTGCCTCATATTTGCTTTGCTTCAGTATTATCCTTATAATACTATTCAATTCAAATACTCTTACTTAAACGTTTTTTTTTTAAATAAACAGTCATTTTTAAACGGTGTAAATAATACATTGTTATCGCTAAAGAGCTATATATCTTCTACGAAACATTGTTCTAATCGTAATGAAAACGTTATTTTTAGACTTTTTAGTACCGGCTAATAAATAAATATTATTTTAAGCCTTAGACCCTTAGAATTTTACTCACCCAATATTCGGTAGGGCATGTGACCATAAAATTTGAAAATCAACAATGGTAGTGATATAGTTATAAACATATTTCACAAACATACAAACCTAGGTAGTTATTAGGGTGGTCTGGCATCCAACCATCTGTGTTTCCCAAACATGCAAACACAATCACAGCTATTGCTCCACATACTCCTGAAAGTGTAATAATTGATAGTTATAAGCCCTAAATTTATCATAATTAGTTGTATGAGTCTACATATAAATGGTAATTAGTACCTGATCCCAGCATAGTAAATCCAATTGTCTTTATAATCATAACAAATTTATTCTGCTCAGGTCCACAGCACAGGAAAAATATTAATACCATTATTGTTGAGACTAAAACACCAAGTAGGCATAGCGTAAAAAAGAATTGAGTCGCTATCATGAACCCTGCAAAAAATAGTTTAATTAATAATAAGTTTAATAAATAGATTAATCTATTACCTATTTTACTCGTATTTATACATAACTGACCTGGAAGTAAGTAGCCACGAATTTTGTCATAACCAGTAGTAAATGGATCATACACCCATCTACATCCCACAAAGAATCGTCTCTGATACTGATCAAGAGGATCAGGTAGAGACCTGAAGCAGTGACTCCAGAGACCTAATCTAAAAAATACAAACAATAATTTTCGCTCAGTCCTAGCTATTACAAGATTTCAACCACAGTTAGACAGTATACTTCAGACTACTGCAACAAATTCTAAAATGAGTTATATTGTTTGTTACAACGTAGTACTTGAATCGTTATGAAATTTCGCATGCACGTCGCCTATGGGGTGGAGTAGGACATCAGTTGCTTTTTACATTGGTTTATTTAGTGGTCCCCATGGGGTATTTTCTGAAGTCCACTTAGACGAAGACGCAGTTAAAGTAATAATTGTATTTAATTGTGTCTGCCTCAGACTGTATATGATGATAATACAATCATTTCTTAATTTTACTTAAACAAAAAAAAATTTAATGGATCGAAAAAAATATCAGCTGCATTATGAAAATCCAATAAATATGTTATTGTAATAATAATATTATTAAGTCTGTGATTAACTCTGCCACCCAAAACTTGATACGTGATTCAAATGCTTGAGTCACAAAAAGTTAAATAATTATGATCGCAGGTAAGATAATAATACCCATATAAACTGTGATTATTCATGCGGATCAATGACAAGTACCTGTCCAGTCTTGCGCCTCTTATTCTATAGTCACTGACCAGCCAGCTAGGCGTACCAAATGCCAATGCCACAGTGACAAGGGCAATGACAAACACACCAATGCCACAGTTGCCTGCTAAGCTTCTGTTCTTCATTGTTTCAAGTCTGTAATCAATCATAGGGATATTTAAATTTGTTAGCTCCAATCTCATCAGTAATCAACATGCCAAGTATGGTCTCTACCTTATTTTTTTGGCTGTGCTAGAATATAACTATTTTTAAATAATTAGTGTACTTTTCAAATGAAAATATATTCGAAACACTCAATAATTACAAAAATTATTTATGTATTTTTTAAAAAAAAAACTGATAGTTCTATTTTATGTCAATATTTATTTTACTAAAAGGTTTTCTTATAAGTTTTCTTATACAGTTCATAGTGACCTTATACAAATGCTGAGAAACTGTCTGAATCACTGAATCAAATAACTTGTAATTAATGAATCTCACAAAAAGCTCCATATATAGCTGTTAATTACAAAGTAGGCATATGTAAGACAAATTGCAGCACAGTACCTACTCCATAAGGTAGTCCCATTTAACACAGTGCAAGGTTGGATGTTGAGAGGAATAACAAACAAAACAGTTTCGCAATCCTTGCTGAATGGTGTACTGTACTCACTCTATGACAATTACAATGCCACTGAGTTCACACGCATTACTCACTGTGGGAACTTCGAAACTTCATGTTGAGATTATGTAAATTTTATAATATCCTTCTAATTTTTAACACTCAATATGTAAGTATAGTTAAATTTCGTTGTAAAAGTAAACTATAGAATCAGAACAATTTTATTTATTTCGATTAAAGTAAAGTAAATACAAAACAAAATTAAAAGAGTTAGCTTTTAGAATGATTTTTCAACAAAAACTAACTAGGACCAATCTCAAATATGAAAATCATTTAATTAGAATTTCACTGAGACTTTTGCGTCAGGGCGGGTCCGTTTCTAATTCTAATAAGACTGTTGTTCGTATGATATTGAAATAAAAATTAAAGTTCACTATAAGTGTGTTTTCGGTGATGATCGTTATTAGTGAAATATTATGAATTTATACCGGGTTTATTTCATATACAAAACAATATCACAAAGATGTATAAGCCGAAACATTTAGCTCACCTGCAATTGTTTCCTAACTATAATTGAATTTTTATTAACTTACAGTATATATCACGATTCACGACTTATTACAAACTGAAATTGTAGTATTCAAATTGTTATTTTCTGTAAATTCGTTGGACACGCCACCTTCTATCATAAACAACCACAAAGCATTGGCAAATGGCATTCATTAGCATAGCATACCAAGCGAACGATGTCAATCTGACTAGTGTTGCCAGTTTTTTACAATCATAATTCTACCAAGCTGGTAAATAAAATACTCTAAAAAACTGAATATTTAACATCACGTCACATTGAAAAATTATTTTCGTCACAGATCTCACAGAATCTTCGTCACGTTAGTCGATAAGTTTTCAATGCTTACATTTTTTGTTTCAGTTTTCTTTGAACCAACTGATCGAAGAAAAGCCGTTAAGCCGCTTCATAAAAATCTTCGCTTAGCGTTTGCTTCACCAAACCGAGCTGAGCTGCATGCAATGGCATCATTTTTCGAACCAAATATGGCGAAAAATCAAATTAAAGAAATACCTGACATATTGGAATTAGGGAAAACTGTAGCACAGATTGTCGATTGTCTCCTTATTACTTTAGGCTCGAGAGGTGTAATCATTATTCGCCGTAGGAAGGATAAGCTACGAGCTAGATGGTATTATACTGAAAGATTAAGTTCTGTAGAGAATGTCTCGGGAGCGGGAGATTGTTTTGCTAGTGGTTTCATTCAAGGTATGCTTTATGATTACAACGAAGCCGTTTGCGTAGCAATAGGTTTCCAAGCGGCAAAGAGCGCACTGCTCTCTCAAACCACTGTGCCACACAATCTAAAAATTCATTATCAAAATCTAGAACCTCAATTCGAAACTTTAGTATAAGCATGTATAAGTTAAGTCGACTATGGAAGAACTATGATAAACAGTTTATTGGTTTAAAGTATTTTTAGGTTCCGAACATCCCATAAAATCCCATGTCTGTCTGTTACAGCCCAAGACATTTAACATTAATAGTAATAGACCGGACAAAGCAAACAAAAATTTTGATCCTAAACTTATTACCAACTGGTAATAAGTTACTCTATCTATTGTCACGTATCACGTCACGCGGCCATACAAGACATTTGACATTAGACCGTTGACTTTAGAGATCAAATGTTTGAGAAATATGAAACGTTTCCCAATGCCCGCTCTATAACCTATTACTAAATCTCTCTGGTTACAGCTGATTATCTCAGCAACTACTAATGCTATCGACTTGAAATTTGGACCAGTTATGGGAAATGATGACTTACAGATGCCGAAAGTGAAATAATAAAATATGATTATCCGAAAAGGGGTTAAAATATCATCAAAAAGTAGCCAAGATTTCAAAGTGGTGAAATGCTATCATATGAAAATCCTTTACATACATTCCAAGTTCTTTTGCAGTTTCGTTTTTCACTTTTAATGTAATAAATTATAATATCAGGATTTATACTATACAATATTTTCTCTATCTAATATAGTTTTTGTTATAATAGCAAAAAACTTGACAAACAAGCTTATACTTCGTTATAGAGGTTAGGAAAATGTGGCTATCGTGTCTGTACTTTTCTTTGCACGATTCGGAACCCTTGGTGTGCGAGTCCGACTAGCATTTAAACGGTTATTTGTAAATAAAGTAGATAATCATTTACTGCATATTTGTGTATTCACAACGGGTTCGCTTAGTCTTCTTCTTATCACGCTGTAGGAGGTAACATAAAATATCATAACAATTGCCGCATATTACGACTTACTCGGGAAATATATATTTATAATACGCATCTTAGGATATATTTTTATCGCTTATCACCGTGTGCGCTCCAATCCATTGTATTTAATGGCGAACAATATGTTATTATATTATTTACAGTATAACAGTATTACTTCAATACAGTTCCATAGCTCTGTGTGTATTTCTGTAACTAATAATCTGTTAAAATAGGATTGCTGGCTTTGTGCATTAATTATCTAAAAAATAGGACATCGGAAAATATTGTCTGGAAACCAGTAAGTATTTTTAACATACAACTTTATATTGAAAAACAATTATAATGAAAAACAATTTTTATTCATCATCAGCCGAAAAACAATCTCTACTGGACATAGGCCTACTCCATGGTATGCCATATTGACCGGACCCTGGCCACTTGCATCCAGCGACTCCCCGCGACCTTTACCAGGTCGACAGTCCATGAAGTAGTATTTTACGATAGTATTCATTCATATCCCGACATTATAATACGCGATATCCTAGTTTATGGTAACTACTTATCAAAGCCACCGCTATACTATTTAAAAAGATTATGGTAAAATAAATGTATGGGTGCATTCTGAAAGTATTCCTATTAAGATTAATAGTATCTTCGTCGTTTGTTGATGCACTTTAGGTGATATAGTAGCTAGGTAGCTATTAGTACCGGTTAAACCGAATGAAGTCGGATTGGATTATAAAGTCAGTGTACGTGAATCCACTCAAGTCGGTAAAATCTAGGCTAGGAAGCTAAAATGAAGTCGACGAGTGTAATATTGATGTTTTTACAGACTATCGTCTGTTCACACAATTGTTTTATGCACAACCTTTTTACTAAACCCTTACTAATAGAAAGCTGTAATTTGGTACGGATATACGTATTAATCACGCCGACTAAGTGGTATAATAAAATCGTGAAACATATATTTATAAGTTTGGCTCCCATACACGTAATTTGGGGATGAAATCTTTTTTTCGCGTGTACCCAAAGTGTAGTTTTTTTGTGGGGGTTATCTTTGAACAGGTCTTTTAAAAATATTGATCTAGGAGCACCACTTTTCGATTTAGGGATTCGTTTGCGAAATATTAAGCATTAAAGTGATACTTTTTGTCAGAGTCGAGTAACACCATGCCAAACTATTGCTTTTAAAATCCTGAAAAATTCACAGTATTATATGAATTTAAAAGGAAAACTATCATGACTAAGGCGGGTAACGTTAACGAGTAATAGTCGAACAAATTATAAAATATACTTTAAGACAACTTGAAGCGGTCAACAAGAAAATTTTGCACAAAATTACTTTTTATAAAACCAAACCTATACTGCCGGTGGCCCGACACGCACTTGGCTGCCTTTTCATTTATACCTTATCATAACGACGTTAATTCAATTCAATTCTTGATATTTATGGCAACTACCAACTTCATGGTAATTCTGCCCAAATTTGGTGTCATAACGACGTTACTGTGCCGCCTTTGTTTGTAGCTACTATCGTGTTGACTAATTAGTTTGCCGCCATATTCAAAGCCACCAGCATAGCAAGGCTGTATATACAAAGTATTTCAAAGCATTTGTGGTTGATTCAATCTTTAGATCTATTATATGTATAGTTTGTTTTGTGCATGTGTCTCCTTATGTTTAAAATGAATGTATGTTTCTCAAATGACCATAAGATCTGAAATTGTTAAAATATAGTTTCTTATTCGATTTACTAAATACCACAATTCTTAAATAAACAAAAGATTATATTTCGAAATAGTTTTATTGTATAAAATAAGTACAAATTAAAAAGTCAATTCATTTTAAAACATTAGTCACACCTCATTAAAAATAAAAAATTCAAAGAAACTGGATGAACTTCATTGATTAATATTAAATGCACTCACGTCAACATATGAAATAATTTTAGTCATTTCATTACTTACAAGCTAGGTGTACACTCTTAGATTTTTAAGAAGGCACTAATACTAAGAAGGCACTAATACTAAAATCCTGTGTCTTTACTGATATTATGAACATGTTTTTGTTGGTTTGTCTTTCTTTCACACATCAAGAGATATACATTTTGGGTTTGTATAAAGACAGTTTATGAGCCACATGACTTAAAATTGATTGTAAAAAACTGATAATGTCATAACAATAGTATTTTGTTATTTTTTGCAATATATTCATTGTTTATCTAAGTAAGGTGTTTCGTAAAGCTACCAATATGTAAAATATGGGTTACAGATGACTAATAAATGAATCTCATATTACCTGTGGATCAACACTTTTCCAATGATATTGTACAATCACTGGAAATGTGAGACTTACAACAGGGTATCATTTTATTTTTTCGATTATCCTAGATTTCACTTTGCTTGACTACCTTGAGCTTCCATGACTTTTCCTTATTTCCCAGAAATTAGAATCCCTCTTTTTTATATAATACATTCTTGGTGCATTTCCTTAATAAATCAAGTATTTTACAACTGCTAAGTCTCAGTTCTTGCTAATAATTTAAATGCTATTTCATTACTATAAAATATTTAAATACATGCTCTTTTCACAATTACATTACACACCATTACTATTTATATAATTGTATATGTATAAAAAACTTTTGATTTTGAGGTATGTTAAAAATTATACAAGTAGCATAAAAAATTAAAATTATGAGATTCCTATTGGACAGATTACATTCCACACTTCTCACTGTTTAAATGTCTGTATGGCCTCCTGTGTATTGAAGCTTCCTCTCTTGCATAGTGTAAGAGGAGGGCTCCCTACTTTGCATTTCATGCAGTTTCTTGTATTTCCTGACTCTTGCTTCAATGAGAAACAGGATTCCTGCAGGGAAAAGGAAAACAACCCCAACAACCCCCAGAGCAAATGCCCAACCTAGGTCATTGTGCTCCCAGTTAGGCATCCAGTCTCTTCCATCGCCTCTGGCTCCAAAAGTTACTACGGATATGATGCCAGAAAAACCTGAAAATATAAAAATTATTGTATTTTTATTATTAGTGCAGTAGCTTTAATGAGGTACATAAACAGATTACCATCTAGCTTAACAGCTATTAAGTTGTTCAACCATAATTTGAAATTATATCTATGCTTGTAAGAAAATCAATTTTGTGTAATTTTCATTTACATTTTAGATGGAGAGTTACAATAAGGCAATTTGTCATGGAATGTGTGCTCACCCAACAGCCTTATGTTGACAGGTATATTTCATTAAAGGAATACAAGAGTGCTACTTAACATTACTGGTGGTGGCAGACTAAGACAAAATGTTGATATTTGAGATATCCAAGCGGACATAGAAAAATGGCATACAATTAAATACCCACCCAGTTTGGGTACCCCAGAGATACCCCACACTAGAAGTTGATCCCACAATGGTTGAATTGTGAGTAAAACTGCATACCCACTAAGCTATGGAGGTGATTGTAACAACTCAACCTCACAGATCATACAACAAACATGTTTTTTATTTGAACACTGTCTATGACTGTGCTTGGTGATATGAAAGACCCAGCTACAAGTTCCCTGACACATTCTATTAGTCACTTTGAACAATACCTACTAAAAGACATGGAATAGCTATGTTATAAAGCAGAAACAGACCAAAAACACAATTATGAAAACCACATTAAAGACCAAGCAACACACACTAAAGAAGATTACATTATTATTATGTTCTTAAAATTTTAAGCAATTAGTGGTACACTTCATATATAATGGACCAATGGGCCCGCATAGTGGACTCTGGCCCATTCACTCTCTGCAGGAGAGTACGCCTGAGCCCAGCAGTGGGGTCATGTTGTTGATGATGATGATCAAGAAAACAGCTATGTAAATTGCTAAATTGGACAATGAGCTTCCATCATAGATCTCTACATAAAGCATACATTAAATACAAATACTTACCACCAATAACAAGTACTGTTCCTAAAGTAACTAGTAAGGTCACATAGTTCTCATCATCTTTGTATTTTCTTATATACAGATAGGACATGAACATTGAAGCCAGAACACAGCACATTGTGATTGTGAAAAAGAACTGTGTAGCTATAAAGAAGCCAGGAAGCAGGATGTCATGAATAATATAATATTCTTCTTCAAATATCCACCAGCAACCAGTGAAAACCGCGTCATACCAGTGATGTACTTCTTCAAAACCATTGAAACAAACCTCCCAAAGACCTGGAAATACACAGTAGCAACAACGTTTTATCATAGTGTAACAATTCCACAGTTTATTGATTATTATTATTGAGTAATACTACTAATTAAAAATGATATTACCAATTAAAATTTCAAATTAATTATCATGAAGCTTACCTATTTTAATAAACTTTGGATTCTTCAACTTGCCATCTGTTACGAGCCAGTACGGACTAGCAAAAGCAATTATTGTAAATAAAGATGCAAATGCAAAGAATCCTAGAGCAAACAGCCCTGTTTTTGATTTATCAACCATTGTATTGTACGAAAAATTTACTTCAGTACTTTACAAATAAATTAATAAAAATAGGACAACAACAACACGCCCAACAAACGGTTAATTTGACATTGCCATTTTTTTATAAATTGTAAGCTTTTATCCTACCAGGAAAAGGCAAGGGCAAACTTAAATAATGGTGGTTGATTGCAATTTTTCGCAATTTGTTGTGTGTTTTTTGTGTTATAATGGAGTGATATAGTGCAAAAAGTGGCACGGACGGTGTTATAGTATCAATTACGCAAAATTGTAAGGGTTTCGACGCAATCGAAAGGGTTTACCATGTCGAGTACATTCGGCATATGGATTCTTTCGAATTATGTTGAAATCAAAGCTGACCTTTGAAATTCTCGTCAAGAATCGTCAAAATAAGCGATTAAATGTACACATTATACATTTTATTGAGAAAATTGAAGAAAAGGTATGTTCAGAGTAGGCTGTATGGCTTTGTTCCATTGCCTTCCCGTTCGGGAGAATTAAACTCTGAGTGTGCTGTGTGTGACATTGACGTTCTGTTGACGTTTTCGTTCGAACAGGTAACCTAGGAGCATTTAACAGGTAACGTTCGAACTTCACTCCACTTCACTCTTCTTCGCTCACTCTTGCTACTACTAATGAAACGTTTTTCGATTTTTAGTATTTAATTTAGAAAAAAATACTTAAGTATGTGTGAACATAATACATATAAACACTGCAAAACTTGAAGCCCTTAAAAAGTAATATGATTTTACGGAAGTTTTACCATCCAGGAGTACTCTGGTCTAGACTTCGACACATTGCGACAGACAAAAATATAACAACAGTTCAACATCTTCATAATCTGTTTGATATAAGTGAGAGTAAAGCTGAGTTAATAAGTTTGAAACATCCAGTTGTGACCAGACTTAGCAAAACTGAATTGACAGCTTTAATAAGTGCTGTACATGAATTGGGATACCCTCGGAATGCAATTATAGATGAACCTGTGTTGTTCAGCATTCTTCCAATTACATTAAAATACAGATATAAAGTGCTAGAAGAATGTGGTCTATCAACAATCACTCCAGCACATATTGTTTCATATTTACATCTTGTCAAAAAGAAGACTATTGGAGAGTTGAAGAAGTGTGGTATTATACCCAATACATTAAATTTGGAAAATAGACTAGCCAGTTGTATGACTCAATGGCCAACATCACTTACCACATTAATTTATGGAGATGTTAATGAATTCACATTGCACACACTTCGTCTTAAGATAATCAAACGTTACCTAGAATTGGTGTTGGATCTGACCAATGAAGAATTTTATCATGGCATCTCAACATATCCCACAATAAAACATAGACCTTTAAAAACCATAAATGAAACATTGAAATTACTTCAGTCACAAGTCTTGATGCCAAGTCATAAGATCAAAAATAACTTATATCTAGTGCATGCAGATCCAGACAACCTGAAACAAATTCTTTTTAACTTCAGGTCTATTGGTGGCATTGATGTACGAGAAATCCTTCGAATGCATCCAAAATTAGCTACAAAAAGTTATCATACATTAATAGAAATAAGACAAATCTTCCAAGATTATGGCATTGGTGATGAAGCACAGAGAAGATGTTTTGAGCTATATACTTTAGGCCCTCAGACTATAAGAGAAAGACTAGAAAAAGCTAAGAATATACCAGAATTTCAAACATTCTTTAATCACCCAAGATTCTTAAAAATGATATATTATAACAAAACTGCAATGAAGAGGTTAAGTAAGTTGTATGACAGTAATAAGAAATGCTTAAGTTTGAATATACTATCAGGGAGTTCAGCACATTATGAAACCTTTGAGAAGGCTCCTGGAGATCGACTAGGGAAAGGGAAAGACCTAATATATTGCCTCACACAGGCTTTAGGAAGGTCATACTCAATACATCAAGTGCGTAATACAATTAAAAGACACCCATTTTGGATTAATATACCATTGGTACAGGTGAAATATGTTTATGAACAGCTGAGCGTAGAGTTTACACCAAGTGACATTTATAAAAATTGCCCCATTCTCCTGTACCCTTGGAATAAAATCAAAGACACTCTTCGGATCTTTGATAGGAAGCAGAAGCAAAATCAGTTCCCTTTCAATCAAGATTTGAATTTCAAATGTTTAAGTAAATCTCAGAAACTCAGTTTAGTGTTATATTTACTAGAGAAAAAACACTATTTTTCTGGAAATGGTATATGGACAGAAGAGAAGATCAGAAGTGGTGACCTTTCACCACAAGTAGTACAAGCAGAGTTGTCAGTGTGATGGGTTGTCCAATAAAATAAGTTTTCTTTAAATTTCGATTATTATTTTTTAGGTTTTTTTTATGTGTAGCTAAGATATACACAAAAAAATTGAATGTCTAAAATAGTTACATTATTCAAAGTATACCTATATCCTATATGTAATGAATACACAATTTAAAACAATTTTCAGTGAATTGAGACCCTCCTTTTTTGAATTTGGTTAAAATAAAAAGGTGCAACATATCTGTGACACTGATCTGTGATAAATATTAAATAGTATTCTTTGTCTTATCTAAGAGGGTATAACCACAACGTTTTTGTCTGTCTGTGATGACAAAGAGCGTATATAATTACTCCATCTATCCATCCAGATCCATGATAAAATGCAGGATTTGACTTGGATTTGACCCCACAAAGACATTTAAATTATTACTATATATGTATTTAAATCTCTTTGGTCCACGCGCAATGTAGGGCTCCCGTCACAATATATTCACGGTTAACGCTAAAAACCGGCCCACAAAGGACGATGTAAAATAATTTTGAATGGAATTTGATGTGTGGGTCGTCAGCTTCCTCATAGAGCTATGAGAATTCTACGCATGCCAAATTTTAAGGCAATTTAGGAGCAATCAAACTTTAGCATTCATAATTTAGCAGCAACCATGACTCAGTTACAGCGAGTTGTTTTTAGTGTGTCAGCTGGAGACATGGGTCTCCAGCTGACACATGCCAGGAAGGCAAACCAGTGAGGTTAGGGCTTTAGACTATAGTCAGGCATTTAAAGCACAATTTCAGCAATGAGAGCCAAAAAAATTAACGATCACATTGATAAACTGTTGGATCTACGAACGAAATACCGTGTGTAAGCTGGCGACCCGTGTCACCAGCTTACACATATGGATCTTCGTAATTATTCAAGTTACGATTATGTATTGTACCTCATATTTTAGAGCAAAATAGCAGCGCCAGGCTTCAAAATTTTCGAATCTCTAGTGCTAAAACTGTTTGAGCTACGAGCCGATTTGTGTGTGTAAGCTGGTGACATGGGTCGCCAGCTGACACATGTTGTATCTCTGAAACTACATAAGTGAGAACTTCGTTTTAAAGATCAGATGAGACCATACAATAGGAGCGTTCACGAGTCAAAATTTCAAATCTCCTGGCTGTCTAGATTCAAAGTTATAAGCAAAAAACTATTTTCCCGCCAAAAAATTCAAAATAATCGCACGGACGCCGCTGAGCGGGCCGTTGCCGTTCCGTGCGCTACGCTATTACAATAGAGTTTCAACTTAGCCGTCATTGTTTTAAAATTCATTTTAACCTGCACTTTCGTATCGATTCAATTGGTATATTGAGCGTGTTAGACCAGGAGCCGACAGAAATAAGCAATGGTATACTACCGATTAACTTTATAGAGAGATTACGAACGACCTTCACCAAATTTGAGGTCAAGTGATAATATAACCCTTCATCGTTGGTGCATAATTCAAATCTACTAATTTAACTAATAGGAAATCAAGATTTAGTTTAGTAATGAATCAACTTATCAGAAATAACAATTTACAGTGTGATATAACATAGTATAAGAGGTATATGTTCAACATATACAGCTTATATCACTATGATCAATAATTGTTGAGCTCGGTATTTAGTATATTTTCAGTAGGAATTATTGAATAAAACATGATATAGATTTCACAAACATTTAATTTTAGTTATTTTCACCGCTCCAGTTCCAGCTAAATGTTTGCCTGTCACAATGTGCGTACTCAGAAGGCGGCTTTTAGCTATATTATAACTAAATGGTAGGCTTGTGAACTCAACTTCATCC
This sequence comes from Carcina quercana, assembly GCA_910589575.2. Taxonomy (NCBI): domain Eukaryota; kingdom Metazoa; phylum Arthropoda; class Insecta; order Lepidoptera; family Depressariidae; genus Carcina; species Carcina quercana. The sequence continues at coordinate 8,505,570 of OU342429.1, forward strand.
ACGTTTACTTCAGAAATGAACCCACGGGAACTATTGATTGGGATAAAAAGTAGCCTTTGTCCTTTTCTGATCCTTTAACTACTCCTATACCAAAAAAATGTGATGATTCCGACTCTCTGTTACGACGTAACGAATAAATAACGTAATAAATAAATAAACATGAGTTTATTTTTCTTTACATTCTTCAAACATATGATGATATATATTTAACTAAAAAGTTGAAAATTATTGTGAAATATGTGAGAGACTGGAGCCTAAATTAGGTTAACTTAGGTATCCAGGCCTTCCTTATCTCCGAAAAAGAAAACAAAGAGTAGTATGTTTCTTAGATTAAATCAGTAAAGTAAGGACAAAAACCCTCACTAACGCATTTAAAATATTACTATAGCTGGATGTGCATGGACAACTTTCTAGCATCCTGTTACATTTTACGAAACGGTAGTGGTATACAAAAAAGTGTATACGATTATAATATTAGTGTAGAAGCCAATAAAGCTCATATTTACTTGTACTAGGCCACGAACGACGGCTGATCCCGAAGTAACACGATTTATCAACCAATACGGCAAAGCGTCACGGGGAAGTTGGGGAGAGGTTGGGTTGGTGCGGGGAGATGCGTATTCCAGTTAGTAAGAGAGCCCACGACCAAAATTTTTGTCCCATAGCAATATGGCCTCAACCGCATCAAATTGATTGATTCGATTATCGTGAACTCGAAAATACCAGTATCAGAAATTTTTCGCGTAGCGTTTGACCCGGCTAATTTTCAACAAAATGTTAAAATTTTTTACCGGCCCGTATCATAGCAATCTGACTGATTTTTGGACTGTAGTTGGATGATAGCTGTAAGATACCGAAAACAGGTTTTTCAGAAGTCAGTTGTGTCACCTTTTTTTTTGACACAGCAGAAATGGCCTCCCACGCAGTTGCTACACTTCTTGATGTTATTATCCACCTAGTCGGGTTCAGAATCATATAATTTGACGATTTTATACAGTTTCGACCGTATTGCTAAGATACATGGTTTTGGTCGTGGGCTCTCGTACTAAGTGTTGTCCATGCGGCGGCGGCGGCATGTTAGAGGCTAGTTCCCATAGTTTGAAGCTCCTATACACGAGACTCGGTAACACGACAACAGCGCGTGCCGGGCGCGTGCACAGTGCGCCCGCGTTCCAAAGGTGGTGTGTTTACATACAGCGTAGAGTGCAGTGCAATGGTCAATTTTGAATCTAATGCGATAAGATATCGTGTCTTATCTATGTCTGGTGCAGGTATGTTATTTTGGTTTTTTTTATCCGACTATATTTGTATTCATTAGAGAGTTAACAAAAGGGGGCGCTAAGACGGAACTATTGCAGAGTGAACGACTCGTACTCTCTGACTATTGCGCGTAAGTTTTTCTTTTTCTTCTTCCGCGCCCCCTTTTTTGTACACCGTAACCAGAGCTGTGTTTCATATAAATACAATTCGTAATAAACTGACAAATTTTATGTCATTTTAGCCAATAGTGCCCGTTGATTAGTCGAGAAGTCTAAAATGGCCGACATTTGTCAGTTTATTACGAATCGATAACTCAAGGTAATTGCACAGGTAATTCGGTTCATCTTGTAATTCTATTGTGAGCACATGAATGATAAATTTGAAAGGCTTATCAGTTTTCAGTGTCATCCTAATTATAAAAACGTACGATATTTTTTATAGAAATAGGTAAGTGCTTTTAGGTTTGTTTAAGCACTATTTTTATTGCTTTCAGAATATATGGTGCTTCTAAGAATATAATCAAACCACCTAAAGGGATGTCGCCAATCTAAGGTACTTAAAACCATAGCTAGCAAAGTGCTAATAAACAAAAAGGCTATTTTAACCGACTTAAAAAAAGGAGGAGGTTCTCAATTCAACGGGTATATTTTTTAAAATGTTTGTTACCTCATAACTTTAGACTGGGTGAACCGATTTGGATGATTATTTTTCATTTGAAAGGTGGTGCTCCCCGTGTGGTCCCAATTTGGTTCAGTTCAGACCATCCATGAGAAAACAATATAAATCTTAAATTTGCCTTAATAAAAGCAGACTTTTAGGGCAATTGAAGTCGGTTTCCAGTTCTTTTTGAACGCATTTACTTGTATTGTAATTTAATATCCTGGTTTTCAGATTTATTCCTATGATTGTACCTTGCTTCTTGTCAAAGTTCCGGATTATAGGTCAACGGGAAGTACCCTGTAGGTTCATATCTTTTTATTGTATATATTATATTTTATAAATAATATTAGTATGGATTGCTACTCGTATTGAAAATATACTAAATACCGAGCTCAACAATTATTGATCATAGTGATATAAGCTGTATATGTTGAACATATACCTCTTATACTATGTTATATCACACTGTAAATTGTTATTTCTGATAAGTTGATTCATTACTAAACTAAATCTTGATTTCCTATTAGTTAAATTAGTAGATTTGAATTATGCACCAACGATGAAGGGTTATATTATCACTTGACCTCAAATTTGGTGAAGGTCGTTCGTAATCTCTCTATAAAGTTAATCGGTAGTATACCATTGCTTATTTCTGTCGGCTCCTGGTCTAACACGCTCAATATACCAATTGAATCGATACGAAAGTGCAGGTTAAAATGAATTTTAAAACAATGACGGCTAAGTTGAAACTCTATTGTAATAGCGTAGCGCACGGAACGGCAACGGCCCGCTCAGCGGCGTCCGTGCGATTATTTTGAATTTTTTGGCGGGAAAATAGTTTTTTGCTTATAACTTTGAATCTAGACAGCCAGGAGATTTGAAATTTTGACTCGTGAACGCTCCTATTGTATGGTCTCATCTGATCTTTAAAACGAAGTTCTCACTTATGTAGTTTCAGAGATACAACATGTGTCAGCTGGCGACCCATGTCACCAGCTTACACACACAAATCGGCTCGTAGCTCAAACAGTTTTAGCACTAGAGATTCGAAAATTTTGAAGCCTGGCGCTGCTATTTTGCTCTAAAATATGAGGTACAATACATAATCGTAACTTGAATAATTACGAAGATCCATATGTGTAAGCTGGTGACACGGGTCGCCAGCTTACACACGGTATTTCGTTCGTAGATCCAACAGTTTATCAATGTGATCGTTAATTTTTTTGGCTCTCATTGCTGAAATTGTGCTTTAAATGCCTGACTATAGTCTAAAGCCCTAACCTCACTGGTTTGCCTTCCTGGCATGTGTCAGCTGGAGACCCATGTCTCCAGCTGACACACTAAAAACAACTCGCTGTAACTGAGTCATGGTTGCTGCTAAATTATGAATGCTAAAGTTTGATTGCTCCTAAATTGCCTTAAAATTTGGCATGCGTAGAATTCTCATAGCTCTATGAGGAAGCTGACGACCCACACATTGGAATTTGTACGAAATTTTCATTTCATTTGACATATCTGTTACCGGCAATAACATCCGGTGCAAGGGCTACCAGCGACATCTATATGAAGAGGCATAACAAGCATCTACAGAAGGTGCCCGCGACGACGTCACATCAAATTAAGTTAATACAAGTTACTCGGATACGTGACTGAACGATATCTACATTTAGTCATAAATGTTTAAACAATAACTATGTTTGTATTTTGATATTGTATACTTGATTCTATGATTTATTAACGAGAAAGATAAATATTGTATAATATGTCGTAAGCAATTACTTCCGGCGAGAAGGCGATGCACGCTGCCTCAACCAGCACGGTTTATCTAATTTATAGGAATAATTATGTATTTAAATAATGTGAGCCTTTAGTAACAAATATTGTATTTAATTATCCATTCTGGAATTTCAATATTAACGTAATTGGTTATAGGGATTAATTAATATTGTATAACTGAGCCTGTTTTGATTCACGAAGTTGTTGTTTTTGTAGTAGGAACTGACGATGGTGGTAGCTATGAAGATCGTAGTATAAAACTGATGAACACTCATTTTGTAAACCATTTCCTGTTGTGAATTTTGTTGAAATAGTACTAGTAAACGTTACTCTGCCCGACTGTGTGTTGATAATATATTGAAGAATATACAATTATACATGCCTGATGGATTGAATCAACTAAGAGTTTTATTACTGAAAATACTGATGCCCACACAATGTTCCTCTATGTAAAATCTCAGAAGTGGGATGAGAGAAGATGTCTGACCTATACGCTCTGAGTACTGTGACGACATAAGAGGAAACATTACGAAGAGAAATTACGAGAAAACGCAATGAACTGCATACAGACAAAAGGGAAACGACTACTTGTTTTTCTATCAATTCTGACGACGAGCTGATACTGTGTACAAGAAAAACTGCCCGTGGTTCTCTAGAAGATGTGGTTTAAGAACAGATTATGTAGAAGAGTACACATGAATTGAGATATCGTTGCTCGGAAACTACAGACACGTAAAAACTACTCGCATGATCTACTGCGCGTGTCGCTGGCACGTCTGAGGAGGCAAAGAAGTGCAGGCTGCAGCAATGCTCCGAGTGCTGGCATTCACCGAGTACATCGCAAATATATTTTGAGGTTGGTCGTGTTATGCTCATTATTTCTGATAGCGTGTGATACAGGTAGAAAATCGACATTCTTACGTTTGAAGAAAGCGTGCGTGTTGCAATCAAATTATTTTGTACTTTTTAACAAGGGTGAATAGAGTTTTTTTTTACTAGAATGCCAACATGCGTGAACAAGTCATTGAACGAGTAAATTAGGGTGAATAGAACTGTGTGGCTTTATATGACGGCTGGGTGATCAAGTCATTGTATGCAGAAGAAACAAGGGGAATTAAAATAGGTGACTAAAATGACAGCTGAGTGATCAAGACATTGAACGAGTAAATAAGTGTGAATAGAACTGTGTGGCTTTATATGACGGCTGGGTGATCAAGTCATTGTATGCAGAAGAAACAAGGGGAATAAAACTAGGTGATGAGAATGACAGCTGAGTGATCAAGTCATTGAACGAGTAAATAAGTGTGAATAGAACTGTGTGGCTTATATGACGGCTGTGTGATCAAGTCTAAACAAACAAACAAACATCCTCTCACCCTAAACGCATATACTGTCTCCGTTCCGTAGCGGGTAAAAAGGGAGAATGCCAAGCTGTGTGTTTGTCATCTGTAAATGACTACCTGAACCGATTTACGTTGAGAAATTATTCATTTGTGTAACAGTTTTAAAAATAAGTGTACGAGTATCAAATGTTCCTGTAACAGTTTACTTTGCGAAATATGTTTTGTTTCAGATTCATCCTGGTGGTGCTGCAGAGCTCAAGGGTGGTGAGAGCCGTGGGACACAGCTCATGCAGGATGGCCGAGTGTTACCGGCAATAACATCCGGTGCAAGGGCTACCAGCGACATCTATATGAAGAGGCATAACAAGCATCTACAGAAGGTGCCCGCGACGACGTCACATCAAATTAAGTTAATACAAGTTACTCGGATACGTGACTGAACGATATCTACATTTAGTCATAAATGTTTAAACAATAACTATGTTTGTATTTTGATATTGTATACTTGATTCTATGATTTATTAACGAGAAAGATAAATATTGTATAATATGTCGTAAGCAATTACTTCCGGCGAGAAGGCGATGCACGCTGCCTCAACCAGCACGGTTTATCTAATTTATAGGAATAATTATGTATTTAAATAATGTGAGCCTTTAGTAACAAATATTGTATTTAATTATACATTCTGGAATTTCAATATTAACGTAATTGGTTATAGGGATTAATTAATATTGTATAACTGAGCCTGTTTTGATTCACGAAGTTGTTGTTTTTGTAGTAGGAACTGACGATGGTGGTAGCTATGAAGATCGTAGTATAAAACTGATGAACACTCATTTTGTAAACCATTTCCTGTTGTGAATTTTGTTGAAATAGTACTAGTAAACGTTACTCTGCCCGACTGTGTGTTGATAATATATTGAAGAATATACAATTATCTATGCCTGATGGATTGAATCAACTAAGAGTTTTATTACTGAAAATACTGATGCCCACACAATGTTCCTCTATGTAAAATATCCAAATAAAATATATATAAAATTTCCATGTCACTATGTTAATTACCGTACTCCGAAACGGCTTTACCGATTCTTACCAAATTTTATATGCGTATTCAGTAGGTCTGAGAATCGGCTACTATATATTTTTCATACCCCTAAGCGATAAGGGTTGTTCACCAACCCCTATTTTTTTAAGCCATTTTAGTAATTTAATCATTTTTCATCCCGCTCGATAACTGATCAATTGATCATAGTGTTTTTAACTGTACTTCGATTAAAATTTCCCTTAGCTTATGGCAAATCTAAAATTTATTTTATGAAAATAAACATTTAGAAACTAGAGTTTTAATTTTAAGGCATTTATAAGGCAAAACGTTTGCCGGGTTAGCTAGTATTTTATAATTTAAAAAATTAATATGTATGTATACCCGTACCAAATTACACCTTTCTAGTAGTACAGAACGCAAAGACTCGTGGCAGACGGTGCCATAAATCATTTTTGTAATGTAATTTGCGTACATGTAAATTTCCTGGAATGTCGATAAAATGCAGTGTGCGTGAGACATCGCTGCGCAAATATGTAAAAATACAATAAAAATAGCTCATTAAAGCTATGATTATGACACTGTCACATAATTACATTTAAATATTGAAGGCAATTGAGAAAAAAAAATGAATTACATATATAAATACATACTGAATATACAAATTATAAGAACTCTATTTCAACAAGCTTCGCGATCTACCCATTGTTATCTAATTGTTATAGATAAACCAAAGACATTTAATTTAAATCTCTTTGAGATAAACCTAAGCAAACTCTACATCCTTGTGACGTCACCCATAAACCGTGTAAGTGCGAGAGAGAACATGATATGCGCTGTCTCATTTACTCGTTTTATTGCTCCGTCTGCCACGAGTCTTTTCGTTTAGTATAAAAGTATTTGAGCTAAGCCGCGGATGGATATGGACAGAAACTATAAGGATTCTTTGTTTGACTACGGAGCTAACGTAGTGATTCTATCCGCTTTATATGTACGGGACCTTAAAAACAAATTCAGCTGAGTAGATTTAGAATAGACAATGTAGACGCAGTCTGAAGTTGGTTGCACGACGCTCGTATCACCATTGACATTTGACAAATGAAATAATCAGTCTGTCACTGTCAGTCAGTGAGTGTTAAAAATGGCGACTCTGCTTCCTCGTTCGCTTGGTCTTGTTGAGACTGCTTTTAAAATAAATGGAACAAAGGTAAACGACAGAGATGTCATGATTTGTTACACTAATTCTGAGCAATCGTATAAAGTAACTCTGACACATCTTCTCTTTCAATTAGACGTGCAATGATTGAATTATAAAGCTCCAACTGTTTCCTACCAGTTACTCAATTTTCTCGTTGAATTAGTACTAGAGGTAGCGTTTAGCTGCACTATTACATAATACTTCTGATGTGAATTTAATGAAAGGGACCTTGACAAAATATTTAAGGGCTAATTATACTTGACCTTGTGATTTTTAACTATCGTATCCTTACGTCATCGATTTATCTAATTCTATTTAACATTTTTGAAACATGTTTTCCTAGAATGTATGTAATTCTTTAGTATTTTAGATTCGTAGTAGCAACGGATGTATGATTGTTTAGCTGGTACATTATTTAACTGCTATTAAAGGTGTGTCTGATTACAAAATTGCGTTTTATTCATAGATATTGTAAATAAACTCCAAGATATATGTGCAGATTTGTTTACATAGCACAGTATAAAATATAGTAGGTATAAAACAGTTAACTCTTGTAAATGGAGGACAATAAAGTTGTAGTATATAATATTGTTTGTTGACAGTTGTTGGCAGCAACAGCTGTTAACCACAAGCAACAAGTTCGCCACCTGAACGTGCATGAGTATGTGAGCTACACCCTCCTGAGGGACAATGGCATCCCAGTACCTAAATTCCATGTGGCCAAGACCTCGGATGAGGTAGTGAAGTTTGCTAAGGAACTGAACACAAAGGATATAGTCCTGAAGGCACAGGTAACAATGTTATATGAAAATGTGCTACTAAAACTTGTAGCCTCTAGTTATTATAAAATATTGGCAACAGTACATTAGTGACTATTCAGTTGAAGCTTTCTGCAATGCTATATTTGAAGCCAATGTGGCATGCAACCACTAGTTATTACGTAAATGAATGCAATCTCTAGATTAAGCTTCCCCTTATCAAGATACTAAATTATTTTAAAACTTGTAAGATGTTTGTGTTAATGGACCAATTCATCTTATATTGAGAGGAATCAAAACCACGGAATTCAAGTAACTGTAATTTTTGAATGATTAATAATATACTTAATATCTTTGATTTTGATCAGTTGAAATCATATAAGCATTATCTGCTAAATTAGGATGTTACAGACTCATGGGACTCTTGTTTATGATGAAGTGTTCTTGATGCCAGCTTAATAGATATAGCAGTATAAAGCATTGAAACTGATAGGATTCCAAGCAATTGCTGTTAAATTTTGGCTTTTATGTTGTATTGTATGTATGAAGTTGTATTATTATTGTATTGTATTAGAAATTGTTGCATCCGTAGGTACTAGCTGGAGGACGAGGCAAGGGATCCTTCAAGAGTGGCCTCAAGGGTGGTGTCAGGATGGTAGAGTCGTAAGTTAAATATTGTTTTATTTCTATCTGCTTGCAAAAACTTCTGTCTTCTGTAGTAAATATTATTATGGTATCTTCAAACACAGGTATGATCATATATTTTCTAAAGCAATGAATATGAACAATTCAAAATGTTCAAAAATGATTTATGGTTTGTGTCAAATACCGATCTATTACAATAGTGAATGCCCTTCAGTCATAATCACTAGCAAATTCATGTCTAACTTTGATGCTATTTAACAAATCAAAATTTCTTATTATTACTATTCCTGTAATTTCATTTTTTTAATGCAAATAATGCATGTAAGTTGATTATGAAAACAATCAACAACTATGTGATTTAATTCCTAAATCTCATAATAAATTTTATTTTAAATCAGTATCTGATTATCAAATGGCTCAGCTTTTATGAATAAGATAAATACAAATGTTTCATAAGATAAGAGGAGTGTTTTGTTTACTTTCAATAAATAATAGTAGTCATCTGTTGTACATTGACCTTTGTACTTTGGAGCTGCCAATTATAGTTCATTGGTATTAATTTATTTCATACATTCTGACGCAGCATATCTAAACTGTGATTAAAATATATAAAATTTTAATGTTGTGATAAATACAATACAAATATTATCAATTCAAATGTGAGTTGAAGACATATTTATTTTCTTTCATATTCACGTTAAATTGCAGTTTTTGGGACACTCCTTTTAAGTTAAAAAATCTTGTATTAAGAGGCCCCACTCTTCCGCTAGTTATTTAAGAATACAAACACAAAGGTGCTTCTTACATTTTATTAATTGAGAATGAAGATGACTTTATTTTTTGTAAGTATAGGTATAGGTCCTATAATAGGAAAATGGTATTGAATTAGATTAATTACGCAACGGTGTTACAGTAGGATTTCGAATGAGATTTAGACTTTAAAAAATGTATATGACGTAAATGCAAAGTGTCCAGTATTTTATATGATGTAGATATAAATTATATTGGCCTGTATTTTTATTGTTTCTATTGGTAAATAGTCAATTACATATGAAATACTGTAATTAGAAACTTCATTTAAAAGCTGAGGATAGCTTTCGATTTGCTTTGAGAGATGGAATACTTACTTTTAACTATATTGGTGCTCAAAATAATTTTTTGTTATATTTGTGTTTTTAACGAAATAAAGTGTAACAAAATAGTTCTGTGACATTTTGGAACATTTTTCAAAATGGCTGAAATATGATTTTTTAACGTTTCCAAACACCATATCTCCGCAATTTTGTTAAATTTCGAAAAAAGGAATCGGTAAAATAACCAAATAATTATTGAATCTGCTCACATAAGTTAACGCGAATCGGTTGAGAAATGCGACCTGCAGAGGAGGATAGCCGGAGCATTTGCCCACGCTGAAACACAGACGTTTGGATCGCGCTCCGATCAAAAAACAAATGTAACTGAATGTGTATTACAGGCCTGAAGTAGCGGGACAACTGGCGAGCAAGATGTTGAACCAACTGTTGGTGACGAAGCAGACGGGAGCCGGCGGCCGCATTTGTAACATGGTGATGGTGACAGAGAGGAAGTTCCCCAGGAGAGAGTTCTACGTAGCTATCATGATGGAGCGAAGCTTTAACGTACGTTTCAAATTATCCATTAAAATACACGCAAAAATATGCTATCAAAGCATGTTCAATTTTACTTAAATCTTTTCTTAAACAAAACCTTGATGTGGTATTGAAATTTAGCCCATTGGCACTTCTATGCTTCTATTAAAGGGAAAACACTGATTCTTGTATTCTTATACTTAGCGTTTTGCTCGCGACTTTGTCCGAGTGGACTTCAGAAATTATCCCACAGGGACTACATGCTCGATCCAGATAAATAGTACCACATGTTATTTTCTGGACCTTCAAGTATTCTTATACAAAAAATCAAGTCGGTCTGACTCTCTGTTATTACCTAAAGAAAGGACAAACAAACATGGTGGAATCTAGACAGAAGGACACAGACAATTGTGTACTTGGCAGGTGCCCCGATGAGAATCGAAGCAGTGACCTATGGATTCTGAGTACAACTATGTGCTATGTAGTCGCTACGGAGGCGATCATATTCACTTCAACATATTTGACCATATTCAAATATACATGGCTAAGTGCGGAAACCACCCCCACAATTAAAACGATTGTTTAAATAATACTTCTTATGTATGTTTTCATATATAATTAAAGGCGAACGTTCATTGTAGGGTCCCGTGATCATCGCTTCTTCGCAAGGCGGCGTGAACATCGAGGACGTGGCTGCCGAGAACCCCGACGCGATCACGTACGAACCGATAGACATCGTCACCGGCATCACTGACGACCAGGTCACCAGGGTCGTCAAGAAAGTAAGTTCATGTTTACCTACTAACTGAATCGATTTATTTCTACGAATACTAGCAGATACTTTCCCGCGAATCCGACTGTATGGACTTCACAATCGTTATATAAAATAGTCTATGCCCTTCTCCATACCATAGGCTACATGCATGCTAAATTTCGCTAGGGTATGGTATGCTGCTGAGTGGCTAAGAAGTAACAAACGAACTGGTGTACAAGATGTGATGTAACATTTTCCTCCTTTACTAATGGGTTGTGAATTAAATTGAATGTCATAATAATTATCATCGTTCAATTAAAAATAACATTAATCGTAAAAATGTCTCCGTCTCACCCATGCGTGTGTGTCAACGGTCTCTTAAATAATCTGTCCGGAAAAACTTGTATTGTTTGTTTTTGCTTGATTGATGATGATAAATATCATCCCAAATACACTTATCTGTGAGTTACACGGTTATGAGGTTGGACCATGTACTTTGTGGATGTTTACAATAACTTCCTTGTCAATAATATTTATTTAGCAAAGTACAAATCGTCTTGTTCGGGTTATCTCTACGCGCTACATTATCATGAGCATAACTCATTTTATTACTTATTATAGACGCATGACATTAATTGCGGTCATTATTTTTTAATGAATCTTGCTCAATCAATACTCTATCCCTGATAAGATTAGAACAAGTGCAAGGTATCTTTTGCTGACGGATTTTCTAGGAACTAAAAGTCACATTAATAAAACTACATTTCCTATGCACAGTAGCGTCTTCCGTCACTGGAGTTTAAAGACTACGTACTTAACATACCGTGTAACGAATGGCGCTACTGTACTAAAGAAAAGAAAAGTGTTAGTACTGACTGCGCCGTTTTGTTCCTAAAATGTCCGTAAGCAAAAGTTACCTTGTACTTTTTCTGATCTTTATGAACTATTCACTCAGTCAATCTAGCGTGCACAATCGTTTCTATATCTTCTGCGACATGACATGACAAACATCTGTTTTGATAACAATGCGATAGTTTTTACAAGACAAGCATGTGTGATAATGATAAATGATAAATACATGTGACGTTGTCTTCGACACGCCCATTAATATGTCTGTAGCGCATGTTTTATGACGCGTTTTTAAGCCTGTCTTTGCTGTTCTGATCTACCCAGATCATCCGGAGTCTGGAAAGATAGAATGCCATACAAAATGTACCGATCGAGACACACCTGTCTACCCGCACTGTCAAGCACGCCTGGTCAAGCAAGCAACCGGCCAGCATCCTCGGAGAACGTGCTGGCCGGTCAGAATGAGGCGCGAATTACATACAAACTCCATATATCTGAGAGAGAGAGAGAGTTTGCATCAGTAAGCCTGCAGTTGTGCAAATCAATAAAGCGCTGTCTAGGTCGTTCTAGGTAGATCAGAATAGCAAAGACAACTGGGGACATGCTAAATCGTAATATGAGATTCGATGACTCTTAAACATAATGCCATTTGTTTTGTATCATTTTTTAATTTACCTTTTTTAGTTAAAAAAATTGTGCTAATTCCACCATCGCCGTTCATATGCTGGAATAACAGAAAGTTTTACCTACCAGTTCCCATGGTTCCTGAAGATTACAACTTAGGAGTATTTGAACGAAAAGTAAATTAACCTTCTAGAATTTAAATCAACACGTAACATTGTCGACCACATCGTAACTTAAAATTTCAACACTTTTTCTAAATATTGTGTCTGGCTCGATTTCTTTTATTCACCACGAATCGTGAGTTTTAAAATTCCTATACAAAATTAACACCACGCTATATCAGAACTATCTAATTTGGCTAGAATCGGCCAGCTCTCACGTCATATCCCATAGATATACTTTCTCGTTACCAAATACTAAAGTGGCCTTCCCGCTACTTTGCGCTGCGCTACTGCACTGAATTTCCACATTGAGACCGCAAAAAGCAGAACAAAAATATGGTATTGGGGCGGCCTGGAACTGTCGTAACTATGTTGGATTGTTTCTGTAAAATTTTGTTTCACAGTCTAATGGACATCTCAAACGATTATTATATTGTCCAGCTGGATTTAATCTTCCAGTTTAGTTATAATTTGTGATATTAGCTAGTCAATCAATGCGTAATAAGCAATTGCAGTTGGTATATTTTTGCCATAAGGTTTCGTTATTGTTATGTCATAAAATACGACTAAGGCAAGACTCCAGATGGACATCAACATCTACCTATGTATAAGTAACATCTTACTGCGATCAGTAACCTGCTTGCTAATCGCGGTGACTGTGACATAACTCATTGCAAAACCTGTTCGACATCGCGATGTTCGATGAATAAAATTAAATAAGAATATATTTGGTGTAATGGCTTCTTTATGATTTTAAATACCTAAACTATATTCTTTGTGATGCAATTACAGATTGGTCTACAAGAACACATGGCCGACGCTTCAGGCATGATCAAGAAGATGTATGATTTGTTCCTCAAGAAGGATGCCCTGCTAATTGAGATCAACCCTTACGCCGAGGACGCTATCACTGGAGAGTGTAAGTGGCATCTTTGTCACATAATAAATATAATAAAAATGTACAGAATGGCCGTTCCTTACCAGCCGCAAGGCAGAGGACTTTTCGTGTTACTAAGGAACGTGATTATTCTAATAAAATCCTAACATTATCAAAAGATGTTCCAAATTTTCAGCTTCTAACCAATCGTCCAGCAAAATAAAGAAATAGTCAATTTGTTTGGCACTTGGCAATCGCACTAAACGATATAATTTAATATAATATGTATTACTTGTGAGATACATTGTGTTACAGACTAAAAGTATATGATACCATAGCACAGACTATAGTCTTGTAATCGTCAGTCTCATGATAAACGTGACTGTTCCATTATCGCTTAGCAAGCCGCACTTGATATTTACGATTTTGTACGCAAAATATTTCAAAGGTACATAAAATCAATTTAAAACGAAGCACTTTACAATAGACTTTTACATTTAATTTTAGATGAAACATGAACCTTTTTGACCAAGTTATGAGGTAGACAGCAAGCAGTGAAACTCACATCAAAATCTTTCATATGTACCTATTTTGAGACCAAAAAAATTTGACAATCTTATTTCTACAATCCATGCTAAAGTTGCGAAAGTTTGTTTCACGTCGTAATGGAAAGTCAGAATAACTATATTTCTGTATAGAGACAGTGTAAGGTTTGGAAAAATATAAACAGTCTGTTTATGCAAAACTTTGCATGCAGATCAAACGTGTCGTTTCCTAGAGATAATTTCTTTTTTATTGTCTAATTTGAATGTAGTATGTGACCCTGAAGAGTTTCATTGTATGTAATGTACGCATTGATATTGGCAACAGTATCTTTGTTTGATTGATGTGACACGCCATCTATTGTAATGGATATTTATAGTGTTTTTGTAACGTGCGTAGTGTTATGCGATAGGAGGCCGCATTGTGTTGTATTGTCTTGAAGTTTAACTTAACAACTATTTAGAAATGTTATTTAAATATGAAATCACGTTATATTTACTGAATCTATTGTGTGGAGAAAACATTATAATTCTAAACATATTTTATAAAGGCTGACAGAGAAATGCTTTTAAAGTATTAACAAGCTGTAGCTCTTGGCTAGTTCATAATCGGCTGCATAAGTCCACTATTGGACATTAGCCTTCTTCATAGCTGGCCTTGTTGGTCTTTCTAAGGGGGGATTTCCCATAACCACCACGCCAGGCACGCAGATTGGTCATCGCAGTAAGATGTTGCCTTATGCATGGGCAGATATTTGCTGCCCATCTCCTGAATATTACGACACCCACGGATTGGTAAGGGGCTATTCCTAAGCCTATTCAAAACCACAGCTACGCTAGTTGTGTGATTATAAAATTTGTCTTTCGTTTGGTCGTTCGGGGAGTCGCAGAAAAAAAGATATTCATCAACTCGCCTTTTAACCGTCTCCGTGGCTTTTAATGGCTAAATGCTAACAATCTGGAGGTACAGGGTTCGATTCCCAGTGGGGGCACCTAACGGTAATGGGTTTGGTTAGTGGTAGGGCATTTACTATGTCCGCCTGGCTAGCTACCACTGCTATCTAAGTGAAACAGCAGTGGTAATGCCAGTGTTGTTCCGGTATAAAAGGTATCAGAGCTAGCGCCTGATTACATTGCGCACGCTTACCTTCCAATGGCTTTAACGTCACTTACCATCAGGTGAGATGAAGGCCAAGTGCAAATCCATCCTACTAGTCATTAGTCAGTCTATATCATAGTATAATAATAAGTGTAATAATAATTGTTTCTCCTTCAGATTTCTGCCTGGACGCCAAGTTCCGGTTCGACGACAACGCCGAGTTCAGGCAACCGGAGCTCTTCCAACTGCGGGACATCACCCAAGAAGACCCTAAAGAAATTGAAGCTGACAAATTCGGACTCAACTACATTGCCTTGGATGGTATGTTCATTTCCTTTTTGACTGGTGACAGAACATTCTATGTCCGTCTGTGTGAGTACCGTACCATCGTGTTATTAAGTCAGCCGCCTAACATCAGTTTTAATAGCACTATTGTGTTCTACAAAAACGTAAAAATTTCCTACCACAATTGTGCAGCTGGTTACTTCACTAAGCTTTCCTATGCAGAAATGCTTATTTGCATTGAATTCAGATCCTCCAAGGATTCTGTCATTATGACTTCATCGGCAAATCAAAGGAAATGGAACTGTTGCAAGTCAGAATCCCAGACCTCGGTCTGACAAATAGTCAAAATGTGTCTATTAGTATGTATGTTTTGAACAAATCTTGCAACTGAATTTTAAACCACTTTATTGTATCAGTTTGAGCTGACGTGTTAACTTACTTAAGTTTGACACTGACAGTGCAATCAAGGTGGTGTGATGATGGGGACAGAAGGTGGTCATAGGAATTCCTAAACTACACATGATAAACCCGTCGTGTTTTATCTTCTTTGATTTGTCTTGATGACTACTCTCCGAATGATCCGATAAAAATGCCATAATAAAGTAACGTCAGCAAAAAAACGTGAAACTTTTAATAAAAACTATTTCCAGGCAACATCGGCTGCATGGTGAACGGCGCGGGTCTGGCCATGGCGACCATGGACATCATCAAGCTGTACGGAGGTGACCCGGCCAACTTCCTCGACGTGGGCGGTGGCGCTACCGCACAAGCTGTTACGGTACATACATACTGCTTTTGATTTGACAAAATTGACATAACATTTTACTTAACACAAGAAAAACATACAGGAAAACATGTTAATTAATAGGTATTATAAACACGTAACTTAGTGCTTCAATGATACCAATCGTAATGAAATTTAGAATGCACATAGCGTTTGGGGTGGAGAAACAGATTACTTCAGTTTATATCGATGAAGAGACTGTGGGATAATTTTTTAATTACACGACAACAAAGTCGAGCTAAGCCTGTATTTAAAAAAATCCTCATTTAAAACAACAAAGGTCCACTTGTTGGGAAATCTTACTAAATGTTAGTAACTTACACTACACTGCTTCGAGTAAAATATTATGTACAACAGACAAGCTCGTGTTGAATTAACGAGTTATTTTTGTTCTAAAAATGAATTCCTTATATTATTCCAAAAAAGACATCCTGGTGCGTAGCTACTGAAGTGCAGGGCAATAAGTGGAGCGCAGCATACGAAACTTCCTAAAATCCTTCTTTATATGGTGAAAACCGTCCACTGTAGCTCCTGCATGTGCGGGCGTGGCAATAGTACTGAATAAACGCCTCTGCCACTATGGTACACTCTATTCTTCATATTATATTATTTAAAGGAACGCGCTCCCATAGCGTTATACGTAGTGTATATGATATTTATACGTCATAAAACTGTTATCCTTTTTTCAGGAAGCATTCAAGATCATCCTGTCCGACCCGAAAGTGTCCGCCATCTTGGTGAACATATTCGGTGGTATCATGAGGTGTGACGTCATCGCTGAGGGCATCATCAACGCCGCCAAGAATCTTAACATTCAGATTCCTGTTATTGTACGTCTACAGGTATGTATCAGACTTGAAATATATACTATTTCGTAGAAATTATGGTTCAAAATAAGTTTCGATTTTCATACAAATTCACATTAACAATTACTATTGTAGCAAGTTCCTCTTCTTCTTCTTCTCTTCCTCAATCTTTCAAGTTAAAAGTAGCATACTATGTGCAGGGTACAAAAGTGGAAGAGGCCCGCAAGCTGATTGCGGACTCTGGACTGCGCATTGTTCCGCGCGACGACCTCGACGAGGCAGCCAAGCTGGCGGTGCAACTCTCGGAGATCGTCACCAAGGCCAAGAAGGCGGGCGTTGAGGTGCTCTTCGATATACCTAGATACATGTATGAGCAGTAGACCGACAAGTATTACACTAGACAGTGCGTGGCTGATACACAGCTATTCAGGCAGCAAAGCTAAATAATAAAGTTAATACAAGAAAACAAGGCACACTACTGGTATGATTTTGTGCTATTCTAACGTATGAACGTGTCTTTGGGTTAAAAGTTGCGTGCGTTATTTGTAGACAGAAGTGTTCCATCACGACTGAAAATCAACTGCAAAAATGCAGTTTACTAGCAGTCGGTTTGCTGTTTTATACTCTAAGTGTGCTGCAAAATGTTTTAATGACCGAACGCCTAGTTGCCAGATGATAAATCTCTTATAACAATAAGTGATCCTATTCATGTATAAAATATCAGGCACGCATTAATACGACTAAGTAATCATCATGTATTAGAGTATGGTCGAATTTATGTAAAGTATTCACGTTTGTAATTATTGTGTGCGAAGTGGACTGAGACAGGAACGTAAATATACATCTATATCTAAACGACATTTAAATACAATTTCCTACAGACAAATGTCCAAACACAAAATCTTTGTCCATTGCTGCCCAACGGTGATTTTGATATTACACTCATTATTATTAATGTATAATGTTATTCTAAGAGTAAATAGTGAATATACCTTAATCTGCTTACAGATGACTATGCAGGGAGCTTGAAGTTCCCCATCGGTATTTGTATTAATTATTTGAAAATATATTCTTAGGTCACGTTATATTTTGCTGTCATCAGTATAACAGTTTGGTACGCGGCAGTTCCGTAACATGTAATGGGTTGTGTAACAACAGATTAATATTTTATAAGCCTAAGTTGAATAGTTCCATTCATAAATTATTTATTGAATTACATCATTAGTTAGTAAGAAGTCATTGTTGCTTAATGAGTAGTTAGTTCGAATTAATAATTGAATCTTTGTATTGTGATCAAGCGATTTCAAATGCTGTGACAAGTAAATTGTTAAATATGTTATATTTGAAGAAATATATTTAGGATTCTCATATAAATTTCGAATTACGTTTTACTTGTGTTAAAATCGTGAATTCTGTACATTATGTACCTACGTAGTACTGTTAATTTGTAAAGCATATTTATGCTGACACGATTTCACGTTTTGTAACCTGCTATGCTATTAAAAGGCAGTATCGGAAAGTTAAAGTACAACTTATGTCTTATATAACATCGTTAACCAATGTTTATTTTATTGGCTAGTTAAAATACTTAAATAAAGGTATTTTAGATCTGAAGTGTTTCTTTTATTCATCATAAAGCATATATGTTAGTCATATAGATGTAATAAAAGGGTTCGTTTAGCAAGGTGTCCTCATTCAGACTGTTCTGAAGCCGGCTCTCCAGGTGCGCGGCTTCCGGTTCCGCGCACTCTACGCGCCATGCTTGGTGGCGACCGACGGCAGGCAAGCACATTCTACGTAGTACATATATAGTGATCTGTGCATTCTACATCGTATTCTAGTGGAATCAACTCTTGTCTTAAATATTGATATTGGAACTGTGTGCAAAAAATAGTAAAGTTTAAAAAGTTCAATGGTTTAGCAAAATGACTTTTTATAAGGCCGCTACCACCGCCCGCTCTGTAGTCCATATCGTAGCTGAACACTACCGGTACACAAATAGTCGCCTTTTAATGCCAAATTTCATCCCGATTGTTTGTGCTCTTGGGGCGTGTGTTGTTAGATGCTAAATAACAATGTCTTAATGCGATCACCAATCTGCCTGCAACCCACGGTGATTTGGAAAAGTCCCGAGAATGTTGCAACCTATGATGGGAGGTTCATGTCCATCAATGGAGACGGTGAATTTTAATAAAAATATTAAATGAATTCATAAATCAATTTTAATAAAACTGTACATGATTATATAGACGTTTTTGTAACTACATAGACTTATTGAATATTATATTTTGTTATTATATGGACATGTTTTAGATATGAATTAAAAACAAATGTCATGCTTAGTTAACTAATCACGTAACATATTAAACTATGTATAATTTCTTTAAAGGATCAATAACAATTGCACTGCATGGTCCTGTGAACAATGACAAGAATCGAGATAAAAATAATTTCGTTTTTTATTTTAAACTATATTATTCTGTACACTATACAACTTCTTTGCTCGGTGTAGATATTCCTAACGCTTCCTCATATCCGATTTTTGTTTCGTGTTTTTCTGAAACAAAAGATATTTGTATATTCACTACATAGAAAAATATAAAAGATGTCATCAAATGTAATGGTCATATTCATCCATATAAGTCAAATTAAAACAGCCACAGGTGGCCAGCGACAAACAGTTCACACGCGGTTACCAGTGTACATCGGCCTCCACTATTTAAAGCCCGCTCACTCGCTTTCGAGTTTTTGTTGCCCGTGTGGCCATAAGAGGCGAGTCACCACAAAATGTATAAAAAGCGTGAATTGCTTGCCACCTGTGGCTGTGGCCGGTATCTCGACTGCGCCATAAGTCCTAACTAAAGTTTGCCCCTCTGAATTTAGACTTTCTGGGAATTCGCACATGTACAGTCGGAATGTATGTGTATTATATTCGATAATAACTATTCCTATGACATACAACACCAGGTCTTTTTTTTCTCCCGCTAACTTCCTCCCATTTTATACGTTAGTAGTTTATACATTGCACTTTTTTGTAGCTAACTTGAAAAGGGCAAACATAGTGTGCGAGTACTGTGATAGAACTTAATTTCAAGACACAGTCTGAAACGCATTTGTGTATGAAGTATCAACATAATATATTTTTACCTTTCTTGGATGGCTTCTTTTTCTTAGATTCCTTATCTCTAGATTCCTTCTTGGACTTCTTCAGTTTTTCAGTCTTAGTGCTATGAACGTGAGCCACGTTGTCTCCATCGCCGGTCTCGTTCGGCTGTTCCTCAAAGTCAGCCACTTTCATATCCTCATCATTACTTATAAGTAAGCCTTCTCTTACGTCGATTATTGTGCTTTCAGACACCTTCACATCTACTTCTTTGCGGTGCTTCGACTTTTTCTCCTTCTTCTTCTTGCTAGATTTTTCGGTGGGTGTTTTTTCTGAAGAGTGTTTCTTGGACGATTTGGTCTTTTTAATGAGTAATCCGCTCTCGGGCTGTGGGTATTGGTTTAATCGTGTTGAAAGTAACTCTTCTTCACGCAATGGGCTGGAAAATAAGAACGCTTATTTTAGGTTTTAACGTTTACAACCAATAAGCCGACGAAACAAAGAGAGCATGCTTTGGGAATGGTGGATAAGGGCCAGATACGATTTGGGTCGTGCTAATTGAGATACGATTTTAAAAAAAATCAATTTCCGTAGAGATTCGCGTGGTAGGCGGCATAGTGATCGCAATACAATGTTACAGATCTACCATTGTAACAACAAAGGTGGATTTGTTGCTCCCCTCTTCTTTTTTTACTTAGTCGCTTTTAACGACACTCGCGGGATAATACGGGTTGGTCCTATTTTAAACGTGTACATTTCGGGTCAACTAGTAAATATTTTTGTTAAGAAATCATCAACAGACCGAGGGCGCTACTGGACGCGCCTTTATAAAATAATCATCACTGTGATAAGATGAGATAGCTACTGACATGTCCAGATCCAGGTCTAGTGCGCGATGGGGGTCGTCCGGGGGCGGGTGCGCGTCCTCATCGGAGGCGGCCGCCCCCTCCGGCAGCTCCCCGCCCTCGGACACTGCAGGACGAGACGCAGACCTCTGCTCCTCTGTAACAACGCACAAAATTATATTGAGGTTAGATTGTATTCTATACTATAGAGGACATTAAGTAACTCCCCAAAAATTAAAATAATTCAATTTTTATTTTTTTATTTTGCAGCCATTTAATTTTTTTTACAATAATTAAAATTCTACAAAATGCGGTAAATCTTGTTACTATAATATTATCTGTTCACGTAACAGCTGACACGAAACGAAATAACTTAAATATATCGAAGCTTCATATATTTTTAGCTAAATTACAGGCAGATGACGTCACAAATACTGATTTCCACTACCTACTACTAGTGTTAGTTCTTCTATGGATTTATTGGGATTTATCAAAAATTTCACAATCAAATATAAATCGAGGGTTGTCATGTACATAGTATAGAAATTAGAAACCCTTAAATAAACATATTTAAACTAAATCTATTATTGTAATAAGTACTTATTTATGACTAGTACTATTTGCCTACGACTTAGTCCGCGTGTACACTTCCCATGCCGTATCGCACGGGAACCGCTTAATGGATCGAGATAAAAGTCATTCTGACTCCGTTACGACGTAAAGGAAGGACAAACAAACTCACATTCGTATTAATAATATTAGTAAGGATTATTATCATACTAGACGTAAGTGCTTAGTTATTATAAAGAAAAGAAAAATTTAACTTGAGTTACTATAAAGCAGATAATAAATTCTTACCTTCGCTCTCAGATTCAGTGGAATGTCTCCCCTTTTTACTCTTTCGCTTCTTAGATGATTGCTTCTCCTTCTTTGTTTGCTTCGAGCTTTCTTTCGTAATTAAGTACTTATCAGATCTCTTAGCTGTAACAAAATAACGTTCATTATTTGAGGGCTATTTCCAACCCCCTCGCAGCAACTAAGGACAGATTTCTGGGTGTGGGTAGTACGATGTACACACGAGTACAAAAATATGTATCCACTTTTGAGCCACATCACATTCACCTTTAATTGGCATTTCTCTCAAAACACTACATAGGAACAAGCAAGGGTGAATGTGACATGGTACGAAAGTGAATACATAGTTTTATACTTGAGTGTACCATCGACATAATTATTTGAAGTGGTTATTATGTCAAACTACCCATTCGCTATTTGTGGGGAATTTGTAAAAAGCTCATGCTCTGCAACAGATGAAATAGGTGTGTACATTTAATATAAATAATATACGATTCCATAAATACGCCAGACACAATATATTTATATAGTTTTGTATAAAATTATATACCAGCAAACCACTTGGAGTAGTTTTACAACGTTGCTGAGAAAAAATTAAAGCACCCAGACTATATTTTGGAAAACTATGCATTTGACACGACCAGGATTCTAACCACTTCTCTCTACAATCTGTGATGAATGCCTTTATAAGGAAGTTATCAGATTGATATATGACTCACTAATCCAAATTATCCACAACTATGAGCGAGTAAAAAAACACCACCACATAGAAAATTAATAATCGCTGCTGAATTTTCAATATAACGTATGTACGTAAACCGATACAATGCGAGGTCGTAAACACTGCTTATACTGTAAATGGTGGATGTCATATATATAACACGTACTGTGCACTTGTAGGGGCACTTCCAGTGCCAGTTCAGCGACGGGCACGTCGTCCTGCTGATACGACCGCGGCGAGTCGTCCTTCAAGTAGTGAGGGTTGTTCGCCTGCTCCTGGCGGCGGGCATCGCGCAACTACACACAAACAAACAAATATTACTTAAAATACACGATGTAAGGCTTGCAAACACACATATAAATTGGTCTAAGTAGTTTTAATTGAATCTAGTTTTTACTAAATGAGCAATTATTATATAGACATTATTATTTACATTACAAACAAGGAACCCTTACTGTGCTAGAAAGCTGTTTGTTATGGCTATACATATGATATTAATCACGCCGACAAAGTGGTAGAATAAAATCTTTTAAGGGGGGCTCCGATACACGTAACTTGGGGTGGGGACTTTTTTTCGCGTATTTTTATAGTTGTATATTTTTATATTGTCAGAGTCTGCTAAACTAATTGCTTTTAAAAGTCTGAAAACATTCACATTAGTAGCATGTACATATACTGAACTTAAAAGGAACACTCACGACTAAGGTGGCTTTACATGTTAACGACGCTACGCTCCGCTACATTATAGATAAAATCTAATTTAGCGTAAATCTGCGTCGGTAAATAGGTTTACACTTTAGCGCACGCAATCCGGCAAATGAGAAAACAAGACTGCAACGTTTTATCACCACGTCGACCTCATTACGACATTTTATTATTATTATTTGATATCATTACGACATTAGTCTCCTAAGGTTTTCTTTTGATGGCTTTCGAGACATCGTACTTGTACGTTTTGCAAGCCACACACAAAAATCACAATCCTGTACCATCTGCAGTTCCTCTTGTGAGAGCTGCTGGAGGGGCCGCGTCTCCGGCTGCGGGGTGTTGAACATGACGCCCGTCTCCGCCTCCTCCTCCGAGCTCGAGCTGTCGGACGACCAGCGGTCGCGGGACATCCACCGGCTTAGATCCAAGCTGAGGAAAACATACATTTATTTACGTTTCGTTTACTAATACATATTGACAAACAAAAGTGCAGGTGAACCGGACATTGATGCGTGACAACCAAGGAAAATGGCGCAAGACAGTCTCAGAGTGAGAACGTAAGAGAAGACAAACGTCATCCGTTCGATGTATACCAAAAAAAATACAAAGACAAAAATGATTATTTTACTGAGAAATACGAACACTAGGAGACCTGTGTTGCGGGAAGCCAACTTTGGAGAACATATGTGAGATAATATGGGAATAGGAACCGATATCACGACAATTGTATGCAATGTATAGGGTGTCAATTTAAAATTAAGATTAAACGATTTATAGCGATACATACTCAGCAGGTACAGGGACTTTCTTCTGCGCCTTCGGTGCGACCGGTTTGAGCTCTCCATCAAACAGATCAGCCAATTCTTCGATCAGTCCGCCACTGAACGGCTGTATTGACTCTTGTCCATTCACTGGAGTTTCTATTGGATCCAAGTCGAGGTCTAGGCCATTGCTGGAGACATTTCATTAGAGAACGATTATTAGAATATAGACTACATACACCCCGTAAATGTATAGAGATTCGAATGAGTTTCACGGATGTATTTGCTGCCGTCATTCGATAATGATTCTTGTTGCCTAAGAAACTAGAGATATCATCTGCAAAGGCATCCGTGAGCCACTGTTCATTACCAACCAAGAAACGTCCACTGCTGGACATATGCCTCTTCTATGGTGTGCTACATTGACTGGTCCCGGGACCACGACCCATTACTAGGTTGTCAGACCATGTAGTAGTGATCCGGCCTGTTACAAGTTTCCCGGTGCGTCTCTCCTATAGAAGACGCGATATCTGTGGAGCTCATTTCGCCACCTTTACGAAAATGCCAGTTAATTCACTGACATGAACTGTCATTTCCGTCTATCTATTAAATCCATAAGAAAACAATTTTTTGCCCTTAAGCCTCATTTGCCACTTTTTGCAGCATAAAAACCATGAGTGAATGTATGTGAGTGTATTTATGTAGTTTTGTGTAATATGTATGTTTGTGAATCACCTCTGTTCTTGGGTCGCGTCGTCTGTACTGATCCTGCTGAGGACGAGTGCGAGTAGTGCGGCCGCGTTGTGAGCTCGCTCCTGCACCTCCATGTCCTCGCTGCAGAGCAGGGGCTGCAGGCCCGCTTGAGCTTCTTCTATCACCTATAGTGGTTACATATGATATTGATACAAATCTGCACATATCTATAATACAATTACATAATAAGATGCTGGATATTTACCCCATGTCATGCTTTGATTCGAAAGAAACCATAAAAATCTGGATACAGAGCCTGGACTACAAGGAAACAGAACGTATTCTGGAGTTTGTAACGTAGTAGTAACCTAATGTTCCAATTTATTAAAACAACACGTCGATTCACCCACAAATACACACACACACACACACACACACATTCCCTTTCACTCTTACACCTTCACACCCACACACTTGAAATACTGTTATAATTTTATATATATATTTCTGTGTAAAAACTGTAAAATGTGTCATAAACTTAAAATAATGTGTAACGCGGAGGAGCGGGGCTTCCTACCACCATTTATATGCTTAACAGGAAGACCAATTTTGGAATTTTTAAGTTTATGGAATAAATATTTTTACATTTTTCAAATGAAAAATGATTTATTTACCATTTATAAAGTTTACACGATATACATCGTAGTAAAACTACTGTTATAACTTATACCTAAAACATGAAATGGGTAAACCTAGGTCGTTATTAGGTTCACTAGCTCAATATTTTTTATTATCAGTCAGGAAATGTCCACTGCTGGACATAGGCACAGACCGGACACTTCAAACAAATGTCGTGGTATCGGCATACATCGAACGGATGACGTTTGTATAAACGCGCATGTGTAAGTGCGCGTGTCATAGTACCGATCCTTGAGCGGGTCACTTTCTTGCGGGTAGAGGTGAGGTATGGTGGATCGGTGGGAGGCGGTGGATGTAAAAACATAATCACCGCGTTTTTAGCTAATCATTCAAGGACAAAAGTGGTTATTATATAGTTTTATTTATGGCAAGTCAGACGAATATGCAAGTCACAACGCACCTGTATAGCTGCATGTTTGTCTCCTCGTTGTTCATATATGAGCAGTAGATTGGCAGTGAGTTTGAGCGCGGCATGCACGCACACCGCGCGCGCACGCATCAGCCCGCCGCCCACGCCTGCGCACTGCAGCAGTGGTGACACAGACTCGCGCATAACACTCTCCTCACTGGAATGACGATGACGATTTAGTTAAAAAGAGCTAATTATTTTAAAACGAAAGACTACTAAGAGCTCAAATGCAATCGCGCATAATTACGACGCCTGCAAATCGAATCTGGAATTCGGCGGCCGTTACCACATAACAAACAATTTTCAGCGTCCCATACTTTTCGTATTCGTTATCTTGCAGGTTTCCGCAACTCGACGTCAGCTGCGCCTATTTTCGGTGATGGGGCTCCATCAGAAAGCCCAACAGCTTATTTGCGTTGTTGGAGGCCTCTGGGAGCGACCTCGGTGTTCCGAGGTATTTTGCCCGTAGTTCTGCTACCCCTCCGCACTCCAGCGGAACGTAAACTTCTATCTCCTCTGCCTCCATGTATATGTCCCATACTTTGTAGCCACCAATATCCGCCTCGTCAATATAGAATACCCTACCAGTTTCTGGTTGGAGTCTTCGATCCTTCGACATTTTAGAACTAGATCACCGCGTCCACCACATCGTCACGAAACATCACGTGAGATCGTAATCAAACTATAACATATTTTAACAAAAACACAAACTATATGACAGTTTCTTATTATTATATATTTTTTATTGTATATGATTGTCGTACCGGCAGTATTCAGCTAGCACGTATGCGGCTGCGTACAGCACCTCCCTGGAGGCGGGCCCAGGCGGCGCGGCGGCCGCGCGGGCGCACAGCGACGAGCACTCCCGCGCTGCGAACGAACGCACGTCCGACACCCGGGCACCCACCTCCGTCAGCTGAGACGCTATGATACACCCTTGACACAGATACAAAAAAATTATCTTTCAAATCTTCTTTAATGTTACAATGAACTATGAATTTACTACCCTTTCGGGAAAACGTTCTGCAGTGAAACTAACGTTATAGGTACATATATCCTTTCAGCCCGCGACGCGCAAATTTTAACATCGCGCTCTCTTCTAGGGTTAAAATAATTTGTATAATACAATACGTCTATAGTTTTATTGTATAATGTTTTGTACGCACCATGTTTAGCACTGGTCTCCATTTCAGTGAGCTCTGCCAGCACGGTGACGTACCACTCGAAGTCGACAACGTGCTGGTAGTTGTTCTGTGAGCAAATCTCGATCATCCTCGTCAGCAGCTCGTCCCGGTACAGGGTTCCTTCAGCACGCTCCATGTGAACCATCAGCTTCTTTACTATCTCCATGAGGTTCTTCTTTGATACCTTTAACACGACACAGCACAATAAAGCAACGTCGACTGTTATTCAGAATAGCATAGTACATACATCAAAAGGTTAATTTATCATTCATACAGCTTAATTTTAGTTCAGTAGTAGTTTAGTTTCAAATATCACAATCAAATATTATTATTTTCCAATTTTATAAACAGTAGCAATTTTTTTTTACAATATATTGTAGTCCATGATTCTATGTTAGCGTTAAAACATTAATACACGTTACAATTTATAGTAGTCACTGGATGTAAGTGACTCGGGGCTGGTCAATGGGACATGGAGGAGGCCTATGTCCAGCAGTGGACGTTTTCTGGCTGATGATGATGACAATTTACAAAGACCGACTACTACTACTTTCGGCCGGTGGTCGAGACCAACCGAATTGTACTTTGTTAATGCTGTTATATCTTACCATTCCATACAAGAGCCCTAGGGCTCTCAGCCGGATGGACTCGTCCTTATCGTCTAAACATGCGAGCACCAAATCCTTGTGCGCCTGCACAGACTTCGGGTGGGACTTGAGTATCCGCGACATCGCAAGCAGGCCCAAGTATTTTACTGAAAACAATACCGTGTGTCCTTATACAATTGTGATATCTTAATTATTTATACTTGTTTTTTTTTAATTATTCACAATGTCCTTCCACTTGGCTTTAAAAGGCTACATAGATAATCCTCCAGTTTATGCTATTTTTTCATTACCGAAAATACATTTTGCAGGCAATTTGGTGATCGCATTAAAGTTTTGATACGTAGGTAGATGCTGCTGCTCATCTCTAAAAATTTTCTTTTGTCGCCTTTTACGATATCCACGGGATGACATGGGGAGATCCTATTCTTAATCCCAGGCACCGTGTACCGATAGCTATCCCCAAGCATCGAACCCACGACCATGGGATCATCGGTCCAACTGTGTAGTAACTAGGCTACGGAGGGATAGATACCACGAAATTACGGAAGATGAAAAATATTCTAATCTATTAAGTGTTCTTACTGAAAACATATACCACATTTTTAGCGATATGTGCGCCGGTTTTGTATATACTCTGCTTCAGGCGCAGTTTGCTGGTTCAATTTCATTCATCCGAAAGCATTATTATTAAATGGCAAAACGTTCGCTCCGGATTGGGAGAGATTCAGGAGACGCAGGTTGGAATCCCGCTCGAGACAATTTATTTTTACTGTTTTCAAAAAGCGACATATCGCTTCGTTAAACTCACAGTTTTGATCGCTATCCTCGATGAGTATCCTTAGTTTCTGCACGCAGAGTTGCACCGAGGCCGCGTGCCCGGGCATACCGCTGCTTATGCTTATAAGCACTGCTATCACTGTGTTGATGCACTCATACAACAGCGACATGGCGGACGTGCTGTACACATTAACATCATCAAACAATATAACGATTACTCTTGATTTAAATAAAATACACTCACGATGCTATTGAATATTTCATGCATCTGTATTTATAAAAAAATCATAACCGATCCATAGATAAAAATACAGTTCAAATGTATCATCATCATCAGCCGGGAAACGTCCACTGCTGGACATAGGCCTCCCTCATGGTACGCCGCATCGACCGGTCCCGAGCCACCTGCATCCAGCGACTCCCCGCGACTCTAACCAGGTCGTCGGTCCATCTAGTAGGGGGACGGCCTGGTAGACGTTTCCCGGTACGTGGTCGCCACTCGAAAACCTTTACTCCCCACCGGTTATCGTGTATACACGTATAAATAGACCAATTTTAATGTAATTGGGCAATTAATTTTTTACTAAGTTATTTTTTAATTTGGGGGGACATTAAATAAAGAAATATGGATATCTCCAAAGTATCATTATTCTTCTGAATACAACGCGGACGAAGTGGACGGAAAAAGCTAGTTGATAATATTTTTCATTTTATATGTCACCAAAGTTGCTCAACACAAGATTACAAATATACTCATAAAAGATTCAAATATCGAAATCATCGAAATAATGTAAATAAAAATTAACCAGTTGGATAATACATTCAATTGCACCCAGTTTTCAATCATTGATAGTCCAGATAACGTAAATATGTAAATGTTATTAAGGTCGACTTTCATCTGTGCTTGTACATAATATCATATACTCGTATTACGTTAGAACTAGAAATATTAAATACATACAATAAGTGGTGGATAAAGCGCTCAGCTGTTGCAGCAGCACTTGTGACATCGCCTTCAATATCCAGGCAATTAGCTCCCAAAACATTTAATACACACAAGCTAGTAGGTAAAGTTAAATAAATAATGATAATATACAAGGAAGCGTCTCTAAGAGAAGAATACTGAGTGCTATAAGTGCGCTAGCTAGTAGACTGAAATAAAACAAAGAAGAAGCAGTGAAGACAGCTTGCTGATGCAGACATCTACAAAGTTATCCAATACCAGAGTACAAAATCCCATATATTTAGCCAATAATTTTGTACGCAAAATAAGGCTTAACTCCCTTCACCCCATAGAGACCAATTTACATTGAGAGCTTGAACATCAATCGTATAGAACCGACTCACCTATGAATTAAATTAGTTAATGGTTCTATCAGTTTCTTGCCAAGTCGGGGCTCTAATGGGGTTAAGGCACCAAACTGCAACAAACACAATGACAACTACATAATACTAGCTCAGGTACAATCGCTAGATGACTTCTATGTTTTAATTTTCATAGACTGTAATAGCTCTATAACCAAATTCAACACATTGCCGTACCCCATCATGTTTTACGTAAATAAACGCATGTAGTTTCAATTATTTAGCAGCAAAAATAATACAAAATGTGAGATGTGCCAATCAATCGTGTGTCTGTTCATATGGAACTTCCTTTTTCATTTACATGCTTATTTAACAGTATTGTTATGTAGATAGTGATAAACAGTCACAAAACAGTAGTTTTAAAAAACATGTGGCTCTAGGTAAGGTGCCACATTTATTGTATGCAGATAAGTGACATGAGAAATAAAGATATGTATATTACAAAACAATCAGAAAATTAATAGGGTCTTTAAAGTATATTTAGGATATTACAAGGATTGAAATTGTCACTTTTATTTATAGTAAAAGAAATGTATTTTAGACCTATAAGAGAAAGATACTAGAATATCAAATACCTTGTGACCAGTTTAATCTCTACCACACATTATGATATAATCTGTGGAGGATAGCAGTATCTAAATTGCTAAGGTACTATGTGAATCTCTTTTTTTTCTTACACCGATTATTATCATTCTTCAAAATTACTTACAGAGCATTTAGCACACAATTATCTTTCCTTATCACATAACTTGCTCACGCACACTTTTTTTTAATTTAACGTATTTTGTTATTAATGCAGCTATTTTACGCTTCTTAAATGAAACCAATTGAGATATCTGCATACTTGCACAATTATAATTTGAAATAAATATTAAAAATGTGTTTTAAATTAAGGTGCAAAGACTCTGAATCGTCCTTTGTTTCCGAAACACTAATCTTGTTGCAATAGTACTGTAATTTAAATGTGTTCACTGTCGTATAATTTAATGGTGAAGTGTGGTGGATGAGTATAGCGGCTGGCAAACGCTTTGTTTATTCTCTATGTGTACCTGCAAATTAGATCTATCAGGCTCTGAGTTATTTTTCTCCCAATATCTGGCTCATACTGTGTCATTAAACCAAACTGTGGAGAATTCACAATTCATGTAAAAAATTCACACAGATAAATTTTTCATTGGCATGCTTTTATAGCAAAGGCAAATTTGCAAATCATTGTTTTTCAAATATATTTTTTTTACAGAGTATAGATCAACGCTTGGCCACTTATTGGACTTTGATTAACACAATGTTGTGACCACGTTAATTATATTATTTAGAAATTATATACAATCAATTGCATTTGCTATACCTGTAGCATTATGAAAAGAAAGACTAAAATATGGTATGTTTCAAGAATTGTATATTTTAAATATCAATCTTCGATTAAACCTTAATCTGATTCATATTTTGATAGTTTTTGTGTCATTGTGACTATCAGTAAGAAAAATAAACCTTACCAATTTGATGATCTTGATAAGCATCCAATTGTTTGTAGAAGTTGTCATTAGTTTAAAGAACACTGGAGCCAGTGAGAGGTAGTTCTTCGGATTCTTTCTAGCCAATTCACATACAACATTTACAGCTGCTGATTGTACACCTTAAATAAAACAGAAGATTTATTTACTGGTAAAATGGTAGAATCATTTTAGTCTTCTTTCTGTACACTTTAATCTTTACTATACACACTTTAGTTTACACTAAAAAAAGTAAAATGACATGCATATCACAGTTTGATTGACAATCTGCAAACCAGGTTCAATCCATCACTGGAATACCTATAGGTACTGAGTTTGGTTGGTGTTAGGGCATGTCTATATGCCCACCCGCCTGCTGACAAAGGCAAGAGTTGATAGATCTGCTGTGTTCCGATAATGAAAAATAACACAGCCAGTGTGCATCATAAACTTAAGGCTTATGAGCAAGTTTAGCACCAGATTGTATAAGAGCTGTTTATAGCAAAAAACATATTCAGTCAGTCAGCCAAATGAGGAAGTATCATTCTATGCCAAAATACTTTTTCTGGTCTTACCAGGGTCTGGATCTTCTAATTTCTCTTTCAGTTTAGGGAATGCTGGCCTGAGAGCTTCAGGATACCTCAGAAATACCTTGTACATCATTAAAACTGCTTTCATTCTTAGATATGGCTTGGTTGAGCTCATCTGTAAGATTTTATATATCATCAGTAAATAAATACAAAACATACACAGAAAAGAGTGATAGTGAGAGTAAAATTAATTCAAATTCACATCAGTTGACATTATTGACAAATTTTGATCTATTTAAAATTAATAAATGGTGCATAATATTTAATCCAATATTACTGACTATAAATTTTATATATTATTATACATATTTAGCTTTTAGTGCTCCCAAAAGATGTTTCAAATCTGGCATGCACTGTACACTATTTCATAAAACTACTAATATCCAATGCAAATTATTAACGGTATTTCCCTTTTCATATTTAAGTTGAAGCCTTACCAATGTCATGATATCATTTGCTAGATCTCTGGCTAAGTCATGAGATATAAAACAACTCAATCCACTCAGAGCCAGCCCCGCTTCATACTGATTCTGAGCATTGAGATCCTTTCTGATCATATTTGTGGTTAGCATCAGCAACTCAGAGTCTGCATGGAATGACTGACTAGCAGCTAGGTATCCAATCCTTTTGTATGTGAACTTATTGGAACTCATTACTTCTATTATATTGAATATCGCCCAAGATATATCATATCCTAGCATTTGTAGCTGTAAAAAAAAATACAAAATAAATAATTTAATATAACTTTGAAAATCACTAGGTCCCTAAAATCATCTGGTTTCTAAGTAACTTTCCTGATATAAGTTTTTTTCAACTGACATCAAAATAGGAAGAGGTTCTCAATTCGATGCGTATGTTTTTTGTATGTGTGTTACGCGATAACTCTGCTAATAGAGAACCGATTTTTATAATTCTTTTTATTTGGTTTGTAGAGCATACTTTAGAGGTTGTCCCATATAAATTTTATCGAATTTGATTGATCAATCTTAGAGAAAAGCAACAAAAACTATTTTAAGGCAATTGAAGTCAGTTCTTAGTTCTTTTTGAACACATTAATTATTTTAATTTGTTAGTCAGGATTTTTTGTACACCTGGAGAAACAAACAAAAACACAATAGGGAACAAAATGGTTTACATCAAAGTGCAGCAACCTCCGGGCTAGAAGACTCAGAATGAGTTTAGGTAAAATGTGACATAATATGCATGTTTGCTTATTTTAACATGAGGATATGAAGGATTTGAAAAAAATTTATTTTAAAAATTTCTACATACATACTAACAAGTAGATGATTTGTTTCCTGTAAATGGAAACTAGGAAGCAATGACTAGTATAGTTTTATAGTTTTGTGCAAGTTTGTGATTTGTACGACTAATTAGTACTAATTTTAAATCTAATTGATTGCCTATTTTATTTCAAAAGCTTCCTTATTTTATACAGAAAACATTTAAAACTGCCAGTAGACTAAGACTAAGAACACTCAGAAAGAGTTATTACTTTCTTAGTGATCCCATTTTACTCTTCTTATATGATAAAAATAAATATATAAACACGTTTTATTTTATATAATATACACTGTGACAATTATTAAAAAGAAAAGACCGAACGACAAATAAATAAAATACATATGAAACTTTAGCCAGTTTGATTCCTACAATGTTATTCAAAATGGGAATTAATTTCTATCATAAAATGTATTAAATGTAATTTCTAGTCATTCTTATGATTTTTCTGGCTTCATCATATCAGATACAAAATAATTTGTATTACAGGAAATGCATTCTTTTCCCAAATTCAATGTGTTCATATTATAGATTTTGGGCATCCCAATCGAAAGCAGCTCTATAAAGCCCGTTTTATAATCCTGATTGATGATAACATTTTCATACAAATATTCATAAAAGCTTATTAAATTCCTATAAGTATTTTTGGCATGCTATATAACTATATTATATAGTTCCTTTTGTATATATTTTTTCTGTTTTGTGTTATGTAAATATTTTCTGTGTACAATAAACTGTTTAAATAAATAAAAAATATTAATTTACGAAGTAAATTAGTCACCGCATCACAGCGTGTATACTCACGTAAGTCAGCTTAGCGACGGCATTTGCTTTCACTGCGATGTTGTCCTGGCGTAATTCCACTTTTATTTCTTCCATACATTGCGCTATGTACTTTGCCTGAAATTCCCAAAAGCTTGTTAATACATTTATGAGTAATTTATGAAAATAAGTTTAAAAAACGTAAATACCTCGTTATCTTTGTTATTTCTGATCCCTCGAACTAAATCGGTGAGATTTTTATCAAACATTCTTTCTAAGTTTCCCTTCACTTTTTTCAGTGCCATGTTTTCGGAATGTTATTAAATCACTAGAAATAAACTGGTAAAACAATCTAAATTACGGGGACATGGCAATTCACTACACTGGGAAATCGAAGATCGAAGAAATTCGGAATTGAATATGTCAGTCAAAAACTCAAAATGAAATGTCAATTTTTTGGTGCAATGTGGCAAATGCCTTGCCACTTATGAAAATGTTTCTACTATTCTAGGCTCGCTTCCTTGTGTTTTATATTAATTTTTTATTTATATATTAATTAAATTTAGAATTCCCTATAAAAGCACTAACGCATTCTAAAAAGGACATTTAAAATGCGTTAGTACTTTTATAAGGAATTCTAAATTTCCTTTTATTTTCCCCTGAGATTAGTAATCTTCTATAACACAGACTAATATGGTCTTTATATTTGTGTAAACTGTGAACAGTATATACAGTATAGTATACTATAAGATTATTAGTCATAAATATATATTCACTTGGCAACTAACGAAATATATAGCTTTTGCTTTATTTCGTTCTAAACTATGAATTAACAGTATAAAGTCTTCTTTTAAATAAACGACTCCAAGGAGAGACATAAAGAAATAAGTTCTTCATTCATAGATAGATGGCATCGTCGAAAACGCCCCACCACGTAGTGATTAAATATTCTTAGCGCCCCACGGAAGAGTCGGAGATGGATGTAGTCTACTTTTTATCCGGATTCAACAAGCAGTTCCCGTGGAATAATTTCTGAAGTCCACGCAGATGCAGGCACGGGCTAGCATTAGTAATATCATTCTATTTTCCAAACTTAATTAGCCTGATTTAGAATAACAAAGAATCGATCGTCAATCCCTGTTCAATGATTACGTATGATACGTTAGATGTCGCTGTATGCAGTAGCTTTTTTTTGACAGCTAACATATTCTTTCTTGACAACCCTATTCTCAAATCGGTTATATTCTCTTAGTTTTATGTTGTTTAATAATGTACATAGTGATTACTTTGTGGTTATTTTTATTTTTACTCTTTAGCCCGGTATACGTTTTCTTCTCTGTTGTTTGGTTATATTTACTTTGGTTGTTTTTTTGAATTAGAACTTTGAATTATAAAAACACATATAGCGGTGAAGCTAAATAAAACCGTTTAAAACTTGCTTTAGAGATTATACTCAGTGCTTTTGTATTAGAAGAAAATGATCATTTTTCTTAGTGATTTACAGAAAGATCACTTGGCCCTGTTACATCAACATTCTGCACAGGGTAAGCGACTCACATGAACAACGATGTTTAATTTGTCCGAGATACTACTTACATACAATGAGATGCAATAAAAAGGTTGGGGTACATAAAAGGGGGCGCTTTTTTCTCATTGCCTCGTTTTGTACACTCTTACCTAAAGACATTTAAATCTCTTTGCTCTAACTCTAATTTTAACAAACACTAGTTTTTGTTTAGATCAGGAACCCAAAAAACCTGGTTCTTGAATATACCTCATTGCACAAATAAATTGTCATATGATTAAATAAATAAAATCCCCTTCAGTGATTAGACACTTGGTGGATGTTACTCTCATCAGTCATTACACTTATCCATACTAATACATTAGACTAGCTGTGATGTCATCCGCATGCACTTTGGAAAGTATCCCCCGGGAGCTAAGTGCTTGATAGGATACAAAGCTTGTCCTTGAAGGTCTAGGATTTTTTCCAGCGCTTATAAAATTTCACACGGCCACTGGTGTACAATTGATTACCAAAATATGTATCCTCCTTTGTACCATGTTACTTAATTGACATTTCCATCAACACAATGCATAGGAACAAGAAATGGTGTTTGTGACATGGTACAAAAATGATTATGAGTGAGTGAAAAATGAGTGTATCTACAAGATTGGTACAGCTGACTCTGAAAGAAAATAATTGTTTTGAATATTTTGAATCAGGGATTTGCCATAATCACCACAGTTAGCAGGTGGATTGTTGAACATGTATAAATAAAATATGTTGCTTACATAGGTAGCTGCACCTGTTATTGTATATGTATATCTACTTATGATAAATGTATAAAAGAGGTGTATTCCTTTTTCCTTCCTTTCCTTCTTTTTCACTCCTTTTTATAGCTCTGCTGTAAAACTCTGTTTTAGGGAGTGCATTTTAGACAAATTATTAATATTTCATTAATCCTGTTTTCAGTGTTGGTGGATTTTTGTAAGCTAGCTATCGACTATTTGAACAATGGAAGAAACTGTAAAAAGTACAGTATAGCCGCAGGTGAGATATTGTCTGTTCTTGTATGGTACTTAATAGTTATTATTTTTCCTAACATGTCAGAAAAGCTTGTAGCGCAATATTTTTGAAGGATATATATATATATCCTGCAATGGACCTTTTGTCTAAGAACTTTCTATTAGTAAGTAATTCAGGGTCTATCAAGGCTAATTTTAAAATAACGGCCAAGTTGGACTGGCGCACCGAGGGCTGTGTACATAATATATATAGTTAAAATATGGAAAATCATAAATAATATGCCCCAAACAATCCTCTAACGAATGCGCCTAAATACCGTGTTACTAATACTTTAAAACGCACGTCTAAAAATATCGTTTGTTGTATGGGACCCCCTTAAATATTTATTTTATTCTGCTTTTTAGTATTTGTTGTTATAGCGGCAACATTAATACATAATCTGTGAAAATTTCAACTATCTATCATGGTTCATGAGATACAGCCTGGTGACAGACCGTCGACAGGCAGTAGAATCTTAGTAATAAGTTCTCATTGGTTACTCTTTGGGTACGAAACCCTGAAAATTTACTAACATTCCTTAGTATATTAATTTGTTTTTAACCAAGGTGTCAAGACAAGATTTACTTGCACATCTAGCTATATGCCTTCCTTTATGTCGCTGGTCTTAAGAAAATAAAAAATTAATTTTTAAAATTTTCAGATAAACTAAATGTAGACATGTCTCAAATACAAAATTTAGTGGAAGCATTGGCGTATCTCGTAGTAGAAGGATCTAAATACAATGTAAGTTTTGTAAAACAATGCTTGACATTTATTGAATAGTTATAACATAATTTATTTGCATAGACATACAGCATATTTGGTGTTATATGTATAAAAGTTGCTGTTCATATACCTAGCCTGCATATAGGCATGCCAACATTATATAAGCTATTTTATAAATATGATTTTCTATAAATTCAGAAGTCATATTACTTTGAAATCAAACAAAGATTGAGAAAAGCTGTACAAAATGTATCATTCAAATTTTTTTGTTTATCATTCAGCTATCAGATGCGGACTTTAAGTCTTCACTAGCTCTGGGAGGTTTTCCTGTAGACCACCAGGAGGTACTGTTGAAGCTGTATAACAATAAGAAAACAGAACTGTCAAGTGCTCTGTGTCTACTACGACAGAAAGATCCCAGCTACCAGGACTTCACATGGCGGTTTGAAATTCAGGCAAGTTTTAAAAGCAAGATCTTTGCCTTAGCTTAGACTGTTTATTCAAAAAATGGCTTATGTGGTCTAGGAATGGATCCACAGGTTTTGGATTTTGTTCATGGGGTATATTTGACTGAAATTACATTCTGGTGTTAGTTGTATTTTTAATATTAGATAAAGACCCTTTACTCCGTTTTACTATGTCATCTTTTAGACATAAGTTTTCTGTTGTTTGCCTACTGAATTTTCACCTCATTCACGTATACTGCACTCTTGGAATGTCGTTTGGTAATTACATTCCGTGATAGTAAAGCCTTAAAACTACTATTTCCCAACAGGTAGCTTCCCGATCATCTGACTACGAAGTTAAGCCAATGGTTGCAATGGATTTCATACTGATGACACCAAAGAGTTTTTCATCATCTGAAAGAGATAGACATACTATTAATGAACGTAAATGCATATCGCCTATTAATGTTAATACATATATTCAGGATGCTAAAGCAGCCAGCCATTGCTTAAATGTTATAAATCATGTATTGGTGCAATGTGACATTCCTAATTTAATTTATTTGACATCTAAACTAGAACAAGCCTTGAAAGAGTCGAAAAGTCTACATGTTCGTAATATTAGCAGAGTATTGTAAGAAGTGATGAAACGGATTGTTCTTCAGTTTGCATAAAAGCGAGATTTAATTTATTCAAAGACGGTTCGAATCAATATCTTCATGAGATAAACTTTTGTGTGCTTCATGTCAGCAGCATAAATACCTGCACTTACCATGTCATATTAACTTTGACATGACATTTCTTCTGAAACGCTCAATAATATTAATTCGGAATGAATATGACAAGGTACAAAGTAGCGTAGATATTTATAGTCCTGACCTGACTGCGAGGTTTTATGGAAGTGGTGCGTACACGTAATTCTTAAGTAGGTATGTTGTTTTAGTATATTATAAGATAATATGAACATTCATAAATGATGGATTTTCGGAAGTAATTAAACAGAAAAAGATATTGACCGTAACCGGCCGAATATTTAGACCGGATACCGGATCGTTTTCGGATATCCGTTTCATCTCTAATTGAAAGTTATTATTAATATTGTAAAATGTTATTATGCATATTTATATTATGAAATGCCTGTCTGTATACTGTATTACTACGAATAATGCATTTATATTATGTAAGTAGGTACACATATTTAAATAAATGTAATTTATAGTAAAATATATTGCATTATTTTATATTTATTTTTATTAAATTGTTATTATTTAAAATGTCCCTTTAATTTTGAAATTATACACACATATTTTAGTTGGTGGTAGCCCTACCTACCTAGCCATTTTCTATGTCCGCCTGGCTAGCTACCGTCATGTTACCTAAGTCTGCCGCCAAACAGGTGTGTTAACAGCAATGTTGTGTTCCGTTATGAAAGGTAGCCAGATCCAGCATCTCATTAGGTTGAAGCTACTGGGCGCGCAAGCTTACCATCCATCGGCCTTATCGTCACTTACCATCAGGTGAGATGAAGGCCAAGTGCAAAAACCCATTATACATAAAAGATAAAATATGTACTACATTTATGCCAACTACTTTTCCTAAAATATATTTTTCGATCAACAATTTCATGAGTCAAAAAATATGCACAGATCCACTGCAAAATAGATGAGCCTTGCTCAATGCTCACAGACGAATGAAATTTTTTCGTTTAGCTATATATCGTAATCACATTAATTACACGTAAATTTGCAGTCGGTTTGCAGTCTATATAAGTTTATGTTTTGAGTTGTAAGCCTCTGTTCTTTACTGATATTTTTTTATTATTATTAAAGATAGACCAATATAGTATAGTGTGTGTAGTTATAGTGTATAAATTATAATTTAGCACTATTGTAGATTAACTGTTTGTAACAGGGGGACTATTAAAACCAGCACTGCGCAGCGGCACGTCAGTTCTAGCTGTCGCAGCATTTCAGCTGAGAGCCTACCCCTTGTCAGTTAACTATTTTTTAAATACTTTTCTTTTTAAATTGTATGTATTTATTCTGTCTGTATTTGATGGCTGACAATAAATTATTTACTTACAGTCGTAAAAGGCAACTAAGATAAAACATATTTAAGAGTTTG
Source organism: Carcina quercana (assembly GCA_910589575.2). Classification (NCBI taxonomy): domain Eukaryota; kingdom Metazoa; phylum Arthropoda; class Insecta; order Lepidoptera; family Depressariidae; genus Carcina; species Carcina quercana. The sequence continues at coordinate 8,545,363 of OU342429.1, forward strand.
AGAGCAGTATGCATTTTCAATAAGAATATCTTAATGCGATCACCAATCCACCTGTCAATCCTAGTGATTATGACAAATCCCCTGATGAAAAGTTAGATTCAGTGGTCTGTGGGGGAGGCTCATGTTCAACAGTGGACTTATGCAGCATATTATGTAAATATTTTTATTTTATTGCCTCTATGGCCTAGTAGCTACACAGTTGAATGCACAATCCGGAGGTCGTGGGTTCGACGCCCAGTAAGCTGACATTCGAGTTGTTGATCGTAAGGCAATTTTCTATGTCCGCCTGGCTATTGGATACATATATCTCCATGTTGTCTAAGTTTGCCGGCAAGTTGTTCTCTGGTAATGAGAAATAATACAGCCAGTGCCTAATTTGTTGGAAGCTTCTGAGTCAATACGTTTTCCATCCAATTGCCTTATCGTCACTTACCATCAAATGAGATAAAGGGTAAGTCTCTCTAACTCAAATTAAACAGAGACTTCTAATATTTTTGGAGCGACTTTGTCTGCGTGAATATTTCATTTCATAACACAGTATCATATTATGGCTCTTCACCATGTCATACATTTAATTGCATGCCAAAGTTCATCGCGATCAGTTTAGTGTGAAATTAATAATATATTGGCTATGCTGTGCTATCTCTCTGCTATATTAAGTTTGTTGTTTAGCGGCCACGGAACCGGTTGCTTAAGATTATTCTCTTCAAATAACTTGTGTGACTTGTTTAATTTTATGAACATACCAAATTATCAGTTTTATGTTTCTTCTCATGTCACTTAGCTAGCGACACTAAAATTATATACATAAATACCTCAACTTGAAAATTATGGCTTCAAAGATGATGGTTTAGCCAGTGCGCTATGTAGAGATTAGCTGAAAGTGGAAAACGGCAAAAAAATCACGTTTGTTGTACAGGAGCCCCCTTTAAATATTTGTTTTATTTTAATTATTTATTTTTAAAGAGAATATATAAATAAATATTATGCGAATATTTCAAGCAACTACCTGTTGCCGTTATCAATATCGAGCAAAAACGAGCAAAAATTCGCGCACGGAGAGCTCTGTAGCATTCTCTATAAAAATAGCAAAAAATTGTTGTATTGGAGCCCTCTTAAATATTTATTTTATTCTGCTTTATTTGTTGTTATATTGGCAACAGAAATATAATCTGTGAAAATTTCAACTGTCTATCACGGTTCATACAGACAGATACAACCTGGTGACAGACGGACGGACAGCGAAGTCTTAGTTATTGGGTCCCGTTGGTTACCCTTTGGCTACGGAACCCTAAAAAGGCGCTACCTCTTAATCTGTCTATCTATCTGTCTATAAATGTGAATTCGTGTTAAAAAATTAACTTAAAGCTGTATATAAAGACAAAACAATGCGAAAAAGCTGTGTGGAATTTATTTTCAATAATTATTTACTGTCTGACGACTGATTCGACTGCATAATATGTCCATCTTTCCTAAGAAAACTGCCACTTTAGCCCATTATAATTTATTACAGTTCTTTTTCATATTCAAGTCCTCTATCGATCGATATATTATGTATACAGATGTAATGGTTAAGTTTCGATTATTCCGTAACTATGACAGATATCAAAATCTTTAAACGGATATCATACGAAAGTATGTTACCTAATTAGTAAAATGACATCAATACCTTGAGAAATATTCAAAATTTTGACACTAAACACTCCCATACATTTAGTACGAGATTTTCAGTGGTCTGGTACTGGTATTGCATATTAATACCGTTGTTAAGGGCAAATTTGCATGTATTACATATCAGTGTTTCTACCATGAGTTTACGCAGGCGGTAACGTATGTCGAATACTATTGGAAATGCTGCTCAGTCGAGATGCGGGTGACAAGGACAGAGCGATAGTTCGTTATCCGCTGCGTAAAATCATGGTAGATGCACTGATATCTCACCGATCAACGACACGACACTAAAAATGACCCAATCACAATTTTTGCAGGTGGGTTGGTGATCGCAATCTGATTTCAGTACACAGCTTGACTTTGACTCCGTTCCGACGAATTAGATATTAAAATGATTTACTTATATTCCTACAAACCAAGTTACAAACTAAAGTTCAATTTAATTGATAGATCGAATCCAATCACATTTTCCTCGGATCGAAAATCATGTACTAATTGTACAGTAGCACCGTGTAACTTGTGTTGGTTTATCAGTAAAGGTTATCTGGTATGTTTGAGTTTAATGTAAGTTTAACAATGGCTTGTTGTACTGTCAGAAGGACCGACAACGAATTAAAATGACGTATATGTTGTTATAAAAACTGACTTTGATCTTTTTGATGCCTATTCATTCGAATTGTTGACATTTGTGTGTACTAATCATTGAGTGTCTGGAAAATTGCAAACACTACTAGCGTTTCAAAGTATTTATAGTGAAGAGTTACACATTAGTCACGTTTCCCCCAGCGACAACTATAATTGTGGAATCCTATGTGAAAAGTTTCAATGTGCTATGTCATCGTCAGCGAAGCGAATGAGAGAAGATGCAGTACGAAACATTTCCGTCACAATAATATGAATGAAAATTTTCCTGGCCTTTGTTTCACTGAAAATGAACTCTGTTTTTTAGGGTTCCGTGGTCAAACAAGGAATCCTTATAGTTTCGCTCTGTCCGTCTGTCCGTCAGCGGCTTAGCTCAGAGACTATTACTACTAGAAAGCTTTTGTACGGGTGTACATGTTAATCACGCCGAAAAAGTGGTAGAATAAAATCTTAAAAAATATTTTTTTGGGTGACTTCCATACACGTAGCTTGGGGATGTAATTTTTGTTTGCGTTGCGTCTATCCTTGAAAATCGAAATCGAATTGTGTATCGTTGAATAGGTATTTCAAAAATATTAAGGGGGTATAGACACCACTTTTCGATTTAGGGAAGGAACCGTTTGCGAAATATTACGGTTTAAAGTGATAATTTTTGTTAGAGTCGAGCATCTAAAAGGTTGCTTCAAAAAATCTGAAAAATTCATAGTTTTCATTCATCTATCACGTCTAAAGTGTATTTACAGGTTAACGAGTAATAGTCGACACAACTATAAAATATACTTGGAGTGGTTAAAATGAAAACTTCGTACAAATTTCATTCAAAATTATTTTTTACGAAACCAGTTCAACTACGGAACCCTACACCGCGCGTGGTCCGACACGCAGTTGGATGCTTTTTTACATTTCGGTGAAGGAAAAAATCGTAAGGAAAAATACACACACCTTAGAATAAATTCAAAGGTATACTAATCCACACAGGGCCCGAAATCTGCACTATAATGTAGTTAAATGTTTTATCGATATTTGCCGGTAAAACGGTATATATTGACGTTTTGTAGTTATTCCTTCCTTTACGAATCCAATAGCGACACGTTTAATCGATAAGATTATTTTATACCTATATATACATCATGAATGAGCGGGTTTTCGTGGCCGTATGGTTTCGGCTCTATAATATGATCATTCATATTTTCGCGTTGGTCGGTGTTGCGGAAGTTCAAGACTTGAAAAATAGCAGCAGCATTCTTCTGTGTATCTTCAACAAGCCATATAAAAGAGAATGTACAAAATATCCTTTCGTAGAAAGCTCGTTCGTTGTGTCAATTTATGTTTAGTGCTTCATTGTTCAGCAATTGACTTCCGGGTAACAAAGGAAAAAAGTCCTTTCTCCATTGTTACCCGGAAGTCAACTTCTATTAAAAATGCTGATTTCTTTACAGACTGTAAAGTTTTAACTCAGTGAATAATATACTACACTACTGAGTGTAGTTTCCCGAAAATTTTTAAATTGTAGCGAATTGATTTTGAAGTTAAATGTAGTCTGTCATACTAATGTATAATATCATACTGATATAATCATTGCGAAAGTGTGTTTATTTTTTTGTTATCACTTAGCGTCTCAATGACGCATCACAACCAATATTGATGAAATTTGGCATGCACGTGCCCTCTATTGCATGGAGAAGGATTGCCTTTTCTCCCGGGGATAATATCTGGAGTCTACGTCTACTACTAGATGAAGTCGCGGTCGCGGTACTGGGTATTAAATAAAGCGACAACAATCACAGTATCAATTTCAAAATTATTGTATTTGTTATGAAAATCGTTAAATGATTATCAGCCTATTATTAATTGTTTATGATTATAAAATTATGAAGTGATTAGATCAGGAATTGGTGCAAAAATGAACAGTGTGATAATGATAAGCATGACTGTCAAAAATTCAAGATTCGAGCGTCATCCATGTCAATCAAAGTTTATCGCACATTTTTAGGATATGACTGACTGTATAAGGGAGCACCGGCGAGCTAGCGGTACATTATTGAGTTGGAGTGAGTTGTCGAACGAATTCGACCGATCGACACGCACGAGTCGCACGACACGACCGACCGACAGTCCTCTGGCGGCGTTCGAGCTCTTCGGCCGGTTTTATATACTGCCGCCATTTTACTTAAACTGTGATAAAATAATTATTATTCGGGACTTAATTTAGTACTTAAATTATAACATCACTGTGCTTAAAACTTTCGCTTATAGTAACACCTTTTAAAACAAATATTTACACTGTATTTTTAGTCACAAAGTGACATTTGAGTGAGTGCCGTTCATGCGTTTCTACCAGTTTAGAGCAAAAAGTGATGACTGGCTAGTTTATTATGCAATGTTGTGTATACGCTCACGTGGTTTATAAAAAAAAAACGAATATTTTTTGATAAAAATAAGTCTTCATTATAATATGAGATTGTTTATTCCTCGACGTGCCTGAAGGTTATTTAAGCATTCGACTATCATACAAAAACAAAAGTAAAGTTTACGGTATATTATTAAAAAGTACAATATGGATTCAAAAGTGACATTGAAAGAGACTAATCCCCACGGAAAAGCGAATATCTTCTCAAAACTTTTTTTAGTGTAAGTACAACTTTTGATTTATTCTATTTATGGTTGCACAGTGCGGGCCGACTTCGCTTTGTTTCTGTTTCTTTTTTCCTTATAACTGATTCGTTCGACTGTAACAGTAGAGACTAGTGAATGTACTCAGTAGCCACAAATAGACGAGCTTTTACCAGTAGCCGTATTTCACGGAGGCAAGGAAACTGTAGAGTGTAAACAATCATGTTATTGAAAGACTTTGACGTCTACTTATAGAACCCGTAATCACATTCATATGCAAAACAAATCGTTGCGAGACTCTTTTTTTCTTTTGTTACGGTACTCTTTTCTTTTGGATGGGACTAAAAGTACCTTAAAATAATATAACAAAAGAGTTAAAAGTTCGTGAAACCCCTCACTGTCAAGTAAAGTAAAAAAACAATGGCGAGTAATATAAAGTTATATCACGCACTGGTATACATTTTTCTTCAATTTTTGTTAAATATACATATAACATAATTATAACGTTTTGTATTATTGTTTTACACACAATGATTCCTTGTTTTTAAAATAGTATGTAATTTTAAAATAATCTTAACTTTGATTTCGATTCAAAAAAACTTCTTAAAGTACTAAAGTACAAAATCAAAGTTTTATTTTAAGCCTTAAATATAAAATATCAAAACAAAAAACTACATTCTCAATTAAAAGAGTTTAAAAATAATGTCTCAATCCGAAGAGAATTTACTAAAATTCTATGTACGTATATTTTTCTTAATAAAAATACCTTTGAATGTCTGATAAGTATTATCTAAACCAAATCTAAACAGTGCAAAATATTGAATGTTTGAATATACTTAAATTTTGTTTTATGTTTGATTTTATTTGATATGATAGTGTCAGGCTCTAGACGAATGTGTTTGCAATGTGCAAAACTGTTATCATTATTTTAGTTCGTTATTATTTTAGTTATATTATTATGTTAGTACAAATTCTTGGACGGGCTTTTATGTAATAGCGAAAATGTTGAATCGTTTTTGTCATCGATCGCAAGTTGTTCAATAGCAAATTTTCTCGACGTCTTGTTTTTATAATCGTTCATATTCTAATTCGCATAATTTGTCTGACGTATTTATTTTTAGTTATTTAGTTCCTTAACACTAAATGTATACGGGTAAATAACTCTTTGCTTTTATTACTATAATAACTAAGATAACAAATTGTAAATGGTTCTGTGCGGAATGTTATCGAGAGGTAGCTCCAAGCGTAAATTTCTTTGGTTCCAATTAATTTGGCTGAACCTACCAATATAGAAATCACACAGAAATATATATTTTTTCACTCACTTTGAACGACTTTGGAATATTAAAAATATGACTTTTACGATATAAATAGTTAAATTAAACATAATAACAAATATTATATATAATTCTATTCTTCTAAATATACAATATTATGTAATTCTTTAACAAAATTCATTTACCTTAACTTCTATCTCAGCTAATAAAAAGTTATCTGGCTCTTAGACATATTACCTATGTACATTAGTATTTTAAGAAAGTACTTGTCCAAGCACAGTTCCAATGAAATTTGCCGTAGTAAAAAGTCGCTGCAGATCCCGTCCATTTTGGTGTCAATAGTCACGATTTTTTCACATCTATTAAGAAAAACTATCGCTGACAAAATAGAGAAAACATTTTCGCTATTACATAAAAGTCCGACCAATAACTTGTACTAGTTGAAACAACGAGATCGCGGAAAAATGCAAATACTGAGAGTTTATTCGCGGGAAAAAGATTCAGCGGAAGCCGTCTAACAAATCATTTCAGAGTGAGAAGTCCACTCTGTCACGTGATCAAGGTAGATTTAAAGCCAATGAATAAATCATTCATCAAGTGGTCACCGAAGCTAAATATTCAAATTAGTTTCATAGAATTGTGTTTTTATCCAAAATATGAAAATATGTCATAATATAAGCGCGATTTATTTTTTGGGCACAATTATCCCACGGGAACTACTCGTACTTGTTCGATGAGTCGCGCATGTTGGGCTCCGCGCCGTCATACAACATTTAATAAGTTCTTTTAAAATACTGACACTCCGACGAAAGAATAGCCCAGTTATTCTATGCCAGTATGTGAAATTGACTGTCTCAACAATGCTGATGATGTGTAGTATTGTATAAAGTAGAATGCCCCAAATTAAATTGAGAAATATGCAAGTCATTTCAGTACTCAAGTCGTTGTTAATAAACAGTAGCTACTTTGGAAGACATAGCGGCACGCACTCGGCGTACTTTTCAATTATGTCAATTGAAAGACGCCTAGAGAGAGCCAAACGAAACGTTCTCGGTAAGCGGAACGCGCGGATCTAAGTGGGTGGTAAATTGACGCCGCCGTTGTTGTCGATAGCCAAGCCAAACTCTATTAAATATTCTGTGGAGCATAGACAGGTAAAATAAAACATTCGGTATGGTATCTTGGGCCTTGTAGACAGTTTAATCATTTTTAGGGTTCCGTACCTCAAAAGGTAAGCGTCGGTGGCGCAGTGGATAAGGCGTGGACTCTCAATCTGAGGGTACCGGGTTCGAATCCAGCCGTGTACCTATGAGTTGTTTTTCAATTCAAGTACATTATCCGATTGCTTAACGGTGAAGGAAAACATCGTGAGGAAACCTGCATGTCTTGAACAGGCATGTGAAGTCCGCCGATCCGCACTGGGCCCCCGTGGTGGACTATGGCCCATACACTCTCTGTAGGAGAGTAGGCCTGAGCCCCTCCAGTGGGGACATATAGGCTGTTGATGATGACCTCAAAAGTAACCCTGTGTGACAGGGTGACAATCTGACAAAGTGATCCTATCACTTTGTCGTCCATCTTTCAAGACCATTTTTCTCTGGAACGCGTGTAGGTATCAAGTTGAAATTAAAATCGACTACGCAAATCCGCGACCTCATGAAGCTGTGGAAAATCAAGCTTCTAGGTCGGTTAAAAGATACGGCTGTTCAAGCCGCATTTTTCGACGTAGGATGGAATCAACACCTATTAACACACACTTTAAATTTAGCGTGATGCTAGGTCTTACAGCACAAGTATAGGAATAAATCTGAAAGTATAATTTTTTTATTATATCTCATTAAAATTTGATCCAGCACCTGTCGGTTTATTCTTACCTATTATTTATTATTTTCCAGTATGGTAATTATATTCTGTACGGAACCCTCGGTGAGTGAGTCTGACTCACATGAACTTGGCCGGTAATGTTTTAATACATACGTATAGTTTAAGAATTGAATATATATGTACGAGTAAATAACATATATGAAATAATCACCGCTAAGTCGAAACCGCTGAAAATTGTACGAGTTTTCCTTTTATAACATGGTAAGAAATGATTTTTAAAATTTAAACCCTTTTTTTAAACAAAGGAATGCACGTTTATATAAAAGTTTGTCATTTTTCAAAACAAATTAATGAATATAGTATTTGAGTGTACATTTTCGATTAGAAAGACAAATTACTGATGTACACTAGGTACTGGATAGGTACTAGGCTTCCCACCCTAATACTCCTTAGATCTGCCTCTATGAGATACATGCCGTATTATCAGTAAAAAGTAAAAAGACCTGCCCTAATTGTCTTTTACGCGGCAGATGCCCAGTACGACATGGAACCTAATATCTTGGCAGGAATAATTTGTGGGAAGTATCTGCCCGCGCCCACTGCTTTCCGAGGAGGAGGGGCGTGTCCAATATCTATAACACAAAGCACTCAATCGATGTAGACTAATAACAGACGACGAACAGTCCATGTGGCCTTTGTGTCTATTACATTACTCCGACTGGACTAATTCGTATTCGTTGACCTCATCATCATCAACAGCCTATATATGTCCCCACTGCAGGGGCTCAAGCCTACTCTCCTACAAAGATGGGCTATAGTTCACCACGGGGGCCCAGTGCCGTAGACTTCACACACACTTTTGAATTTCTTCTCAGGAGTTATACAGGAGGTACATAAATTCGTACAGGATCGAACCCATATCTCGACTGTTCAAGGACTGACGCTCTATGACTCAAATGAATGAGGCGTGCGTAACCAATATCAAAAACTCGTGGCGTTGGTTTCTACCCCGACAGCCCGGCAGGATATTCATGTGTGGGTCGTCAGCTTCCTCATAGAGCTATGAGAATTCTACGCATGCCAAATTTTAAAGCAATTTAGGTGCAATCAAACTTTAGCATTCATAATTTAGCAGCAATCATGACTCAGTTACAGCGAGTTGTTTTTAGTGTGTCAGCTGGAGACATGGGTCTCCAGCTGACACATGCCAGGAAGGCAAACCAGTGAGGTTAGGGCTTTAGACTATAGTCAGGCATTTAAAGCACAATTAAAGCAATGAGAGCCAAAAAAATTAACGATCACATTGATAAACTGTTGGATCTACGAACGAAATACCGTGTGTAAGCTGGCGACCCGTGTCACCAGCTTACACATCTGGATCTTCGTAATTATTCAAGTTACGATTATGTATTGTACCTCATATTTTAGAGCAAAATAGAAGCAATAGGCTTCAAAATTTTCGAATCTCTAGTGCTAAAACTGTTTGAGCTACGAGCCGATATGTGTGTGTAAGCTGGTGACATGGGTCGCCAGCTGACACATGTTGTATCTCTGAAACTACATAAGTGAGAACTTCGTTTTAAAGATCAGATGAGACCATACAATAGAAGCGTTCACGAGTCAAAATTTCAAATCTCCTGGCTGTCTAGATTCAAAGTTATAAGCAAAAAACTATTTTCCCGCCAAAAAATTCAAAATAATCGCACGGACGCCGCTGAGCGGGCCGTTGCCGTTCCGTGCGCTACGCTATTACAATAGAGTTTCAACTTAGCCGTCATTGTTTTAAAATTCATTTTAACCTGCACTTTCGTATCGATTCAATTGGTATATTGAGCGTGTTAGACCAGGAGCCGACAGAAATAAGCAATGGTATACTACCGATTAACTTTATAGAGAGATTACGAACGACCTTCACCAAATTTGAGGTCAAGTGATAATATAACCCTTCATCGTTGGTGCATAATTCAAGTCTACTAATTTAACTAATAGGAAGTCAAGATTTAGTTTAGTAATGAATCAACTTATCAGAAATAACAATTTACGGTGTGATATAACATAGTATAAGAGGTATATGTTCAACATATACAGTTTACATCACTATGATCAATAATTGTTGAGCTCGGTATTTAGTATATTTTCAGTAGCAATTATTGAATAAAACATGATATAGATTTCACAAACATTTAATTTTAGTTATTTTCACCGCTCCAGTTCCAGCTAAATGTTTGCCTGTCACAATGTGCGTACTCAGAAGGCGGCTTTTAACTATATTATAACCAAATGGTAGGCTTGTGAACTCAACTTCATCCACGTTTACTTCAGAAATGAACCCACGGGAACTATCGATTGGGATAAAAAGTAGCCTTTGTCCTTTTCTGATCCTTTAACTACTCCTATACCAAAAAAATGTGATGATTCCGACTCTCTGTTACGACGTAACGAATAAATAACGTAATCTTACTATAATAAATCTGTAGAATCGACGTGTCTGTACATTGAACATATTTGACAAAAACTGATTGAGGATGAGGTAAGAAGTGTAACAGAATACAATAACACAATTTAAAAAAAATTTGTCTGTCTGTCTGTCTTTTTGTCTGTCTGTCTGTCTGTTTATCTGAACCGGCTAATCTCCGTAATTACTAAACCAAATTTGATGCGGTTTTCACAATTAAATTAGGCGTAGGTCAAGGCAACATCTAAGCTTTATTTAATCAAAATCGGTTCACGCAATAAAAAGATATCTTCAAAGAACCTAAATCAACTTACCTGTATATGGAGAATCGACGTGTGAATCTGTACTTGTTTACTTCTTTAGAATACAACTATCGCCTTTCAGAAGCACCTTTGTTATGATCAATTAAAAAAAAAAGTAAAAGTAAAAAGTGTTTATTTCTTAAATAACTTTTACAGAGTTTTGCAGGGGCCTTCCAGAAAGTAGTCTTTCGACACTTGTGTTGGAAGTGCACCGCGTCTTCCAGACGGATTTACACAGTATTATTTAAAATCTTAGTTCCTATTTTAAGTTTGCTATGCTCATATGTGTGTGTGTGTGTATGTGTGTGTGTTTGTGTACATTCATATTTATTATGTACATAAACGGTTAATTTTGTGACTAAATAATATATTTAGGCGAACCCTAGATTGGATCTCTTTGTTGTTCTTCGGTCTGTCAAGACCCCTTTTTTAAGGAATGCGTGAATGCATCAAGTTGAAATTGATATCAAATAATCAGGTGTGCAATCCCTTATATCAAAGCCGTGCATGACGCATATTTTTGATTGATCTATAATCCTGAAATTTGGCAAAAAACAAAGTCTTATGGGACAAATATAGGAACCCTCGGTGCGCAAGTCTGACTCGCACATGTCCCGTTTTTGATATTATGAAAATCAGACAAAGCAATGTTAGTCGACTTTTATAATAAAAATATATCAAATCATAAGATTTTTATTCATTTGCAAATCTAAATTTCTGGGTATAAGCAATAATTTTTATTAAAATGTGCCAATATTGTTTGCAATTTCCATGAAAATAGCTATGAATAAAAGTTTAAGAAATACAGCCTATGTCATTTTCCATCCTTTTCCAAACTACCCCTATACAAAAAATCATCATTCTGACTCTACGTTACGTCGATAATAAAGGACAAACAAACAAAATCACTTTTGCATTCATAATATTATTTTATAAATAATATTAGTATGGATTGCTATTGAAAATACACTAAATACCGAGCTCAACAATTATTGATCATAGTGATATAAACTGTATATGTTGAACATATACCTCTTATACTATGTTATATCACACCGTAAATTGTTATTTCTGATAAGTTGATTCATTACTAAACTAAATCTTGACTTCCTATTAGTTAAATTAGTAGACTTGAATTATGCACCAACGATGAAGGGTTATATTATCACTTGATCTCAAATTTGGTGAAGGTCGTTCGTAATCTCTCTATAAAGTTAATCGGTAGTATACCATTGCTTATTTCTGTCGGCTCCTGGTCTAACACGCTCAATATACCAATTGAATCGATACGAAAGTGCAGGTTAAAATGAATTTTAAAACAATGACGGCTAAGTTGAAACTCTATTGTAATAGCGTAGCGCACGGAACGGCAACGGCCCGCTCAGCGGCGTCCGTGCGATTATTTTGAATTTTTTGGCGGGAAAATAGTTTTTTGCTTATAACTTTGAATCTAGACAGCCAGGAGATTTGAAATTTTGACTCGTGAACGCTTCTATTGTATGGTCTCATCTGATCTTTAAAACGAAGTTCTCACTTATGTAGTTTCAGAGATACAACATGTGTCAGCTGGCGACCCATGTCACCAGCTTACACACACATATCGGCTCGTAGCTCAAACAGTTTTAGCACTAGAGATTCGAAAATTTAGAAGCCTATTGCTTCTATTTTGCTCTAAAATATGAGGTACAATACATAATCGTAACTTGAATAATTACGAAGATCCAGATGTGTAAGCTGGTGACACGGGTCGCCAGCTTACACACGGTATTTCGTTCGTAGATCCAACAGTTTATCAATGTGATCGTTAATTTTTTTGGCTCTCATTGCTTTAATTGTGCTTTAAATGCCTGACTATAGTCTAAAGCCCTAACCTCACTGGTTTGCCTTCCTGGCATGTGTCAGCTGGAGACCCATGTCTCCAGCTGACACACTAAAAACAACTCGCTGTAACTGAGTCATGATTGCTGCTAAATTATGAATGCTAAAGTTTGATTGCACCTAAATTGCTTTAAAATTTGGCATGCGTAGAATTCTCATAGCTCTATGAGGAAGCTGACGACCCACACATGGATATTCGTATCCTTGACCTAGAGCCAATAAAACAGATTGTGCTGGCGCCGCTTTGGGCGCCGACTCTGGATTATATGCGGTTTTTAAATAACATCATGTTTTCGAATCCATACTTACAATTACTTATCATTATCAGTTGCATAGGACCACTGCTGAGCATGACATGAGTCTTCGTCGTACATTGCTACGATAAAACTCTGTCCTAAAATAAAGTCTAAATAAGATGTTCTGAATTCCGTGTGAGGAATGCATGTTTTCTTTATTTAAAAACCGATCAATCCTTTGGTTTCATCGCTGATTTGCAGTGGAAATATGTAAAATGAAAATAATAATACATATAGGTACTAAACGGATATGAAGCAGTGATGCATATGCAATCATAAGGGGTTGTAAGTTTCAAGAACACAGCTATTAGGTAAACAGTTTATGTACTCGTATTAACCACTAACAATGTTCGACAAACGGACAATTTGTAATCAGCGAAGCGTAACATAATAGCTTAATCTTTGTCCATAGATTAGTGTCTGTTATGTAATGTCTCATATTTCTAGTATATTTTCCCTTATGACGTCATATTTCTATCTCCGCTGTAATGTGTCGTCATAAAGATACAATAGCCCACATTTTCATAGATATCTTCTATGACCAGTGACTTTTATTTTTTAGACCAACACTTGTTGAAGTTTCCTTTCATTTTTATACCATTATTAAAAGGTAGCTTAATTTTATAAGTTCTCTGTTGATAATACATAAAACGGTTCTCTATCACGACAAGCAATTAAGTTGTCTAGTTAAGTTATTGTAACATAAAGAATGTCTCAGTTACATAAATGTTTTTATTTAGTTAGAAGACAAACGTGTACACAAAGTATTTTTGGAAAATCGTGAAACATGACATATAACTATTCGGATTCTGGTGTTTGTACATTCACGGCATTGTCTGTACGAACGAGTACATTGTTTTCCTGTTTATTGCCTTTTGTCTTGAAGCAAGAAACTATGAACCCGATTAGGTCGTAGAATATTACGAACTGTAATATGAAAATGTATAGACGTATGTAATGTATACTATACGGTTAGGACAGGTCTCAACAGATTATTTACATTATATATAGTACAAAATAACTTTAAAAACACTTTTAAGACCTCGCATTTCGACTCCTTCTCCGATGTAAATAAAACAGGCAAAATTATTTCACTTACACCATACAATTCAAAGTCGATAGCAATTTTTAAGTCAATATGTGACCATAGATTTAGTGCGGGAACACACCTGTCTTTGCTGTTCTGATCTACCCAGATCATCGTGAAACATGACATATAACTATTCGGATTCTGGTGTTTGTACATTCACGGCATTGTCTGTACGAACGAGTACATTGTTTTCCTGTTTATTGCCTTTTGTCTTGAAGCAAGAAACTATGAACCCGATTAGGTCGTAGAATATTACGAACTGTAATATGAAAATGTATAGACGGAGTACAAAATGTGCCGATCGTGACACACCTGTCTACCTGCACCGTTACCAAGCTACCGGCCAGCATCCCCTAAGAACGGCCGGTCAGAAAGAGGCGCGAATTACATACAAACTCCATATATCTGAGAGAGATGTATATATTTGACTCAGTACGCCTGCACTTGTGTAAATCAAGAAAGCCCGTCGACCGGTAAGTGTGACGCGATCAATCGGGATTATTTTCTGGTATAGATCATTCTAGGTAGATCAGAACAGCAAAGACATGTGTGTCCCCGCTCTAACGTACCGTACACATATTCTAAATCTGTGGGTGTGGCAGACGGACAGATTGATTTTGAGGGGTCGTAAAAATATCATTTTTCTTCGGTTAAATACTTGATATTACAACAATGCTATCTCGAGGACAGCAGCAAGGAATAACAGAATCAGAGACAACGATCAATGAAGATTTTATCGATGAAAAAATTAACAAGTGACAATTGCGCAAAATGTACAATCCTTGATTTAGCATGACAAGCCAGGCCTGTTTCACATGTTATCATGACTTCATTATCCTTTCTCATATACGTAATACGAGTAGTTATGTAGAGTATCACCGATCGTTGATATCAAAGCGTCCAATAGAACGTTTGTTTGGTTCCACGTTCAATATGACTAATGAGTATGTAATGAATAATTAAAATAATAATAACTGGTTTCGGACATAGTCGCTCCATATTTTTAAATAATTACATAAATAATTTTGCCATAGTATTTTTTTTTTGATGTTAAGTGATGATGAGGTCAATAATGTTACACGTTATTCTAGAAGGTGCCTATATTCACGCTTCGTTTGAAGATTCCCAAGTTGTAGTTTTAGGGGAACACGGTTTACTGACAAGCGCGGAGTCTCCCGTAGATCGTCATGTTGAACGAGCTTTCCACGAGAGGATTTGTCACAATGACTACACTTCGAGTCAAATATTGAACACATAAGTACCTAGACCCGGTTGCCTATCTCCAGACAGTTTCTATTAGTCGCCTTTTACTGAAAGTAATTTTATACCTGCCTGCGTAGCATGAGGCGCATGAGAGCAGTGAGATATGTCATATTTAAACGTCAAACGTTTATACGATTTGACGGTAAGATATGACAATATCTCATTCTCACTGCTGTCACGTGTATTACGCTGCGTCGGCAGGACTGCACTGCACGGCACGGCGTATACAAAAAATATCTCGGACATTACCTTGAAAACAGTAGTAGTGGTTATGTAATTTTCAATTTATTTATGTCAACTTAACTTTAATGGTTTTGCAGTAGGAATTAGAAACAACTTCAGTGGTACTTAATATAATTGTATGATAAAATGGTACTCTATGTAATTATTCTTGATTAATCGCCGTCGTCGTAGATATGCCATGCGATGAGAATCAACATTCAGGGTCATATCCACAGATCACTGTATATGTCATATCATTTCTGTTACACTATTTGTCAAGTGGCACACAGTCGTAGGTTTTAAAACTTTTTTGTAATTATTTATATTGATCCGTTCCAGTATTATGTTTGAAATATAAAATATTTGAAAACTCTTTGTGACGAACTAACTGGTAGACCTATAAAGTATGAGTTCCTATTTAAAATAAGAGGTCATGTAATTCTAGTTAGAAGGGATGGAAGTCTTTAAACGTCTGCAAATACAAAACTCTAGCATTTGACCTTCATTTTAGGAGAGTAAACATTTGCATTTATTTGTTGTCGCTACGTTTTATGTACGCCGCTGTGACTAGACAGATATAAGGCGCTTGTATGATATAAGTATGACTTTGCAAAAAACGTTTGTCCATGGAAGTTACTCGTACTGATATAGGTATTGGGAACACTCATAACATTACAATCATGACAATTAGTGCCCGTTCGTACTGGTGGCATCGAAAATTACCGTTTGACGAGTACGTTGTACCTTACAATAATGCAGCAATGGATGATGACAAAATAGCCTCGACTCAGCGAGGCGCGCTGATTTTCAGTCGATACAGTCAGCGTTAAGGAGCTTCATTTTAATTTGTTCTAGAAGATTGATATCACGTAATCTTTAGCTATTTAGTCCATGGTACGAGTAGATTGTAAAATAAAGTTGGTAGTTTAATTCGAATTATATTAACAGTCAACATTAGTGCAGATATTATGCAGAATTATTGTACTGTATTTTATTTTATTTATTTTCAAGGACGAAGACATAACACATAGAACAATTAAGTCTCCACTGATACATCTGGGGGCACGGCAGTGCTCACACCAAGTCGAGCAAAAAAGCGTCACGGCCGTACCATCCTTTTCTCGAAGCAATTCAGACCATTTTCGACGGATAAAACTAGAAGACTGAAATTTTCAGTAACCATGCAGGCATTGTATAGACACGGTATATTTCAAATTTCATTCAATTTGAACCAGTATTTTAAGAATTATAACGGGTAAATTTTTTTAATTTTGTCACTCACTGACTCACCGATCATCAAAATTCTAAGACACTTCTAGCAGACCTAGAAGCTTCAAATTTGGAATATAAGTAGTGTTTGGTGTATGAATCAAGGAAAAACTAAAAAATCTAGAAAAGACCGCAAAGAAAATTAAGCCCATACAGCCAAGTCTTCAGTTAAATTTTTCAATATTGGCTTTATTCGTAACGATGTTTTACGGCAGTTATTATTATTGCGTGCGAAGCCGCGGGTTTAAGCTAGTCCCATATAAATATAGGCGCATGGTAGTGCCCCTGCCAAATTGAGCAAAAAATGGGTATTCCCGTCATGAAAACACGTGTAAATTAAATTATTTAATGCAAAAAACGTACCTACGTGCGTATTCGTACTTATTACGAGTGCGTAAGGTTGTAAATTAATTATTATACCACGCGCTGCGATGCTAGCGAGTGAGCGCGGGCCGTTACTACGCGCTGCGCGGTGCTAGCGCGAGGGCGCGGGGCGGGGACAGTGGCGGGGCGCGCGGAAAGGTGAATGTCGCCGAGCGAGCAGCAGCCGCGCTCATACGCGCGAGCGACCCAATGCTGTTCCGATGTGCCCTGAATTCTTACCTATAAGTTTGCGATTTTCATTGATAATTTCGATTGCTATATTAGTTTGACGACTAAAGGCTACTCTCATTGGTTTACTGATATTATTTGCTTACAATTTGGACGTTGTTCGGATAAATAATTTAAATTAAATATTGATACTTTAAGTACCTAAGTATTTATAAATTTCTTATTACCTAATCGTATTTCTGCATAAAAATAACTTTGCAATCTTACTTGTAGGTAGTCGCAATGGATTCAGTAATACTGTATGTGAATGATCAGCCTTGTCCACACTGGGTTGTTCCTATACCTGGTGATGGTTCGTGTTTATTTCATTCTTTGTCATTCTCTATGTATGGGAATATTGAGTCGTCGTATGATATTAGACTTGACAAAATACAAAAAGAAATGAGATCCCATCAAAAACAATACTTGTCAAAAAAACCAAGTCTCGCAACTCAGTTGTTCTGCGGTAAAAAGTTGTGAGATCCATGTAATACCAAGTCGGTTATTAATTTATTCAGTCTCTACTTAAGCGACTTTCTGTCTTAATACGTCCAGTCTCTAAGACCACGATCGTGGTCCATAACAATTGAAAATCAATTGTCTGGAATCTCCGTACTCGAAGCATGAAGTTGTTACGTAATAATTAACAGCATCTTATAGTGACGCATATCAATATTAAAATTCTTTAATGTTTTATATAAATATGTTGAGACTTGGCCATCGCCTGAAAACACGTGTAAATTCAATCGCCTGAAAACACATGTAAATTCAATCGCCTGAAAACACATGTAAATTCAATTATTTAGTGCGATGGCCAAGTCTCAATATATTTATATAAAACATTAAAGAATTTTAATATTGATATGCGTCACTATAAGATGCTGTTAATTATTACGTAACAACTTAATGCTTCGAGTACGGTGATTCCAGACAATTGATTTTCAATTGTTATGGACCACGATCGTGGTCTTAGAGACTGGACGTATTAAGACAGAAAGTCGCTTAAGTAGAGACTGAATAAATTAATAACCGACTTGGTATTACATGGATCTCACAACTTTTTACCGCAGAACAACTGAGTTGCGAGACTTGGTTTTTTTGACAAGTATTGTTTTTGTAAAGTATTCTTTTATTATTAAACGAACTAAAATAAATTTGAATTTTCATTGTGTTGTTTAATAAATCGGTCGAAATCACTTGTATGTAATTATTGTTATGCGAATGAGGTGTATCAATTAAACACATTAAATTTCTTTTAAAACAAAAAATTTCTACTGCCTCCGTGGCGTAACGGCTAAATATTGGATTCACAATCCAGAGGTCCCGGGTTCGATTCCCAGTACCTATCGGTACTCGGTTTGGTTGGTGGTAGGGCATTTTCTATGTCCGCCTGGCTAGCTACCACCTTGCTATCTAAGTTTTCCGCCAAACAGCAGTGTTAATAGCACTTGTGTTCTGGAAGGAAAGGTAGCAGAGCCAGCGCCTAATTAGGTTGCGGCTTCCGGGTGTACACGCTTACCATCCAACGGCCTTATCGTCACTTACCATCAAGTGAGATGAAGGCCGAGTGCAAACCCATCATACTTTAAAAAAATTAACAGAATACAAATGTAGACAACAAGTAGACAGTATGTTTTTAAGCATATGCAAAGCCCGACGTGGGTATTTCATAAACCTTCATGTCATATGTGATTGTAGAATGGAAGCGGCTTCACCCAGGAGCATCAAGTTAACATTGATTGATTGCTTTTTAAAAGTATTTATTTATTATAACACATAAATAATCACCGAGCACCCGACACAGTCAGTCACCAGGTATCAATAGGAAATTTCTTACTTATACATAAAACATATAACAAACAATACTTATTAAGTACACAAATTTTGAAAAATATTGTGTTTCTGACTTCTTGAGGAGTTAGCTTGGAATAGAATTCTCGACTTCCAGTAAGGCTAGGGTTAAGGAAGCGGGGAGTAAAATCACGTTATAATATTTTTTTAAATAACACTGTCAACTTAGGTAAATAACAAATTGAACGAAGGAGCGCCATGATAATAAACCAGACAAGATTTTTAAGATAACATACACATTCACACGGTGTGTTTGATTTACGTATCTATCTATATGATTTTAGGTATGATGTGTCAGTTACGTAGAATATACTATTTTTACTGTCATCATATACATTACGAGTGGCAGTCCACAGCTGGACATATGCCTCCCCCAAAGTGCACCACTGAACTCGGTCCTCCTCGGAATGTCTATTATGCCTTGCAATAACTCGGACGGGACCTTGTTGATTACGGATCTTGAAAAAATAAAAAGCAAATGAAAAGCAATTATCTCTCGGTCAGGGGCTTTCAACGAAAATATAATGTTAACATTGCTACATTGATTGTTTGAGGTTCTAGACATCATCGTCACAGTCGGGAAACGTCCACTGCTGTGCATAGGCCTCCTCAATGGTATATTACATTGACTGGTAAGACTTTCATACAGCTGCTCCCCGCTATCATTATGCAACAAGTCTTATACATCTATGAATATTACTTATTTTATAACATAAATTGTTATGTACATCCATAAATGTAAATTAATAGTCTGAAATAAAATATTTCACCTCTAGTTTTTCATATAAAAATATCTTTACATATTTTACAATGGCGAAGTTTATACTATACATATTTACTCTCTTATATTTACATTTGCTTGTTTTATTTTATAAGACAAAGTAAACTTGAAATTGTAATGTAAATTTAAAATTATTATTTTGTACATTGAAAAGGAATGTCATAACTGAAATTTCACGCATTCTGCTATGAAAGTTTTTGTTACTTGGATGGATGTACCATGAAATTTTCCAATTTATTTTAATACGTCATACATTCCTATAACTATTAAGTTTAAAAATGTACCAACTAGTACCCAGAGAGATTTATCCGAAGAGGGAGACAATTTATCCGAAGTCTGCTTATCAAATTCCAGTCGATTGTTCAGGTATCGTCGTGTCGTGGGATCTCATATGATTTTCGATTGGAAGTTTAGGGAATTGAACGTTAGTGAATTGGGTATTCAGGGAACTGGATGTTAGAAGCCAAAACCTCACAATCTCATCTGATTTTAAGTGACAACGTGAAGTGAGGAACAGGAATAAAAAATATATGTATATTTAAGACACATAAATTGTTCAATCTCGTCCTGATTGAGACGTACATAAGAACCTCAGAACTTTCGACTGGGTGAACTGATTTGGATGATTCTTTTTTAATCTGAAAGCTGGTGATTCCCTTGTGGTCCCATTTCAATGTGGTCCAGTTCTGAGAATAGCATCCATGAGAAGACTATATACATCGTAAAATTGCCTTAATAAAACTTGTTACTGTCACTGCTTTGTCACTTTATGTCGTCAGAGTACTATTGAAAATGACTCTGACAATATTCGACATCTATAAAAGTATGATAATGAATTACTCGTGGTAATTGGAAAGTTTTTTTATCTTATCAATATATCACCAGCAAGGCGTAAAATAACTATGCGCTGCCCGGCCTTAGATTTTTTTTGGTTTCAAGAAATTTTAGAAAAGTCTGTTTCAAATTTAGGTTCGTAGATACATTATAGCTACTAGGGCCTAGAACCTCATGCTTTGTATCGACCGATTGTTCTGATGTGATTATAATGCCTGAATTTCATCAACATTACAAAATATGGGGCAATTCGTAAAATTCATTGCGGTATATTCATATCGGTCTGATATGGTTCTAAGATTTGATGGAAAAGTCTTTATCCAAGGTCGTGCTTATCTACTTGTTATGTTGCTCAACATTATATGTACAATTTTGAATGTATTCTCACCGAATATATTTTTTTAAATGTACAAGATTCAGGGTTTCTAGTACTGAAATACACTGTTTATCGTTGTATGGAACCCAACCAAATTTATATAGCTCATACTCCATCATAACTATGTTTTTATCACTACTTTTTAACTCAAACATGATCATGATCATTATCAGTTTCAGTTTATAGGTCCACAGCTGGATACATCTGTTATAAATCCCCACGTTTACAAATCATAAACATAATCACAACGTTTGTGATCACAGTTAGATGTTGTTGCATACTCGTGTGTAGATGACTGTCTCCTCGAATTTTCCCCATATAGTCGACTTTGACGAAACCCACTGGGAAGGTGATCATGATCAATTGTATCTATTATAAAGCCGCGATTACAAGCATAACTACACACAAATATCAAAGTAACTCTTTCTTTCTGACTGTAGTGGCCTTCTGACGACTAAACAGTTGAAAATGGCAGTCTTGATACAATTTCGTAAAAGTACATTAAAACATACCTATTTATTACAAGACAGACTACTTTTACCCCAATTTATACACGTAAAACATTCCCGTGCGGTAATTTCTAAAGTCTACGCACTCCTATGAGAGTCGTGGGTTGGTCGTGGGTAAAAGCTTGATGTTGGTAATTTCCTGTTCTCTTTCAGATGGAGCTTCGATTTATTCAAGAGAGGCTACAAGAACGAGCTGAGTGTAGAGAGCCTATGGCAAGTACGGAACTGTGATATGTCGGGCCAGTTGGGAGATCGGCTGGAACACAACTGGCAGAGAGAGTTAAATGACGCCAATCGCAGTGGTTCCAAACCCTCGCTCTCTAGAGCCCTAGTGCGGACCTTCTGGTTCGAGTACATGCTTTGCGGGTTCCTCGCTGGCTTAGTGTTCATTGTCGTGTGGTAAGTTCAAAATATGGAACTGAATTCAACTTTTTTCTTGCTCTGGTTGTGTATTTTTAGTATGCTTTTAAATATTTGGCAGCAGTATGTTTTCATCAAAAAAAATTCGAACATAGAAGTTGAAGGCTTTTGTCCAACGCAAAAATGAGTTTAAAAAGTTGTTTTCCGTTTCTAACTCAACTCTACTCACAAATACACATTATTATTTTTAAACGATCGATGTATTTTTATCAGCATTGAGTTCAATATGGAAGATACAATTTTTATCGATGTTACATTACGTAATAGGGTCCGCTTGAGAAAATTCATTTCATCGTCCACTGATAGTGAGATTATTTACAAGAGAGTCGTGCTTTAAAAAATCCGATTCGATATTAGATGTAATCAATTGTGCCTGTAATAAAGTTCCTTTATCAAACGCATAGTTATGTTTGGGTTATATAGATTTTTTCTTCTGATTTCTTAAGAAACTGCTATTTAGAGACGTCGCTCCATTGTAGTTCTGATTCACAAACATAAACTTATATCGTCTACACACTTTTCGCTTTCCAAACTTCAGAGGTAATTAAGCGAGAGCAGATGTGTCAGCTGATAAAATCAGGTGTGGACATTTTCACCCTATTAGTCATTGTCAGTGAGATCGCAAATTAGTTGAGAGGGTATGCTGGTGTCAAAGCGCCCATACAAACGTAGTCCGGTCATATTTTGACTATTAAGCTATGAAAATCTATGAAATTTTCAAGACACAATCTAGAAACAAATATCTGTGTCGGTGGTGAGTCAGATTTTCGTTTAAATATTTACTTCCAGAGTTACATAGCGTCAAAGAATTGTATTTTACGGTAATAAAAAGCCCCAACTTTGAACCTGATTTACAAGAGTATGAATCAATTTAGAACAATTTGGAAAAACCACCGACACTTGAAATTTCATTAGTATACTGTAATAAAAAATGGTTACATAATATACTGTATCCTTCAAATGATCCCTGGACTACGAAACATCCAAATAACGGGTGGATAACTTTGCGTAGTGTATGCTGTCTCACCGTACGCGCTCGGGTAGGATAGGGCTCAGATAGGGACAGCTACAAAACAATCCAAATTTGAACGCAGCCACGTGGTCTTACCAACATAGCCTCTTAACAGACAACGATATTGTGTATTTGTCATGACGAATGAATGAGAATGAAAAGTCAACCGTGATCGGCATGATGTTTAGGTTTGGTGCCACTTTGTATTACTAGTGAAATGTTAAAATGGCAAAAATGTTGCCACTACTAGTCGTGTATATATGTATATGCTATACAATCCGTCATAGGTTGAGCGAGCGTTGTGCGACGTATGAGATTGAGAACTTTTTGACTCCCTATCTGTCCTGCGATATGGCCTGCCCAGTTCGGTCTAAGGATTTCCTCATTACGGATTTTATCACGATTTTATTAATAAATCTATCTATGTCATACTATACTTATAATCTCACCTTTTTGTTCCAGGCCCCTAGTTCCAGTCACACTTGGTTTATTCATAGCATATTTTTCCGGAGAGAAAACTCGAGAGGCTTATAGGGATGCTCACATATACAACTTCTGTATGAACATGTTGAGCGTTTGTATCGCATTAGGAATGAATCATTTAAATTTGACTCAAGGTGCAGTAGGAATGAGGATAAGAATAGCTTGTTGCTCCTTGATTTACAGAAAGGTAAGCACATTTTGAACACAACGAATGGATTCAAAACCGAGTTATTTGATTTAAAATTCAATATTCTGCTATTAATTCGGTTAAAACTAAGCAATAACATCTTATATACGAGTATGTTATGAACGTTGATTTGTACAATTAATATAACCGTATCAGTGTAATTTTACACCACAAGCTAGGCATAGTGGCGTAGCATTAATTGAAATAAGCTTTGCCAAATATATTGAAATCGCTATCTAGAGTCAACGTTTTAAATATATAACATACATAAATTATTACCGTGCGACATTGAGGTTTCTGTGGCAATATTCTGTACACTAAATAAAACATTGATGTAACAAATGTACTGCCATGGTACTATCTAGCTTAGATATTATATATCAAACGTCAAAGCGAATACTCACTTTGTCCTTGTATTAAATTAGACTGTATCTCGTTAATGCTATCTATGGATGTAACTATAAAGTATTTTACCGCCGCAAAGAATATATTTGTATTGGTTTGAGTTATATCACGAATGTCTTCAAATAACTATCCTGCATGAGTACAATGCTGGACATGAGCCTCCCTCATAGACGTAGGCCTAGATGAGGGGATCTGCCATAATCATCACGCTTGGCAGGCAGGTTGGTGATCGAAGTAAGATGTTGAATAGATTTCCCTTTGTCGCCTTTTATGACACCCACGAGATTATATGAAGTGACTAAAGGCCCAAAATTAAATTTACGTTTACCAGGTCATGTTACATTATCCTGGTCACGGCACTATTTGCCCATGTGTTATTTATCTATTACCTTGTAAACATGAAGAGTTGCAAATATTTTATAAGTATTGTTATTATTTTTGGAACTTTTTGAGACTTGAATTAATGTTTCTAAACATATAAATTTAACTTTGATTTCAGATTTTGAAGTTTGACCGCACAAGTCTCAGCAAGACCGCGCCGGGTCAAGTGATAAACATAATGTCAAACGACGTGAACCGTTTCGACACGGTCACTCAGTTCCTGCACTATCTATGGGTGATGCCCATTGTGGTGCCAATCGTATCTTATCTGTTATGGCAGAGGATAGCGTGGGCGACCCTCGCCTCACTTTTGATCATTTTCCTGCAAACTGTATTGGTTCAACGTAAGTAAAACATATATACATACATAGTACACCTGTAGTAGAACACCAGAGGAAGAACCAATGTATAAATCAGAAACTTGTTTGGGAGTTCTAAATCTGCTACTTCTTCCTTTGGGGCAGCGTGCGCTCGAATTATTACACAACTTAACTCCATCCTTCCCATGTTTTATATTCAGTTAAACGTGCAGAGTTCCGCTTTTATTTAGTTAATATTCGACTTTTACTTACAAAGCTGTCCACGGGAAACACTGAAGCCGGTAGGGAATTTCACTCCTTAGCTGTTGTACGCTTAATAAATAAAGATCCGAAACGCTTCGTTCGAAATGGTAGAACGTCCACTAAGTAGGGGTGGTTTAAAGACGGTAAGTCGGTATAGTTTCTCGTGGTAATAGAATTGGTATATTGTGACAACCGGAATGGATTCGTCATGCACTGTCGGTGTGTTAAAGAATGGGGTGAATGAAACTGTTAGCCTACCTTACTAATACGAGATTAACACAAGTATGTACATCAATGTTGTTACCTTAACATTGTAACTCACTGCTACATACTTCCAATTGGCTTTTTAGAATAAAAATGCTATGAGGAAAATCTTTCGTCAGTACTCGATAAATCACTGTGTAAATAAGTCTACATACTTAAAACAAACCGTTAGTCATGACATGAATGTCTTTGTTACCTTTACAAACGTATAATTAGCTTCATACAAAATCAGGGCAATCTATTTCTATACGTCATGTCTTTATAAGGTATTCCCTAAAATGTATTTCATCACCTAGGTAATTAGTGACGAACTTTCTAGCTTTATAACACGGAAATATGTTTTTCAAGAATTCTTCAATCGGTTTGTTGATGTCGTCACCCCGTTACAGGAATATTATCAAGGTGCTTGACATGCAGACGCGCAGGCGGCGGCACGCTAGCTCACTTTGTTTGTTTATTTTTAGTATACCTGAGCAAACGTCAAGGAACTCTTCGAGGGAAAATAGCGAAACGCACCGATGAAAGGGTGAAGGTGATGAGCGAACTCGTCAACGGAGTTCAAGTCATCAAAATGTATGCCTGGGAGAAGCCGTTTGAGAAACTCGTAGACAAACTAAGAAAGTAAGCAACTTTTGTTGGTGCTGTTAAATAATAAAAGAGCGATTATTTTTATCTCTAGGGCTTATTTTTATTGGTATTGCCGTTTCTTGGCGACTCTCAGACTAGAGTACCAATCATTGTCTACGCATTGAGCAATTGGAATAATCCGTTTGCAAAATGGTAACCCACTTTTAGGCTGGTGCGTAGTCTACACAAACTAAATCTTGTAAATCATGAAATAAAAATATCCAAATTAATCCTTACTGATAGTATAAATGCGAAATGAGTTTGTTTGTTTGTTCATTCAGGTCGTATTGAGAGGTTCAAAATGACTTGATTTTGTTATATCCTTCATTCAACTATTGAAGAGTCGAAAAAGTTCACATGATACATTTTAATTAAAAAAAGAAGTCCACGCATATAAAGGCGCCTACAAACTACTGGTATAGTTAGATAGGCTCTTCTGGAGGATTCTGGAGGATAGGATTCTGAGAAGCGCAAAATACTTTTCCCATACCCATTCCGATTTGTAACATTAGAATTGATAAATGCTTTATTACGAGTATTATTTTTTCAACCCAATTTCGAGAGACAGTCACCATAAATTTTTCCGTGCCAGTATTCCGCAAATTAAATCGAGTTTTTCTTCCAAATTAGCTCTTTTAAATTTTTTGTCATATCTTGTTCCTCTTTGAGACGATATTGTCATCCCTGACTAACCGTATCTTATTTATAGATTGGAAGTGAACTTCGTGATGCGTACGAACATGATTAAAGGCTTCTCGGCGGCGTTGTCCGTGTTCACGGAGCGGTTCATACTGTTTGCCGGCGTTGTAACATTCGTGTTACTGGGCGGCGACATACGAGCGGAGATCACGTTCTCTATGGTGCAATACTTCAACCTGCTGCAATTGGCTTGCAATATATTCTTCCCGTTAGCGTTGTCCATGCTCGCTGAAACACGGATTACTGTGAAACGGTTGGAGGTGGGTACATGATTTCAAAGCAGGATAATTTGCTCGATAGTGATTTTGGAGAAAATCGTTACATTATAAAAACTCGCAGAAGACGTCAGGCATGTGATACTACAAATCTATTCAACGACAATCTTCACAGACACCTACTCCCACTATCCCACTCCCGATTTGATGATGCAGATTTCTAAGACTCCCACGCATGTACAACCGAGGATGGCCTACTAGTGTAAAATAAATAAATACTGACGCTTTGATTGCTGGTTTCAGGAGCTACTTTCTCTAGGAGAACTCGAATCAGCGAAAGCTCTTGAAGCCAAGTCGAACCTGACAAATGGGACTGGAGTCATATTAAACACATTAGAGAAGCAGAAAGAGGTGGAGAAGGAGAGACCGAAGCACACTGGTCTTGTGTTGGCTGGTGTGAGTGCGAGCTGGCAGCCCAACCCCATTGTCGAGACGTTGAGGAATATCACGCTCCACGCACATCCGGGAGAGTTTGTAGGCATCGTTGGACAAGTCGGGTCAGGAAAGGTACGTTAAAATACATTTAAATTAAAATGTAATAATCAATCATACGTCTTCATTTGTAAAATGTCAAAAACATCTTTTTGACTTCTGTTGAAAGATGTCTAAAAAATCAAACCCCAATTTCCAAAGTTTTTTATATTTATAATCATAATAATGTAATTTCAATTTTTGTATGTTTTGTAATCCTAGGTCCTTCGCTAGCTCGGTTTCCAATATGAGAACTCGCGCCAAACAACAACTTTGCCGCCTTGCATAACAAATAACTATTTCATTGAATTAATTAATTATATACTCACATATCGATTTTGACAGAGTTCAAACGGGAAGCACACTCCGCCAAAATATAGGACAAAGGACATATTTAAGTTGAATAATCAAAGTATCTAATCGTAATCAATATAATCGTATTTCAGTTCTCCACCAGACACTTTGCTTTTAATGACTTGTCGTAATTGTTTATATTCGTCAAATTACTGTAAATCCGATTTATCTTTACTTATATTATCTACCACTGTGTGATACCAATCACTGCACACCTTTCGTAAAATTCAACGATAATCTGTTACGTTATTTTATTACATATACGTGCGCAAAAAACAATCTAAGATACCATATCAAATAAAATATTATATCTCTAGAAATCTACCATAGAATGACATATCATATATGATAAATTACGTCAGAATGATCAAGTGTTAGCGACGAATTTATTATTTAGTCATCTCAATCGATCATATTTGTGGAAAGTCGAGTATCTTATCTAAGATTTTATTGTATATTCATTCAAATGTATGTAAGAATAGTTAGTTATCTTTGACACATCGGGATGTACCGTTTTCTCCAGGAAGGATAAATATATTAGCGCGCTTGGGCGGGCGTCATAGTAAAATATTTTTTGCGTCCAAGACACACTTTTTCCAGGACCAAGAACCGATAATTAGATCTTATTTTATAACTTGAAAATGAAATTGTCAAACTTTTATTTTATTTTTGGCTTTTTTGGAGCAATCTTTTTCATACTTCCCTACCCTGCCTCCGCAATGCAAATGAAATTGTGTGTAGAACAATAACTGCAGCTTTATAAAACACAAAACAAATGAACGTAAGGTTTTGATTTGAAATGAGCTTGGTTCGCAGTATGTACGTCATTAACTACAGCGTTGATAGCACTATTGTTTTCCACTAAGAAAAGATAAATTAGTCAGTGCCTCATTAAATTGAGCACGCTTGCCTTTCGTCACCGACCCATTGTACATTTATCGAGTTCCGTACCTCAAAAGGAAAAAAGGAACCCTTATAGGATGACTTTGTTTTCGTATGTCATGACCATTGTCGCCAGAAACTCGTGGAGGTATACAGTTGGAATTATGTCAAATATTCAAGTCTGCAATCCCTTGGAGCTTTGAAAAATTGCAGCTGTTAATGACCCATATTTTGACGCTTTCCCTTGCGTAACGGAATCAAAACCTATAGGGCACTTCCCATTGACCTAAAATCCTTCACATTTTACACCTAAAAAAATTAATTATTAATAAGGAGGTCGTCAAATTTACATAATATTCGACAGTCCAGAGGTTGACAATTTCATCATATTATTTTTATACAAAAGCCACCAAGGTTAGGATTGAGACGAATTAAATAACACGTCGTTTATTAAAATTAATCCAATCGATTATATAATATAAAGTATATAATAAAGTACGCCACACATTTTCATATCGACCTAACGGGAATTAAATCGAGACAAGGATCGATGTAAAGGGAAAAATTCATACATGTAGGTAAAATGAACCTTGCTAACGCGCAATATAATTGATATTTGTTTCCAGTCGTCATTGCTTCAAGTAATCCTGGGCGAATTGAATCCGTCTCAAGGCACGTTGTCGCTGGGTGGAGCTCGTATCTCGTACGCATGCCAGGAGCCGTGGCTGTTCGTAGCGTCCGTCAGACAAAACATCCTGTTCGGACTGCCCTATGATCGCTCGCGGTACAAGAAGGTAACGTATTGATATTTACATCCAATAAATTAAACCTAATGTTAGATTCACAATCATTAGGTGCCGGGTTCGCGGGGGTAACTATTCTTAATGGGTTTGGTTGGTGGTAGGGCATTTTCTATGACCGCCTGGCTAGCTACCACCATGTTGCCTAAGTCTGCCGCCAAACAGCAGTGTTGTATTTCAGTATGAAAGGTAGCAGAGCCAGCGCCTCTTATCAGGTGATATGAATGTCAAGTGCAAACCCATTATGTATTAAAACCCCACAGATTTAGTGCTGTGTGCTGGTGGAGTTTAGAATAGGGTCACTCCATGTCATCATGTATTAAAAGGCGACTAAGGGAAGAAATAGAGGCCAAGCAGCAGCAGCATTGCAATTATAACCTCTTATTCTTTAATATAAATTAAGTTATACGACATATTTACTGTGTTTTTATCGTTTATTGGAATCCGTGCTTTTAATTACAATTTGTATATACTATTTTACAATAAAAGACAGTTAATGATGTATGTTTGAACCTTGAATCCTAGAAGTCACGTCA
Source organism: Carcina quercana (assembly GCA_910589575.2). Taxonomy (NCBI): domain Eukaryota; kingdom Metazoa; phylum Arthropoda; class Insecta; order Lepidoptera; family Depressariidae; genus Carcina; species Carcina quercana. Next base: position 8,575,466 of record OU342429.1, read on the forward strand.
GCGATAACATAAAAAGAAATATGTGGACCTTATTCAGCCGACCTTTTCCAGACATCCTTGCGCTTCCATCTGCTTTATTTATTATTAAAATTATTATTATTATACTGATATCTTTACAATATTCGCGCATTTGTGTACATAACACAAATAACACGAGCCAGTTATGTTTCGCTGAAAAGATAAAGACAAACAGATATTTAGTTTCGTCTACTTGCCTCAATCCGTAATCTTCATGATTGTGATGTGATACGAGTAGCAATGAGATAATGTCGTGCTACTTTTGGGGACGTAAACGTGTATTGGGCCATCACGTCACTGGACCGACGACCTGGTTTGGGGAGAGGGAAGCCGTTTACTATAATTTTTTGGGAATTATTATTATTTGTTACTCAGGCGGGCAGCTGATGCAGCTGATATTGCCTGCATCCAGCTTTTCTGCATTTCAATTACTCTTGTTGAGTTTGTTTTTCCCCGTCCAGTCTATTTTTAAATGAGTTGACATTTTGCGCGGCAACTACTCTTCGTTTGAAAGTTTATCCCACTTCTTAACTATTCTGTTAGTAAGGAATTGTTTTGTGACGGAGTCGTTTTCAACTTAAGGTGGCGTCCTCTCAAACGGGCATTGCTATCATGTATGAACATCTTGTCAAAATTCTGTATGTCATAATGCCCTTTTAAAATCTTGAAAGTCTCTCTCCTTTCTTCCAATCTTTTGTATTAAATTAAATACAACACATCACATTATTTTCTGATGGAAGTCATTTACAAGGAGAAACTACTATCTACCATGTGAATCACTTCCTATATCTTTGAACTCCCATAACCTTTAGTCTTTTGACACGTCGATTTTAAATAACGAATAATTGTAATAAAGAGTAATTGAATTGAGTTTTGTTATATAGCGGCGATGAATTGAAATTCATTAAAGACAAAAAAACATTCTTACAAACACAGCCTCACGGCTCACGAATGTATTTGCAGACGTCAGTCGATATTGATCTTTGTTCCCTATGAAACTAGACATATCATCAGCCAACATATGCGTGAGCCGTGAGTTTGTACCGTGTTGTAGGAAATTGAGGTTTGCCCTTAGTGAATTTCAACCTGACCGTTGCGTTTTGTCCAATACGTAGCTTATAGCTAAATAAAACTCTAATTAACAGTGGATTAGCTTCTATACGATATAACATATACCTACCATCGTCGACCAAATCATCATTTTACATCAGGTAAGATTTTGGTAGATGTAATGCGTCTCAATTCCTTCGATAGTAGTTTGTCTCGCTTGATCGCTCGGCTCAGGCGGAACGTGACACTTTTTCGTGCGTGCAACCACTTCATCATCACGTTCATCGATTTATAAGACGTTATCATGTCAAAAATTACAATGTATTTTCTTCTGTGCAGGTGGTGACAGCATGCGCCTTAATACGAGACTTTGAGCAGCTTCCAATGGGAGATGCGACTTTAGTAGGTGAACGTGGCATCAGTCTCAGTGGTGGACAACGCGCCCGCATTGGATTGGCTCGTGCCTGTTATCGACAGGTAAGGTCATGATATGTCGGACAAGTAGCTTGGTGGAAATACAGACAAACGAGTTCTTATACAGAAACCACCGACAAGTTGACTAACTGACAATACTCGGACAGTGAAATACATATATAAGACCTCAATCAAACCGAAAACAACAACAGAAAAAATCTGATTCTATTCAATTTATATGAGTTGCGTTCAAATAAATGGAACTTGAAATTTGCCAAAACAAACAAAAAACTGCCTTGTTTTGGGGTGAGTAGGTCAAAACATTTTGTCTTGACTTCGCTCAACTACTCACCCCAACTCCTACGCAGGATAGTGTTCTGTGTTTTATAGAGGTACATAATTCTAATCTGGGCAGGTCAAGGTTGATACTGTTTATCTTTGAACTACATGCTGAGACAAATATTCGCGCTCAATAGCGAATTAATAATAACAGTAATAATAATAATTGTAATTTTAAAGTTGTTTTTCTTCTTATTACCTACAGGAAATAGTTCTCTAAAAGCGCTCTAAGGCTCCAGAAATATATCAGATAAATATTACAAAGACAAAAATGATTTTTTATATGTTGGTTTGTCTTTCCTTCACGTCGTAACAAAGAGTCACAATAACTTTATTTTTTGTAATATAGATATACTTTTAATACGATCGAACAATTAGTTCCTGTTGGATAATTACTAAAGTCCACGTGGACGTAGTCACGAGCAAATATAGTAAGTAAGTATTATAAAAAGAAAAAGATAAGAGCCGATATAAATCTTAATAATCGCGTACCCACACGAGACAATCTATTGCCGTGATCGTAATATGATGTCTCGCGTTATTATTCATTAAATTTAGCTGGCACTTATTTGTAAAAAAGAATTCCGTTATGGTCTAAAATAATGCATGCACAAGATATTTTCTGGTAATAAATTGTAAAGTATCAAACAGTACCGAATTCAAATTACAATATATACCCTTTAAATTAGAATATATCGTTTCATAGTCATAATACATTACATTTAGCATTTTCCTGTAATGATACTCAGGTACAGTCAGCGTCATATGTATCTACGCAACTTTGTGCCATGTTATCATCATCAGCCGGGAAACGTCTACTGCTGGATAGATGTGTGGGTCGTCAGCTTCCTCATAGAGCTATGAGAATTCTACGCATGCCAAATTTTAAGGCAATTTAGGAGCAATCAAACTTTAGCATTCATAATTTAGCAGCAACCATGACTCAGTTACAGCGAGTTGTTTTTAGTGTGTCAGCTGGAGACATGGGTCTCCAGCTGACACATGCCAGGAAGGCAAACCAGTGAGGTTAGGGCTTTAGACTATAGTCAGGCATTTAAAGCACAATTTCAGCAATGAGAGCCAAAAAAATTAACGATCACATTGATAAACTGTTGGATCTACGAACGAAATACCGTGTGTAAGCTGGCGACCCGTGTCACCAGCTTACACATCTGGATCTTCGTAATTATTCAAGTTACGATTATGTATTGTACCTCATATTTTAGAGCAAAATAGCAGCGCCAGGCTTCAAAATTTTCGAATCTCTAGTGCTAAAACTGTTTGAGCTACGAGCCGATATGTGTGTGTAAGCTGGTGACATGGGTCGCCAGCTGACACATGTTGTATCTCTGAAACTACATAAGTGAGAACTTCGTTTTAAAGATCAGATGAGACCATACAATAGGAGCGTTCACGAGTCAAAATTTCAAATCTCCTGGCTGTCTAGATTCAAAGTTATAAGCAAAAAACTATTTTCCCGCCAAAAAATTCAAAATAATCGCACGGACGCCGCTGAGCGGGCCGTTGCCGTTCCGTGCGCTACGCTATTACAATAGAGTTTCAACTTAGCCGTCATTGTTTTAAAATTCATTTTAACCTGCACTTTCGTATCGATTCAATTGGTATATTGAGCGTGTTAGACCAGGAGCCGACAGAAATAAGCAATGGTATACTACCGATTAACTTTATAGAGAGACTACGAACGACCTTCACCAAATTTGAGGTCAAGTGATAATATAACCCTTCATCGTTGGTGCATAATTCAAGTCTACTAATTTAACTAATAGGAAGTCAAGATTTAGTTTAGTAATGAATCAACTTATCAGAAATAACAATTTACGGTGTGATATAACATAGTATAAGAGGTATATGTTCAACATATACAGTTTATATCACTATGATCAATAATTGTTGAGCTCGGTATTTAGTATATTTTCAATACGAGTAGCAATCCATACTAATATTATTTATAAAATATAATATATACAATAAAAAGATATGAACCTACAGGGTACTTCCCGTTGACCTATAAACCGGAACTTTGACAAGAAGCAAGGTACAATCATAGGAATAAATCTGAAAACCAGGATATTAAATTACAATACAAGTAAATGCGTTCAAAAAGAACTGGAAACCGACTTCAATTGCCCTAAAAGTCTGCTTTTATTAAGGCAAATTTAAGATTTATATTGTTTTCTCATGGATGGTCTGAACTGAACCAAATTGGGACCTCACGGGGAGCACCACCTTTCAAATGAAAAATAATCATCCAAATCGGTTCACCCAGTCTAAAGTTATGAGGTAACAAACATTTAAAAAAATATACCCGTTGAATTGAGAACCTCCTCCTTTTTTTAAGTCGGTTAAAATAGCCTTTTTGTTTATTAGCACTTTGCTAGCTATGGTTTTAAGTACCTTAGATTGGCGACATCCCTTTAGGTGGTTTGATTATATTCTTAGAAGCACCATATATTCTGAAAGCAATAAAAATAGTGCTTAAACAAACCTAAAAGCACTTACCTATTTCTATAAAAAATATCGTACGTTTTTATAATTAGGATGACACTGAAAACTGATAAGCCTTTCAAATTTATCATTCAGGTGCTCACAATAGAATTACAAGATGAACCGAATTACCTGTGCAATTACCTTGAGTTATCGATTCGTAATAAACTGACAAATGTCGGCCATTTTAAACTTCTCGACTAATCAACGGGCACTATTGGCAAAAATGACATAAAATTTGTCAGTTTATTACGAATTGTATTTATATGAAACACAGCTCTGGTTACGGTGTACAAAAAAGGGGGCGCGGAAGAAGAAAAAGAAAAACTTACGCGCAATAGTCAGAGAGTACGAGTCGTTCACTCTGCAATAGTTCCGTCTTAGCGCCCCCTTTTGTTAACTCTCTAATGAATACAAATATAGTCGGATAAAAAAAAACAAAATAACATACCTGCACCAGACATAGATAAGACACGATATCTTATCGCATTAGATTCAAAATTGACCATTGCACTGCACTCTACGCTGTATGTAAACACACCACCTTTGGAACGCGGGCGCACTGTGCACGCGCCCGGCACGCGCTGTTGTCGTGTTACCGAGTCTCGTGTATAGGAGCTTCAAACTATGGGAACTAGCCTCTAACATGCCGCCGCCGCCGCATGGACAACACTTAGTACGAGAGCCCACGACCAAAACCATGTATCTTAGCAATACGGTCGAAACTGTATAAAATCGTCAAATTATATGATTCTGAACCCGACTAGGTGGATAATAACATCAAGAAGTGTAGCAACTGCGTGGGAGGCCATTTCTGCTGTGTCAAAAAAAAGGTGACACAACTGACTTCTGAAAAACCTGTTTTCGGTATCTTACAGCTATCATCCAACTACAGTCCAAAAATCAGTCAGATTGCTATGATACGGGCCGGTAAAAAATATTAACATTTTGTTGAAAATTAGCCGGGTCAAACGCTACGCGAAAAATTTCTGATACTGGTATTTTCGAGTTCACGATAATCGAATCGATCAATTTGATGCGGTTGAGGCCATATTGCTATGGGACAAAAATTTTGGTCGTGGGCTCTCTTACTAACTGGAATACGCATCTCCCCGCACCAACCCAACCTCTCCCCAACTTCCCCGTGACGCTTTGCCGTATTGGTTGATAAATCGTGTTACTTCGGGATCAGTCGTCGTTCGTGGCCTAGTACAAGTAAATATGAGCTTTATTGGCTTCTACACTAATATTATAATCGTATACACTTTTTTGTATACCACTACCGTTTCGTAAAATGTAACAGGATGCTAGAAAGTTGTCCATGCACATCCAGCTATAGTAATATTTTAAATGCGTTAGTGAGGGTTTTTGTCCTTACTTTACTGATTTAATCTAAGAAACATACTACTCTTTGTTTTCTTTTTCGGAGATAAGGAAGGCCTGGATACCTAAGTTAATCTAATTTAGGCTCCAGTCTCTCACATATTTCACAATAATTTTCAACTTTTTAGTTAAATATATATCATCATATGTTTGAAGAATGTAAAGAAAAATAAACTCATGTTTATTTATTTATTACGTTATTTATTCGTTACGTCGTAACAGAGAGTCGGAATCATCACATTTTTTTGGTATAGGAGTAGTTAAAGGATCAGAAAAGGACAAAGGCTACTTTTTATCCCAATCAATAGTTCCCGTGGGTTCATTTCTGAAGTAAACGTGGATGAAGTTGAGTTCACAAGCCTACCATTTGGTTATAATATAGTTAAAAGCCGCCTTCTGAGTACGCACATTGTGACAGGCAAACATTTAGCTGGAACTGGAGCGGTGAAAATAACTAAAATTAAATGTTTGTGAAATCTATATCATGTTTTATTCAATAATTGCTACTGAAAATATACTAAATACCGAGCTCAACAATTATTGATCATAGTGATATAAGCTGTATATGTTGAACATATACCTCTTATACTATGTTATATCACACTGTAAATTGTTATTTCTGATAAGTTGATTCATTACTAAACTAAATCTTGATTTCCTATTAGTTAAATTAGTAGATTTGAATTATGCACCAACGATGAAGGGTTATATTATCACTTGACCTCAAATTTGGTGAAGGTCGTTCGTAATCTCTCTATAAAGTTAATCGGTAGTATACCATTGCTTATTTCTGTCGGCTCCTGGTCTAACACGCTCAATGTACCATACGATATAGATAGATATAGATATAGATAGACTCAATAGATACGAAAGTGCAGGTTAAAATGAATTTTAAAACAATGACGGCTAAGTTGAAACTCTATTGTAATAGCGTAGCGCACGGAACGGCAACGGCCCGCTCAGCGGCGTCCGTGCGATTATTTTGAATTTTTTGGCGGGAAAATAGTTTTTTGCTTATAACTTTGAATCTAGACAGCCAGGAGATTTGAAATTTTGACTCGTGAACGCTCCTATTGTATGGTCTCATCTGATCTTTAAAACGAAGTTCTCACTTATGTAGTTTCAGAGATACAACATGTGTCAGCTGGCGACCCATGTCACCAGCTTACACACACATATCGGCTCGTAGCTCAAACAGTTTTAGCACTAGAGATTCGAAAATTTTGAAGCCTGGCGCTGCTATTTTGCTCTAAAATATGAGGTACAATACATAATCGTAACTTGAATAATTACGAAGATCCAGATGTGTAAGCTGGTGACACGGGTCGCCAGCTTACACACGGTATTTCGTTCGTAGATCCAACAGTTTATCAATGTGATCGTTAATTTTTTTGGCTCTCATTGCTGAAATTGTGCTTTAAATGCCTGACTATAGTCTAAAGCCCTAACTTCACTGGTTTGCCTTCCTGGCATGTGTCAGCTGGAGACCCATGTCTCCAGCTGACACACTAAAAACAACTCGCTGTAACTGAGTCATGGTTGCTGCTAAATTATGAATGCTAAAGTTTGATTGCTCCTAAATTGCCTTAAAATTTGGCATGCGTAGAATTCTCATAGCTCTATGAGGAAGCTGACGACCCACACATGCTGGATAGGCCTCCTCCATGGTTTGCCACATTGACCGGATCTGAGCCACTTGCATCCATCGATTCCCCAAGACCGTAACTAGGTCGTCTATTAAAATATATTTTTTGTAAAATGTATGTACAATTGAATCCATATACGTTTCAGATAGTTGATCACCCAACTATCTGAACGCTTATTTTAGCAATACGTCCAATGAGCTAATTGTTACTATTAATCTTAGAATATCTGGAGACTTGAATAGGACTGAACACTAAGCTTTGTGCACGCGTCTTCTTCCCTATTCCCTACTAAAACTTCAATTATGGAACGCCTAATTTAAAATGTTTTTGATAATGTTTTTATTTGTGTACTTTAAAACAGGCGGACATATATTTGCTGGACGACCCGCTGTCGGCGGTGGACACGCACGTCGGTAAACATCTGGTATCGGAGTGCGTGATGGGACTACTCAGACACTCCACCAGAATCCTGGTCACACATCAGCTGCACCACTTGAGGCTGGCGGACAAAATTGTCATATTGCGCAATGTACGTATGTATATCTTTTAGCTTTCAATCTTATGTTTTTACGTAATTGTAAATTCACATTGGCTTTGAAAGGAGAGGGGGTAGTACGATCACTACTGACTAAAGCTGCCTAATCTCGGATTGTGCCGGAGCTATCGCATTTTAGTGATTTCTTATCACTTCCAGATGACATTACATATAACAAACGAATGTTGTCTGTGCTCTTCAGTAGAAAATTACTTATATTTTTTTCTAGCTTATGCCCGCTACTTCGTCTGCTTGCACTTTAAAAATAATCCCACATGAAATATATGTTCGATAGGGATAAAAGTAGCCTATTTCGGCCCTTCAACTATCCCTGTACCAAAAATTAAGTCATTCTGACCATCTGTTATGACGGGAAGGAATGACAAACAAACTTTCGCGTTTATAATATACATATACACATATATAGCACAGAATTAATATAGTACTTATATTAGTAGGTATTAGTGTTTCTAATAGAACGCAATGTACAGTACTCGCTAGCTATGTTGTCCCCTCTGAAGTTAGCTGCAAAATGCTGCCAAGTATCAATTTATTATTAACGTATAAATGAGAGACAAGGCAAGTTAGCGGGTGTAAAGAAATGCACTAGTGTTTTAGGTCATCTAGGGATAGTTATTATCTAAGATAATACACACACATTCCGTCTGTACATGTGCGAAATTACGGAGAGATAACTTCAGAGGGGCAAACATAGCGTGCGAGAATTGTACTACTCATATCTTCAAAATTTACCAATCGACCACGAGCCACAACGACATATGTTGATCCGGTTTTAAAGCCAAGAACACACATCTTAGTTCTAAATTAACAAAGATTAAATAGTGTACAACACACTTTTATGTTTATATATGTAATTAATTAAGATACAAAAGCTTGTTTAACCAGACTGTTTAATTTACTCATTGTTAGCGAGCTAAGCTTATTTGATCAGGTGGTTAGTCATTGCGCTGTCATCCAGTTTACGGCCGAGCCGAGTAAACTTGATCTCTTGCTCAAACATTATTTAATCATGCTAATAAAAAAAGATTGAAAAAATCCAACTGTTTCCGTAGCTTAGACAGTATCTCTAGTCATTATTGTCAGGCAGATAAGTCCATTGCTGATTCCGGATCTCTGGTCGGATAGGTCCCTATAGCAAGGGAATAATTGCAAAGATCATGTATGTAAAGAAATGATGTGTAAACGGCAATAGAGACACAGTATTCATTTCATTCACGATAACGTCGTGAAGAGTAGAGTTTTAAGGTTATATTGTGGGTCGAGGAGTTGCTAGTAGTAATATGTATTTTGTTCTCTGGTAATAACGTACAGTATCGTAGAGGCACGGGTGTGATGAGGAAGCGACGTCCCATGAACCTCAAGCTATAATGAAGCAATTTCTGGACAAGACATCCCAGTTGACCTGTTACCCCGGAAAGTGTCTTGGCCTGTCCCGCTTGCAATCATCATGGAATGGTATTGTCCCATGTATTGATGTGCCATACACTTCCATTGCGCAATTACAAAGATTGCCAATGTAGGTTTTGTCACGCGACCCATCCATTCCTTTTGCACCATTAATAATAAAATAGTCTGTACTATTTAAAGTTGTTTATTATAAATGTTATTTCATTAAATTGCAGGGCGAGATTGAAACTCAGGGTATATTCGACGAGGTGTCGCGGTCGCCTCTGTTCCAAGAGCTGATGGAGAACGAAGAACAACCCGTGGATGAGAAGCCACCGATACTGCAGAGGCAACGCACTATGTCTATACAGGTGAGTTCTCCATTACTCTGTTATACACCTAATTATATTTTACACCTTTTCCCTTTGACAACCAAAAGCTTTGGTAAAAATAAAACCATTATTAATTTATGGTTAACGTTAAAGTTGGTGAAACCTTGATACGTAATATGTGTGCTTTTAAATAAGGAACAAGAACGACAAATTTCTGCTATATTTTTCATTTAAATTATACTTTATTGCCAATAGACGAAAGAAAAAAATCTCTTCTTCTTCCATGCCATTCTCTACCAATTTGGTGTAGGTCTCGCGTTCCCGCGCTACTTCCATCCAGTTGTTCCCTGCAACTTTATTTACTTCGGCTTTCCAACGCAACTGAGGCAGGCCTCTGGGACGTCTGTCGTCCCAAGGTCTCCATTCTAGAATAGAAAAGACATAGAACAAGTACGTTCCATCAGGTGACTTCTTTTGCTGAGCAATCTTCATAAGCACCATAAGGGTAAAGAAAAAGACAGAGAGAACCCTTTAATCAAATTGGACATGAGCTTCCCTCATAGGTCGACACGACGGACTGTCTATGACTTTCCGTTCGCCAATAGCTTAGTGATAAAAAAATATCGTGTGACTTGTATGCAATCGTACTTCTGTATATTTTTTAGAGGGTTTAAAAGACATGGATTCTTCAGTTTTACATAGATTTTATTTTAATAACACTGTAATGGTTTGTAACGGCGACACACGAATGACCAGCAATCATTTTTGAAATTGATAAAACCAACGTGACAAGATCCTGAAGAGTAGATATGAACCTGTCTACATATTCCGTGACTTGCTCGTTTAGTTTATCTTGTTTCCAATCGAACTAGCGAATTATTTTTTCGTATTTGTGCTTTTGTAGATTACGCCAATCATTGATGTGATCATACCAGAAAAGTAATTTATATAGACAGATTATTCGTTAAATCTTGTTTTATATCAATAGAACTGATTTGGGATCAGTCAAACCGTATATTTATACTATATGTATAAATGCGAAACTGCGTCTTTTTGTCACCGCTTGGCGCATTAACAGCACATCCAATCGTGATGAAACTTGGCCTGCCTGTACTATATCATGGAGAATTTTTGTTGTATTAATTTCTTGCCACATATATGCTATATCTTACGGCTAATATATATACTTGTAATCTACACAATATTGCCAAGCTTTAGTTTTATATACTGCGACACCCCAAAAGGCCACATCGATATGTTTGAGGACGTGTCAATATTTCAACCTCCATCAAAGTAACTATCTAAAAAAGGACATCAGGTTGTGATGTCGCGAAATGAGTATCATTAACATACAACTTCACAGTGAATCACAATTTTCAGTTTTAAATACTTTTTTCCTTTGATTATTGTTCAAAGCGCCATCTATGAACCATTAGCTGCGATATTGTAGCTAACTCTGAAGTTGTACATTAATGATTTTTATTTCGCGGGACTTATAAAAGCCAGCTATTTTATTTTAAAAAATCATGGCAACAGAAATTTTGCTTGGAAGCATTAGGAGAGAGATAACGTTAATACAATCATTTCGTCCCAAAACTAATTTAGACCGTAATATCAGTTTTGGGACATAGGCTATTTTTATCCCGGTCGATTGTTTCTGGTGTGATTATTTCTGAAGTCCAAATCGCGGGCAAACGTGCTAGAAGTAAATAAGGCCATAGTTACATAAACTACCAAACAATTAAGAAAGTAAAATATCGCTCTATATGACCAAGACTTTGGGTATACGAGCCGATGGAAGGTTTTTAAGTATTTTATGTGACTACGGCCTAATGCGGAATCGAAATAACTCATATAAACTGTGATCCCGATAAGAAAGACATTATATTTATCATTATAATTAGTCTTTCTACTTCACTAAACATTTTGATAATATATATCTCTACAGTCTATTCAATTATATAACCGTGTTAATGTAAAAATCAGAGTCACAGAATTGTAATGATGAGAATTGTAGATTAACCTACAAACGAGGTTCAACGCTATCCTATCTTATCATTATCATGATAATACAACACTTGTACATTGTTCTTATAATCTGTAGAGCCTACTTAAAATGTTTGTCTTTCTTGGTTATGCGGAAACAGGACTAGACGGTCGAAATGGTCGAAATAATCATCTTTTAATGCCAAACATGTTTCCAATGTTCATGTAATGATATTTACGATTTTCCTTATATTTAGTTGGATTTTTGAGTTAATCATAGTTTGTCCCTCATCAGAGGCTGTTGAATATGCACCCATGGACTTTCAACCAGGTGTTTACATATGTTAATATTTTTTTCAAATACGCTAACTGCTAAAGTCGAAACTTTTTTAAATTGTTTAATACATTATTTATGATTATAAGGTAAGGAATTATTTATTTAGGTATATCGACTCTCCACTGTTTTAAAACCGGTTAAGTGAGAGCCAAGGGCTACTGATAGCACACAGATTATAGTTATTTACGCGTTTTCCTATTATTGACATATACAACTACATCCATTAACTCTAATTATTTTTATATAGTCGATAAGGTTTGTGCGCACGCGTGTGTGTGTTGTATTAAGGACGTTTTAACAAAATATTATACATGGGAATATATGAAACTAACTGTGTGTTACACTGTAAAAATGTTGTATTGTTTACAGTCAAAAGCGAGTACGGTTACACTGCATGAAGCCGGAGCTGCCGAGGAATTGGATGAACCCGATGAATCCGCCGAGCTCATGGAAAAAGGTAATGTCCTTCTTCTTCTTTAACAAATTAACGCATTTCAATTTTTGATGGATGCAGACTTTTAGCAGTGCTTTCAATTGATTGCTGGTTTTCTAATAATATTGAAAAATTCTGTAATATTACTTTAGTAGTTACGAATGTATAGTGACGTCACAGAACAGCAATCTCGTATAAAATTTGTGTTTCGTCCAGTAAAGTACATGATTAGACTTACAATGAACCACCTTATGTATAACATGATTACTTATGTAAAGATAATACGACAGTGTAAATACACACAAGGCTGTGGCAAATGCAATTTGCACAATATTTCGCAATCGCACATTTTGATATTTTTTTTCTTTTTGCTTGTATGTTACGCAATAACTCCGATAACAATCACGAATTAATTTTGATAATACTTTTTGAGTCAGTGTATCATACTTCAGAGGTGGTCCCATATAAATTTTATCGCAATTAATTTAGCGCTTTTTGAGAAAATCAACAAAAATAAAATATATACCCAGATAATTCTACCTCTATGGGTGAACATTTTAGGGGATGAATGCTTGTAGACTTTTGGGGCATTTGAAGTTGGTTTAAGAAACTTTCTTTTTGAACGCGTTAATTATTATTATTCGAAATATTTATTGTACGAAGTCTTGAAATACATATACAGCATTCAATCCGGGACGAACGCGTAGCCAGATAGACTATTAGACCAAATGAATCACTGCATTGTAACTTGACTTGGTTTCTACTGGACCAGTTTTATTATAAAAAGAATTTTTTATTTTAAATTAACTGCATTCAAAGTCTTAAAAAGCTTCTGCCTATGTCTTGTCTTACCAGAAAGAAAGCATCCTATATTTATATGATACCGATCGAGAGAGTTAATTAATCAATCACTTCCAAGTAACAATGGTCTCTCGATTCCCAGTGGGGATACCTCTCGGTACTCGGTTTGATTAGTGTTATAATTTGGATATAGTCTATGTCCGCCTGGCTAGCTAGCACTATGCTATCTTAGTCTGCCGCCAAACAGCAGTGTTAATAGCACTGTTGTGTTCCGGTATCAGAGCTAGCGCATCATTAGCTTGTGGCACCTGGGCTTAACATTCAACGTCCTTATCGTTACTTACCATCAGGTGAGATGAAGGCCAAGTGCGAATACATCATACATAAAATAGTTTTGCTTGAAATTAACGATATTTCAACATGATAGAAATGATGGTAAGATTGGTATATTTAACAAGTGTGTGTGCGTCAGGTCGTGTGTCTGCATCGGTGTACACGCGGTACTTCGGGGCGGGCGGCGGGTGCTGCTTGATCTTCTGGACCGTGTTCTGGATAGTGATGGCGCAGGTGGTCACCTCCTTCAGCGATCTGTGGCTCACCTACTGGTAGGTTCTTCCTGCAACACTAACGTAATATACGAAACCGTGGATTTACTGTTGGCCGAATAAACAAGCTCGAGATCACTCAGTTGAATTTCTCTACTTGATAAATCCGAAATAAGGGAATCCGTAGACAAAATAAAGCGACTGATATAGCTCGACGAGTCAGTAAGTTCAAGATGCAATGGCCAGGTCACATCTCTCACGAGGCAAGTGGGTCGGGACCGGCCATTGTGTCGCAATAATTGGGAGGGTCATGTCACTTGCCTCGCATCTGTAAATCAGTGAGTTTTGTTTAGAACACAAGTAAATGCGTTCAAAAATAACTGGAATCCGACTTCAATTGCCCTAAATGTCTACTTTTACTAAGGCAAATTTAAGATTTATATCGTTTTCTCATTGATGCCGTTGTCAGAACTGGATTAAATTGAAATAGGGCCACGCGGTAAGCACCTTTCAAATAACAAAAGAATCATCCAAATCGGTTCACCCAGTCAAAAGTTCTGAGGTAACAAATCATTAAAAAAACATACCCGGTGAATTGATAACCTCCTCCTTTTTTTAAGTCTGTTAAAAACCGTATTCACACTCTCTACCCATACTCCTTGAAAATTTTATAGTATTATTTGTCTTGAAATATTCGATTGATTGAATTCCTGCGGAGTATCATTTAAATGGATAATTTTTGCTCTTTACAGGATGAACACAGTAGAAGCAACTTACTCTCTGAATCCTCTAAACAATACGACACTCGGCGATATCAACGGAACATTAGAAGACATTGCGTCAACAATCGCTGAGAATATATCGTCGACCCTAGCTCCAGTGCCGGAATCTCTGGACATTAACGGCTCCTACGTACAGAACCATACGGTCATAGACACGCTCCTGGAGACCGCTCTCACCATGCAAAATATAAAGAGCTCTGAGGAGCAAGAGGACTATTCCTACTTCATTTACATCTGGGCGCTCGGTATTCTGGGATGCATCATCATTACCACTGGAAGGTACATGTTTTTTTAAGGTACAACTATCCCTAAATATATTGGCATATGAACAAACGTCCCTTGCCGAAAATGAAAAAAATGTGGTTTAAAAAGATTTGTAAGAAATTAATTAAGAAAATAATAGTCTAAGATCCGAAGTAAGTTCGTCCTTCACTGTTGTGTCAACCAGATAAAAGTGATATTCTATCGAATTGAATCGGTCATTTCAAAAACCTCATACTTAAGTCACAAAATTCAAATTTTTCAGAAATTTTTATGTTTAATTTAGTATTCGAGTGGTAAAAAATTGAATGTTGTATATATTATAAACTTTTCGCTAGAATTTCTTTTGTTTGGTAGGCACGCCGGCGAAATTAATATTAAAAAAAATATATTTTTTAATATTTAATATAACCTTGACCATTTCTTAGGGGGTTGCCGTATAAAATTATGTTAAGACACTTATTGAATTCGATAAAATATCACTTTTATCTGGTTGACACAACAGTGAAGGACGACCTTACTTCGGATCCTATACTAAAATAACATGAATGGTTATTACACTATTTTCACTATGATTTAGATGTTAGTAAAGAACTGAGTTTAATATTGATGTTTTATCATATTTGTAAAGTACAAACTGATTTTGGCATAAGAGCGGATCTAGGTCTTTGTCGCGGGGGGATATTTAAAAAAATTTATTAGACTCAGTTTTATTTTTACCCGACTGCCGCAGAAGGAGGGTTATGTTTTTCGAGAGTAAGTATGTGTAATTGTATGGCACGCTCTGCGGCCTGAACGGCTCGATGGATTTTAGCTTGAGAGGTGTCATTAGATTCGTATTTACTGTGAGAGCGACACTGGGTTTATCAAAATCATAAAAAGTTTTAAAAAATCATTCATTTGTTTCACATGTTTTTATTGCACCCTCAAAGAACCTATGACTGACATGGTCTTGCACTCCATAGTTTTGCTGCCAGTAAACTCCGTAATTATTGAAAATTTATTTAACTTATTGTAAAACCAAAACCAAACGGTGATTAATAAAATGGGAAAAATAATAAGCAAATATCTTAATAGCTTCGAACATTTTACATAATTCAAATGTTCCTGACTAAACCATTTTTCGGTAATTTGATGATCACTTATCGTTAAGTGAAATTTCATTTATAAAACCAACTGCGTATTTCCCTTCAGATCGTTCCTGTTCCTGTGGGTGTGCATGCGCAGTTCTATCCGTATGCACAACCGCATGTTCAGCAACATTCTATCGGCAACGATGCGCTTCTTCGACACCAACCCTTCAGGACGTATCCTAAACCGATTCTCCAAGGATATGGGCATTGTCGACGAAATACTACCGAGGATATACTTGGACAGTATTCAGGTATGCCGATCTAAAAATAAAAATTATCTTTACCTAGTTTTGAAATATATGTATTTCAATTTAAGATTCCAGTAATTAAACAATTTATATTTATTTAATACATTGTATAGTGATTTAGGTTGATTTAGATTGGATTGGAAGCATCGGTGGCGCAGTGGATAAGGCGCGGACTCTCAATCTGAGGGTTACGGGTTCGAATCCAGCCGTGTACCTAAGAGTTGATTTTCAATTCAACTACTTCTTACTACAAGTATCCGATTGCTTCACTGTGAAGGAAAACATCGTGAGGAAACCTGCATGTCTTGAACAGGCATATGAAGTCCACCAATTCGCACTGGTCCCGCGTGGTAGACTATGGCCCATACACTCTCTGTATGAGGGTAGGCCTGAGCCCCTACAGTGGGGACGTATATAGGCTGTCGATGATGATAGTGATTTAGGTAGGAACTTACCAAATTATTTATCGAAATTGTCACATATTCGACGATATTGTCTTATCAAAAAGTATTGAGATATTGACCGGGAACAAGCGCTATAAGTTTGAGTTATTATTTAATAATTGATAATTTGTCTAAAAATAAAATCAATCCATATACAACCATATACGTGAATATGTATGTATTATTTTGTTTCCCCCTGATGTTCAGTACTTTGTACCGCGTCACAGAATTAATATAGTATTACGTATAGAACGGACGTTCACCGTTCCCCACTGATCCGCGATACCTCACCTCTCCCCGCAAATGGGCGGCTCAGAGATCGGTAGTATGGCACTCACTCACACATGCACGTGTATACAAACGTCAGCAGTTCGATGTATAGGAATAGGAACCGATATCATGACATTTATGAAGTGTTCTCCGGCCTGTGACCGCATGGAGAAAAGTCTTGAGGTGTTTCTTTCTATCTATTTGACAAATTTATTTGATTTACAGATATTCATGGTGATGCTCGGGATATTAGTGATGGTGGCCATAGTGAACCCTCTCATGTTGTTGACGACTGGAGTGTGCGGTATTTTTATGTACCTCTGGTCCTATATCTACCTCAACACGGCGCAGGCCATTAAACGGTATTGTTTATATCTTGAATTAATTGTATTGTCAGGATAAAAAAGAACCTTTGTGTATAAGTAATAAGCTTGCACCCGGTTCCAACTGGGGTACAAGTGAGTTGACTATAGCTGGCATATATACACGTCGCGATAAATAGATCTGTCTCTATTACACGGAGGCTTAACTTATGAGTGTGACAGAAATGGTTAATGTTTCTGAAAACTACGAACGCGACAGCTTTATCTAACTGACCTATACCTCTATTCTCCATTAAAAAAGAGAAAAAGTTTTGCGCTGAATTAAGTCTTTGGATATTTTAATTTGGAAATAAAATGAACCGTCCGTTTTCTGTACATTATGTTAGTTTGACCACCGAAAACGCTCAAGACACTGATTGCCTATTATTTCAAATTCCCGCCCGTCTTTTATGTCACCCATGCAATGATACGGATTTATTATTATTATATGTATATCATAAATTTGACTTGTTACTTGCCGTGTTAATAATAATATTGTCTGTTGTTTAGGATAGAGGGCGTGACGCGTAGCCCGGTGTTCTCGCACGTGTCCGCCACGATGGCGGGCCTGGCCACGGTGCGCGCGTGCGGCGCACAGGAGATGCTCAAGAACAACTTCGACGACAAACAGGACGTGCACACGTCCGCGTGGTCAGTACAACACACAGTTTAGCTATAATAAATACGATATATATATATTTTTCTCACACAATGAAACCTTAATTTGGAATACATACGAGGATGCAAACTTAAATAGCATAAAGTAGGGAACTATGAGAATGAGAAAGTCTCATTTATCGCTCAGAGAACGGATAACCGATGGAGACCGGCTCCGTGGCCTAAAGGCTAAATGTCGGTCTAACAATTCGTAGGTCCCGGGATCGATTCCCAGTGGGGGTACTTATCGGTACTCGGTTTGGTTGGTGGTAGGGCATTTATATGTCCACCTGGCTAGCTAACCACCATGCTACCTTAGCCTGCCGCCAAACAGAAG
Source organism: Carcina quercana (assembly GCA_910589575.2). Classification (NCBI taxonomy): domain Eukaryota; kingdom Metazoa; phylum Arthropoda; class Insecta; order Lepidoptera; family Depressariidae; genus Carcina; species Carcina quercana. Next base: position 8,593,690 of record OU342429.1, read on the forward strand.
TGTTAATAGCACTGTTGTGTTCCGGTATAAAAGGTAGCACAGGCAGCGCCTCGTTTGATTGAGGCTTCTGGGTTTTACGCTTACCATCACTTACCATGATGAAGGACAAGTGCAAAACCCATCATAATTTTTTTAAACATAAGAACCTTATGTTTCCAAATTTAAATTTTTCATTTTCTGTCGCTCCTAAACATCGTCCGCTAGAGCGAGAAGACAGCGTGGCGCGCCGTTTCGATGCTAACGAGCGTGCGTGTTTAATTTGATTGAACATAATTCTAGATGCATTATAGTTCACATAATTTCAATTTTGTTTTATAGTTCTTGTGTATTGTTTGTAGGTACCTGACTCTTGTGACGAACACTACGTTCGGCATCTGGCTGAGCTTGATCTCCGCGTCGTACGTCGCCGTGGCTGCGTACACGTTTCTGCTGCGGGATGACGGTACGATACGTCAGTACGAGTAGTAACTCACAATACGAGTACAAGCTGCGATACTTATTGAGAAATCATAATAGCTCATTAGGTAGCGTCTCAAAGTATCATCGGCATTTCAGACAGTGAATTGATTGTAAATTGTCATAATGGCTTGCTGCATAAGGTTGCTGTTGATCTGTAATTGTTATTTATTGCATAGTTCTGTAAATAGTCCCATCAACTTAAACTATGTTGTTAAAATGTAATTTTTAAATGGTTAAACAACCATTTAAAAATTGTGCATGTCTGTGTAGGTGGAATAACAGTAACTATGCAAATATACTATAATAATCTTTATATTTATATATTTTTGTTTTAAAATCTTTAGCCTATTGGCCGAATGAGGATTTAGGGAAATAAAAATTAGAAAAGCTCCTGGCAAAAATGAAATTTTGACAAAAAACGTATGTCTAGTCAGATAGTTAGTAATTACTAGTGAATAGTGCTTGAGAAAATTATACGAATATACACGTTTTTGTAATAGACAATCTCGCAACTTGTTATCTCAATAGGAGTCGTAACGTAATTCAGCTTTGGACAGGAATATTCTGAAACCCTACTTATATTTCAACAGGTACAACTCAATCGGGAAACGTCGGTCTGGCGCTAAGTCAGAGCTTGATCCTAGTGAGCATGGTTCAGTATGGGGTGAAACAGGCCACCGAGGCGATATCACAGATGATCAGCGTGGAGAGAGTTCAGCAGTTCATGTCGCTGCCTCAGGAGAAGATCGAAGGACCCAAGCCGCCGGCGAGCTGGCCCCAGCGCGCTAGGCTCGTGTTCAAGGACCTTTACTTGCGTTACGATAAAGAATCGGAGCCTGTACTTAAGAACCTCAATATAGTTATTGAAAGTGGGTGGAAGGTAAGCATATCCTTCACAAAATTTATAATTTTTAGCTTTATATAGCCTCTAGTATGTTGACTTCATAAATCATAGCTCATAATTGGTATAGTATTACGCACAGAACGGACGTACATCGCCTACCTCTGATACGCGATACCTCACTTCCCCCACAAGAGACTGGCGCAGAAAATGGCCAATACGTATAGCGCGCATGGACTACTCACACATGCGCGTGTATACAAACGTCATCCGTTCGATGTGTGCCGATATCACGACATTTGTTCCAAGTGTCCGACGTGTGCCCCAGATCCCTTTTTATCCCATTCGGTAGGTACGCGCCTAATTTCACCAACACTGTTTAGTCGTGAAAAAGGCAACAAACAGATACATAGTTTCTAATGTTTGTGTGATTCTGTCTAATATGTTCCTGGGCAAAGTTCAAACTCATTTCTGTGTAATTCTTTCTCAATAGTGTCTTCAGCCATTCGTTGATGGACGTTTCTAATTGGCTGATATCTTAAAAAAAATTAACTGCAAGAAATTGGATGCGATTTGTCACGTGAGCTAACTTAAAATCTGGTGCAGGTTTCACCGTGATACATCTCTGCCTAGAAGCCGAGATTTATAATTAAGAGCAACCTGTGCAGGAGCGGGTCGCTAGTTGAATATATGTCAACAGTGGAGTTGTAGCTATGACTGAGGTGGTTTTATTTAGTGCCATTAAATAATTTGTTTATTGTACAGGTTGGCGTGGTCGGTCGCACCGGCGCCGGCAAATCCTCGCTGATATCAGCTCTGTTCCGCCTCGCGCCCATCGACGGTCACGTGTACATCGACGACGTTGACACCGGGGAGATCGGTCTCAAGGTACGTCACAATACTGATGGTTAAAACAATGTATTGCGGCTTGCACTTGCCGTCATTTCACCTGATAGCGAAGGTCAAAGCGGATCCATTCATCCGGTTAGTGTGGCGTATCGTGTTCTTTGTTCAGCTGTAGACGTTTTCCAACTGATTGTAAATTCGTAGATCTTTTTGACATATTTGATTGGCAGGAGGCCACAATGTTTCTAAAATAATAGCTATAGTATTCGTGTATACGAAAGATTCGACGTGTTGTAATTTTATAGTCGTTAATTAAAATCCCATTAAATTAAAAATTCTTATGACAGCCTAAATAAACACACTGCTATATGGTGCACATGTATATAAAAAATTAATTTCAGGAGCTGAGATCTAAAATATCAATAATCCCTCAAGAACCGGTGCTGTTCTCTGCCAGTTTGCGGTACAACATGGATCCCTTCGACAAGTACACTGACGCCGACATATGGACGGCGTTAGAACAGGTAACACACAATATTTATGTGTTTTACAACTTTTTTTAGTTCGAAAACACGTTGAAATAATTAACGCGTTCAAATAGAATCAGAAACCGACTGCAAATGCCCTAAAAATCTACAGCGTTCATTGCACAATTCCCCTTCGAGGTACAATTATCCGAATTACTGAATCAATTTCGATAAAATTTATAAATATATATATCACCTCTAAAGTATGATCTACCAAACAAAAAAGAATCATCAAAATCGATTCGGGAGTTACCGCGTAACATACGTACAAAAAACAACATACAGTCGAATTGAGAGCCTCCTCCTTTTTTGAAGTCGGTTGGAAACAGGCTGGGTAAAAAAAATATTGAGTTTTTATTATCCGTCTTCATCAACACGATTGATTGTGGCTTTGGCGTGCCACGAAGCAACCGCACTGCTTCCGGTTTCTAATGGGTAAATGTTGGACTAACAACCCGGAGCTTCCGGGTTCGATTCCCAGTGGGGAATGCTTATCGGTATTCTGTTTGGTTGGTGGTAGGGCATTTTTTATGTCGCTCTAACTCTCCTGCGAAACAGCAATGTTAATAGCACTGTTTTGTTCTGTGCGTCTACCATGAGTTTACGTAGTCGATAACGTATGTCGAATACTATCGGAAATGCTGCTCAGTCGAGATGCGCGTGACTAGGACAGAGCGATTGTTAACGATACACGTTATCGACTGCGTAAACTGATGGATGCACTGGTATGAAAGGTAGCAAAACAAAACAGTGCTTAGTATATTAGCTTGAGTCTTCTATGGGAGTGCGTACGCTTAGCATTCAACGGCTTTATCGTCACTTACCATCAGGTGAGATGAATGCAAAGGAAAAAGGTATTTATAATATGTATTTGTACGGACCAGGTGGAGCTGAAACACAGCGTGACCTCGCTGTCGTCGGAGGTGGCGGCGGGAGGGTCCAACTTCAGTGCGGGACAGCGACAGCTGCTGTGTCTGGCGCGCGCAGCACTCGCGCGGAACAAGCTCATCGTGCTAGACGAGGCCACTGCCAACGTCGACCCAAAGTAACTATATTATTCATGTTTTTTTGAAAACTATCAGTATTTGATAGGCAGAATGCACATAGTTTATCAATAATTAATATACTGTTTCTACATTTATGAAACGAACTCAACTTGTGAGATCGAGTGAAGTTGTAAATAACATTTTTTGAATCCTAGAATCATCAATGACTACTAAGGATCAAAACAAACTATATCCGATTGTTTACCATTAAACCAAAACAAATAGGTAATTTCGAATAAAAGTATTTAAGTGGTACTAATATGAAATTCTTCTTGCCCACAGCACTGACGCGTTGATTCAGAAATCCATCAGAAAATACTTCGCGGACTGCACAGTTATAACTGTGGCGCATCGCTTGCACACTGTGGCTGACTCCGACCGTGTGGTTGTCATGGAAGCCGGTCAAATAGTCGAGTGTGGACATCCTCACGAACTACTGCAGATGCCAGAGGGTCAGTTCACAAAGATGGTGAACCAGCTGGGCCCAGCAGCAGAGCAGAGCTTGCGCGAGCTCGCCAGCAATGCCCACGCGCAACATATAAAATACGTCGACGCTGACGACCATTTACAACCATACAATACTGTGATGTAAAGTGAATTTTCAATGTCTAATAAGTGCCTATAAGATGTATTTATTTTTGTTATGAATGTGCAAGACCCCAATGTTACAGATGGAAAATGAAAGTGGAACATCTGTATACAATATGTATTTGTGAATTGGTAATACTGAGATGCAGTGTTTAGTGCACACAAATATAGTGCATGTCGGACAATACACAATATTGTGATCTCGAAAGAGTTATTATATTTAACACAAATCTTGTCACAAGCAAAAACTATATTTTTTCTTTCCAAGGTGCAAAGTCCTTATTCATGTTTGATGAATGTATTGTGAATGTTACATATTTATACTACTTAATGTAGGGTACGTTAAATAAAAACTGAGTTTTGATTTTGTAATTTTTCATTTTATTTTAACTTATATATACTAAGGAAGATGTTTTCTCTTTTCAACATTCCATTTTATCATGTGTAAACAAATTAATGTTATTTGGTTGTGTATTTTGAACTTGAAGATTTTTTATCGCCAAATAACTATGTATATATAATTACATCATATATATACTTGCTTTTGCTTGAGGCTTTGACTACAAGGGGTTCAGAAATTATCACACTGAAACATTTTGCAGCTCAAACTATATTAAGTGAAAATATCATGAAAGGTGGTCAAACCAAGCATCAAAGATTTTCCCATCAATTATAGTAAGAACTCAACAACTAGAAAATTTCAAATAACTTAAAAACCAAGAAAATACACCAGTTATTAACAAACTATAATTATTATGTTTTTTGCCTTCCATCAAGCCAGTATATTACATCCAAAATCCATTTCCTTCCATCCTGTATTAATTTCAAATCAATTGTACTTTCCCATTCTTTACTAAGTCAGCAATAGGTTTATATTGCAATATGTGTTGAGAACCCTCTGAAAAGAAAAGAAAACTATTTAAAAAAATTATATATGTAATGATACTATCTATCAAGTAATCAGACATTACTACACAAACAGAATAGCGAGCATGGCGCAGGGGGTAGATTTGTTCCCTTATGACAACTGAAGGTCCTGAAGTTGATAATTTTACATAGAGTTTAAGATACTTGCAAGTAGAAAATAGATGGAGAATAGATAAAATAAATTGATTTTTACGATACAACAATTTTCAAGCAAATAAAACAAGTTTTTCGTCATGAACATTAGTTTTGCACTTGGCCTTTATATCGGCAGTTGCACCAAGATTTATTATTATAATTATTTGCTTGATACACTAGCAGCTCTTCAAGCCGATGCGTGTATATCACTACACTTGTTTTAATGTTTGTAAATGTTTATCTAGTCTGTTTTTGAAGAAAAAAATCTACAGTAGCACATATCTGGGGGCACGGCAGTCGGCCAAGCCGAGCATTATACTTTCAAGAAGAATGTTCCAATAATTCACTACAATACAAAGGTGAGGCAAGAAGTTTCTTTGAACGATTTGTGTTTATGGCTGGTATTTTTTTTTTAAATAACCTTGTATATGGTGTCTACATATGTGATGGGGTGATCCTTTCCTAAAGCTGACACCACAAGGTGGGTTACAAATAGCTCAGTAGTAATTTTTTTAATTGCACACTATTTGCTTTCACACCACACTTCAGATGGCTTTAATTATTACTGAAATATTTGGAGTGTGGAGGTGCTAGCAAATCCTATTACAAATTAATTGTGCTGTGAATGGCATTTTTTACCCAAAATATGATCAATAACATTAATGTACTCTAAACAAACCTTCCAAATCAATTTCTTCATCCAGGTCCCCTGTTAAATCTTCTAATACAACACCATTTACAGTACTATTGCTCTTTAGAAACACATGAGCATGTAAATTAGGATAAACTGCCATTTTATTCATTTCAAACAATTTCATGTTATTAGGAACTTTATCCAAAACTACTTTCCCTAGGTGATTCTTCATATTCATAAGGTATTCTTGAGCATATTTGTATTCAGACGGTGTTAAATAATTTGTCCCAGATTCTGTCCGTTGTCTTTCTTCATTCATTATTGGTATACAAAATTTTTCTATTTTACTCAATCTAGTCTTAAGATAATTACATATAACGAACTTTATTCTACTTAATTCCATTTTATGAATAGACGCACGTAGGTCAGTTTTCGGTAATTTGTTGATATTCTTCTCCATGTGTTGTATTTGTCCTAACATACACTCAACCATCTCATTTTGATGTGGTAAGATTTCTGGCGCTAATCGTTCATTCTGCCACGCATTTTGAAGTGTTTTAAGCACTGTTTCTGCTGTTATCTCTTCTTCTTCGTCGCTTAGAAGATTATCATCACTTAAATCCATATTCACTTAACAAGGGCGCCAAAATGAAACTTAAATTTGCACCAAAAGCTACCTATTATACAGAGCAAGCACAGCGTAAATAATTATTTTCAGAACTTATGTTGATTAAGTCAAAATACCAAAAGGCATTGAAATAACATGAAAATAACTAACAGACGTATATTTAAATAATACAACTTAGTACAAAAGTCAACATTGCACACTGTTACTTTGTCTGTTGTCAAGTTTGTCACCAATTTGACAGTGACATTTGCAGAGTAGTAGTAGTTTAATTCTCCCGAATGGGAAGGCAATGGAACAATGCCATACAGCCTACTCTGAACATATCTTTTCTTCAGTGTTCTCAATAAAATGTATAATGTGTACATTTTATCGCTTGTTTTGACGATTCTTGACGAAAATTTCAAAGGCCAGCCTTGGTTTCAACATAATTCGAAAGAATCCATATGCCAAATGTACTCGACTGGTAAACCCTTTCGATCGCGTCGAAACCCTCACAATTTTGCGTAACTGATATTATAGTACCGTCCGTGACATGCGTGACACACACACACACACACACACCATTATAACACAAAAAACACACAATAGAAAAAGTAATCGATACCATCAATCAATACCAATAGTTGAACATATTAGAAGAATAGCTTACTATAGATATTTTTGGAATATTGATGTTGCTGTTTACTTGATGGTTGTTAAAAATTCGATAGTATACCAGCAGCAGCAGCCGGGAAACGTCCATTGCTGGACATAGGCCTGCTCCATGTTTTGGAGGGCTCATTGCACAACGCTTGCCAGACGGGTTGGTGATCGCAGTATTCAGTTTAGTTCTTCAGGAGGAGGATGCCCCTCTCCCGGTATTGTTTCTCGCTTAGTCGCCGCTTACGACATCCACGGGAAGAGATGGGGTGGTTTCATTCTAAGCCGAAACCACACGGCATTAGTATAGACATAGGCTGTTAATTAGAGACCTCGGAAAAAGGGCGAGAGGATCACTGGATTGTCAGTGGGATTCCCAGGTTTTAGTGCATGGAAATTCCACTGACTTTTTTGTGGCTAATTGTTTACGAACCATGTGCTCCAACGACGAACGAACGCCGGAGAATTTTTTATTTTTTGCGTACACTGTTAATAATCACCCGACCCCTTCGATCAACAATATACAAAATAACAGTTAATTATATTTTGAAAGGGTTTCAACCGATTTCAATAAAGGAGGAGGTTCTCAATTCGACTGTATGTTTTAGGGTTCCGTACCCAAACGGTAAAATATTATTATTACTATTACTATAAGAATCCGCTGTCCGTCGGTCTGTCTGTCTGTCCGTCTGTATCTCATGAACAGTGATAGTTAGACAGTTGAATTTTTCACAGATGATATATTTATGTTACCTCTATAACAACAAATACTAAAAACCAGAATAAAATTAATTTAAAGGGGGCCCCATACAACAAACGGACTTTTTTGCTCGTTTTTGCTCGATATTGATAACGGCAACGGGTAAACGCTTGAAATATTCACAGAATATTTGATTATACATATGTAATTTAAAAATAAATAAATAATTTTTTTAAACTAATATTTAAAGGGAGTTTCTCATACAACATACATGTTTTTTTGCCGTTTTTATAGATAATGGTATGGAGCCCTTTGTGCGCGAATCCGACTCGCACTTGGCTGGTTTTTTAATGTATTCGATAACTCCGCCAATTTGCCGCCAATTATGAATTGATGTTGATGATTTTTGTTTTTGTTTCGTAGAGCTTACTTTAGAGGTGGTAACATATAATTATATTATATCGAAATTGATTTAGCGCTTTTTGACAAAATCAACAAACACCAAATATGTATATTTGTTTAGATTATTCTACCTTTAAGAGTGAAAATTTTAGGGGATGAATAGTTGAAGTCGGTTTCTAGTTCTTTTTGAACGCGTTAATTATCGTATAATAAGCTCTAGAGATTATCGACACGTGAGAAAAATTTGCGTACGAGAATTACTGCCATTGAAGGAACTGAAGGAAGCACCAGCCGGTGTATGTAGTAGGCTTAATCCACTTAGGTTCGCAAGCTACCTACTTAATATGCTTCTTAGTGGCCTCATGCATAACGATATTAGTTTAAGTCATAAGGAATACAGAGTGGTATTCTGTAAAAGTCGGAAAATCTTTAAAAAGTGACCACAGATAGAGCGTAGGTTCTTCCTAAAAGAGTAAGTAGCATTCGCATGGCGGACTTCACTTCTATTCGATTTCATGTGTGGTCAGGCAAATTCAGGGCTTTCATATGTTTGAGCAAATGAAAGCCCTGTGCAAGAGTGTTTTCATGTTGATTCCCCATTACCCGGTTTGCATACACGGAGTCAGAGATTCCCTCAACACCCCGTACAAATGCGAGTCAAACGCATAAACATGCACCCCACCACACTTTGTGGTGTTGGCGTCGTCTGAACTTCTCAAAAGCTGAAATTTTGAGTTTACGGAGTGAATTCTAACGCACGCCTAAAAAGGGCAGAAATTGGAAAGAGGAATCACGACTATTTGGACGAAGAACAATGAAATTCAACCTATTATTCATCAATAACTCGTGGACAAAGACTGAGTAAACAGCGAGGGATTTTCCGTTTTCTACTAAAGAACGAGTTACGTCTACGGAGGGTAAGAAAGAAGCCATCCCTGTGAAAGGCTGTACGTAAGAAGTAGGTACATAATGTATTCACCTTCTTAGATCTAATTATGAATATTGATTTTTGTTTCATGACGTTACAGTTAATCCCTGTGGTTCAGGTATAAAAGATGAAGACTGCTCGGGGGAGAATGAGTAGCCTCCGCAGCCTCGGCTCCCCTTCACCTCACGAGATCGGTTATACAAGACTAAAGACTGGAGTAGTTCGTCACACGATTTTCTTCAGTATTTTTGGCCGTAACCATCTCGGGGTGGATTCCCCATTATCCCTAAACTTTGAGTGAGTTTTTGTTTCAAATATTACGTTACCGTGCGCTGTGGTGTCGGCTTTCGGGAATCTCCTCATGTAATCTCATGGGTGATGTGAAAGGTGACTAAGAGGAGAAATTCAATCCGCCTCCTCAAGATGGAGATTTTGGCAAATCCACTTATGGAAAGTGTAGCCTCTGGTATTTTTCAAGCTGATTGCAAACACTAAAATTGAGTTGTTCATAAACTTGACTATAAAGGCTTATCCATGAATACATTAGCTTTAAAACGTGCTCTGTTCACCGGAATAGTAAGCTGACAATGATCAACAGCTGCCAACGTCTACTGCTGGTTGCAAGCCTCTCCCGTCGATCTCCGTGACGGCCGAGTTTTATTTGTGAGCGCAGTTTGACTTCAGTGGTATAAGTTGAATGCGCCCGTGCCCTGAAACTTTCCTTAATCGCATTCTATTACACCCAGCGAAAAGATGGGATGGTTCAATCCTAAAGCCGGGACTACAAGGCCAAGGAAAGTATATGTGTCATCGAAGTCGTATCTATAAATATAAAATCTTTCTGATTATCGGTCCCTGTATCTTACTGTGGCATCGTAGCTCTCACCTCAAACTTCGTGATGATCGTAGGGGTCTCATCTAAACTGAAGCATGCAAAGTTATTTGATCTAGAACTAATATACTTATCTAGGTTAAACCAAACCGCGTGAAGATGACGATAATGAACCTGGACCCGGGCCCGGGCATGGCGGCGCTGCAGGCGTGGGGCGGGCAGGTTGCTGCCTACGGCGCGTCCAACCAGACCGTCGTCGACAAGGTGCCACCCGAACTGCTGCATATGGTCGACCCTCACTGGTAAACAACACTAAATAATTTTACATGTGTGACCCTCAACTTGAAAAACAGCATTATTGATATAATTTATCCATATGGCATGGCATACCGCCTGCGTGGACTTACAATTCGAAGGTACCAGGTTCGATCCCAGCGGCGGTATTTAATATGTTAGCCTGGTTAGCATGTTACGTATGTCCACCATGTTTCCTAAGTCTGCCGCCAAAGAGAAGTGTTAGTAGCACCATTGTGTTCCGTTCGCATCATTAGATTGAGGCTTCTGGGTGCGCCGCTTACTATCCAATTAGGTGAGATGAAGGCCAAGTGTGCACCTATCGTCCATTAAAACATGTCATATGAAGATTAACTTCGCTAGATGGGGATATTTCAAAAATAATAATATTTGAAAAAGAATTATTTACAAGGTCGTGGAGAATAAGAATACAGGAAGAAAGGTCCAAACGGAAAAAAGTCAACAGGAACATAATTTGTTACGTGTTTTTATACTTCCACTCTGATACTTCTATTTTGGTTCACTTGGTTTTGTAACTTATTATTTTATTGTCGTTATTTTAAAAGTAAAATTTATTTTCAGGTATCAATTTCCTCCTATGAACCCACTTTGGCACGCTCTATTGGGTTTTGTCATCGGTGTTCTGGGATTCGTGTCTATTACTGGCAATGGAATGGTTATTTTCATATTCTCGACAACAAAGGTAACTATTTCAATACCTGAGTAACTAATTTGAAACTTTGAAATATGAATTCCTATCCTGTCGTGGACTTTGGATAATACAATACCAGCACGTCACTACATCCCACACACAAAGAGTTTTGCTTCATCGGTCATTATGAGGTCAGGAGTGACTAGGACATTTAATATAGGCAAGCGTGTTGGAATCCTCGATCACATTGACATTTATTATCACGTGAGATTGAGGTCAATTGCAAGTCATTTCTTTCGCACAACAGAAATGCGTAAAATGTGTTCTTGTTCCAGAGCCTGAAGACACCGTCGAATCTGCTAGTTGTTAATTTGGCTTTCTCTGACTTCCTGATGATGTGCGCGATGTCTCCAGCTATGGTCATAAATTGTTACAACGAAACATGGGTGTTCGGTCAGTGATCGTTTTTTTTATATCCATCACTCTCCCTGATCAGTATTTACTATTATAAACCAATGCAACAAAAGAGCTTCTTTCGTACGTAGCTCTGCAACTGCTAAGCTTTGAGAAGATTTTTGGTTGGGAATAACTTCAATTTAACAGTTACAATTAGTTCGAACTCATAGTATTTCTCACGTATTGCAGGTGCTTTGGCTTGTGAACTGTACGCTTGTGCGGGATCATTGTTCGGCTGTGCATCGATCTGGACGATGACGATGATCGCCTTCGACCGCTACAACGTCATCGTGAAGGGTATCGCCGCTAAGCCCATGACCAATAATGGAGCACTCCTGCGCATTTTGGGCATCTGGTTGTTCTCCTTGGCTTGGACTCTTGCACCTTTCTTTGGCTGGAACAGGTATTAAATATTATTAAATATTGGCATTCATACTAAGTATGTATATTTTTTGACGTGATAAAGTCTTATAAATCGATGAACGCCGAGCGTGCAAATAAATTAAAATAGTTTCCTTTGTTTATTAATAAATCTTCTTCACCTGGAATCAATTATAGACCACCCCTTTATCTCATCTGATGGAAATTCATGATTTAGCCGAAGATGCATTGCATGTTTGCATTGGCCTAGACTAGAAGATATTCCTTCTTAATTTGACATTCTATTTCTTCCCCCTTCTTCAATTCTTGGAACCGAACTTCTTAACCGAAGGGTTTCTTACAGATACGTCCCGGAAGGCAACATGACCGCGTGTGGAACTGACTACCTGAGCAAGGACTGGTTCAGTCGCAGCTACATCCTCGTCTACTCAGTCTTCGTCTACTTCATGCCGTTGCTTCTTATCATCTACTCTTACTTCTTCATTGTCCAGGTGAATCCACACTAATATTTAAAATGCTGAAGTCAGTTTGTTTGTCCTGTCTTTATGTCGTAATGGAGACTCAGACTGTTTTGATTTTTGGAATATCGATAGTTAAAAGGGTCGGAAAAGGACATGGGCTACTTTAAACCCCGATCAAGCAATTAGTTCCAGTGGGATAATTTATGGTATCCATGCGGACGACGTCGCGGACAAAACTCTAGTAAAATTATAATTCCAAAATAAAATATAATCGTAAAAGTTATATTTTAAACAATTCCTTGGGCCTAGAGTCCTTACGAGTATGATGATTAGGGAGACATTTAAATAATGGACATGGCGGAATGTGAGAATAGCTCGAAACATTTATACTGCTAGTATCGGGTGTCCTCTTATAGTTTCCTAGGTTTTCTGCAAGAGATTTATATTTTTATACTAGAAGAGAATATCTATTTGATTTTCAGGCCGTTGCCGCTCACGAGAAAGGCATGAGAGAACAGGCTAAAAAAATGAACGTAGCTTCTCTCAGATCGTCTGAAGCAGCGAACACGAGCGCTGAATGTAAACTGGCGAAGGTACATTTACTTCAATGAAGTTTTAGCAATATTATGTATTTTAATGTTACTCGTATATATTTCTCAGTAGGTAGACTCGTACTACAGAGGACTGTATTACTATCGTAACTCATACGTAATATAAAGTATACACATATTCTATGCATCTGTTGTATAAAGTTAAATGTAGGGAAATAAAATATATTTCGCTGTTTTTTTCTCTGGAGGACGTCTTTCCGTTTGTGGCTATAGAATTATTAATCTCAGAAAAGATTTTCAACTAAAATTATTTGAACAGAAAAATTTTCAATTTATCCAGTAAATCACTTAAAGCGTGATCATTATACTTCTTAAATAACTGCTTGGTGTGTCAGAAAAGTACGTTTTCTTCTATTAAAAACTGTAAACGCTCTATCAGGTGGCTCTGATGACCATCTCCCTATGGTTCATGGCGTGGACTCCGTACCTGGTGATCAACTACACCGGCGTCTTCGAGAGTGCACCAATCAGCCCACTTGCCACCATCTGGGGCTCTCTCTTCGCCAAGGCTAACGCCGTCTACAACCCTATTGTATATGGTATCAGGTCAGTAACAATATACATACATAGTAAGAATACATTCAGTAAACAGGTAATGTAAGAAGTGTCTGCTAAGTGGTACAAGCCCCCTTAATTTCACGACACCGTCTTCTTTACGCATGTGCCGCCGCGCTTTCAATATTGAAGGAATAAACGCCTTTTATTGCTTATTTATTGTTAATGCGGCCAAAGCACACTCGGCGCAGTGTCTATACGCTTGAAAAGCTAATGCCTTGTGACAGGCGGACCGACGAATAGCCCTAAAACAGAGCAAACTACTCGTACAAAGTCAACAGTCTCTAATTGATAAAGTAGATAAAACTCAACCAAAATTATTAATTGAAGGAAAGCTTGAGAATTAATTACGTAATGAGGTTTGGTTTAATCCTCCAGTAGCTCCAATAATACAATTTATAATTATAATAATAATTTTAATATTAATAATAATAATAAAAATACAATTTATAGGGGTAATTTTTGACATGTTATTAAAATAAAACTTTACCTGTTGCTTGGATTCGAGGTGGTCTGGCTGGTAGATGCTTAATTTTATCTGAACCTGTGGTTGTATAGCCTTCAGCTATAGATTTATATATTCAATGCTTCAGCAAATATTTTAAGTTAAACACTTTCGTTGCAGCCATCCGAAGTATCGCGCTGCGTTGTACCAGAGGTTCCCCTCGCTATCATGCCAGGAGTCTCCTGATGAAAGCGGCTCCGTCGCCTCAGGCGCCACAGCTGTCTCTGAGGAGAAGCCCTCCGCCTAAACTTGCATCTCTCAAGCAATGACGACTTTACTCTACGCTCATCGGACACTCGAACTCTGCCAAAGCGATGTTATTTATTATTTTTATACTCAGACATTTATATTTGTACAAAGTTATAAACCTGACCACAGAACGTGGGCTGTTGCAAAATATTCAGACACAACGTAACTGCGTATTTTGAGTTCACGTTTTGTGTAGCAAGTTGAACGTTGCACACTTTACGTATACCTTTACTCCTAAACAACGGCCAGTGGCATTGAAAAAAAGTAAAAAAAAAACGTATTTTAAGCTGCACTTGTGTCGCTAGGCCAACCCCTTACCCAATGAGACTGCTCCTCTTAGATGTAGGTTATGTGATGGATATCTTTACGACGAAACATGCTCTGTATCTTGGACCAAATAAAGTTATTCAAGCAAAGTGGTTTATAACCACGTAAACTTGTGTTTTATTTAATCAACAAATGGGTGCATACTGTACGTAAGGACGTAAGATAGAAGCGTGCTCACCCCAGAAGCGTCAAGTTCATGTGGCTAGTAATTATCGTTTATAGACTTAGGTAACATGCTAGTACCTAGCCAGGTAGTCATAGTATCACATGGTACCCCACTGAGAATCGAACTAGCGACCTCCGGATTGTGAGTCCACTATCTAGTAGCGACAAGGAAAACTTTTAGTGCGTAATGCACTGTCAACATTTGCATACACGGGCCGATGACAGTTTTGCATGGACTGTATCCCATGAGAACTATTTGTTCGAACTGGATAAAAAGTACCTCATAGCTTTTCTCGACCTTTAAACTATCCCAACACAAAAAAAATACAGTAATCCCACCATCCATTTCGAAGTCAAGGATGGACAAACAAACAAGCTCACTTTCGAATTTATGATATCCAGCATGAATTATTATATCGGAAACATCGTCACAGGTAGGCGGTAGGATTAAAAGAAAATTCGAACATTATATAAAACTTTTGAAAAAAATTCTAAACCTTAGTGTCGACACGAACCCTTCAATTTTACAACGACAATTTTAAATCTACTTTCCTGATTGGTAACTTTTCAGTTGCCTATTTTATAGCAATGTCACATCTCATCAGATCAATGCTTCATCAACCATTGAGGCGTGAAAGTGAAACAAATAAACATACGAAATTAAATCAGAAAAACAACAACATATTTATAGTCACGAAAAATGACCAAATTCAAAATATTTGTATTTGATAGTGGCAGATATTAGTTCCAACGAAATTCCGCAAGTGTTCCGCAACATGGCAGCACCTTTATACTATCCTACTAATATTATAAATGTGAAAGTTTGGATGTTTAGATGTTTGTGACGCTTTCACGGAAAAACTACTGAATGGATTTGAATGAAACTTTACAATAACATAGCTTATACATCAGAATAACATATAGGCTATAATTTCTAAAGACATATTGTGTAAATTGTCCAAAATCACACTTATTATATTAGTGGAATTACATGGGCAACATGGGCAATTTTGGCATAACAAAAACGCGTTGCCTAGCGACCGACCATAGAATATGTAAATTCGTATACAAACTTTCGCGTTTATAATATTGTTGTGAAGACTATTTGAATGTACTACGTCAGATATTGAAATTTCTTTTGTTTCTTTAAACTATTAGCCTACGTAACAGAATAAACACTATTACTGTACCTTATGCTGGAAATGGAGATAGATGCCTTCTATGCAACTTCTATGCCTATCGAACAAGTAGAATAAATCCTGAAGTACACGTGGACAAAGTCGCGGGCGGAAGCTAGTAATAAGATAAAAAGTTATAATTTTTTTATCCAATCTCTGTGATCTTTAAACTTTTTCGCATGTCATATCAACACCATAACACTGAATCACAGAGAACTATAGACCGCCTATAGACTTGCTATTAATTATTATTATTATTTTAAATAATGGCTTTAACCAGTGGTTATCTAGCCAATGACTAGTAAAATTAGGTGAACAAATTTTGAGGTTATAAACTATGCCGAAGCCATTTTTTCAGCTTTCTCAATAAAATGTATAATGTGTACATTTTATCGCTTAATTTGGATTCTTGACGAGAACTTCAAAGGCCAGCCTTGGTTTCAACATTATCCGAAAGAATCCATATGCCGAATGTACTCGACATGATAAACTCTTCGGATCGCGTCGAAACCCTCGCAATTTTGCGTAATTGATACTATAACACCGTCCATGACACTTTTTGCACTATATCACACCATTATAACACAAAAAACACACATAACAGTATTATTATTCAATTAACAAAATTGCAATGAACCACCATTTTTCAAGTTCGCGCCAAGAATCGACTTGCTTTTAAAGACTCTAGCACTAGCTGGACTCTAGATCAACAAGCCGCACCCCTTATCGTTGCTAAGCGACCCAATGACAAACAAAACCATGGAAATGCTAACTTCAAACAATGTTTACAAAGTTTCTCTCCAACATCTAGACTTCCACTATATTCTAGATTGTAAATACCTAAGTATAGCAGTTTTGTAAAATAATTATGTAAACGTAAGC
The DNA here is from genome assembly GCA_910589575.2 of Carcina quercana. NCBI lineage: Eukaryota > Metazoa > Arthropoda > Insecta > Lepidoptera > Depressariidae > Carcina > Carcina quercana. The sequence continues at coordinate 8,610,538 of OU342429.1, forward strand.
CTAGTTATGTGATTACCCGACAATGGCGTATAAAAGCCAGCATGAACTTCAACATTACTTCCCCAAACTCGCCGAGGAATCAGGTTTCACATTCAATACACATCGACCTCGCGTTCATATAGACTGGAGCAAGTTTCGTAAGTACATAAAACACACACACAGGAAGACTGAAGTATGACTTGGATCGGGCTACCCTAAATAAGTCGTTTCAGAACAACCGAAACACCTTGCAAGTTCCTTTGTTTATTAATGAAACTACGAAATTTTTAAAAAAGAGGAAGTTCAATGTGTTTTTCCATATACTACCCTTATACTTTATTTTTCATAGATTATTTAGCATAAGAGTTTTTTTACATTACAGGACACATCGATATCGACAATTTAGTAAGGGAAAGGAAGTTTTTTCTAATCGAGCAGCACTTAGGCGACGTAAGTAATTATTGTCAATTTTATTTTTCAAAACTGTTAAATATGTATATGTTACTCTCGCTCCGGTTCTTGTTGTTGCTGAACAGGAAACCTCAGTAGAAAACTTTGTCGTATATAACCCAGAACACTGTTGAAGATTGGTTAACCCCACCCCTTCCTCCTCCCTAGAACACTTACCATTTAATAAAATATCATCCTAACGAAACCCTTGCCCAAATGTCATGACGATTTCTGCGAAGAAATTGAACCTACTATTTATGTGCTAGCATTCAAGTTTCAAAATTAACTGTGCATTTTTTATTTGATTAGATAATAAATTGCGCTTTGGAGTCGGAATTCGATGTCCGAATCCTTGATGAGGGCGTGACAAAGATGTTCCGTTTAGCCCAGCTGTCCCTTGAGTACCAACAGTTTTGTCGACATTATCTGGATCGAAGCGTCTATGTTTTAAGAGAAGAAATTACTGGACTAGTACAGGTATGGTATAATAATAGATTTTCAGATTATAAATATCAAACTATCTTATTTGGAAATTCACTTACCAGAACTTAGCTAAAACAAATGTGGTCGTCATTACACTACGATAAAACGGTCGCACAAATAAGAGCAAGGGAGGTAGCAGCAGTCCCAGCAATAAGTCAAGGTCAGACAGTTGTTCGACTGTGTAGTCTTATTGACCAAACAATTTTAAAAAATAACATGGAATTTTAATCTATTTTATTAAAGAGCAATTAAGATTTTATATCGACTTCGAGAAAAGCAGAAAATTACAGTTACTTTAGAAACTATAATATGAAAATTAGTTTGCCGTAATCTGTTCTATTTTACTGGAAAAGTATCCAAAATAAATAGAATATAAAGTTTATTATTCCAGGAACTTGACACAACAAAGAAAAGTGTTAGAGAAAAAGACGAAGAAATAAGAAGACTGAAGAAAAAGACAAAACATCCTTACAGAGCTCCGTTACCTTATGGTAACGACAATATTGCTGCCATGATATTGAAGACTTTGACCAATAAAGGAGATATATTCCCTTCAACCTCCAACGGCGATCATTTGCAATACAACAGGTGTAGTTACTGCGATAAGGCATTTTTAAACCAACTTTATCTGAAAAGTCATATGAGCAGACGTCATCCTCATGTGGTAGAAATACCTGAAAAGGATGTCCAAGATATTGGGACTAACCCTTCTATTGATAAAGAAAATTCAAAACTTAACGCTGAAATTACCAATCTTAAAGAAAGGTTAAAAGAAATGGAAGCTGTGATTAACCAGTCACAACAACAAGCGCCGATAAAATCATCTAATAATGACGGTGCACCAGTTCAGAGCCAACAAAATGTTACAACTGTAGCAAAAACTGAAACGACTACTGATAATAACAATGTTCAAAAAGAAATGAAAGACGCTGAAGTTTCTACAAACAATGAAAGTTATTTACTTGAGCGAATAGAGGAATGGAAAAAAGAAGAGCACGACAAGTATAGTAAAGAAATAAATTTGTTACGAACACAACTATTAGACACAATTAACTCTCTTAAAGAAAAAGAACCTAAGGAAGTACAAAAATCATCTCAAATCGATCCAAATTTGATTGAACAGCTTTATGCCACAATAAGAAAACAGGGTGCTGAGATTGTTGGTTTAAAACAGGAATTGAATAATTCTGTAAGTTATTTCACTACTTTAGTAAGTATTTTGTACTGTAAATATAATTTAAATCTTTTAAAATTCTAGCAAATTAAGTCCCAAAATGAAGAATCTGAGAGGAAGAAAGAAGTTGAGGTACAAATGGCGTTGTGGGCACAGCGAACAGAAGCTCAATCAAAACAATATGAAAATTTGCTTAGAAAACTAAATGACGTTGCAAAGGAAGCAAAGGAATCTCGTGCTATGGCTGAATCCGAAAAAGACCGCGCTACTCAATTGCAAACTCTGCTTGAACGAAGCTTAAACCAAAGGCCAGTTGAAAACGTAAACGGTCCCGCTATTGTTACTGTATGTACTGTTTCAAATACAGATAAAAACATGCAATATGTTTCTATTTATTATAATACAGGTAACTATTTATACGCTTTCAGAAGCCGAATATCAAGCTCAACGATTTGGATAATTCAAATAAGGCTTCTCAGCCGAAGTTACAAAATTCAGCACATGGAACTATTAATGACAAAAGCTTAAAAAAGCTTCACCGTAAGGCACAAGAGCTTTTGAATATAAGATCAAGTAGTTCTTCTGACTTGTCAAGTGCAAGCCTAGAAATACCTGAAAAATTTAGTCAACAGACGAAGTCTAATAATAAGACTAACACAAAAACGGAACATGTCAGTAAAAACGTAAAATTAAGACTGCCAAATCGAAAGAAGACTGCTTTAAGAGAATCGGTAAATATGAATGAAATGAATCTAGCTATAGATGACGTTAATGAACTTCCCAGTGAAGACAAACCGAAGAAAAACTCGTCTCAGAAAAAAAGCAAATCACTTACAAAAGCCTCCACAAAACAAGGCAATAGCTCCTTTCTGGCACCCGAAAGGTATATTATTAACTTCTCAAAACAAATTTTTAAAATATATATTGATATAATTATTTATAACACCAAAAAATCATCATAATTTTCTTCATATTTTCCAAAAGATTAAGCAGCTGCCATCGTTTCATGAAATCCGTAATATATTCAAGGAATGGCATATAATATAGTCTGATAAATCTAACACGAATATATAACTAACAAATGAATGACTTAGCACACTATCTTAATTTAAAAACATTTATTTCAGTCCATTAAAAGTAGTTCGAGCTAAAATAACTGAAAATGTGAACAGTCGTTTAGTGTCTGCTGGAGTAGATCCGTTAAAAAAAAGGTTGCCTAAAAGTGTTTTTCAAAAACAGAGGATGACGTTACAACAAAATCACGAATTCAAGTCTAAGGTTTGTATACTTTTGCGTGGTTATTCCTGAGATGTAAATTTACTCCATTCTATTCATTATTACAAATATTTTTAGAAAAATCCGGCGTATCAAAAAGTAAGACATTCTATTTTGTCATATTTGGATTCGACAACATCAGAAATGAGAAGTCATTCTACTGAAAATCCGGATTACGTATCTCCAAGCAAAATATCAAAACCATTCAGTTTCACTTCTGTATTATCTAACGTTAAATCCAAGGCTTTGTCGCTAGTAAAATCCAGTGAAGTTAATATGAAAGCAAAACGCACAGCCTTAAATGCTGAAGTTGCTATTAGGGCTATGCTGAAATCATCACCTGACTCGTCTCGCACTAGTCCCGTTCACCAAAGCAAAATCGTTGAAGCAAAATCGCGGAAAAGAGACATGAAAAGCAATTCATCGATCAATATTATCAATAAACACCCAGGAACTATCACATCAAAAGAGAAGTCAACAAATCTAATAAAAGTAGACCAGGCAGATATAAGGAGTAACAGCGATGACGAGTCATCAGAAAGTGATCATAAGTATTACAATTCAGCAATTACGCAACAGTCGCTGAAATCTATAGATAATCTAATTAAATCCCCGGCACGAAGACCGGCATCAGCCAACTCCGTGTATACCGACGGTGAACGGAAATTGCATAAAGGTAGTGGAGATATGGTTCGCACGCAATCTGCAGTAAACTTAACAGCACCTGAAGTAAGCTTTACCAGAAAGAACATATCACCCAAACTGAATGATAATAGCAGTGACGATGCAGAATCATTAATTGATTCGCCACACGACAAAGCCACTTCGGTGGAAAACATATTCAGTGTCCCTAAGCAAACGAAAAGCGTTCTGAAAAATGCGTCATCAATTTCTTCTTTGAACAAAAAGAAGGTGTTGTTCGATATGGACGCGATACAAATGAAATCAGTCAGTGCATCTCCATCGCAAAGCATAACTGATAAAAGTAATAACGAAACACAAGAGAAATTTGAGTTAGGTTTGGTCAATCTTGATGGCGACGAATGGGATATATCCAGGTATGAACAAATCATGTTATCTGTTGAAGACAGCGTGTAATTTTTTACTTAAATTAGACATTTTTTACAGTATCGAAAACGAGCCTCTGAAGAGTGATACTAAAATTCAAGTTAATACACGTACTAGTCCAAAAATAGCAGAATTAAAGAAAACGATTGAGTCACAGCTAGCACGTCGTGCAGATACACCATCAACAGCTTTAGTTGGGGGTGTGGATGTACTATCAGGGCCAGCGACTATCAACAGAGCTGCCAGTGTCACAGGCAGCAATACTAGCCTGGGAAGTTCGATCCTAGACGAGTCGGAGAGCAGCCACGCTCCAATAGTCAACCACAAAGCGTTTGTGAAACCGAAGAGGGTTGCGGAAAAAGACGATAGCGAATTGGACTTCTCTGAATACAGTATCGACGGAATCATTACGAATAATAAGAAAGTAAACGACTTTTGAATGTACGGATAGCATTATAACATAAGAAATACTAACATTATTATAGTAATTAGATGATAAGGTGGATCTGTCCACGTTATATTTTTGTAAATAAATATAGCGAGTTTGCATATATGTCATTTTATTTGGACATGTGATCACGGCTTTAGGATATCACCCCATGTTATCACCACATGAGTTATGAAAAATGCGCCTAAGGATATGGGAAGCATTCACCTATGTATTAGCATGTATTAGTAACATCTTACTGTGCGATATCCCCAAACCGATACACTGTCTCAGCCGGCGGAGACGGCATAGAAACACCTTCCCCACGACGAGCAATAATGCTGGCGCTTACCGCAACTATCGGCACATTCCGGGCGCCCTTAGGCCAGTAATAAGTGTAACGGTTGAGCGCCTTCCGCCCTCGCCATTGTCCGGGTTTTATTGTCAGGTAAAATTACGTATTTATGCTGCTAGTGGTCCCTAGATGGCGTTTTGAAGAATAATCAAAAATTTTGATTAACTTTGAAGTTAGTTGTATGCAAACAGATTTAAATATATATAGTACGTTGTATGTTAATTCCGCGACGGCACAATCCGGTGTTTTATTTTTAGATATATGAATGAATATATAAAATGAATGAAAAAATAAATATCCATATGAATCAACCGCCTCCGTATCCTAATGGCTAAATGTTGGCTTCACAATCCGGAGGTCTCGGGTTCGATTCCCAGTGGTACTGGTTTAATTGGCGGTAGGGCATTTTCTATATCCGCCTGGGTAGATGTCACCATGCAGAGAACTACTGTCGCAACACCATGCTAACTAAGTCTGCCTCCAAACAGCAGTGTTAATAGCACTGTTGTTCCGGTATGAAAGGTAGCATAGCCAGCTGCCCAGCGCCTCATTAGGTTGAGGTTCTGAGTGCGCATGCTTACCATCCAACAGCCTAATCGTCACCGTCAGTTGAGATGACGGCCAAGTAAAAACCCATCATATATTTTTTTAAATCAATGACTGGGTACTCAACATAAACAGCTGATATTGATTTTACATTTTTTATTTTCCATAAACATGTCTACGCCTCCTTCTTGGTGTCGGTCTTGCCACCACGAATTCTTCCGGTCCTGCGGGCGGCGATGAGACCGACCTTGCGACCAGCCGATGTGCCTCTCTTGACAGTCGAAGCCTTACCTGTAAATAGCATTTTTTGTTTCATTACTGGCTCACAAAACTTATACAAAAATTCATAAGTTGAACTAATTATTTGAGTGGTTTATAATTCATATCAGTATTATTAATGTTTTTGCTATTATTAAATTACACATAATTTTCTCGTAATATTTTTTTTAAATAGTAAGTTTAAAAATATATTAAATAAATAGCCAGCAAATAACTTGCAACTCTCTTCACTACGAAAATGTTAGAAACGATTTTAGGGTTTGCAGAAAACAGGCAGGAAAGGAACATCTTCGAACAGGTGATTGGTCAGATAGTCGTCCACTGCCACACTCACATGAGAAAACATCTCCACAACATATAAAGATATTTAATCTCATTACTGTGCCGTGAGATGGCAAGGTACAGTTTACCAACTCTATATGTCATGGCCTTTATTAAGTTTTTGATATCTCAAGGGATCTCATGGAGATCAGCTCCATACACATTTAACAGTATGTGTTTACCACTAGAGACTGCTCACTTTAATAATAAAAATTAATTTTATTTGAGCACTGTTACTTGCCACTTCAACTATCTTACTATTATAACTGATAGATATTACAGTTGCATTAATAACTATTAAATGTTCATAAAGTCTATTTTTAAAGCAGTTCACTGTGTACACACCAATAGTATTTTCTGACAATCTGTTCCACTGGTTGACCACTGGGTTATGAGGAAGTGATAATACACACAATAATACCTGATCATGTAATCTTTAAAGGGTGTTCTCTGAGCTAATTCTAAGGTGCCCTTACTAACAAAGCTATGTTAGCTGACTGCCAGTCTTTTATGCTGACTGTCACTTCTAATTTATATTGCAACTGTAGGCTTGTGATCATCCCAGTTCCTGGTGCATTTGTCTAAGCAATATATGTATAAAATTATTCAAAGTTGATATTTTCATTATAAACCCATACTGTTCATCGATGATGAATTCTCATATTCAAGAAGCTACAGGAAAGGGTCATTGAACTCACCAATGTGTTGATGGTTACCACCACCATGAGGATGCTCCACAGGGTTCATGGCCACACCACGCACATACGGCCAGCAGTTACGCTTCACCTTGTACTTGTGGTACGCACGACCAGCCTTCAATATAGGTTTGTCAATACGTCCACCGCCAGCAACAATGCCTGAAATGAAATGTTGGATTTAAAAAAAAACCTTAGTAAACAGTTGTTTTATTGATATGGGTGAATTAACTTCAGAAAGAGCCTCTTGTGTAATCATAACCATTCAGAGTAGGTAAGTGAGAGTCATCATGTTCAAAGATTATCATCAGCTGGGAAACAGCCACTGCTGAACATAAGCCTCCCCCATGGTACGCCATGGTTCCCAGGCTGCTTGCATCCAGGGACTCCTTGTGACTTTTATTAGATTGTAAGTCCATCTAGTTGGGGCATACCAGTTCATGTTTCTTGGTATTTTTAAAGGTAAAAATTAAATATCAAAAGTTTCATCTAATTAAATCTTTAAATAGTTATTGATCAAAACTTCAAGACTTCTACTTGGTGTTGAGTATAAATTAACAAATGTAATCTCTTGACTTCTTTGGTTTCAATGTGATATAGTTTTAAAAAAAGAATGTAACACACAGAATGTTATATATGTTACACATAAATATTATAATTATAATTTTTATAACTGAGATATTAAGGATTAGTAAATATGGGTTTTATTTCACTAGAAACTAATTTAATAAGAATCCATGTACTAACCAACCATGCCTCTGTTGCTTGATGGCAGAACTTTCTTAGCACCGGACGGGAGCTTGACACGGGTGCGCTTGGCATCAGGGTTGTGCCCAATGACAGTGGCAAAGTTACCAGAAGCACGCGCTAGCCGACCTCGGTCACCCATCTTCTCCTCCAAGTTGCACACAATGGTTCCCTCAGGCATACCTCCAACGGGCATCACATTACCTAAGAATATATTTCATTCTGGTTATACAAAAGTTAGGTAAACAATTGTTTAATTGATTTTTATGATTGAACTTCAGAAAGAGCCTCTTGTGTAATCATAGACATTCAGAGTAGGTAAGTGAAAATCATCATTTTGATACAAAAATATATACTTCAACTCTAGCTATACTTATTGACCTACATAAATAGTTAAATCATGACCACACTTCTACCAGGTATTAAGAGGTGTACATGCAAATATTACAATAGAAATGTCTCTATATCATTTTGTAGAAATCACCAAAACTTTCAATCCAGTCCCAATAAATCAGTTTAAGTCTGCTATATTTTTCCTTCCAGGGAGCAGATAACATTATATGAGTACGACTCACACAACCAGTTTCCTAAACCGTTCTTATGGTAAAAACCATGTATATAATATTGTTTATATCTCATATCCAAAATAAAAACTGTGACATAAGTATATTATACATTGAAAAAGTGAGATGGCACACTTGCACCATTAATTTAGTTTGGGTCTATGGGGATACTAACATTTCAGCCATGTGAGTAGGTAGGATTAGGATGTACAAAAGGGATTCCCCATTTAGGCACCCCGACTCTGAAAATGTGTTTATAATTCTATTAACACACTTTGCACATTACAATTAGCAGGTTGAAATTAACCTAATTTAACTGATGTTCTTGATAAATGCTTACCGACTTCCAAAGTGGCTTTCTTTCCACAATACACAAACTGGCCAGTGTAAAGACCTTCAGGTGCAATGAACAGTTCTTTCCTTGTTTTGAACTTGTATGGATCACGGAAGTGTACAACAGCTAGAGGAGCACCACGGCCAGGATCGTGAATAATGTCCTGAAACAAAGTAAATTAGTCATGTATTAGTATCCGTTTTAAATGAAGTAAGGTTATGTTTTCTCAAAGGACCAGCATACCTTTACAACGCCCTTGATGTAACCGTGACGCTCCGCATAGTCTAGCGAACGAAGTTTGGGAGCTCCTTTCCTTTTCTTCGTATGTGATACGAAGACTGAACCGGCACCTTTACGCTGAGCTCGAATCACACGACCCATGGTAATCTTCCCTCACTGAAAGTTATTACACGATATCTATGTAAAATCACAACATTAACAAAAACTGAACACAAATAACTATGTACTTAAACAGATTTCTAGCTTAAATTAATAACACATAGTGAGATTCATTTGGATTTTTAATAAATAAAATAATTATAAACATACGTACATTGACAGAGGGACAGTTCAAAAAGAGCTAGTGATGGGACTAGATCATGAACTTTAGAATAATAGTGGTGTTCAAATTGATTCATACCTGCTACAGAACAGTTTTTATGCTTTTGTTCAAAATAATTGTACCTGTTACTAACATGTATATGTAATTTTTTTAAAGTGAAAAGCAAGAACAAAATGATTCTAATTACACCGGTTTGATGATAAAGCATATCATGGTTAAAATATAAACAGAATTAGCTGGTTTTCCATATCTTCAAAGAATTGTAATATGTTTTTAAAGAAGTATCCAATAAAGTTTCACTTTCACTACAATTTTTTTATTACTAAAAGAAACTGTGGCTTAAATACTTTATAGTAACTTTATGCTAACGGTCCAATCATAAGATTGACTCAGTTACAATTTTGCTTTGGACGTGCTGTAGACTTCATTGACTGCCAAAGTAGCTAGTATGATATTTTTTACTATTACGTTAGTGTGGGGATTGTGCTGTGCTTGTGAGAAAAAGTCGATTAAGTCACGTGTCTTCAGACATAAATAGTTCTCGTTTTTTTTAATATTCAGTGACTAATTGAATTCTATTATTTTTAGTTCACCTCTTAACGAATATTCTGAGTAACAATCCTTACCCAAGCAAATATGAAACCTGGGTGTAGGAGCGCAACCGAGACATGACGACTGTCTTGACTGATTCTATGAACAAACTTTTTCTTACGTAAGTATAATCTCTGAATTAGTAGTTTAACTCAATTTCTTCTATTGCAACTTCGACCCTCTAAAAAGTTATCTGAAAAAAGGTTATGAAAAGAGAACAGATGCGGGGCTCTATTTTTGATTCGCTCTACGCGCCGCGAGAGCTTCTATTGATTTTCGTTCGACTTATGACATTTGGTGTTTTTGAATCGCTCTTCTGCAATGAGTGGTCGGGATTACTCTTTGCAGAGGCGAGCGATAGACTAAACGTGATCGTCGAACACTGACATTACCACTTATTGACATTGCTCTTTCTGCTCCACTGCTCCACTGCTGTTTCTGTTGTACATCAACGATATTTGTAAAATAACGAAACATGAGACCGTACTTTTCGCGGACGATATTTCCGTAGTAGTAACGTCGGATGCAAACTCGTCCATACAAAATCATAAATCTGACATAATACATACTTTGACTTCATTAATAAATTGGTTACAAAATAATAATCTTAAAATAAACCTAACAAAAACAAATTTTATGAATTTCAATAATTTTAAATATCATAAGCTTGACATAAACTTTAAAGGACAAGTTGTACGGAATGCGGAAAGTGTGAAATTTCTAGGGTTAATGGTAGACTCAACGTTCAGCTGGAAAGAGCATATGGAGAAAGTATGTACCAAGATAAACAGATTTGCTTTTGCTCTATATAGACTCTCATTAGTAGCTTGCAGGAAAACAGCTGTAAATACATATTTTGCCTATGTTCAGTCCATTTTAAGATATGGCTTACTCCTATGGGGAAATGGGACTGAAAAGAAAAAAGTTTTCATTGCACAAAAAAGGTGCGTACGAGCGATATGTAACGCACCACCGGATACATCGTGTAAACCATACTTTCGGCAACTGAAGATCCTACCTTTACCCTGTCTCTATATCCTTGAGGTGGGTATTTTCGTAAAACAAAATAGTTCAATTTTTACAAAAACAGGGGACTTGACAAAGAGAAACTTACGAAATCCCAACAGACTTGTTTTTGAAACAGTCCCCAGAACAAATCGTTTTCAAAAAAATTGTTATGGTATGTGTATAACAATTTTTAACAGACTGCCGGCGCATATTAAAGCTCTTGAAAGAAACGAATTTAAAAAATCCTTAAACAAATGGCTACTAGAGCATATGTTTTACTCGGTCGACGAATTCTTGAAAGGTAGAATCGATACACAGACTAATCTAAATGTAAATATATAGTATAGTTATAAGTTAGAAATAAGTGAATTATTGCATGCTATAGTTTATGGTAAAATAGGACGGAAGCAACTGAATATTTCGTTAACATCTTTATACAAAAACCCTATTTTTGGCAATAAAACAGATTTTGATTTTGATTTTGATTTTTGACAGTAGGAACTGTTCTATGAACTTTGCGTTCCGTTTTCCTTGCATGAATTACCGATTCTATTTTTCTGAGTAAAACGGATAAAATTAAACATTTTAAGTTATATTAGCAACACGAGGCGAATGATTTAAAAAATCCGGTCAAACCTGTTTTCATGCGACTTGTAGTCGATAGTGACTTAAGTCGTGTGCGACGAAGTTATGTCACACGAGCGAATCAAAAATAGAGCCCGAGATTAAGCTTTAACTTTTTTATTTTAAAAAATGACATTACTCATACTTTAGTGCTGCTAAATAAAATAAATGTTTTAACAAGACATATAATTAATTTTCTATTTGGTACTTTGTAAATAATAAATAACATAAAATTTATGGGTTTTATCCTATTTAATGGTTAGGTTGGGGTGCACAAAAGCAGGTGCTTCCATACTAAGTAATTTTACTCTCACTACATTTAATTACATTCCGCGTCTTCATTACACTCCATCAATTTTATTAAAAGCAAAATCACTCCCAGGTACGCCTTTCAAAGTAATCTGTAACGTAATGTTCAAAACAATAACTATGAAATTGTTCCGATTAGAACGAAACGGTGGAATTATTTATCCGCGGGTTAAGTAAATTGAGTTGATATACCATCCCCCATCCCTATAACTTCAATTTTTTTACAAATAAATTCCCTTCGACGCAGCAAAATATAAACCTTTTTTGCTACGTTGCAAGAAAAATGTACATTCGTGTTGAAATTTTTTTGGAATCTTTATATCAGATTAAGTTGAGATAGAGTTATTCATATCTTATTCAAATACCTACATGTAATTAACAGCTTTGATTTCATATTTTTTTATTGTTTGCTTATCGAGCTGTCATTTGTCAAGTAGTCATTGTCAATGTCATTTATTGTCAAATCTGTTATGGTGGTGGGCGATGAAAGAGAAAATAAACCACAAATAAACAAAATAAATCACATTGTGCGTGTTAATTAAACTTGACTTTGTAATAAGATGAAAACCAGTTAAAAATCAATGAAAACCAATACACTCCATGATCATACAGATCTCAGGTCTCTTAATAATCCATAGGTTTTTATATAACTGTTCCTAAGTCGAATGTTAACGTGTAATGTACCTAGAATTATGTCACGTTGTATATTTTGAAGTCACGTTGCAAGCGGCATGGTAGGCGATGTGACTGACACGCGCAACTCAAGCCCGTTGTATTTCTGTCCATTTCAGTCTCTTACCGTACTCCGACTAACAATTTTATATAAATTAAAATCGGTAATTGGTAATATTTCATTTGGTTGACTAAACTTGCGTTTTCGCGTTTGCTAATACGTAGTAATCAGTGAATAAAGAAATACATTTTGAGTCCAATTTACTTTTTAAATAAGCTTCAAGTTTTAATATAATAGTAACGTGTACTCCAAAACTTTCGTTGGATTCTTTCTAATTGAGGTAAGTTTTATTTATTTATTGTTTCAAATATGTATATTATGTTTTATGTATATGTACATATATTTAGTAATACTAATCAGAGATCATCAGATAATGGTGATTTACTATTTGTGTGATCTATATTTAAAATAACAATAAAGAAATAATCTTTGTGTGCAAATTATTCCAGTAATTTCTAGAATTCTCTAGAATATTCTAGATCACAGTAGAATGTTCTAGAAGATTATAGAATAATACAATTATTCTATAATAATGTTTTTTATTACTATTACAATACTAACTTTTGCCTGTGACTTCATCTGCATGGACTTCAGAAATTATCCCATAGGGACTACTTGTTTGAAAAGCAATTGAAAAGGATAAAAGTAGCCTACTCTTGTACAAAAAATAACCTAATTCTGTCTCTCCATTAGGATGTGAAGGAAAGACAAACAAACAAAGTTACTTTCACATTATTATTATTATTATTAGTATGGATAATGGATGCTATTTTAAAATTACATTTAATTTTTTTAAATGTATGTACTTATCTTTTACTCAATTAAAGGACAATTGATCACTAAAAAAATATAATTTCAATATTTAACTTCTCGTTTAATTTGTTAGCTAACTTCCAAAACACTAAAAGTTTTTACAGATATATATATCAATAATAGGCCTATGTTCAACAGTGGAAGTTTCTCATGAATAATAACTAGGAATAATACCCATAATATATCATAAAGAGGAATGTGAAAACCAGTATTGTGTGACTGTTGCCTTTTCATGTTGTATTTAGTACAATCTGTGTTAGTACTGTTCTCTGATTGGTTGCGATAAGAACTATGCAATGTGCATTTAAACCTAGAACAAAGGACCTAGCTAGGGTTAAACTGGTTTATTGACGTTCTGATAATAATTATTGTGGTTAGTGTATATACTTATTGTTATTATTGTATAAAAAACACTCACCAAACAAGTGTGAGTAAGTCTCTTACCTTAAGATAATACGCAAAATAGGCGCATCTGACGTCGAGTTGCGGAAACCTGCCCCGATAACGAAGATAACAAACTAAATATGTATGTAGATAGTTCATTCATCATAGTAACCGAGCGGGCGCCCTTAGGGCTGTTGCTAGTAATAACTGTACCGGTTGAGCACCTTCCATGCTCGCCATTGTCCGGGTGAAGCTGTAGAGGTCGCAGGACCAACAGCATCAAATCCATTCAAAAAAACAACAACATCATAGTAATTTAAAGTCTCAATGATTTTTTGGTGTTTTATTTATTTATGTCGTCTTGTGGGTAATGGTGGACTGATTGATTTTAGATATTAAATTTGTCGATAACAACTGGACCGATTTATTTATTAAATTAAAGGAATCTCAATGAAATTAACAGAGAATTCATAAATTACAGAACGCCTGCCAAACATATCAACCTTTTTCCCGTCGCAAGTTCCAAAAGAGCTCAATTTGTCCAAAAAGAGTATTGAAAGAAGGTATCTGACGACATGATTATACAGCTTCTACAGACGCCACCTTAAAGAAACGCATAATAATAACTGGCGATGAGACTAGGTTTTATTACTTTTGGTCCATGTCACATTCACTTTTAATTGACGTTTCCCTCTAATGACAATGCATAGGAACAACAAAGGATAAATGTGACATGGTACAAAAGTACATATTTATGTACTCGAGTGTACGACATGCAAAAAAGTCAATTGTCTGTATAATGGCGCCGCGAAAACGAGTCGAAGCCCAAAAACCTCGTCAGATCCGCTCCAAAATCAAAGTGGTGCTGATAGTTTTCTTCGATTGGCGTGGTGTAGTGAACTACGATTTTCTTTCAGAGGGACAAACGAGAAAGAAAAAACTATTATTTAGGCGTCATGAGGCGTTTGCGAGGTAACATCCGACGAAAACTGCTAGATCTGAGGAACAACAATCCATGGATTTTGTATCATGCATGATAATGCACTATCGCACAAAGCCATAGTCCAATTAATAAAGTAGTTGTAGAGTGCGTCAGCAGGAACCTAAGCGATTTCTTCAGAAACTTATTCACGGTGCTTAGGGAAAACATAACAAAATATTCTGACGTCGAGGATGCGAGCTGGGGAGAGGCGACAAAGGTTTCGATTTTAGGTTTTTCGTCAATATCCCCAAAACGGTGCGTTGTAGGCAAAAATGTTCTAAGATGAAATTAAAGCTTATAAAATTATCTATAACTCAATCAGTTTATCGAAAATGTATAGAGGACTGGGTCAAACGCTGGCGTAGCTGTTTTGCAATTGAAGGGGCCTACTTTGAAGGCGACAAAATACATTTTGACGAATAAATTACTTTTGGGGGGTTTATTGAACAATTCCCGGCACTTTTTACACGGAATGTACATAAACCGACAAAAAAGTTTGTCTAATTCTAAAATAGTTCTTTTTCAAAAGCCTAAATGTCCAAGACCGGTGATGGTAAAGATTGTTCTGACATCTATATCGCTTAAATTAGTTCGCTAAATTGTTTACATTGTAAAGTAATAAATCCGAGAAATGTTGAAACATTGATTTTTAAGGGCAGAATTACGCACGCGTATGTGTGTACAAGTATGTAATATGAGCGTATTACGCTCTCTTGAGTACCTACACGGAGTTCGCGTAAAATGAGTTTGCTATATTATGATCATAAAATATGCAAGTATACTCTTGCATATATCGCTGTCACATGTTTGCTGCATGTAAACATGCTGTTTACATGTTGTTTGTGTTAATGTTATTGTTAATGTCCGAAGTGCAGTGTACAATGTACATATCTTGTAATAAGATACACTGGTATATGTTAACATCCAACAAGTGGTAAATGATCGATTTGTATTATTTTCGTAACGATTTTGGTCATTCACCGGTGAATGGTATCATACACCATTACGACTTGGTGAATCTTCATTATGAGTGAAATTATTATACCTGTATTGATATAGAAAAATAATCGGTTATCCTTTCTTCAAGCGCTGTAGCCTGCCTATTGCCACTTCAGCACACTGACTCGTCGAGCTATGTCGGTGACCTTAGTTCGTCGGATTTCCTCATTCCAGATTTTATCACGTAGTGAAATTCCGAGCATAACTCGTTCCATAGCTCACTGAGTGACTTTGAACTTGTCTAAAGACTTTTGTCTTTAGACGCTGAGGTATTTTGGACGAGAAAATATGGTGTAACATCCCAAACGCTGCCCAGCCGAGTTGGATTCTTCGGTTGACCTCTTTGTCGAAGTTGGACCTACCTAGTTGAACGATCTGTTCCAGGTCCCTGTGACTCTAACCCGGACCGACGACCTGGTTAGAGTCGCAGGGAGTCGCTAGATTCAGGAGGCTCGGGACCGGTCGATGTGGCGTGCAATGAAGGAAACCTATGTCCAGCAGTGGAAGTACCCGGCTGATTATGATGAAGTTTGTTTGTAACGAATAGGCTCAAAAACTACTGGGCTGATTTTAAAAATTCTCTCGATATTAGATAGCAACATTCTTCCTGAGTACAAGCTTACACATTTATAATATTAGTAGGATACTAAATCTTTTTGAGCACAACTGTAAATTTTCTGTCGTATAACTAATCCGTCGAATAACATAATCTGTCCTATACCGAACAAAGGCCAAAAAAGCATCCTAAATACAGGACACTTATTGGGGTCCAGGCCTATTGTACACCAAGTAGAAAAATATTCATCGTCAGACACTCGCCGCGACCTTTAAGTAGGTCGTCGGTCTATCCTCGGTACGTGGTTGCCAATCGAGAACGTATACTACCCGTCGGTTGTTCTTCGGAGCGATGTCCTACACATTGTCGCTTAGCTCACTTTATTTTATTAGCTGTCGCGGTGAGAAATAAATATTTTACTTTTATCCATTCATTTTCTATAAACAATTACTAAAAGGTGTCATTAGGCGATAGTCGAAATACATAGAAACACGTATAAACCATTGCAACACAACATAAATACTTCCATACGTCATCTTTATTCAGGAAGGATGACATTTTTCATTTATAGTGGTTCGCGTAGGTTCTTTTAAGTTCATGTTATAACGGTAAAGGTCATCCAACGGCCTTATCGTCACTTACCATCAAGTACGATGAAGGCCAAGTGCAAAACTATCATAGTATAATGTACGAGGGGCATACCGAAAAGATCGGTAATCGAGTACTTTCGATTTAATTAGATTAAAAACTCTTTTTGATGAATAAACACTGGTTAGTTGAAAATCGAATACAATTGACAGAATTAAAAAAAATTTTTTTTTTAAAGAACAATATCAGTTTGAAATTGATAGGTCGATAAAAAAATGGAGCTTACAAGAGAAAGTTTCCGTGCCATAATTTTTTACAACTTTCGACGAGGATTATCTCAGGGACAATGTCTCGCTGAGCCAGTGGCGGATTTACAGTCCTAGCCGCTCTAGGCCCCGGGCCATGTGCCGCCCCTTTCTCAGCACGCAATGAGTGCCACCCATCATTTTTAGATACATAATTCATGAATTTACTTTATTCCTGTTTTTAATTGATTCAGAAAATTGTTCAACTAAAAGTTAGCCTGTACTATAAAGCTAGTTTTGAATACTTTTGGACATTTAAATAAAACATTTAAAACGGTTTTAGGTTTTATCTATACAATTTCTAAATTAAATATATGTTTGTACTTGTACAAGAATACAAAGACAACCAGAAAAGAAAGCGTAACCCAGGATTCGAACCTGGACCCCACGACACACCGCCGGAACAGCCTGTTCCGTTCAAAAAATATTACGAGTTTAATCACTAGGTAAATAGTATAAAACAAAGTCTCTTCCCGCTGTCTGTCGTGTATGGTATGTGTCCCTATATATGCTTAAATTTTGAAAACTACGCAGCGGACTTCGGTACGGTTTTTTTAAATAGATACTTACGTTGTTTCAAGAGGAAGGAAGGAAGGTTTATATAATATAGTATAATACTAATACAATGCATAATAATATATGAATAGTAGAGAAACACGAGTAAATTTTGAGTTTCCCGTGCGAAGCCGGGGCGGGTCGCTAGTTTTTAATAAAATAAATGTTTTATAAAACTCGTCTGGACTTAAGCACAGCAAAATTGTTAATTAAATCTTCACAATCCAATTTGCATAAAATATCAGCTTCTATGTTAAGCAAAGCAAGATCGTTTAACCTCTGCTCCGTCATTGTTGTGCGTAAATAGTTTTTAACTCTGCGCAAACAAGAAAATGATCGTTCTCCTGTACAGTTACTGGCGGGTGTACACACACACATACGAAGAGCAATATCTATGTTTGGATAAATTGTTTCAAGACCTTCGGTTCGTAACCATTTCAACAAACTGACTGCACTATTTCGCTCCTCATTTTTTATGCTGCAGTGAGAACGAAAATGAAGACATTCTTCTGTAAAATTGTCTTCTATGTCAGTAGAATAAATCATTTGCAATGCCTTGGCCTTATCTTCGACTTCTGAGGTGCTTAGATTGGTCAGGTCGGTAATGAAGTAAAATTTATTGTAGAGTAATTTATAAGCATCCTGACGTCTTTTCAGTGCTTCTGAAAATGTATCAACTACTACCAAAAAAGTATTTATTCTAAAACTTTCACGGCCATTTTTTTGTTGCATCTCTTCTCCTGTATTTGTCTCGCCAGCAAGCAGCTTAGGCTTTCGATTGCGTCGAAAATCTTTTTCATATTCCTGTAGGGAGGAGAGTTTTTTTGCTTTTTTTTCGAAATCATCGAAATTCTCTCTTATTTCGCCAACAAAATGTATTAAAGCCTCGTACAGTTCTATGACAATAGTAATGTCAATTTCCACACTCTGAAGTTTTTTACTTGTGGCGTTAATGCGATCTAGTAAATATCCCCAAAAAACAGCCATAAATGCCGTTTCAAAACGTTCCAGTTTTAAACGAATACCTCTTGCTTCGCATATAACGGTTCTCTTCTGTTGTGTGTCATTTTCGATGGTGACTAGCGCTTTATAAATTTCAGTCCAGGATTCGCGTAAACTTTTGCATGCGTCTGCACGAGCTGACCAACGAGTCGTTGATAGACTTTTGACGGTGAAATGGGTTTGAAGGAGTTCCCAACGCTGAGGTGACGCTGCAAAGAAATTGTATAACTCTTGGAGTAGAGAAAAGAACGAACAAGCTTCTTGGCTGCTTTCAGCTGCACATTCACCTACTAAATTAAGCGAGTGTGCTGAACAAGGAACATAGTCGGCAAGGGGTGAAATTTCCTTTATTTTAGCTTGAAGGCCGTTGTATATGCCTGACATGTTAGCTGCGTTGTCATATGATTGCCCGCGGCAGTTTGAAATGACAATCCCCAATTCAGTTAAAGTTGAGGTAACAGCATCTGTCATTTGTTGTGATTTGTGGCCTGTGTTTGGAATAAACTTGAGGAACCGTTCTACAGGTGATCCATTAGGCAGGACATATCTGATTACAAAAGTGAGCTGGTCAACGTGAGATATATCCGGTGTCGAGTCAATGATCACAGAAAAATATTTTGCTGTTAATATTTCCATTACAATTGTCTTCAAAACTTTTTTTCCCATAAGTCGAATGAATTCTTCGCATGTTGTTGAAGAAAGATAACTCGTAAATCCTGAGCCTGGATTACCATAACGCGTAATGTGTTTGGCTAAGAATGGATCGAACTCAGCGATAAGCTCCAAGGACATCAAATAGTTTCCATTGTGGATTGAGCCAAACTTTTCGTCGTGTCCTCTGAAAGCCAAACCACGTGATGCAAGTGCTTTTACGCATGCAACTACTCTTTTCAGAATGTTTTTCCAGTAATTTATTTCTTCATCTAATTGCATTGTTAATGCGCGATCAATGCGACCTAACACGTTGCTTCGTTCTTTCATATGCAGAGCAGATAATTTGTGTGTAGGCGAATTCTCATGAGTTGTCACTCGATGATATGAATTTTTCCAGTCATTGAAACCTTCTTTTTTGTCGAACTGACTCTCCCCGCCATTAAAAAGCAAACAAGGACCACAAAAAACACATCCAGTACTTTTGGAATAAATCAGCCACTTTCGCGGTACTTTTTCACCATTAAGAAGCTCACGTTCGAATAAATGTCTCGGCAAATGTCGCGCTTTATCTTTGTAAATGCGCTTGCTCTTTGAAAAATCATTTTGGATGTTTTGATTGGCTCCGTTCTTACAAATGTAATCACGCGTGAACTCGTCGATAGTCCATTTAGCTGGATCGTCGCTGATTTCGTAGAGCTCCTGGTCCTGAGGATTGGGCTGCACTCCTACTCCTGCCACTCCTGGTACTAGCGGGACATCTTCAGCTTGTTCTTTTGATATACTTGCCACATCGATCAAAATGTTGTCACTTGAAGACACTGCAGAATCATTAGTTGACGGAGCGCCACTACTACTTGGAACGTCGAGTGTTGGATCAATGATAGGATCGTTCATATCTGTAGACGGTTTTCCAAAGAAATGGTCTAATTTCCTCGTTTTTTTAATCGTATCCTTTTGTTTATCATCTTTTTCTTTAGCCCGCTTGCGATACTCTGCCCCACTTAACCTTACCCTTTTCTTTCCGTCCATATTTAACTATGCAACACAAAGTTTTCACGCCTGGCTTGGTAGTGGTAGGCGTCACAGCACTCACAGCGGCGCGCGCAACGAACACCACGCGCGACCGCGCGACCTTGACTGCCACGCGCGGCGCGCGTAATTTAGGCGCGCGCGAAGAAGAAGAAATCGTTGTCGTTTTCGATGGCGATTATAATCGGCGCGATTATCGTGTTCGGTACACTGCGCATAGCTGGCGCGTAGATTTTTCATTTGAAATGATATCCGAAACACAGGCTGAGGATGCGCGTCAAACCTGCGCGATAGACCGAACATGATAATCGAGCCGATTATAATCGCCATCGAAAACGACACGTGGCAAAACCAAAAATGCACACCCCCATGCCCGCTATTTCTACTTCAAAATTTCTTAACAAGTTAAAACACTATGGGATAATAAGAATCATTAGTCAAAAAATTGACATATTTAGCAACCGTAGAGATGTATCTCTTGAATTTTGTCACGATTTGTAATTCATTCAATTTTATATTCATATATGTAAAACTTTCTTTCAATAAAATTACACTCAACACTGTTTCAAAGTTATTGGACGAGCAATTATTATTTCTTGGTATAACCACTTGCAAATAACGATTATAACAATAATGTATCATTCGATAATGCGGAATCATCCTTTTCTCTAATAACAAAGTTTTATATCACTACATGAACAAATAACCTAACCTCATTGACACAAATTTGGAATACATATTATATAACGTCGATATTTAACTAATAAAAAAAATCAATGGAAATTGACTGTTGCATTTTTTGATTGCTCTATTGAATAATATAACTTCATAACACGTGTCGTTGGATCACAATTTTTAATGATTTTGAGAGTCGCTTTTTGGTTATGTTGGTATTGGATTGACGTTTTTAACAGCTGCCGAAAAATATTTCAATGAAAATTTTTTTATTATTTGCTTCACTGACCTTAACTACGTCTTTATCATCAAAAGTACGTGATGTCGTTAAACTTCAATTATTAATCAAACTCAGCTCGAAAGTATATTTCAAAAAGTGCGCGTGACTAATAATCCGTTTGGAAATATATAAATCAAATGATGTAAGAATAACTTCGTGGAATACGATCCGTTACTTCGAGATGGCATTGCATGCTTATACTTCTTAAAGTTGGGCCAAACGGGATGATATTTATATACCAGCGCCACCTATTTTTCATTTAAAAGAAAAGTTGGGCCAACAAAAGCGTGAACTTGTTCTAAAGTCCCCACCACTATATATTTTCCATTCTTTGCACTCTTCCCACTCCTGCCTTAGGAGTGCATTCATTAGATAGATGGGTCTAGTGTATACACCGTGGAAGTTGTGACGTCACAACATAGGCGCGATCAGCGTTTTAGGTAAAAACATTGCCGAATGATGATTTTATAGAACATTGCAAAATTTAATTATCATTATTATAGTTGTATAGAAAATTTACAAGGCAATCTGCGGCCACTCTAACTAAAAGTGTAAATTTTGACTTTGTAAATGAAAATTTTCATTGAAGCTATTATTTAATCTCGTAAAATTTCGAGTGAATCGAGTACACATTATCTTATTAATATTGCTGGTCTCTAAACTGCATCCAACTTTATACTCTAAAAATTGACGACATTTTGAACATTTTTTTCAAATATATTTGTTTATTCATATTTTTTTAACTCCGCTATTAGCTAACTGGCATCAACCCCTAGAAAGAAGTAAACTTTCTTTAAACGTTTGTGTTTGTTGATGATGATGTACTAATGCTGACTATGAATATGCCCATAAATAATTGAGTTGACTACAGAAGGAATATAACTTTCCAAATACTAAATTTGCATTTTGAAATCTTCCAGAATCAAAAAACAAAGTTGAAAAAAATTTTTCATTCATTTACCGAGTGCATAGTTATTGAGTAACACAAAATGGTCCAATATGATCAAATTCTGCTTTATCGACCATCATCACTCATGGATTTTCACGGTAGATCGAGAACGTCTATGAAATGCTCGTTCCTCTCGTCGTTTAGATTCCTCTTCCTGTTTGGTTACAGTTTCATTAAATATTCATTCTGAATTTGATGTTATTAATCATTTTGAAATGACTAGGTCTTATATTGATCAATTGCAAATAAATCAAGTCACCAGTAGAATAATTTTGAAATGTGTGATTTACATCTAAACTACGAGAGGGCAGCCGTGTGACATAATACAGCGAAATTAGAGCACCACGCGGCGGGATATGCAACATGACTATAGATAATCAGATAATTCCATATATTACCCAATCTAGTAACTCTAGGGTCCATGCTTTTCCCGTATATAAATAATTTTGAGACGAGAATGGCGGGCGGTTGTGATTTTTGCCGAGAAAATTGAATAAATATAATGGAACAAGTGAAGTGGTGATATCAATCCTCGAACTTGACCGAGAAATATGGATTGTGAACATTTTGGAAGCACGAAAAAGTGGATTGAATCAGGATTCCGGTTTTCATCGTGTTTACAAGTGACATTTTTGTGACATTTTTAAAAAAATTGCCAATTTTGAATTTATAATAGGTTTTATTGATACATAAACAAATATAATCAATTAAAACATCATTGAATCATAAAGCTACATTCATCTGGTGTATGATGGTATGCTTATTTTAACATTTTGTGATAATTGAATGACAGAAAAAAAATTTTTTCTCATCACTGTTTCGTATCAAATAATCGATTGGCAGTAAGACACACCCCGTGGGGTGTGCAATAATAATGTTATTATTATTTATTTATTTATTATTTATATGTACGATGTACGAAATTATTTATAAATTTGGGTTATTCCATGTTTTCATCGGTGTTTTTTTTGGCACGATTTGCCGCCCTTAATATCTGGCCGCCCTAGGCCTGTGCCTACTGTGCCTTATGGGAAATCCGCCACTGCGCTGAGCTTATATCTATATACAAGAGTGAAGCGCCTAGCCAGACGACAATATATCGCTGGTATTCTGAATTCCGGCGTGGACGTGCTTCTCTTGGCACCGTACCTTCCACAGGCCGGCCAAAAACAGCGGTTACACCAGAAAATGTCGCTGTTGTGCGCCGAATGATACAGGATGACCGACATATTACATATGAGCAGATTCGGGCTACTTTAGGGATAGGTATGACTGCGATACAAACTGTTTTACATGGTGAACTGGGAGTGAGAAAGCTAGTTTCCCGCTGGGTGCCCCATAATTTGTCCGAAGAGCAAAAGGCGGCTCGTGTCAATTGGTGCCGGTCTACTCTGCAACGCTTCAACGGAGGAAAGTCAAAAGCAGTTTATAACATTGTCTCTGGTGATGAATCATGGATCTATTCATATGAGCCAGAAAGAAAGCATCAGTCGGCTGTCTGGGTCTTCGCAGGTGAGATCAAGCCAACAAAAGTTGTCCGCTCTCGCAGCGTATCGAAGAAAATGGTCGCTTCGTTTGTCGCGAAAACAGGACATGTAGTCACAGTTCCCTTAGAGGAACGGAGAACGGTTACCGCTGATTGGTATACAACGGTTTGTTTGCCACAGATGATATCCGAACTCCGTAGAGGTAACCCGAAACGACGCATAATCCTCCATCACGATAATGCGAGCTCTCACACCGCTCAGAAAACAAGCGAGTTTTTGAAGCAGGAAAACGTTGAATTAATGGATCATCCTCCATACAGCCCTGATCTGAGTCCCAATGATTACTTTACATTCCCTAGAATCAAAGATTTATTGCGTGGTCAGCGGTTTCAAGGTCCAGAAGAAGCAGTGGAAGCATACAAATCGACGATTTTGACCATGTCAACTTCGGACTGGAATTGCTGCTATAATAATTGGTTCGAACGAATGCAAAAGTGCATTAACTGCAACGGAGAATACTTCGAAAAGCAATAAAAATAAATTTAGTTATTTCCTGTATGTATTGTTTTATATTCCCGATCATTTCGGTATGCCCCTCGTACAATGTCAATACATACATTGTATGTGATGGCTAGGTTTACTATAGTTAGCACTTATGCAAAATACAGTGATTATGATCTGAATATTGAGGCACAGGGGAGGGTGACGAAATCTTCATTTTACCAAAAGTAGCAAAGTTATAAGGGACGAATTTTTAATACGTAACGGTTCTTTAACCAAAAATATATGGAAATATTTTATTAATAGTACTTTTATGGCTGCCCGGTATTGAAACATTAGGAAAGAGCTTACGAAAGTTTTGAAACCGACTTGTGAACTTTCTTTTCAATTTTGATGTTTTCAAAGCAGAAATCATTTGGGGACTTTCTTTTGCAACTGTTGGGTAAAAATACTGCGCAATACTTGTTTGTGAAAACGTGAACTTTGCCATCTAAGGCTTTATCGCTTACAAATATAAAATAATACGTTTTCGTAACTTTGTTACCATCTTGAATGTAAGATGAAATATTGGAACGTAAATTTATTTAATTTTTACATTTAATTTTTTTATATGTTACATAACATACTGACGAGTGTTTGTACTTGGCCTTCATCTCCACCACCACCATATGTGATGATAAGGCGGTACGATGGAAGCGTGCTCATCAATAAGCCTCAACTGTATGCGGCACAGGTGTATGTTATCTTTGGTTGCCGGGATACAGTCAGTGTTGTTTGATGGCAGATTTAAATAATATTCTTCAGCCATAACATATGGCCAGGCCCATACATAAGCTTATTAAAATCAAAACATGTTATTAAATTATCTGGTCTAGCTTTTAAAGAACGCATTTAACGTCATCAAACGAAAACACAATTGGGCAATTTTTTATTACGTAAATGGTTTTATTAGGGATTTTGTGTTAACGAATAAATGCTTTCTAAATGTCATGCAAAACATTTACGAACAACAATACGAATAGAATCTCTTAACAGAATCCGTCAACAATTTACGCACACTCCATAAGCGTTGGAGCGTTAAATTTGCGTTTTAACCGACATCAAAAAAGGAGGAGGTTCTCAATTCGACGGGAATGTTTTTTTATGTTTGTTACCTCAGAACTTTTGTCTGGGTGAACCGATTTGGATGATTTTTTTATTATTTGAAAGGTGGTGCTTCCCGTGTGGTCCCATTTCAATTGGCCTTGTTCTGACAATGACATCCATGAGAAAACGATATAAATTTGCCTTAACAAAAGTAGACTTTTAGGGCAATTTAAGTCGGCTTAAAGTTCTTTTTGAACGCATTTACTTGTTTCGATATATGAGTTATGTTATAAAATAATGTTTCAATGTTTCCATACACTTATACAGAATCCGTTAACGGGAATCCGCTCAGAATGCTTCAATACAAAATTTCTTTCTAATAATATCTTTTAGATTATGCCAAAACAATAACTGGCTGGCTAAGTTCTTAACTATTAATAGATATAGTTTAAAAAAATAAACACATGCTTTTGTCACTTTTTACTTCCCTGGCCAAGTGTGAGTTGGACTCGTCAAACCATATCCAATGTGCCCAAACTCGAGGTAAATAAAATACTCGTATTCAATGAAGAGTTCCACTTTTCACTTCCTGCTTGCGTAGCATGAGTCTCGTGAGAGTGTGATGTGTTATTTTCAAACGTTAAATATCTATGTATACAATTTGACGTCTTTCTACATCTTGGCTTTATCATCGGACTCTTTTCACCAAGTGTAGAAAAGTTGATGGGCTAATCTCGGCAAACCAAACCAAATGAACCCAAACTCTAGTTGCTTACCAGTATCCCTTGAAAAGTTCCACTTTTTACTTCCTGGCTGCATCAATATTTTTGTATTTATATATGAAAGACGTAATATTGTTTAAAGCACCTACTGGAGGTGGCAGGTTATTCCAACATTTTCTTTTGGGTTATGTTATATTAATTAGTCTAATTTTCACCAACAACAATAGTAGAAGTTTTGTGCAAACGGAATTATCCTTAATGACTCCTTAATGCTGGCGAGGTAGTTTCTAAAACAACAATATTATTATCCGTTAGTGCCGGCGATGTGGGTGACGTAGTTATGTCAGCGGCGCCAGAGACACTCTCGTTGTCGTCGACGTCGACCTCGCACCGTGCGCACGCGCTGGCTGCCCCCCTGCCCGCGCCCGCCCGCGGCAAGCACATCGTACACTGGTTCCGCAAGGGCCTCCGTCTGCATGACAACCCCGCCTTCAGGGAGGGACTCGTGGATGCCAGCACATTCCGCTGCGTCTTCATTATAGACCCCTGGTTTGCGAGCTCTGCCAACGTTGGCATCAACAAATGGAGGTGAGTTGTATTTTATAGTTTTTGTAATTATTTCTAGTTTGCTGAAGATTACAATCAGATATAATTCTTTACAGAATTTTTATGCTACATGTTTGTATGCTATATTAATTCCGTGACAGGAGATTGGTTTTATTTCATTTTTTTCCGCACCTTTTTCCCCATGCAATTGGCCTTGGATTTCTTAAAAAATATTAAACAGAGTTTGAGAGAAACATGAATTTTATTTTAATAATATATTCAGATTCCTGCTGCAATGTCTGGAAGACTTGGACTGCAGCCTGAGGAAGTTGAACTCTCGTCTGTTCGTTGTGCGCGGGCAGCCGGCGGATGCTCTGCCCAAGCTGTTCCGCGAGTGGGGCACCACCGAGCTCACCTTCGAGGAAGACCCGGAGCCCTACGGCCGAGTGCGCGACCACAACATTATGACCAAGTGTCGCGAGGTCGGCATCAATGTCAGGTCAAGGGTGTCGCACACTCTCTACAAGTTGGACAAGTGAGTCACATTCCTTAACTTGCCCTTCGTCTCACCTGATGACAGCAATTAAACTAGCTGAGTATATTTCCAGGATAATAGAAATGAATGGTGGTAAGGCACCGTTAACGTACCACCAGTTCCTGGCGCTGATCGCCAGCATGCCGCCGCCCCCGAATGCAGAGTCTGCGGTGACGATCAACCACCTGAATGGCGCCAAGACCCCAATCCTAGGTGACCACGACGATCGTTTCGGGGTTCCCACGCTCGAGGAGCTAGGTTTGTATTACACACTTTATTATTAATATTACACTTAATACTGTAGAAGACAAAACATTTCCTGTAAGAAATATATGAAAAGTTGTAAACTTTTTTGTGCATAACTTAATTACCTTGTATCCTTTCCCGGGTTTCACTATGATGGACTGGAACACTAGGTTATCAAATACATTGAACTTCATTTCACCTCCAGAGAGTTTGATTTTCGATCTTCCCTAATTAATAATTTCTACACATTCGACGCCGATAAAAAAAAAGTTTAATTCAAATTTTCATGATGTTATACTAACTTCAGAAACAACTAATTCTCATTTAGGTGCATGTATCTTTTCATTTTCTATTTTACTTCTTTAAGGTGATTCGCACCACACTCGTAGAAGTCTCGCTCAAATTTTATTTTACCATAATCTTATAAAATAGGGCTTTTATGGGGGACAATCACGGTGGTTTTGGAAAATGATCCCCTAAGTTGATATTTGGACGATGAATGAGCGTCATTTTGGAAAATATGTACATCTTTCGGTATTGTGATGAAATGTGTTTAAGGGATTTATAGTTTTACCTAGAAGTCTCAAAATAATGAGGTTTGGCTCTGTTACTTTTCATACCGGAGCACAACATTACTAGTAACACTGAATATAGTGCGATCATAATGATGATGGTGTCTATTAATTGAACACCAAGTCTTTATAAAGAACGTAAAACGCAAGCCTCGAAAAGGTGACTAAGGGATAATTTCATTATGCACTGCAGCGTGTACCTATGTATCATCGACATCTTACTCCTCCTGCCAACCCTGTGGCCTGCGGTCATCACACTCCTCCTGCCAACCCTGTGGCCTTCGGTCATCACATCCCACATGTGGAAGGCTAATGTTCAGGAGTGTAATGCATGTGATAATGATGAATGATAATGATTAACAGATTTCAATGACGAATGATGACTAATATGATCTCCGGTATGTTTTTAAATAAGACCACGTCATCCCGGGTGTCTTGAACTGTTTAACACAACAGTTTAAACAGAGTTCCTTCCACGAACCCTCTGGCTGTATCAGAACACGTCTCGTGTGTGCCAAATGTACCTAGATTTAGAAGAGAAAAAATACTTTTTTAAAATACTTATGTCCTTTGTTCTCTTTAGAAGTACTACGTTTTGATTGGAACATTCTAGTTTATTTCTTATATTACTGATTGTTATCGATATTATTGTGTAACCCCGACAGAGTCATATTATTTAAAAAAGTCTATATAAACAAAATGGCTAGGGTTGTATCAACATCATTATTAGCCGGGAAACGTCCACTGCTGGACATAGGCCTCCCTCATGGTACGCCACATCGACCGGTCTCGAGCCACCTGCATCCAGCGACTCCCTGCGACTCTAACCAGGTCGTCGGTCCATCTAGTAGGGGAACGGCCTGGTAGACGTTTCCCGGTACGTCGTCACTCGAGAACCTTTACTCCCCAACGGTTATCGGTTCTTCGAGCGATGTGGCCTGGCCATTGCCACTTCAGCTCATTGACTCGTCGAGCTATGTTGGTGACCTTCGTTCGTCTACGGAATTCCTCATTCCGGACCTTATCGCGTAGAGAAATTCCGAGAATAGCTCGTTCCATTGCTCGCTGAGTGACCTTGAGCTTGTTTTGGTTCCGTATGTCATCACTGGCAACACGCACTGATTAAAGACTTTTGTCTTTAGACGCTGAGATATTTTGGACGAGAAGATATGCCGTAACTTCCCGAACGCTGCCCAGCCGAGTTGGATTCTTTGGTTGACCTCTTTTTCGAAGTTGGTCCAACTTCGACAAAGAGGTATCAACATACACTTTTATTTTTATTACATTGAACTTGTTTATTTAGTTCTAGGTATTTCAGATCAGGCGCTCGACATTAATTGCTAAAAGTTCGATATAACCGATCGCTGGAGAATCATCAACATTTTTGTAAATCAGGATTCGACACGGATGGTCTGAAGCCCCCCGTGTGGGTCGGCGGGGAGAGCGAGGCTCTGGCGAGGCTGGAGCGGCATCTAGAGAGGAAGGCGTGGGTCGCCTCCTTTGGACGACCCAAGATGACGCCCCAGTCTCTCCTAGCAAGTCAGACAGGACTGTCGCCATACTTGAGGTTTGTTTATGAATTTATGAAATGGATATGGAACTCGATTTAGTAACATTAAGCGAGAACGTTTCTATCTTTCTGCTATATTGTCATCATCAGATGAAACTCAAGCCAAGTGCTAACCCGTTTTGAATATTATTTAAAATGACACGTTCCGCGAATGTATGAAGCCTCGGCCTGGGCTGATGTGTGGGTCGTCAGCTTCCTCATAGAGCTATGAGAATTCTACGCATGCCAAATTTTAAAGCAATTTAGGAGCAATCAAACTTTAGCATTCATAATTTAGCAGCAACCATAACTCAGTTACAGCGAGCTGTTTTTAGTGTGTCAGCTGGAGACATGGGTCTCCAGCTGACACATGCCAGGAAGGCAAACCAGTCAGGTTAGGGCTTTAGACTATAGTCAGGCATTTAAAGCACAATTACAGCAATGAGAGCCAAAAAAATTGACGATCACATTGATAAACTGTTGGATCTACGAACGAAATACCGTGTGTAAGCTGGCGACCCGTGTCACCAGCTTACACATCTGGATCTTCGTAGTTATTCAAGTTACGATTATGTATTGTACCTCATATTTTAGAGCAAAATAGCAGCGCCAGGCGCCAAAATTTTCGAATCTCTAGTGCTAAAACTGTTTGAGCTACGAGCCGATATGTGTGTGTAAGCTGGTGACATGGGTCGCCAGCTGACACATGTTGTATCTCTGAAACTACATAAGTGAGAACTTCGTTTTAAAGATCAAATAAGACCATACAATAGCAGCATTCACGAGTCAAAATTTCGAATCTCCTAGCTGTCTAGATTCAAAGTTATAAGCCAAAAACTATTTTCCCGCCAAAAAATTCAAAATAATCGCACGGACGCCGCTGAGCAGGCCGTTGCCGTTCCGTGCGCTACGCTATTACAATAGAGTTTCAACTTAGCCGAGATTGTTTTAAGATTCATTTTAACCTGCACTTTCGTATCGATTCAATTGGTATATTGAGCGTGTTAGACCAGGAGCCGACTGAAATAAGCAATGGTATACTACCGATTAACTTCATAGAGAGATTACGAACGATCTTCACCAAATTTGAGGTCTAGCTAGAATCTAACCCTTCACCGTTGGTGCATAATTCAAATCTACTAATTTGACTAATTAATACGGAATCAAGATTTAGTTTAGTAATGAATCAACATATAAGAAACTAGCATCTTCCCGCGGCTTCGCCCGCGTGGACTTTATGCCGTGAGAACTACATGGCGTAGTACTACAAAATATCAAACTGACGCGAGACTTCCTTTCGATGACGTACCATTATTCTAAAGTCGCGATCAAAATACGGGGGTGGGGGCAAGAGAGTGCAACATTCTCAGACCTACCAAATATATGTAAAAAACAAAAAAATTGCTCAAGCCGTTTCGCAGAAGTGCGACTATAAACACCTTGACACGAAAATTTAATATATTAGATTGGATTGGGGGATTTTTTAAAAACGCTAAAACACGTCATTTTTATTTTTAGTTCATAACACTGAGTATCAATTTTCATGATATTGACTTCAAAAACAACAGAGTTCCCATACAAAATTTCATCCCCATTATATAACCATGAAACACGTAATCCTTCCTTTGTTTGAAATCTAATCGCTTACCAATTTTCATGGGGCATTATTTTTATTCCTTGTTGATTGCTGTGCAATTGCATGGATGTCAAACAGACTCATGCTTTACTATATCTGATTAGCTCATCAATTGAAAGAGATAGAGCTGTAAAATAATTTCAATATCA
Source organism: Carcina quercana (assembly GCA_910589575.2). Taxonomy (NCBI): domain Eukaryota; kingdom Metazoa; phylum Arthropoda; class Insecta; order Lepidoptera; family Depressariidae; genus Carcina; species Carcina quercana. The sequence continues at coordinate 8,641,861 of OU342429.1, forward strand.
CGTTTTATCTAGACGGTGGCGCCATCTATCGGTGAGGTGTGAAACTATTTAGACAACCGTAACCACAGAGAACAAACCTAAATGAATTAGTATTCAACTAATTTTATGGACTTTATATCGAATCAACAGCCTAAAAAATAAGTTTCAAGCTTCTAGCTCTAAAAATAACGATACCTCTATACGACTTTTCATCCCCCCTTTCAACCCCTTTCAACAAAACCCTTTTTCGCATTAAAAAGTAGCATATGTTCTTTCTCAGGGTCTAAAGATTGTCTGTGCCAAATTTCATCAAAATCGGCTGAGAGGTTTAAGCGAGAAAGCGTAACAGACAGACAGAGTTACTTTCGCATTTATAATATTAGTAGGGAAAGTAGGGACTAGTAGGGATAACACTTTACGGTGTGATATAACATAGTATAAGAGTATATGTGCAACATATACAGCTTATATCAATATGATCAATAATTGTTGAGCTCGGTATTTAGTATATTTTCAGTAGCAATTATTGAATAAAACATGATATAGATTTCTCAAACATTTATTCTTAGTTATTTTCATATATCTCTTATATTGTGTTATATCACACACACCATAAAGTGTTATTTCTTATATATGTTGATTCATTACTAAACTAAATCTTGATTCCGTATTAATTAGTCAAATTAGTAGATTTGAATTATGCACCAACGGTGAAGGGTTAGATTCTAGCTAGACCTCAAATTTGGTGAAGATCGTTCGTAATCTCTCTATGAAGTTAATCGGTAGTATACCATTGCTTATTTCAGTCGGCTCCTGGTCTAACACGCTCAATATACCAATTGAATCGATACGAAAGTGCAGGTTAAAATGAATCTTAAAACAATCTCGGCTAAGTTGAAACTCTATTGTAATAGCGTAGCGCACGGAACGGCAACGGCCTGCTCAGCGGCGTCCGTGCGATTATTTTGAATTTTTTGGCGGGAAAATAGTTTTTGGCTTATAACTTTGAATCTAGACAGCTAGGAGATTCGAAATTTTGACTCGTGAATGCTGCTATTGTATGGTCTTATTTGATCTTTAAAACGAAGTTCTCACTTATGTAGTTTCAGAGATACAACATGTGTCAGCTGGCGACCCATGTCACCAGCTTACACACACATATCGGCTCGTAGCTCAAACAGTTTTAGCACTAGAGATTCGAAAATTTTGGCGCCTGGCGCTGCTATTTTGCTCTAAAATATGAGGTACAATACATAATCGTAACTTGAATAACTACGAAGATCCAGATGTGTAAGCTGGTGACACGGGTCGCCAGCTTACACACGGTATTTCGTTCGTAGATCCAACAGTTTATCAATGTGATCGTCAATTTTTTTGGCTCTCATTGCTGTAATTGTGCTTTAAATGCCTGACTATAGTCTAAAGCCCTAACCTGACTGGTTTGCCTTCCTGGCATGTGTCAGCTGGAGACCCATGTCTCCAGCTGACACACTAAAAACAGCTCGCTGTAACTGAGTTATGGTTGCTGCTAAATTATGAATGCTAAAGTTTGATTGCTCCTAAATTGCTTTAAAATTTGGCATGCGTAGAATTCTCATAGCTCTATGAGGAAGCTGACGACCCACACATCCTGGGCTGTATGTACACTTGTAGGGTCATTTTTAGATAAAAGTGATTTAATTCCAACTTTTCTATATTTTGGTCTAGTTTATTTGTACAAAAACACCCAAAAAACTTCGTCACTCAGTACAAAAAGAACGATTGTGTACAAAAATGAAATTATAGTATTTTATCTATACATCTCATCTATACATCTGTATATTATTTCTTTATTTTTTAAATAGTGTACAAGTGCTGGCCGGATTTGAAAAATCTCGTTTTTTATATACATAAAAAATTAGTTACTAAAACTCTCCCGGAATCGGTTGTCTTTTGCGTAGGACCACTTGTTAAATCATTTCCTTGAAATTGTACTTGTTAGTTCTCTATAAATTTTCCTGCGATGGATAAAAGACTTACATAAATATTGATTACAGATTTGGCTGTCTATCGACGAGATTATTCTACTACCAGCTGACAGAGTTATACAAAAGAGTGAAGCGAGTACGTCCGCCGCTGTCACTTCACGGACAAATACTTTGGAGAGAATTTTTCTATTGCGCTGCGACGAGGAACCCGAATTTTGATCGGATGGAAGGGAACCCCATATGTGTGCAAATTCCATGGGAGAAGAATCAAGCCGCCCTTGCTAAATGGGCGAATGTAAGTTCAAAATTATATCTAATTTGCTACTGAAATCGGTGCCAATTGTTCAATGATTTATTCTAGTTTTGATAGTTTGACCGATTAATAATCATAAATGATAGACCAACTCGTTGTACTTTCTATAGGAATTACTAATAAGCATACTTCGTATTGGCATTTTTCAAAAGTCCCTACAACCGCGTATTCCATGTCTCCCACCAGATGACTGCTTTATCTTGACTTACTATCTAATAAAATTAGAGAAACCTTGACTAAGATAAATTAAAAATCAAACTAATGTGCCTACATGTATATTTATATGGTTTCTTATACACAGAAAAAATATGGCAATATAAAAAAATACAGATAGACGGATATCTAAAATAAATTTTTCTTGGAGACAGGAACCAATTTTCGGAAGGTACTCGTAGGAAGGAAGGTATTAGGATTAGGTGTTTGCAATAATTGTGTACTATAAAATATTTCATAATATTATGAATATACCAAATATAAAAATATTGCTTTTACTACAACAATTCCATGTATTTTTCAGGGACAAACAGGATTTCCGTGGATTGATGCCATAATGGTTCAGCTGAGGGAGGAAGGCTGGATTCACCATCTAGCGCGGCATGCTGTGGCGTGTTTCCTAACCAGAGGAGACTTGTGGATCTCATGGGAAGAGGGGATGAAGGTAACCTTTATTGAGTATATAAGGGCTGCCCCCGCATATTTTTTCCAGTTCTCATCAAGTCCTGTACATACTTATAATTTGAAAGAGATCGGAGAGAGGAGAGTAGTTTATAGAATCACAAGTCTTTTCGCTCTAAGTTTTGAATTTTGAAACATATTGTTTAACAGAATAATAAATAATACGGTAAATAGGATTATGAGTAAGTGTTTTGTTTAAAAAGAGCAAAAAATCAAGTACAGACGGTCTGTGTAGTGGTAATTCTTGTAGTTATATTGTTATTATATATAAGTACTTGCAGGTGTTCGACGAGCTGCTGCTGGACGCGGACTGGTCGGTGAACGCGGGCATGTGGATGTGGCTGTCCTGCTCCTCGTTCTTTCAGCAGTTCTTCCACTGCTACTGCCCCGTACGGTTCGGCAGGAAGACAGATCCTAACGGGGACTTTATAAGGTATCATGATATAAGGTATATGATCAGTTAACATTCATTTAACTTTTAATGTGGGCCGGAATCCTGTACTTAATAGATTTTTTAAAGACCATTCTATTATAATCTTATTTTTTATATCCTTGTTTGTGTTTGAAATAAAATCATATGATGTTATGTCATAATCATGATGGGTGTCACAATCGTAAGAGGCATACAAGCGGAAATTCTATGAGACAGGCAGCACCGTCTGCTCAATTAACATCTTACTGCGATCACTAATCCTCCTGCCAAGCGGGTGATTACAGAAATAACGATTCTCATGACGATCAGTGACCAGTTATATCGTTCGTATCGTTATACCTCATGATGAAATAGGAATGGCGGTTTTGTTGATTTTACTTATAACTCATGAATCCGCAGATTAAATATTTATTGAAATACTTTTACTGAAAAGAATAAATTGATTGTCAGTGTATCAAGTTCCTGTCCTATTATTTACTCCGAATGACAATGAGATTTCGTCTAGAAATTTCAGTCGAGGATCGTATTTTAGATTAAACCGGAATGTTTAGAAATAGTTGGCGTGAAAGCAACGACTTACCATAATTTTCGCATGCGATCCAACCGACACAATCTAGCTTTGACCGTAATGTTGTAATTTTGTCTGGAATATTAACACGCACCGTTTCCGTCAGGCGCTACATTCCGGCGCTGAAACACATGCCGACCCGCTACATCCACGAGCCGTGGGTTGCTCCGGAGGCGGTGCAGGAGTCGGCCCGCTGTATCATAGGCAAAGACTACCCGTTACCCATAGTTGACCACAGCAAAGCATCGCAGGTTAACATCGAGCGCATCAAACAAGTTTACGCGCTACTAGCAAAGTACAAACCGCAAGGTGAACCTCTCTTCTCTATATTACCTCATAACACTCAATATTTACTACTTGATGATTATTAGTTTTGTTTAAGTTTTATGATTTTAATTTGTTTCGTTTTAGTTTATTTAAGGAAATAAGTTACCTTTTAAGTTTTTCTGTTATATTTTTGACTGAATTACTTTATCAAATAGTTTTTGTTTTGTTTTTATGCATATTTTTGTTGTCACCACGAAACTGTTTATTATTGTTGCATTATTTATCTATGGTTATCACGATTGAACTTATCTGATTTGTTTGATTTAGCTATTTTTAAAAGCTTTTATTTAACTTGTTTATAATAATTTAATATTATTCAATTACAGGGTTTTTGAATCCCAATGCTGTACAAAGACCCACAGACATGCAGCAATCATCACCAAGTCCAAACTCAATCATCAGAAACATCAATCAATCCAGCTTCTTGTGTAGTCAGGGTACTGAAGCTCAATCCACTTCTACTCTTCAAGTCAACCTCTACAAGGACGCGACCCAAACGCAAGAGTTACAACACCCTGCCAAAGTGATGCAGTCCAATGTACTCAAACACACTGCATTCAAACATGTATTGATTGTTGAAAAAACGGAAGTGACTGATGTCACCACTGAAAGCATTACAGTCCGAGAGAGACCATTGGACAACTATAATCAGCCTAACTTACTTGTGAAGATTCCTTACAAAATGAATGAAAGAATTGAACACATCCATCGCCCTAAACAAGAAAATTATGAGTTTAGAAACCTAGCCATCAACAATTACCTACATGGATACTCAAATCAGGGTATGTATAACTATCAAGTGGAGAGAAATGACGAATATTGCCAAAAAGAATTTAAAGTGAATGCATATGCAAATGAAAAGTTGAAATCTTTTATGACCCTACCAAATAATCATTTAATTGTACCGACTAGGCATACAGAAACAGATATGCCCCAAGGATATATAACTGTACCTCTAAGTAATGAATACACTAAGGAGGATCATGATGCCTCAAGGCAGAAGTTCAATGAGAGCATGACGGTACACTCAAATAAAATTGACAAGAAAAACCATTCTGGGTCCTCTGAAGATAATAATCAGTATGAAAATAAGGAAGACTAAGTACAGTTTATATAATTTAAATTAAAACTTGTTTCGTAACAGAAGTGCCGTTTTTCGACAAAGGGCTAGTAGTCATTTAGGAGTGACTTATGAACATTATAAAATATTTAATTTATGAATAAATGGCTTAGGATCTATGACAATACCAGCTTTTCTTGTTGGAATTGATAATGACGGATCTGTAATTCCTCGTGTTCCATAACAGTACTGTATCTCAGTTCAGATCAATAGAAGCATATCTAAAATTTTCACGTAACCAAATCAACCACCGAGTGATATGTGAACTTGCAATGCAAACATCTCATTATTAAAAATATAATTGTACAGCACAACAAAACTTTATAATAAGTTATAGATTATAAGATAAAAATTAATAAAGTATTAATTAAACAAAATAAGATTATGCATCTTTTATTTATTCTAAAATTATATCCAAAGATTACATTAATGAATACACTCAACTCTTCAGAGAAGCAACAATCTGCATGTGTTGTTGATATGCCTTTTTGGCTTTTCTGGACTTCACTGTTGGCTTCTTTGTTTCCTTCTCAGGCCTTCCTTTGTGTAGTTCCTTTTTCATGGCTGATATCATGGATATCTGCAATAGTAACAAATATAATAAACATTTTAGAAGTTATGAGGAGAACACTACATAGTATATACTAAAATGCTACAAATTGCATAAACCAGTAGTTCCCATATTTTACATTGATAGACTTGCAGAACACAGGTCCATCACAAGGGTTTGAGTATTATGATACCAATTTACATTTTTTTTTCTTCAAAAATTTAAAATGTTGAGGCTATCCAATTCCTTGACAATACAGACATAGTGAGCTAAGCTCAAAAGGGCTTAACCTTTTGAGCTAGTGTAATTAAGTGAATTAAAATTTCTAGTGAATTGTTCTTTAGTGAAAGAACACATTAACAAAGTGTCTTCCCCTTAATTAAAGACTAAGAATCGTCAATGGACTTGATGACTTAGAAATAATTATCTATAGAACTTTAAGTTAAATTTCTTATGTAGGCTAGTTTGTAATAAATAATTGATTTAGAAAAAAGAAACATTTTACAATTTTGTTAAGAGAGAGAATGGTAAGAAAAATGGATGAAAGTAGTTATTTTTTTAAAATACAACATTGCTGAACATAAGCCCCATATAGTATTTCCCCCCACTTTCCTACAGAGTGTATGGGCCATAGCTAGCTAGTTCGAATAATTTTGGATATAGACTTACAGTCTCCGGGATGTGAATGTATCTTATGTTGCGAGACTGTATAAACAAATGTTGAAAAGAATATTCAACTCCTCGAGGATCACAGTATACGACGTTCGTGAATGAAATGTTCATGTAACTGTAAACAATACGAACTTGTATATTCAGTTGTAATTAAAGTTAGAGTATGTACGTGTAATCGATAAATGATAATAACAATCTCATCTTACCCATCAACTAATTCTACAGTCCCACATACACAGGAGTCATTTAGCAGGTCTAAAGTGACTTTTTGACCTTGCATAGCTTTAATTAAACATAGCAAAGTATTATGATAAAAGAATTTCTCTTTTGATGTGCCTACAAACATCTTTTTACAATAACTCAATAAATGTAAAAAATAAACACAAACAGTTAACCTCAATCAATCCATCGATTTCAACTGTCAAAAAAGAGTGTCAAAACTGTCAAATCATGAAATCAAATGTCACAAACGAATATTCAGTTCCTAAAGCCATAATTCTGAAGTTGATCCAGTCCAGTCCCTACACTTTACAGACAAATCACTCCAAAAATCACACAATAAATTCAGTGGCAACCGTACATGAAGTCCAGTACCGTACATTTTCCTGTGCAATCTACACGATTTCAATAGGTCAACTTGTTTTTTGTAATCCAATACTTTTAATGGGCAGTTAAAGTCGGTTGATTTTTTTTAAACGTGTACGTGCTGCAGTTGTTACTTATAATGAACAATGTGTGGGATAATTAACGCGTTTTAAAAAGAACTAATAAACCGACTTCGTCATCATCAGCCGGGAAATGTCCACTGCTAAACTGGCCTTCTTCATGGTATGCCTCATTGAACGGTCCCGTGCTACTTGCATCCAGCGACTCCCCGCGACCTTAACTAGGGCGTCGGTCCATCTAGTAAGGGGACGGCCCGGTAAACGCTTCCCGGTATTTGGTCGCCACTACCTTGGGACCTAAAATCGGCACGGGCATTATAAAGAAAATCGGGTCTTCCGCTTCCAATCTCCACAAGATAACCGAGAATATATATTTTTCTATCTAATGGGAACTGATGGCGGAATCAACATGAATCCCTATAGTTCTTGCATACAGTTTGCAAGGCGAGAAAGAGATAAAAATGCAAGCTACTTTTCTGCTGTTTTCGACGTTTTGGAATTTTTTATGCGACGACTAGTTCAGAGCATCTACTATGTAGTAGGTATATATCGCAGACATAACCCAAAGATGACTGAGGTACTCTATCGAACAAAGGCGATAGCTGATTCGTCGTTCCCGGTCGCGCCATGATACGGCGTCCGACCAGCCTACTGGCCCATTGGGCATTTGCCCCATCTGCCCTGGGGCCAGTCCGTGCCTGTGGCCTGCCCATTTCCACTTCAGGTCACCGACTCGTCGAGCTATGTCCATCCTCGATCGATTTCCTCACGTAGAGAAATTCCGAGCATAGCTCCTTCTATTGCTCACTGACTGAGTTGTTTATTCGGCCCACTGTAAAGGACCACGTTTCGGTTACGTATGTCATCACTCAGCGAGCAATGGAACGAGCTATGCTCGGAATTTCTCTACGTGATAAGGTCCGGAATGAGGAAATCCGTAGACGAACGAAGGTCACCGACATAGCTCGACGAGTTAGTGAGCTGAAGTGGCAATGGGCAGGCCACATCGCTCGAAGAACCGATAACCGGTGGAGAGTAAAGGTTCTCGAGTGGCGACCACGTACCGGGAAACGTCTACCAGGCCGTCTCCCCACTAGATGGACCGACGACCTGGTTAGAGTCGCGGGGAGTCGCTGGATGCAGGTGGCTCGGGACCGGTCGATGTGGCGTACCATGAGGGAGGCCTATGTCCAGCAGTGGACGTTTCCCGGCTGATGATGATGATGATGTCATCACTGACAACACGCACTGATTAGACTTTTGTCTTTAGACACTGAAGTATCTTGGACGATTTTGTAGCACGATGCCCACTATCGCCCTTTGGACGAGAAGTTATGCCGTAACTTCCCGAACGCTGCCCAGCCGAGTTGGATTCTTCAGTTGACTTCAATATATGTTTTGTTTTTGTCTTACTTTGGATTAATAGGCTATTTCTGGCCGAAGTGTGTACCAAACTGAGAATGTGGTCAAAAGTAAGCCAATTTATTTAAAAAACGGGTAAAATAAAATGAGATACTCAATAATTTATTATTTATTTAGCCAATATATACTATAAGTAGTTAAATTACAAAATGTCCTTTTCAATATCGTTTAAAACGTTAATACAACAGTAACTTAATATTGATCGAAAGTTTCGCGGGTTTCAATTTTTATTACAATAAAAATTTTAGTAAAACAATGTTATTATTACTAGCGACAATGAAATAAATAATTGCTTATAATTTTGTTACTTATTCACAATATCATATTTACAAGTATAAAATATTTAACAAATATTAATTTATATTAAGAACATCATGGAATAATTCTTATTTACAATGCATTATGGTGGTTGGATACTGTAGGGCTTCCTCTGTAGTGTAAAATTCTACTGAAGATAGCTGAATTCCTCTAAAACTTGATATCATATAAGCCCAAGTTGTTTTAGCTGAAAATAAGACACCATTAATATTTTCAGTAAATACATCCCTTACTTATCAGAGTTATATTACAATCTATGTAAATACAAAGCGGAGGTTTTATTTCGTCTGTGGTTTTGTGTGTTTCTTACTGGATATCTTTGAGAACTTTGAATTACTCGTAATTTTTTATGTAAAAAGAATTATAATGGGTTGCACTTGATATTAATGTTACCTGATGGTAAGTGACGATAAGGCCGTTGTATTAACAAGTGAATGTTAAATTTTAAAACCCCGACAGCGTAATTTTTTATGATTTTGATATACCTAGTGTCACTCTCATAGTAAATAAGAATCTAAGGATACCTCTCAAGCTAAAATACATCGAGCCGTTCAGGTCGCAGAGCGTGCCAAACAATTATACACACATACATTCTCTCGAAAAACATGACCCTCCTTCTGGCGCAGTCGGGTAAAACGTGCTTACCGAGAAGTATCAAACTAATCATTTCACACCGGAACACAACAGTAGTGCTATTTACACTGACGCTTAGCGGTATCACTTAGGTAACACGATGGTAGCTAGCCAGGCGGACAGAAAATTCCCTACCACCAATCAAAACGAGGATCAGTGGTACCCACCACTAGGAATCTAACCCAGGACCTCTTGTGACTTTAAGCGTGTAGCCACTAGGGCACGGAGGCGGTTAGATATATAACTTATATGATAATATAACTTGTGAATATACCATTTATTAATATTAGTTAGTTTCGTCGGTTCAATCAACAAATAGTCGGTTCTTTAGTTATTTCTGAACTAATTAATTATTATTAAAGATACTCACGAATCCTTGACGTTCCTTTTCTTTTTGTAGTACATTGTGTGTTTGTGTTTCGTCAAACTTAACAACGGCCGACAATACTTTGGCCAATGTGACGGAATGTGTCCCTGAGCCCGTAAGATACTCATAAAGTATATTTCTTAAATATTCTAGTTCTGTGTTTTCCTGTAAAGAGTGCAAGTGTCGTAAACTAACCAACGCCTCATCCAGTCTTCTTCCTAATTTGTCATTAGACAATCTCAACTTTTCATTGTTTTGTTGCAATAACAGCACATTGTCATCAGATGACTTATTCATATTTTCTAAATCATACAACTTCTTCTCCAACAAATGTTTTGATTCAATTAAGTTGTTGTATTTTTCTTTTAAGTTTGAATAATCTTTGTCGTAATCACTCGTTAAAGATTTAACAGGCTTGTAATTTTGTGAATTCAACTGGTCCTTAAGTTCGAGATTCTCTTCGACAAGTAACGTGTTTTCTCGCATTAAGTCGTCATATTTTTCCTTCAATCGATTGTCACCTTTAAACTCAGACAAATCATGCGATATAGTATGCGACCCATTGTTTGGAAAGAATTCACTAGAAGCAATCAACTCTCGCATTTTATCATTTAGGACACTATTTTCTTTTGATATTTGGGTGAGGTATGATTGTAATCCAGATACATCAGACTCTAATCGCTTGTTTTCTTCTTTTAAAGATTCAAACTGATCCTTCAAAGATTCATATTGTTGTTTATAACTATCAAGTGTTTCTTGTGGCAGCTTTTTTGATAATTCACTGTTCAAATCCGATAAAACCTTAATTTCTTGGCGCAGTTCAATACTTTCGTTTTCTTTATCGAACGCATCGGTTTGAGTATGCCGATGACATCCTTCTGACCTTGCGTTTTCAAAGTCATTCTTTTCCAATTCTTCTATAATAATGTTCAATCGATCCTTTTCGGATTCTATTTCTGTGTGAGATTTTCGTACTTCACATAGCTCTATCTCAAGGTCTCTCAGACTATTGCTGATTTTTTCTGATTGGCCTTTAAGTGAAATATTTTCTTCGGTTAGCAGTTTAGTTTTGTCCTCCAATTTGTTTATATATTGTTTTTTGTCTTCCATTTCTTTTGTTATATATTTCAATCCTTGGTTTTCTTGGGTTACAGCCTCAATTTCATGTTTTAATTTTTCTATGTATTGACTTTTATCTTCAAGTTCCTTTGCTTTATTTAATAACGCATCACTGTCAACTTTTTTAGATTGACTGTTTTCTTGTTTTAGGAAACTTATTTTCTCTTCCAAATTTTTTATAAATTGATTTTTCGTTTCGATCTCTTTTGTTTTATCTGATAACTCTAACAACGTATCACTTTTAATTTTATCATACTGGTTTTTTAGTGAAAAATTTTCGTCTGTTATTGCTTTTACTTTATTTTCCAATTCGTTCATATATCCAACTTTATCTCCAACTTCTTTGGTTTTTATGATTAATAAGTCATGTTCAAGCTTCATAGAAGCAAGTTGTGTAATTGAATTTGTGAGCTCTTCCTGTAATTGGTCTCTCTCAGTATTTAGTACTAAATGTTCTTCTTCGATGGTTTTTAACTTTTTAATTAAGTTCTGGTTGTCTTGTTCCAGTGCTTCTACTTGGTTAGTAACAACTACATTTTGCTGTTTTTCAGTTTCTATCGCTTTCTGGAGCTGATGACATTTTGATTCAGTTTCATCTATTTTTTGGAGTAAATTTTGTTCTTCTGTTTTCAGTAATTTATGTTCCTTTAAAAGAATTTTGTATTTGTTATTGGCTTTGTTAAAATCTTCTTTAGAAGCGGAATTTTCGGCTTCATTTGTTTTGACTTTAGAATTCAGTTTATCATTTTCTTCTTTTAAAGATACTATTTCTGCTGAGGACTTTTCCAACTCTTCTGCCATTGTCTTTATTTTATCTCGTGAAGATTTGTATTTATCTTCTAAATGTTCGTACAAAGCTTTAATATTGTCTGTTTTATCTTTCCTCTGGGACATTTGATTTAGTAATGTAGTTATCTGACCCTCAATATTATTGATGAGGTTATTGCTGTTTTTTCTAAAATGTCTCACTTCATCAGATGTTGACGAAATAATTGGTCGTATATTTCTCACTTGATGCAACAAGATTTCACAAGCACTTTTCACTTTCTTCAATTTAGATACGTTTTCCAGTAGTTCAACTTTTTCAGCTTTCAAGTCTGATACACTTCTGTGCAGTTCAGTATTTTGTGTTTGTATTAATTCACAATTGGCAAGCAGTCTTTCAATTTCCGATTGTAGTTTTACAAGTTCTTCTCTTTCTTCTTGAATCTCTGATTCCAGACTGCTACATTTCTTTTTCCACATATTAACTTCTTCTACAATTTTCATACTTGCAGATGATTCTCCTTGTTGATTTGATTGCAGAATTTGTAATTCATTCTCAACAGCACTTATCTGGGAGGTTTTTCTAGCATTTTCTTCAGACAGCTGAGAATTTCTATTTTCTAAATAAGCATTTCTATCAACCATAGCTAATTTTTCTGCAGTTTCTTGGGTCAATTGTAATTGCAGGCATTTATATTCTTCCTCAGCTTTAAGGTTCGAATTTTCTAAAGCTTGACACTTCTGTGTTAATGTATGTATTTGTGATTCTAGTCCAGTGATTTTTGATTTTACTGCTTCAAGTTCTTTGCTATCATTGACAAGTTTAGTGCGGTCTTCTTCTAACAATGATATGCTATTTTTATAGTCATTAATAATGATATTAAACGACTGGATTTCATTCTTGGCAGCAGTAAGAGAATCTTTAAGAGATTTTATTTCTGTTTCTTTACTTTCTAGCTCTTTGTGAATGCTCAATTTGTTTTCAGCCAATGAGATGGCATACTCTTCTTCTCTTTTGTTAAAAACTTCAATTTTACTTTGAAGTTCTGCTATTTCTTCTAGATATTTTTGTACATCTAATTCAAGCGACGACATTTCTTTTTGTTTCGCAAATTCATAAGTGTTAACTTTGTTCTGTAATTCTTCATTGAGATCATTCAATTTCAAAATGTCTTGTCTCGCTTCTGTCAACTTTTCAGTAGCTGCTTTGAGTTGATCGTTTTCTTTACTTTTATTTTCAAGATCACTTGTTACAAGCTGGAGTTCTGCTGCTAATTGAGCATTTTTTTCTTTAGACATTTTAAGGGAATCTTTATATTTATTTACCAACTGTTCTAATTTTTCAATTTTGTTGTTTAGTATGGTAATTTCTGATGTCATATCATTGTTCAACTGCTTGTTCCCATTGTCGGTGGATAAAGTAATTAATTGCACGTCATTATCAATTGTACTAGATGATTGTGATTTTGCATTAAGCCCTTCATCGTTGCTAGTTTGTAGAAATTGTATTTTTGTTTTGAGTGAGTCAATTACTATATTTTTCTCTTCCATTTCAACCCGGAGTGCTTTTTCCAAGTGGGCCTGCAATAATACATCGTAATGTAAAACAATTTCACAAATATATATCAGTGATATAAAATTAATGAAGGTGAATGTATACTTGTTACCTTGGCGCTTTGTTCCAAAGAACATTGCTCTCTTAACTCAGATATTCTTCGCAGTGCTTTGTCTTGGGTTTCCACCAAAACACTCTGAAATTTTTAAAAGGGAATCGAAAATTAAAAGTTTAACATTAAATACAAAATTTAAAAGTAATTGTCATCTTTAGTATCATCTGTGGACAGATGAACATGAACCTTCGTCATGGACCGCCAAATTGGACTTTCCTTGAGGGGATTTCGACATAATCACCACTCTTGGCAGGCTTCTTGATGATCACTGTATTATCCACGGACAATAGGAAAAGCACACCTGTCTGGATGAGTAATTAACTAATACACCTTGCTTTCCAGTTAGGGTCAGCCCGTATTTCAAATCTATACAAATATGTATACTCTGTTAATACTGTCATATGAGGTCATACAATGAATACAAGCCTGAGCAAGTGATCAAAAGCCTAAATTTTATGAGAAACAGGCCATGTTATCTAGTCATCACATTTATACTGTCTGAAGTAGATAATTTTAAAACTATGAGGGTAGCTAGTATAAAGATGGACATATCATGCTACTTCTAACATACCCTAGCTTTAGCATTTTCTCTCTCCAAAAGTTTATAGTGTCGAGCGAGATCTGCATACTGCGTTCTATATTTTGTGTATCTCTCTTGTGTTCTTTTGTATGCTGCATATATTTGTTCTTTAGTAATGCGTTCCAGACTGACTGGTCCACCAGAGAGCCCTCGCTCATCTGCTTCACTAGCAGACACTTCCATATCAGACTGAAAATAATAACATAGTATTTTATATGATTATATTATTCATAGTATACAAGACCTAATTAATGTGCCTACTTAGCACATTATACAACTGTATAGTGTAGATATTAATGCAAAAACAGATATATAAGTAAAGTAGACAAGGTTATCATTTCAAGCAGATGATAATCATATGCAAAATATACAAGTCAGAAAATCCCACGTTCTTTTATGTATCTGGTTGGATGGCGATGGATTAATAAATTGATTGATTGTATATTTAATTATTCGCATGGCGATCTTCTTTTGATACTTAAGGCTAGGCATTATAAATCAATATCCAGACTTTGTCATTACTGCAAAGCATCTGGGGTCAGGTCAAAGAAATCTATGATCTGTCCTGGATACCGTCGCCTCGGGCAGCGCTCCATAATTTGATCGACGGTTGGCTCCTCCTCGCCACAGTCTGTCCATTTGCTTGTACCGCAGCTCATGTGAGAGAAGTGCCTTTTACCTTTAGGGTAGGATCTAGAATGATGTTTCCTACTGATTGTATATAAATAATTAAAATAGATATGTTACAAACCTGCAGATGGTAAGTAGACGGGCTTTCGTAACTGGGTAGTCTGAATGAGACATCACTGGCAAATGAACTGTTTGATAGCTTTCTTTGTCTCTGATTATCCTGGAATAATATCCATAAGTTTGATCAGATTATTACTATTAACTTGATTAGTTAAATCTGGCTGCTAATAATTTAAGAAGGCACTGCACGAAATTTTGTTAATTAAACTACTATCATGCACTGAATTAGTTAAATAAATTTAAAGGACTTAATTTAGTTTAGCAGGTAGGATGAATAGCAGAGCTTTGGATATGGAGGCATAGAAATAATCTAAGAACATACTGTTATATCTTGACTAGACATATACTCCATTGAATCTGTACTGGCTTGAAGAGACGGTGACTGCGCTAGAGATACATCTTGGAATGTATTTTTTGGAGTGCGTGGGGATGTCTGGTTTTGAACTTGGCGATTTTGCTGACCATCTAAAATATTACACAAGAAACATACTTTACATGACTATAACAAAAGAAATAACCTTTTATTAAAAGAAAAATTCGTGTAAGAAATCGCGTACCAAAAGTTTCATATTATGAATAATAACAACTCTGAAAATCATAAATAATAGGTAAGGTAATATGGACCCAATAATGGTTTAGCGAAAATTTAAGATAGATTGAAGGACAAACTTTGCTTAACTTCAGTTCATATACCCGATGTAAGGCCTGCTAAGTTATGTTTGTAATCATAAAATATCTATTTGAATGTGATATAATTAAAATATTATGGTTTTCAGATTTATTCCTATATCAGCGCTGAAGGGCCTTGCTTATTGCCAGATTTCAAGATTCTAGGTCAACAGGCATGAAGTACTTAATGTTTTGATTCCCTTTCCTCAGTTGGCAACCCACAGATTTACTTGGGGACAAATCAAGCAACCCAAATGCTGTGCGACTTAACTCAGAACATCTATGTTGTCTTGGAACAATCTCCCACAGTATTTTACTTACACACACTAGGTCAAGTTGCATGCCCACTAGCCAAAAAATGTTGTACAACTTCTATCCCCTTAGTTAGTCACCAGTCATTCCAATCAGAACCTCAGAAAAGGCAGTATTGTTGACTGTCACTTATTTAATTACAAATCTAACAAAAACAAAGAGGAATAGTACGGTGGACTACGCAGCACTTGCAAAAAAAAAAAAGTGACTTTTCTCTCTTGGTTGTCAGTGACACAGTATCAAGGTACAAGTATATACATTTAATGCGGCTATTCTGTGGCTATCACATGTAAATGTCAGTATGTTTTAACATTTCGGTGCTTCAATAGCATCTTGGCATGGAATTGGCAATGTGGCACATAGCATGCACACTACTATATGTATGTTACTTTTATTTTAGTCATTATGTGGAAAAATTTTGGTGCATGCAGATAAAGTCACAGAAAAAGTACTAGCTAATAATATGGAACTTTTGTTTGTTCCGAAAATAAAACTGGACTTGTGATGAAGCAGAGTAAAAAAAAACATGGCCAGATGCAAGTGAGACTCACTCACCATTCCATACAGAAAATGAATAATTAACATACTAAATATATAACAGGTAAAATGCCTGACTAAAATCAATGATCATTTGGTAACAAAATCGTTACTGCTAAGAATTAATAGAAAGGTTCTGTAACTGTTGGTTTATGATGAGATAATGAGATATATTTGAAAAAGTATACTTTTCAGATTTATTCCTATACTTGTGCTGTAAGACCTTGCTTCTTTCATGACTCTAGATCAATGGGAAGTACTCTATAGGTTTCGATTCATTCCACATCAAAAAATGCAGCTTAAACAGCCATATCTTTATGATGTGTTAACCTACAAGCTTTTTTCACTGCTATAAGGGATTGCAGATTTGCATAGTCAATATTAATTTCAACTTGATACCAACACAAGTCATCAGTACTTACTAGGAGGTCCTGACAGTATTGTATAAATTCCAGTCTTTTTAAAGAAAAATAAACTATTTTATTTTTTACGGTCTTGACAGACAGACAACAAAGTGATCCTATAAGGGTTCCATTTTTTTGAAGTTCGGAACCCTAAAAAGCTATCGACCTTCACATACGGTGTATCCTCAAATTAAGTTTATTTACATTACAAAGTTTATTAATCATATTTATGGCTAGGGTTCTATGAAGCTTACAATTATAATTTTCAAATTACAATTTGAAGTTAGGTCACTTACCATTGTCTCCAATTGAAAACAAGTCATTATTTGTGATGTCAGATATGCTACTCGACGCTGAAGTGACCGCGGCCTAGAATAAAATTATGAAGTGTATTTATTTCAAAAGTAAGATGAAATTGAATCAACTGAAAATGAGATAGGGATAAGTACTAATGAGGATACGAGAAATAAACTTAAAAACGTATGAAGTAATGTGTGTACTGCAGGCCTCATTTGTACGGATTATTGACACAGTTTCGATACATCGCAAGATCGAGATAATGAATGTCGTTCTCGGTTGCAGGTTCTTACCTGTGCCGCCTGCGCAAACTGCTGGATCCTTTGCGGCGATGACTTTACCTCCTCCGCAAGCTTATCTTTTAACTTTTTGAACATTTTTGCACCATTAAACACATTAATCACAAAATTGCGCAAAACGCTACAATTCCTTCGATGATGGCAGGCAAGGCAGGCAACTAACTGTCATTGGTTGACAATTTGACATTGACGTATGACGTTGTATTTTAATATTTTATACATAGCAAAAAATAAGTAGTATACAGCTTTTTATTAAGTCGCTCGATAATTATCAAAAACGTTGATAAATTATATAATCTTCTACTTTTTAAGGTTTGATCACCGTTGTCATCTTTTTGGGGTTCCGTACATCTATAGGGAAAAAAACCCGAACACTTAAAGGATCGTTGTCCGTAACATAACCGTAATATAAAAAACCGGTCAAGTGCGAGATGGACTTATAATACTGACTGAATAATTAGCATACTTAAAATTAACTAATAATTACTCTAACCGAAAATATAAATCTGATTGAAGAACCAACTGTACTTTGCGTTTACATAACATACAAGATGTATAGCTTTCAACTACAAAGTTAAGTTTATAAACATGAAAAGTGTTTTGTTTCTATATTATAATTTAAAAATCGATTTAGGGCACATCCGTCCGATTCCGCTTTCGTCATAATTCGTTAATAATGAATTTAAGGAAAAATAAGGAATCTCGTAGAGAAAATGACTATAAAACAAAATTTTAAAAATATACTATAATGTATGTACATAAAAACTTGGTATATTCCACTAATATCTATACATGTGAAAGTTTGTTTGTACCACGATTATGCCGAAACGCCGAAACGTCTCAACGGATTTAGCTGTTTTTAATACAGATAGACCACGACAAAAACGTAAGATAATTTTAAGTTGAATGATAATATGTAGTGATATACGAAGTCGCGGTTTGAATGCCCACGAGATATGTATATTCTGACAGAAGTAATCTGACGAAAGCGGAATCTGACGAACGAGGAATCAAGAGACTTGCTGTTTCGTCACCAGTTTCAAAATTCTGACCTACTTATACGGAAAAATGAAATAATTTGACGAAAGCGGAATCTGACGACTGTGTTCTAAATAAAAAATCATGGTTTTCAGATTTACTGCTATGGTTGTGCTGTAAGACTTTGCTTCTTGCCAAATTCCAGGATTGTAGGTCAATGGGAAGTACCCTATAAGTTTTGGTTTCCTTGCATTTTGTATGGAAATGGTCTAAAATACAGCAATATACAAATGTAATATATCTTTTTATTGCGTTTACCTATAAGTTTGATTTTTGCACAGATCCAAGAGATGAAAAACTTGAGTATTCGATATTGATATCTCCATGTGTTCTTGAGAAAACAGGTCTTGACAGACAGACAGACGGACAACAAAGTGATCCTATAGGGGTTCTTTTTTTCCTTTTGAGGTACGAAACCCTAGACACGTAATGAGGGGATGAGATATTTTACGCGTCTACCCCATTGTGTTGGGTATCGTCATGTATCGTTGAATATGTCTTTTAAAAATATTAATGATCACGGAACACTACATTTTGATTCAGGATTCCGTTTAGTCCGTTAAGACGTGAAGGAAAGACAACCAAACAAGCTCATAGATACTCGATCAAACTAAATCTCGATATGTTTTTCGAATTAGATCAATTTAAAATGTTGCAACGTTGTCCATTTCAGGCTTGACCATCGTCTATGTTGAGCGAAGAATAGTAGAATCATGTAAAATTATCGTGTTCTATGATTGCTCAGATAGTACTGTGTAATTTTAGTGCATCTCCTGGCTCTAACAATACTTGGCATTTGAATAATAGTAAACATGAAACCAATATTGGGCTTCAGAATTTTTATTACGAGAGATATTGTAACATAATGGGCAATTGGGCACTATTAACTATTGCAATACGTTGTTACAAATATTATGATATCATTGAGTTTCTCTTAGTCTTCATCTTCCTGGATAGTAAAGGGACTAAGAGCGCTCACCCATACTTTATCAAACAACTTTGGCCTTTGAGCACGGTGATCTATCGGTTGGAAGTCAATATCAAGCCCAACCCCGGTAGCAGGGGGCCTCTTCTAACAGCGTCGACGTCGTCCCCCTCTCCTTGCGAATTTCTTACATCCGTAGTATGCAGCGAGCGAGGCGATTACTACAACTCCGACAACCAGTGCCACTAAAACTTTCGGATCGTTCAAGTCAAGTGGAAAACATATCTTAGTTACGGCATTCGCTGATGATTTCTTGGACGTTTTGGGCTTCTTAGGCGCCTTGCTGGGTATCGACGAGGATGCCAATTGCGATTTCGGTTCTTCAAACATTTTCTTAGACTGTCTTTTTAGTCGTTTAAACATGAATAATATTTCTTACCGAGATATGTATGTCATTGCATTTTTATTTATTTACGTGGCTTTATTACTTGTAGTTTCTTTTATTGAAATGTACAGTATTATATTAACATAATAGATTCGTATGACAAGCTTGGGTTGAACTTGTTTTTGTGATTTTACATGGATTTTGCTTATTATCGTGTCAGCGACATTTTCTGGTCACTTACAAAGTGACGTTTAGTGACGTAAAGCGTTGAGCGTAGCGTTATATCCTCCTAGGTGACGTTGGCAGAAGAGAAGATCCAACAAAGAAGTTTGGTTTATTATAGACTAGCTTCTGTCCGCGACTTCGTCCGCGTGGACCTCAGAAATTACCTTACGGGAATTACTTGGTTAATCAGGATAAAAAGTAGCTTTTGGCCCCCCCCTCCCATCCCTCAATCCCTCCCTCCCTCAATCCCTATAAAAACCAAACCATTCTTAATGTTCGTTACGACGTAAAGGAATGACATACTCACTTTCGCGTTTTATAATATTAGTATGGAAGTATAGGTCCTCTCTGTGATATTATTCGCTTCACGTAAGTGCACTCTGCTGGCATTCATTGATTCATCAACAACTCCACCGGATGTTCACCTTTGAAATAATTTCCTGATTGTATTCTGCTGCCTATTTGGCTGGATACCTTTCTCTGGAGTCTTTCAAAGTAAACTTGCTCAGTGCAAGTAATGGGTAGACACAACTTGTTAAAGCTATTCAATAAAGACTATAAATTAATCAAAGTTACTGGAGATAATCATGGATATCTAAGAAATACTTTTTAAAAATTGCCAGTTAAAAATATTTTGTTAAAAACTATACGATACTATGATGATGAAGTGTAGACATGTATTACGTAATATTGTATGTATTAAGTATAAGAAAGTCAAAAGTTTTTATTCAAAGTTATCTTTTTGACGTCAATGAATTTAATGTAGGGTAAAAAAAGGTATCCTACGGCTTTGAAACGCATTTTAAACATTGTGCATATGAAATTTTGCTGAAAGAAGACTTCATTTTGTATTAGAATAATTTAAACTGTATTCAAAGTTTTGCAGTACCAAACATCTGATTTAAAAACGGAATCCTTTTAATATTACTTTGGTGTATGTTTGTCCGTCCCTTCGTCGGACACAGCTGATTATATCGGCAACCATTCCCATAACTATTAGTATTGAAAGAAATAGTTATGGGAAATTGTGACTTTTATGTACAAACTCCATATATCGTGACACACTGGCCGCATGTACTACTAAGATAGCGAAATTTAAAGGTACACTAGTATGTCTCACGGCAAGCACTAGATTATGATTGAGCGTGGACTGAGCGCAAATCAACAAAGCCCGGTGCCTGACCTAGGTAGATGAGAACAGAAACGGTAGGTCTGTGACGGCGCTTAGCTAATGAGATTATTTATTTCGTTTAATCACATTTTAAGATCTTTGACTCATCAAAAACGTCTGTTTTAATATAAACGAATGAAAAGTGAGTAGTACAGTTAGCGTCATATGTATCTACGCAACTTTGTACCATGTCATATTAACTTTTACGTGACATTTCAATTCAAAATGTTTGCAGAGGCTCTGATAGATGACTTTTTTTTAGTATAGTAAGAAAACGAATATACTCGTTAAGCGATAGACTGATTACAAGTAAAAACGAAGTGATGATGAATTGGGTGCATATATCTTCAACAACATTGACATATGTTGGTCATCGAAATCAACATGTGTCAATGATGATATGTAAGTGTATTAGTTATTAGTTTACCAATTAAGTCTATTTATAAATACTATTTGTAGTCTAGTGCCTGAAATAAAGTGATCAATAAAAAATAAAATAAATTTCCTTCGATACGCTCAATATAAGAATATGAAGTCAGAGTGAGTGTGACATGATGCTAAGTTGCATAGAAATATATGATACTGACTGTACCTACCTAGATAGACATGGTTCGTGTAATACATACCGAACGTACATGCTGCATGTATGTGTGACGTGCTGAAGTGTGTCTAGATGTATTGGATTGAAACCAGATTTTTTTAAACAACTTTATTTGTTCGAGGGCCTCCTCTATGGCATTTACAATGGTCGAAACTACGTAATACTAGTGAAAATATAATACAAATTTTACGCAAACATCATAAAAAAATAAATAACACAGATTTTTGCCTAAACTTATTGCTAATTGTTATCTGTCTGCAGTTTTATAACGAGTGTAGTGAGCAAGGCTGTGTGTGCAGCGGAAACCACGCAGTAATTTAGTACCTCTTTGTGACAGGTAAAGGAAAATCAAATAAGGCTTTAAAACAGTAAACAGTTATTATTCTGGACTGCGCATTTTATCGCGGAAGATACCTATAGACGTAGACATTTCTCACGTCATTTCGACCGGGGCTCGTAGATATTACTTAATTCCTTTAAAGTTTTTAAAAACTAGTCATTCATTAAAATACTTATTTAATAGGTGCTTGTCTATCTAAGATTCTTATAAATAAATAGTTAAATTATTTTTTGTACAAATATGATGAGAAGTTATTCAAAGAATGCGTAAATTTTTGTATGATTTTCGTCACTCAATCCTACATTAAATACTTATGTCTAAACTGTATTAAATTAAACTGCTCATAAATGATAAAAATCTAGTAATGTTTACATTTACATAAAAATACGATCAATTTACGCACAGTAAAATATATATGTAGAACTAACTCTAAAATATATTTTTAAATTTACTTTGTTATCGTAAATGTTATGGGTGATTCATGAATTTCAAGTTTGATTATAGCGACTAGCTTCCGCTTACAGTCAACCAGTCATCTTAGCATTTGTGAAGCCAGCGTGTTTCTGATTACGTATGATTAACATGAGTTTGACCCATTCACTTAGTGCTTATTTGACAGACAGTAACAACCATAAGCTTAGCGAACCCTTCGTTTCATTATACAGTAATATGATATGGCGCATGACAGCGAAATATAAAATATGGTGTCTATACTATTGTTTGAACCACGACATTCATCTAAAATGTTTATTTAGAATTCCGCGGTTTGCACATGTTAATGCTGAAAAGTGGAAAGCTCTGACTTTAGATCTTAAATTAATAGTAAAAAACAATCGTTTCACTTTTCAGTTCGTATAAAATCCATATGAGAACATATATCCTAGAATAACTTTAACAATATTGTATTATACTGTTTATCTGATCACGAGTTTCATTCTATTAATCCACCGTTTTTAATATATGTATCTTTCGCTATTTGGTAGAGCTGTGAAGACATTTTGTCACTGGTTTCTTTCACCATCTTTGTGAAGTAGCCTTCTGGGTTGTTGAGCAGTTTGTAAGGATGGTCGAATTCCACCAGCTGTCCAGAGTCCATCACCATGACACGGTCAGAGTCCATTATAGTGTTCAGCCGATGCGCCACCGTCAGTACTGTGCAATCAGCAAATCTTTTTCTGATAGTTTTTTGGATAAATTCGTCCGTTCTGTAAACAACAACAAACATTTGCTTGAGTTACTGAGTTACAATATTTCGATTACTAACACAAGTCACAAGATATTCATTGCAAATTTCCGGTGACGACTGAAAGTTGAATTTCACTAGGGGTAGTTGTAATAACTGTTGATTGTTAGCAAACTAAGTTTTGTCTTTATTTTATTGTAAAGTTAAAGCATGTACGAGTATATAGCAGTGTGTACTGTCACCGCCGTTACGGCTTAGAAAAGGCGCTCAGATTTGGTTGATAATAATTTATAGCGTCGTAGGCCCGCATTCTAGATGGTGCACGGTTGTATTAGCTGTAGAGACTGAATATAAGAAGGCAGAAATGAATCATACTTAGGATCTACGTTGGCGGTGGCTTCATCGAGCACCAACACGCGGTTCCCTCGAAGGATGGCCCGCGCCAGGCAAACCAGTTGCCTCTGTCCCAGAGAGAAGTTCGAGCCCCCTTCCGACACCTTGAAGTCCAAAGCTGGCACTGCTGCCTTCAGATCAACCTGCAACACACAAGCAGTTATACCATCAAATAACTTATAGATAGTTTTTAGCGTAAGTCCCACTGCTGATGATGAACTCTCCATGAGATAATTTGCGATAGTCACCATGCGTGGTAGCCGGGTTAGCAAAGTAAGCTGCTCTCTTATAATTTATCTTTAATTGCGTTTTACGATACCCATGGGTAGAGAAGGGATAACCCATCCTAAAGTCGAGACCTACCACCTGGAGCTTTCATTAATGTAAAACTGTTTACATTATGAACTTACATATATTTGTTTATAAATTTCAGGGATAATATTAGTTCTACGATTCTTCATTATGTTTATCATGCCAGCGGTTGTACTAATAAATATTATTACAATGATCCGTTTTAGTAAAATTCACACTTACAGCTTCAAGGGCCGTCCAAAGCTTTTCATCGTCGTATTCATTGAAGGGGTCTAGATTATATCGAATTGTTGCGGAGAACAGCACTGGCTCTTGTGGAATTATCGATATTTTAGACCGCAGCTCCTGTGTTTGGACATTAAAATAAATATAAATGAAAACAGTAAATAAATCTTTAAAAATATATCCACTGCCGGATAAAATAAATGTATTTATAACAAAATCGTAAACTGCATGAACTAATAAAAGCCTAAAAATTACCTGCAAAGACAGATGTGCGGTATCGACATCGTCTATGAGGACCTCGCCCTCAACGATAGCAAGTCGGAACAGCGAAGAGATCAGTGATGATTTTCCGGCACCGGTGCGTCCAACAATACCCACCTGCAAGTTATATGGAAATTATATGACATGATAACCGAATCGACCAAAATCTAAACTCAAGATTCAGCTCTAAATGCAACATTGCAGGGTTGGTATTTGATAGCCCATAACTTTGTTTGCGCTGACTTTTTTATTTATTTTATAGATGCTCGTAATAGATTAACACTTGACCTCAATCTCACCTGATGTTAAGTCACGTTGAGGTCGACGATGTTATGCGTTGGTCTAGAAGATGAATATTAAGTCTACTTTTGAAGATTCGCAAGTTGTAGTTTTCGGGAAACACGGAAACCGGTAGTGCATTCGATACCTTAGCTATACGCACAATAAATGTGGAAGCAAAACGGACTTCAGAAAATGTCCCATGCAGAGTGAGAAGGAGAGTTTATTTTTGCATTTAGAATTCAGGTAGGAACAGGAACACCGTTCTGCTACGGAAATGCTACAAAAAATGCGACCCTAACGTAGATTTCTATGGATCTTACCTTCCAACCACTTTCTAGAACCAAGTTAAGGTTCTTGAGCACTGGCAAGTCTTCTGGAGTGTATTTCATGTAACAGTTGCGGAACTGGATAGTGCCTCTCCACGGCCAACCTTTTGGAGTTTCCTTAGCTGAAAGAAAATTAATCGTGTTAAGTAATACACATGGATAAAAAGTAGAATATTTTCTTTAGCAAATCATAGGCTAAGGTCAAGCCAAGCTTCATCACGTTTGTATCGTTAAGACTCCAAGAGGTAACAGACTCATGTTAGTCGAAATTGTAAATCATTTTTTAAATCAAATAGTGCTTTATCTACGGTTCTTCAATATATAAACTCTGATTTATCCTGGTAAGTGATTACTTACATCCCTTGTCCCACTGTGATTCTCTCTCGATATGCGTGTATTGCAGTATACGTTCTACACTGGTCATCTGCGAGATCACCTCCGCCGTTTGCCGCACCCCGAACTGTAGCATTCCAGTCAGGATCAGGGTCTGAGATATCGCCAACCCTACGTTGCCGGAGAATATCGTTTCTGTTGGACAACAACAAGTAAATTGATAATCATTAAACATTTTACGAGCCATCCAGCATATGACTCTACATTGCCACACACAGTGATGTAGATATATTTATCCATCAGAACTATTATTACATTTTCCTGCAGTGATGTACTTACTGCTATCGATGACCAGGAAAGCGACGATGACGATTGTAAGATACAGCACACAGATAAAGTCGAGCCAGAAGCCGAGTGTCACTCCGCTCGCCAGGTAGCTGCTCCAGGTTGAGGTGTGGATGTCCTGGGAACGAGAACAACACACGTGCTTATAGCTCACATTTTTTAAATAGAAAATATTAATTTCTGCATTTGCTGCTACGATGCCTTACTTGGAATCTGTCGAATTCTTTTATCAATCTCTGTTGAGCGCCTGAAGAACGAATTGTACTGATCCCGTTAAGTGTTGCAGACATATGTGAGAAGACTGGACTCTTTGCTGCAATGACAAACAGCATATTAGTGCGAACTAGTTGATATATTTTAAAAAACAAATCCATAGGTAATACATACTTGTCCCTTCCAAACGTTTGATGGACTGAGCTGATTTTAAGTAAATTTGAAGAATCGTGTAGAACAGTACTAGGATGATGGTCGTAGGCAGTAACGTCCACACTAATGCGGCCGCATTCAGTGCCAAGATACTGCACATTACGAGGTATATCTGAATACATTCCAACAAGAATCGGGGCAGAAGTTCGTCTAGAGCACCAATGTCCTTTGAAAAGCGGTTGAGGATGCGCCCTGTGAAGTTAATTTAGACATATTTTATACGGCTTATAAGAGCTAACATAACAGTTTATTATTCCATTAAAATTTAGTATAATTGTTTTTATTGTAGGAACTTTCTTTTAATTCTATTTTATTTTTATTTCTATTTATCAGAGTTTCTATTTATCATCAGTTGCGTAAGTGTACTGGTCGTAAGCCTTCCTCACAGATCGCTATGACGAACGGTTCTTTCTTCCCACTTCCTTCTTCGTCTCCCCATGGGGTGACATTAGCTAATCTAATTCTGATCTCTGGACCACAAGCCAAATCAAATGTACGAGGTAAAATTAATAACAACATCATTGAAGATTTATATTACCTGAAGAATTAGTATCGAAGAACCGCATGACTCCTCTAAGCATAGAGTGAAACATGTCGTTGTGGAGATTCCTTGATGCAGTCATGCAAACCTTGAAGAACATGAACGCACGCGCAGTGATGAAGAATATACAGCACAGGATGAGCGCGGAATATATGTATAGGTATTGTGTCGTGTTCAGGGGGCCGATGTAGGCGTTGATGTTCAAGTCTGAAAACATAATTGCAAGTCCGGTTGAAGTTTGTGAAATGCTTTCTTTGTTTTGCAAACAAATATTAAGGCAGTCTATAGATGGATTTTTTGGTAATTTTTTCAGCGAGGTCAAAAAAATATGAATTATAAATATAAATAAAATATCATTAAAATAGAAATATGATGTTATCATTTTGCGACTATATAAATATAGTTTTATTTAAGCAGGTATAGACGAGTTGGATAATTCTTATAAAATCTAAATTACTCGGGAACGGTTATTTCGTCTGTAGGTATAGTAAGAATAAATAAGAAATATAGAGTCTTAACATACCTGGTTTAACATCAATTCCGGAGAAATAAGACGAGAAATCGTAACTCAAATTGCTTGGCACAATCACTCTGTCATAATCTTTGATTGAACTGCTGTTTGTTGCCCTTTCCTTCATGAGGGTAACTTCATTAGTCCTAAAAATATCAACAATAGATGCTATTAAAATAAATACATTCATCGCTAAAATGTCTATACACTAATCGTAATAACGAATGAGTTCAAATGAGGGGGGAGTAGAGAAAATTCAGAAGCTGGCCTGAATATCTATTCCCACTATCAACATACTCATTTGAATACGTCTATTGCTGGAAATGACCCTTCCTCATTTTAATCGCCACGAAGAGCAGCCTTTATTTTCGAACATGTGCTTAAATCATACGCATGCAGCCTGGTGACCTAGATGTTGTTGATATATAGTTAGATGCTATTGTACAACTCCTGAATAGGATGAAATGGAGTTATTTTATTATAAAGCAGCACGTCTGAGTCCCGTATTACTTACCAAATAGTGACCCAGTAGTCGCAAAGTGTAGCTGAAAGTTGTCCAATAACCAGAAGTAATATCATGAAGATAAGTCTAGGAGTTCGGCCACCAGCTCTTAGGTAAGCGCTATACACTCTCCAACTCATGGATCCTGTCTCTCGTGCTTCTTCTTCCATCTCCTGAGCTGGCCCATCATTACCGGAGGTGGATTCCGTCAGGGACACACGGCGTGTGGTCGACAGCTGCAAATAAATCACATTTTTATAAATTCAATCCCAAAAAATGTTACAGTTTGTGACATTCGGAAGAAATATCTGAGTAACAAAATTTAAAGTAGCTAACGCGCTAAATAAAATTTAATGACAACCCTTGCAAAGTTTAATATACAAATTATTAATGCTTTGCATTAAATAGAACTTTACGTATACGCCATGTTCTAGTAACGAAAAAGTATGATCCAAAAAAACTAGATGTGGGTTGGTGTAGCCCTTAAAAATTTATATCTGATATATTTTTTTATGAGTTTTCATCCAGTGTGTGCAGTACCGTATCGATGCAGTGCATGGGCGCTAAACTTCCTAACAAAAATTTATCGTCGAGCCATAAACGAGAACGATGTCGTCAGCAAACCAATTACGCGTCCTACAGTCCAACATAAAGTGTAAGCTTAGATTCTGCGTCATTTTAAATCTGTTTGTTTATGCCTCATTAGTAAATGAAGCTTTTTGATAAGAAACATGACATACCCTTGAAGAGGTTCGTCTGGCCATAGGTGGCGGTTTCACAATGTCTTTCTTCTCCTCATTTTCATCATGGGTTGCTGAAAGCAGCAGTGCAAAGTCTTTGCCTGACTTTTGTAGTTCGTCATACGTCCCTTTAGCTTCTACGGTGCCCTGTAGAAAAAAACATACGTTAACCTCAATTTGCTCAAGTAGCACAAATTAGTTAATAAAATGATTGCCCATCTTTCAATAATCGCTTCAGTTTTTATTCGTCCGTTGTTATTCTATACTTGTTTATTTGATTGATGCTTACATTATTTAGAATGACGATGTGATCAGCGTCTTTAAGGTAGTGCAACTGGTGAGTGACTAAGATCCTAGTGGTGTGTCTCAGGTATCCGCTGATACACTCGTCGAAGAGCTGCCGGCCGACGTGAGCATCCACGGCAGACAGGGGGTCATCTAGGAGATACACGTCCGCCTGTTACAAACAATAACACATGTTGGAAGCTCCTATTTAATAATATTATAAATGCGAATGGCTGGATTTTCTGTAGAGGAATAGTTGAAGGCCAGGAAAAGATACTACTTTTTACTCTGATCGAACAAGTAGTTCCCGTAGGATAATTTGTTTCTCCTGTTGTTTCTCAAGTCAACGCGGAAGAAGTCGCAGTATAAAGCTAGTAAATAATAAAACAAAAGCATTAATTATAGCATAAAGCACCTAATTTCTGTGAATAGTGGAATTATATCAACAGCACTCCGCAGCTATTTGTAGGCAATTGTAAGGGTGACTCGAGTCTCTTTGTAACATAACATATTCAAATATTCTAATTAGTGTTCAAGGGTTAGACTTTACTGACAGGTTTTTCTTTGTTGCCATAACATATATTTAACTCTATAAGCGACGGATAGCTAGGACTTCTTTCTATTTATTTTTCTTGTCATCTTCATCTATATATCTTCAGAACATGGTAGCATGACGTCAAGTCCTGACTTTAGTTTACATAATTTGAAAACCAATTCGATGTATTTGATCTACACACCTGACGGTAGACGGATCTGGCAAGGTTGATGCGGGCCCTCTGACCTCCCGACAGAGAAGTTCCTCGCTCCCCAACCAGTGTCTGGTCACCGTGAGGGAATTGCTGGAAGTCTTTCTGCAGAGCACAGACTCTGACAACCTGCAACAAAACATTCGTTGTATGTTGTACTCGTAACTGTATTCTAAATGTTGTAATTTTAACTTGTACTATAACGTGAAACACTAACTATAAGTGATCCCGACCCTCCCATAGTTTAAACCCTGAATCAAGGTGCACATTTAAGTCACATTCACTTAAAAACAGCGTCAGCGTCGGCGGCGACGTGGTTAAATTGTATTTATATAATGTCTGGGTACTGACATATTATTGTATGTAGTTTACCTCTTTATATTTCTTGGCATTGTATGGTAGTCCGAAGAGTATATTCTGTCTGACCGTAGCCACGAACAACCACGGTTCTTGGCATGCATAGGACAGCGGGCCGCACAAGTGAATCCTTCCACTCAATGGACGAAGCTCGCTCAGAAGTAGTTGAAGAATCGAACTCTACATTTAACAAAAACACAAATTAACACATCGTGGTGTTTCCTAAAGCAGTATGTGCCAACGATAAACTGTTCAAGTTTTACCTTTCCAGCGCCGACTGAGCCAATGATAGCACATAGTTTCCCCTTTGGCACAGTGATGTTGACATTACGCAAGGTGAGAGGTCCATCGTCCGTCCACCTAGCTGATATATCTTGAATGAGGACTCCGACGTCAGGATTCACAGTGAGAGAGTTTATCGCGGGGTTGGTCAGTCCCTTCTCGTTGCTTTCAAAGCCTGGAAGATGTCGAGTGTAGGTCAACGTACAGCTACGCAGTACTTCATACTAGATGGAAAATGATTTGCATCAACCTTTATAGAAATGAGGGAGTCATGAGTAAAATGAATTTTATTAAATTGCAAGTACGTACCGGGGTTGAAGATCCCTTCGTTGTCGATTTTCTTGAAGGTGTTTGGACAAAGGTCTACTTCACTCAAGTTCTTGTTTTTCTTCTTCTCAACGCTCTGGACGAGTTTAGCAATGTCCACGTCTGGCACGCTGCGGAGGTCTTCGCGTTCATCTGCATCGTTAATGTTTATATTAATATAATTTGCATTGCGGTTTATACAAATAATATATTCCCTTTGAACCCATTTTGTCTCTGGAGACATTAACTCATTATTAAGATACCATTACAACCCAGAAAATTATTACGCATGACGTGCAATTTGTGGATTTACACTGTTGAAACTATACCAATATATTTCTTAATATATAATATATTTTA
Source organism: Carcina quercana (assembly GCA_910589575.2). Taxonomy (NCBI): domain Eukaryota; kingdom Metazoa; phylum Arthropoda; class Insecta; order Lepidoptera; family Depressariidae; genus Carcina; species Carcina quercana. The sequence goes on from OU342429.1 coordinate 8,672,673, forward strand.
TTTTGGCCTATTTTATATATATAATATATATAAAATAGGCCCATAGAAATATCCGCGGTAAATAACACGTGAAAGTTGGACTTTGGACGGTCGGTCCCACGAGTCTTTCTCATGTCGCGTCATTGCGTACTTAATCTGTGAATCCAACAGCCGTTGACAGCCAAGCTCCTCGATACAAGTTGTTAGTAAATTATAGTATTTAAAGCATGTTATTTAGTCCCATTTGTTAGTTGAACACAGACAAACAGCAGTTAACCTTTCCCCTAGTACCAACAAACATCGAGACGGGACGACTACACCTTTTGAACGATCCACACGCACAAACTGTTTTACAATTACAACTCGTACCCAATAGTAAGAGACCCTCTATTCGTCGAATGGAAATATAGCTTTCCATTGTATTGGAAAGAGCCATCGGCATCATAATAGCTAGTGTCGCTTGGAGAAGGTTGAATATTTGAGCCATCGGGAACACCTGTGAACACCACCGATCGGTCTTGTTATAATTTCTATCACGTTACATGTTCAGTTTATATTCCTTTCCATAAAAATAACTCCAGGCCGTTATTACCGGGTACACCTTAAATAAACGAGGAACATATGAGCCGTTCCTTCCGAGTTTATAGGAATACATGGTTAAATATAGTGCATAGTATGTTAACAATTCATGCTGTGCAAAGTAGTTGAAAGTCAGAAATAGGTCGGTTATAGTATGTATAGATAGGAGAGAGAGGGGTGCTCGTTGATCGTGCATCATGCTTCTTGTTTCATGCAGAGAGAGCTCGGTGCTTCACATACCGAGCAGCATGAACGTCTCTAAACGGCGCACCGATATCAGCGCCTCCGCCAAGAATGAGACCGCGTTTGACATGATTATTGAAAGAGTTCCTTGGAGTGTGTTGTAGAATTGCGCCAATGGGAATACCTGTAAATTATATACAGTAAAGGGTACATGTTCGGAACTTGTCTGTGCTCTTTTGTGCACCCAGTTCGTACTGTGCAGAAAAAGATTATTATTTAGGCAGCATGGCAGAATATTTGTACTGATTCCAATGTTCCAAATACGTGTATGAGTTTTTAATTTTTTAGAATGGTACACCTTTTATTGGCTAACTGAAACTGAAATTATTAAAACATTTCCGAGGTAAAACACCACTCCACCATCATACACCACATCTATGCGAAAACCAGATTAGATCAGAAAGTATGCTTCTCTGTTGCTAAAATTATAAGGATGCTGTAATATCAATACCGTTGTGTGTAATGGTCTTTGAGAGGGGCTAATTTCCAACAGTCAAAGTATTTTTTGTCTGACAATTACCTGTGTTATGTTAGGGTTCAATTATCATAGTTTCGGTGAAGGAACACATCGTGAGGAAATCTTGTCCTGAGATTAAGTTCAAGTGTATTGGTAAATTATTATGATCCTGCGTGGTAGACTATGGTCCTAAGATGTTGACGCAAGAGTTGCCGTTACCTTATGACGATAAGTGAACAGAACGTACATGACGATAAGTGAACAGCAACCGTTTTTTCATCATGTGTGTATAACCTGCAGCAGCCTAATGGTATTATGTTGAAATAAATAATCTGTGTCATGATGACTCTACAAGACTCCATCTGTTTAAAGAGTTGTAGCAAATCAAGGCTATGACCAGCTTCAATAGCGTTATTGTTAGTAGAACTTACAATGTCAGCGGTGACTTGGTAGCCGAGGAGCGAGTAGGACAGCAGAGTGACGTAGAGGGTCAATCTCTCGGTGAAGACCATGAAGCTGAGGTACACTCCGCGAAGGTAGGAGGCCGACGTGATGGAGTTGATCTCGTTCTTGCGTGCCATGGCAACCACGTGCTCGAACGGCTTCTCCCACGCGTACATTTTTATCACCTAAGTAGTAATAGTTACATACATTTAATATTGTGGTAAGAATCGTTGATTGACTAAAATTACTAGATAGCATCGATTCTAGTTGTAAATACAATTTGATAGCTATCATTTACCAATATCATCCTTTTCATTTCCTTACGATAAAAAAGGATGGGGTGTTAAGTCAGAAAGTTGGCTTCATCATTAATAGCTACATACAACCAAATCGTATCATACAATTGGTATTGTTGATGTCAAGCATTGTTCTAATTTAAAATGCGACTTTTAGTAGTGGCTTAGCATTGTTTTGTTTCAATATAGTTTTTGTTTGTCTGTACCTGCATTCCGTTAATGATTTCGTCCATGATTCGCACACGCTCGTCAGTTTTGTTTGCAGTCTTCATTCGCAACCTTGCAGCCAGTTTGCTCATATAAGCTGAAAAATTAATTATTTATCAACGTTAATGTTACTAGTTCTGCACATATGAAAGTGTTTTCGATAGGTTTCTGATCAGGACATTAGTCAACTGCTATATTTTGAATATTTTTCCCATAAATAATATTACAAACAAATTGTGAATTATTTCGTCATTATAGAACGGGTTTTTCGTGTAGGTTTTTTAGAAAGGTGTTAGCTATGAGATAATAAGCTGTTAGAATACAAGTTTGATCTATATATCACACCATTATTATCGAATGGAAAACTCCGTTGCAGAAAATGAGCGAACACCAAAAAACCTATCACAATAAATATATGTAATGTAGAACACACGGCTCCAATTAGCTACCATTATACGATAAATAAACTTACATTGGACAGGTATAGTTTGCAGCACGATCCCTACAACTCCCACGATGGCTGCGTATCCGATCTTGATGTAGATGAGGTAGCAGACCATGACGACCTGCAGAGGCAGCAGCCAGATGAAGTGTGAGTAGATGAATGCGTAGTCGAAACGGTTCACATCGTTGGACAGCAGGTTCACGACTTGGCCGGCTGTCGTCTGCGCCAACGCACCTGAACTCATGCGCATCACCTGGTAATAACACAAAAATACGGTTCAGTGGTGTGTTAGTAACAATGTTTGTATGATTCTGTATTTGAAAATTTGAAAGTGGTTTGATTTTGAAGTAAGGGATTCTAGACTTGAATTAGCTCGATAAGTTTCTGGTCCGCAACAGCGATTGTCTAGGTTTGTTATTATCTGGAAACGGCCCTCGCCGAATGTGAGTCTTCCGCATAGATTATCACAACGAATGAACTTTCCATGAGGATATTTTTGAGAGTTATTGATTACAGTTAGATGTCAGTGGGATAAAGGTTTTAAAGTGACTCAGATATTGCCCACAAGACAAAAGTGAGACAGTGTACTCATATACACTTTTTTGAAACCACATTGCAATTGTTGTTTATTTAGGTTCCTAATGTGTTAGTAATTGCTCTTTTGGTTTTACAATGGCGCAAATATCAAATAAATTGTTCATCTTTGCCTTATATTCTTAAATATTCTACGTAGTTCATGTACTGATTTCCTCATTACGAATTTTATCAGGTACAGATATTCCGAGCATAGCTCATCCCATAGCTTGCTGAGTGACTTTGAGCATATTTATTCTGCCAACAGTAAAGGGCCACGTGTCAGTTCCGTATGTCATCACTGGCAACACGCACTGAGTAAAGAATTTTGTATTTTGGACGAGAAGATATGCAGTAACTTTACGAACGCTGCCCAGCCGAGCTGGACCTACTTAGTGGAACGATCTGTCTAATGCATAAAATATTCGTCTACAACTTCGATGAGTCGGTGAGCTGAAGAAGAAGAAGAAAGGCGGTAAGAGCTCTTGAATTGATCACCAACATACTAAGAATCGTGTGCCGCGACCCCCCCGTACTAGATGGACTGACGACATGTTGGGAGTCGCGGGGTGCAAGCGGCCCGGGTCGGTCACGCAACTGTACGGCAGTTGATGAATGAATGGTATTCTATTTGTAATAAATAATTGCCGTATCTAATGTCATTAAAAGAGATCGAACTTCATACATACAGAAACACGAGGTAAGTTAGTCTATGTATAACAAATATTATGGCAGTAATCTTTGAAGAGCCATTCATTAGGCGGGTAAATTTCGTGGGCAAATCTTTGCACAAAATTACGACGTTTAGTTAAACTCGATTACATAATTTCGGAATTTCGGATCACCAGCGTTGTAAATTTGTTTGCTATTTCGAACCACCAGTGTAAACATTGTAAAAGTTAATGTATTCTTGGAACATACGATGAATGACATTTAAGAATGAGCTGAAGAGAGTATAAATCGATTTTCGATTAATAATAGTAAAAACGAGTCGTGAATCAATTATTCAATGAACAGTAGGTATGCAAAGTTTCAAACTCAAATTAACGTTTAAATGTTGTTAAAATCCATTTACGTACGACCAAATCTATTACAATATCAACAACAAATACGAGAAGTTTCAAAATCTTGTTAAAATTAACTTAGGACTACATCAATTACAATATTAACAATAAATAAGTATGATCAGTTTTAAATTCAACGTCAACATGTTATGAAAAGTAGGGTTTGTTCAATCCAATCCAAGAAAGAATGGTCCTGAAACACTTATTTACTTGTAATAATCTTCAAATTCTGTACCACTTAGATTAGAAACACTGACGATGTACGTCGAGGCTCTATACGAGTATATTATTTACATTGTATTACAGTTTTCGTAGTTCGATTCAATCCAATATACGTAAATAACGGTAATCAAACACAGAGACCTTATATAAACCTTTGACGACGCGTTTACGCTGAGTGCATAATAATTTGAAGATTATAAGAGATTAACTGTTGTAAGAATATATTTATGTTACTGTAATATTATAGAGCCCCTTAAAGATTTGTTTTATTCTGTGTTTTTGTATTTGTTGTTAGAGCGGCAACAGAAGTACATAAACTGTGGAAATTTCGACGTCTAGATATCACGGTTCATGAGATACAGCCTGGTGACAGACGGACAGATAGACAGACAGACGGACGGATGGACAGCGGAGTCCTAGTAATAGGGTCCCGTTGGTTACCCTTTGGGTACGGAATCCTAATTACGTCTTTTACATGTTGTACGTTGTTTTTAACTCACCTTCCTATAGATGAGCGAGCACGCGGCAATGCGCACTTTCATGCCGAACTGTTGAGTGGAGTAGGTCCCGTGGTGGTTGAGGAACGCGATGAACAGGGACATGAAGATGACGGCGCTTGCGCAGTATACCGCCTGCTCGTACGACATGTCCGAGCCCGGCTCCCAGTACGCTAGCATCATGCTCAGAGCCACGGGCTGGAACGGTCTGCAATTATACCGAACAGTCAGCATTCTCAGAAACTAAATTGATTTAAAAAATGATGTTTGCACTTTGACTTCCTCTCAGAAACCTCAAGTAAATGATGCTACGGAATCATTTATTACCCGAACACAAAGAGGCGAATAACTTTTTTGTACAGACTTAGATATAGATAGACATACGGGTAGTAGCTAGCCTGGCGGTAACAACTACGGAGACTTAATGGCATTTTTTGGGGAAAGAACATCACCATGATACCCAAATATTGAAAAGTCCATACCCCACTACCTACATCTAAATACTTTTTCGATTATTCCAGATTTAAACCAACTTACACAATCAACTAACCAATCATTAAGCAGAGACTGTAAAAAATGGAATACTTGAAAACAAATAATTCAACATCACGATTTTATCTGAACGTTTTTAAGTTGCTACAACTGACGTGTGTAGTGTAGTCGTTGTTGTTAAAGTTATAAGACACCGACGTTCACACGACTGTGACCCCTAACGTAATTTGTCGTGTTGACGGTTTCCCGACCGTTACCTAATGATACGATGTTTAAGGATGGAGACAATTCTCGATAGGCGCTAATGTGTTTTTCGCGTGTCAGGGCTTATAAGAAAACTGCTCACTTTAGTAACAGAGCCTGTATGAAGAACATGATCCCGGAAGGTGCGAAACTCATCCAGAACGCCTTGATCATTGCGCGGAGTAGCGAGGGTTTCCTTCCTTTCTTGTGAGCCAATGCGATCTCTTCTAGCCATTTCCTGCAATGAAAAGAAAACACATGCTTATTATCAAACATTCAACCGTTGACAGTGTCCACTGGCGTTGCATTTTTTGTGTCGTAAGTCATAATTCTACGTTTTGGGGGAAAAACTTGTTGATAAAAAATGCGGCAAAATATTCTACGTAGGTAACGCAATGACCATAATTCTATGAAAAGCTGCAGTATTAAAGATTGGGTATTTACTCGACTGTTGGGATTTTTGTTTTCGTCTACAAAATATCGTTTGGGTGTTTTGGAAAAGTTTACTGCATTTAGCACTGCAATTCAAATTCTATAGCAGTTTCACGGTGACTGAGGGCGCCGCCGCACCCTGCAATGCCTTGGAACCGGGGTGAAGTGATCTGAGACTCGAATGGTACTTTATTTTACATTTGAGTGTATATTTTCATCTTGACTGTACATGGTTAAATTCGTAATTTAGCAGAACCCAGATAATATAAAATAATCGCCGTACGTCATCATGGCGTACAATCAAATCCAAGAGTCAGTGCTCGAGGCTTCTTGACCTTAGCTTGTCGCGTGTTACAAAGTTAACCATGTACAACTTAACTATATTTACCTTTGAGCATGTGAAGGTACTCATATATATGTACCTATGTAAATAAGCTGGCTGTTGGCTCAATGATATCATCAGTTTTGACTTTTAAATTGGGATATGGATCTCACGATTCCGTCGAATTATTTACTACGGTAAAGCTTCCTATTCTACTGGAATACTAAGCGCTTTGAATTTGCATTGTACAATTATCGTCATAATTGTCAAGCTAGCTCGTGACTGCGCCTTGACATAGTATAGCTGTGTCGCAAAGAGACTCTAGATAGAATAGTGCTAAAAAGTAAATGGGATTTGTGTTAGCTGTGATTGTTATAGCCAGGTAATCATGATGATGATGAAATAGGATGGTCAGGTTGCGTGTTATGCCGTTTTACCTTATTCAAATAAACTTAGTTTATATTTTCGATTGACAGTGTAGTAAATATAATTGGTAAAGATGCCTCATTGGTTGTATTGTCGTAGAAGCTATCTTCTTTTCCGAAAGCAGTGGAATCTGCATATATTTAATCTCAACAACAATATAAATGAACCATTGGAATTTGGTCGTTCACAAATAATACAAAAGGCTATCATTTTCATCATCACATAATGCATGATATAGAAATTAGTGAGTAAATAGATAAGCGTTGCTTTTATTAGTGTATCTTCAGTGTATTTACAGAAAACCCACATGATAAACGACAGTGATAATGTGGCAGATTTATTGCAAAATTACTAAAGCATTATTGAAAAATTACTAAAGTACAATGGTTATTTAATAAAGAGGATAAATCTAATTATGCAATAGCTAAAAATACATTACTATAAAATTGTAGCAATTGTCGACTGTTGCAAAACCATGGCTTAGTAAACGCTCACGTAGTTAGTACTCCTTGACCATGGCCTGACTTAAACACCATTAGTATTGAAGAGAGATCTAGAAGACATTCAACTACAAATGTAAATTAAAATAAATCGAATTGTAAATTTCTTTTTTTGACGTGAATAAATATAATAGGTATCACTGAATAGCTGGATATTAAATGTAGACGTTCGCATCGGTAACGTTGCGTATTGCTTTTCGTTTATAGTTTTAAGGTTTTAAGAGAGGTTATATAGAAGGCGATTGCAAAATAACGTACAAAATAACAAAGTACGTGTTAATTTAAAGCATTTTTGCATTGGCGTGCCAGCCGGGCCGGCTCCGACGCATTCGAAATACAAACCGCACGCTGCACTCATCGTGTAGTTGTTGTCAGTCGCCAGTCGTCAGTCGTGACTATGTTTATAAAATATACGAAGCAATACGGTTGATTGTGAGAAGTCACACCTTGCATGGACACATTCCTACTTTAGCATAATTGTACATACATACTTAAAATATCAATTGTATACAGATACCCACGTTTTTAAATGAACTATGAAACGTAAGCTCTAAGTTATCTTATTGTAAAACCGAGTTTTTTTTACATTACAGTATCACAAGATAAATATTGGGATAAGTTACTGTCAGCTAACTACAGTAAAAAAGGACTCCTTCAGTTCACTGAAGCGAGTATTTTTAATTATTTAAGATAGTACAAACGCTTGATCGCAATGAATTGAACCTCACCGGATGTTTATTATGATTTGTCCTAGAAGGTACATTTACTCTCGGTCCGAAGTCTCCCAATTAATCTTCAGGGAACACGGGCTGGATTAGAAATAATTTTAGATTTTTACATGCCCAAATATGCGTCACACTCATCATATTTTTAAATTAAGTACATTGGGTATTTATATAATACGGCTGGTCAGGGACAAATAATAGCATCGAAACGATATGTAAATAAGTGGGAGTGAAAGCGCGGCGGGTACACTCGTGAATAAAAGTGATAACCGGTATGTGCGCCTGCGCATGTGTACACTCCCATGTTGACGGTGACACACTAACGACACCTGCGTCACGTGGTACCGCCAGCCTCCGAAATGTAAATAACTAGTACAATTATTGTGAATCGCCCACGCAGAGATCTAAACGGTCGCAGTAACCGTTGGTGGTAATATAGACGATAAAACTGCAGTCATATTGTCTTACTTTGCCGACCGACCAGACGCGTATTAAATTCAAGTACGTAGTAAAATACTATTATGCATTAATTACTCGCAGATGTTTTTAGGGTTCTGTAGTCAAACAAGGAACCCTTATAGTTTCGCTCTGTCCATCCGCTGCTTAGACCCTTACTACTAGAAAGCTGTAATTTGGCAGGTATACATATTAAGAGGCTATGCTGTTGTCAAAGCGCCCATACAAACGTAGTCCAGTCATATTTTGAGTATTAAGCTATGAAAATCTATGAAATTTTCAAGACACAATCTAGAAACAAATATCTGTGTCGGTGGTGAGTCAGATTTTCGTTTAAATATATACTTCCAGAGTTACAGGGCGTCAAAGTATTGTATTTTTCGGTAATAAAAAGCCCCAACTTTGAACCTGATTTACAAGAGTATGAATCAATTTAGAACAATTTGGAAAAACCACCGACATCTGAAATTTCATTAGTATACTGTATTAAAAAAATTGTTACATAATATACTGTATCCTTCAAATGATCCCTGGACTACGAAACATCCAAATAACGGGTGGATAACATCGCATAATGTATGCTGTCTCACCGTACGCGCTCGGGTAGGATAGGGCTCGAAGAGGGACAGCTACAAAACAACCTTGAAACCGACCACGTGGTCTTACCAACATAGCCTCTTAATCACGCCGACAAAGTGATAGAATAATTTTATGGGGGGGTCGCTCCAACACACGTTACTTGGGGATTAAATATTTTTATCGTCTATTCTATGGTGTGGGGTATTGTTGAGTAGGTCTTTAAAAATATTGAGGATCTAGGGCACCACTTTTCGAGTAAGGGATTAGTTTGTGAAATATTAAGCTTTAAAGTGAATTTTTTCTGCTAAATTATTGCTTTTAAAAATGTGAAAAAATTCACAGTGCTAGTATATATACTAAACCTAAAAGGAAAACTATCACGACTAAGGTGGCTTTACAGGTTAACGAGTAATAGTCGACCAAATTATAAAATATACTTGGAGTGGTCAAATGAAAATTTCGTACAAATTTCATTCAAGATTACATTTTATAAAACCAGTTCAACTACGGAACTCTACACTGCGCGTGGTCCGACACGCACTTGGCTGCTTTTTATTACTTCTCACTCATATATCAGATTTCACGTTACTATTTTTATTACCTACCCCCTGTAATCGGGCCATTATAAAGGTAAATGATGTATCTTTGTCAAATGGAAAAGTCTGCTTTTGAAATGGAGCCTCTTTCTCTCATCACTCACTCATCCCTGCAATGGAATAGATTTCCATTATATTCATTTGCCATAATCCCCAAGTTTCAACTATGCTATCCGTCTCTGTATGTTTTCCCAAGGGAAGACATGGGTTGATTGTGTTTATAGCCCAAGATCAAATTTCAAACAAATTGTTCCACAACAGCTTAGATAAACAAACACATCGGCGTCGGTCTACGTATACTGATGACGTCAGAAACCACTAAGACATCCGGAACATGTATAAGATGTTAATAGTAAGTTTGATATTTTCCATTTACTTTGAATCTCTTAAAGCTCGTACCTTCTCTTGCGTGGTACTGGATATTACCATATTATTGCAATCACAGTTGACAAGCAGTAATATATTATAACGCAAGAGAATGGATACTTGTGTAGATCAGAAACAATGGCAGGCTTTCCACATTTATACTTATTTGACATTCTTTTTTACGGACACTACTAAGGAGTGGAATTCCCTGTCAGCTTGTAAGTTAGGAATATCTTCAAGTCTATGAAAGCGAGAAACAGATAGTCCCGTATGACTTTTCATGTTTTGCCGTTTGGATTTGCCATAATCGCCACGCATGGCATCAGATGCTGCTATACATCTCCATAACTTTTCCCTTTGTCGCATTTTACGACACCCAGGGATGATATAAAGTGGTCATATTCTAAAGCTGAGACCACACGGCCAAGTCTACATACAATATATTAAAAAAGCCAAGTGCGAGTCGGACTCGCGCACGAAGGGTTCCGTACAGAATATGGATATTTAACATACGAAAAACCTAAAAAATGCGTTCGATTATCGTTATCAATTTAGTTTTGCAGTAGCAGTAGTTGACGAGTTCGACACTAGATGGCGCCAGTTGTATGTTACATCACACGTCTCAAAAAATCACGCTTGTTTTATGGGAGCCCCCTTAAATATTTATTTTATTCTGGGTTTTAGTATTTGTTGTCATAGCGGCAACAGAAATACATCATCTGTAAAAATTTCAACTGTTTAAATATCACGGTTCATGAGATACAGCCTGGTGACAAACGCACAGACGGACGGACAGCGAAGTCACAGTAATAGGGTTCCTTTTTTACCCTTTGGGTATGGAACCCTAAAAACTTGAGAGCATTTTAAAACCGTAAGTGAATATTTAGAAATGTGTGGTCTGTAGACTGAATAGAGTTGTGCATCGTAAAATTGACATAACGCGACCACGAACTGTTATTTCGTCAGTGCAAATGACACAGATAATCACGTTAGTGGGGAACATACTACCTACTTCCCAGACAAGGTACATACCTCAAACATGAGTGTTTGCTTTACTCACATTTGAGGCACACTTACTGAAAAAGACAGACAGTTTGACCGTCTTCGTCGCATGTGGCTACAGCGACCGTTCGGATTAGGTCGTGAGCTCGATACCCGGCTGGCGGCGGCGTTGCTACGAGTATTTTTTACAATAAGTTTATAGGTGTATATAACTTTTATATGTCAGCCTGTTATTTTGTCTTTTTTAGACTTGCCAACTAATAGCGGACAATATCGGAAGTTACAATTTTATTTATATACAAAACTTGGAAACAGAATTTTGCATTTTCTTCAAGTATCTTTGTAGAAGTTTTGATATACCAGTTTCCAAATTGTTCGTTGTGAGTCTGGTTAAGAAGGCCGTGTCGTCTCAAGTCTTGAAGGTTCTAGGGCATCCCAACTCACCCACAAAGCGCGCGTGTAGCCAGCTCCAAGATTTTTGACGTGAGACAGGGAATGCTCCACGCGCGTTGAAGTTAAATGACTTGGCAAATGTTTAAGACTTTTAAGTTTGTCAGATGTGTTCATACAATCTTAAAAGTTTTTTGTTACTAAAAATTCTTGACGTAGTACGTATATAAAATCTAGTGCGAAAGATACATCGTCATTCGCTTGATACTTTTGAGTGAGAGCTTCTGACCCTAACGGTCAAACATCTATTGTGGAAATTAAAGTAAAATAAAATATCACTTAAATTTTATTTTGCTTCCTAAAATAGAATCTTACTCGTATATAATTTCTGGTATTAAAATAATTACAATAAACAGTCTGGAAATATCTGTGCGTCTGTCATTATTTTATTTTAACAGCAACCACGAACTCTACGCCAGTTGCATATTTACCTGTAGTTAGTTGTGTATGCAACTACACGTTTAACTGGTTAAATTTAAATCGGTAAAACAACACCACTGCCTCCGGAAAACTCCCGTCTCTGATTTTTACCCTCGAGTGCACTCACAGCCTCATGCCATGCCGCGCGCTGGAAGCGCTGTCATGTGAATTATGCACTTCCATTATTTTTTATTCCAAACACAAACCTGTTTCATATAATAAGTTTTTATTATTACCATCGGCCAATTTAAAAATACAACTATATAATTCATTGCTGTATAAAAGCTACTTATATCTGGCCTTGGCCTTCTCACTTTATGGTAAATGACGATAAAGCCGCTGGGTTCAGAAGCCTCCAGCTGATGAGGCACTCTTCTGCTACCTTTCATACTGGAACAGAACGCTATAAACACTGCTGTTTGTGGGACAGACCATGGTATCATTGTGGTAGCTAGCCAGGCGGACAAAGAAAATGTTCTCTAACCATCCAAACCGAGTACTGATACCTATTATACACCTGACACTGGACTGACCCCTACCGGTTTTCGAACCCTGGATCCATGGATTGTAAGTCCAACGTAGTAGATACTATGTCATACTTTTTAAAGTGTTCCCCGCTTTGTTGTTTTTACATGCCCTTTTATTTATAGTTTGTATATTTTAAGACTTAATGAGTTTTCTTTGTGTGGAGTGGAGTTTCTATGCAAGGGTTTGCCTTGTCACCTCTTGTTAGATGTATGTATGACAGCAGTAAGATATTGATGATAGGCAAACAAGACTAAAGCAGTTTCTGCTGCACATTTTCGGGAATTAATGCTTATTCATCTTTTATGATATCAACAAGCAGACCTTGGAGACTTTATACGAGAGGTAAGCTATATTTTGCACCTTCATTATACGCAGGGAAATATCCAATGCGGAACGTAGACATATCTCAAAACACTTTTGTAAGCCAATACCTTTACAATTTATATTTGTGTAGGTATATTGGGTATTAACCTGTACACAAACGTATAATACAATTGCTCATTTGTCTATCTGCGTATGCATTAACTCTATTTGTTTACAGTTTAATAATTGTTTTATTATGTCCATGAAAAGACAAGTTCATTAATAACACCAGATAAAGTTGTTGTAAACAGACGCGTTCGAGGTGTTTAGTCACGTGGGTGAGGGGCCGAAATGTAAGCGCTTGCGCATCGTAGTCGGAAGAATAATGAGTTGACCCTACGTCCTTGACTCCATACTAAGTAGTCGAGTATCTACTGCATGGTGTTCAAAAGTGTTTTGCCCCAGACTTCGTTTGCTGCCTCCATGGCATGTGGCTTCACTCGTAGGCTCACAATCCGGAGGGACCAGTCTATTCCCAGTGGGAGTACCAAAAGGTACTTACTAGGTTCAGTTAGTGGTAGGCAATTTTATAAGTCCGTCTGGCTAATTAACTTACGCAGACGATTATGATGGTAAAACTTACATGTAACCTATATTTTCGAAATTTACTTCAAGAATTTCATCAAGACCTTTCCTTTCATATCAAACACGATATTTTTATCTTTAATAGTTTTGGTTGAAATTTATGTCCCATATATTTATTTATTTAAGCTGCCATGCTATTTTGGATTGCATGTGACTAACACTGACAATCCCTAGACAAACTAGTGTCACCGATATAGCTCGACGAGTCAGTGAGCTGAAGTGGAAATGGGCAGGCCACATCGCTCAAAGACCCGATAATCGATGGGGGTAAAAGTTTGAGTGGCGATCACGTACCGGGAAGCGTGTACCGCTAGATGGACTGACGATTTAGTTAGGCCGAGGGGGATGCAATTGGCTCGGGACCGATCAATGCGGTACCATGGTTTCCAGGTTGATAACGATTATGAGGGAACAGATAAACGTACAGTACAAAAGTTGCCTCTATAACCCTCGTTTTGCCTTCGGCATAGTCAGGCAAAAATACGCAATTCCACCACAGGATACGACAGGTATCTGATGTAATCCAAACAGTGCAGCCACAAACAGTCTAGTGGAATATTTACACGTGAACACAGGAGCGTGATGTCTGAGTAATTACGAGATTGTAGGCGGAGTATCTTATCTCCGAGCTCGCTGCGCAAACTAGTGAAATATTAAGTAATCTTTTTAATTGCAACACTGATTTAGTATATAATAAAAGTGATATAAAAGTACGCTTAGCGGGTAAATACATTACGCACATGCAATAAAATAATTAAAACGTGTGCATGTTTGTTTTTACTTTTAGAAATAATTATTATTCTAAATTTAAAAGTTGTATCTGTAATGTTATTTGAACAAAAATCAAACTACGAATTAGTGGAACTCGACAAGATTACAATTAAATATGCCAATAGCGAGTCAGACTCGCATACGGAGGGTTCCAAATTCATGTTTAGACTCAAATTTTGATTAGTATATAACATGATGTATGTTATACTCTAGATATAAATTAAAAAAAAAACATAAACCAACTTAATTTGCGGGAAGCATACCTTACCGAAATATCAAATAATGCAGATTACAGTTAATTTTACAATATTTCAATATTTTTTTATTTTAGTCAAGTATATGAGTAATAATCTTGTAATTGCAGCTTCGTGCATCAAAGCATTTTTGAGATGTACCCTTAACTATGTACAAAATCGGTTTGACGGTTTATAAATCAGGATTTTTTAAAAATCATTTATTATTAACGTAATAACTTCATTATCGTAATGTGCTCAAAAAACTTGATTTAACGATACCCCCCAATACAAGTCTTGGCCAAATTTTTTTTGATGTTGGTTCATTTAATTACACCATATTACAGCCACCACATTACGTCCCAAGTACTTAAAAAATATGTTACTTGTAAATTTGTAATTGTTTTTTTTTCGTTTGACTAATACACGAGCAAAAGTGACGTCATCCCAAGAACTGTCAATCAAACCATAGTTGGAGTCTAGATTTAAAAAAGAAGACAAGTCTTATTTTAAAAACCCGATGGTCCCAGGGTAGAATTTCTCTATCCAACTCCTGATTCCAGGTTCAGATCAGCTCGATGGTGCCAAATTATTGTATTGTCATCCGAATTACATATAATTGCAAAGTTTCAAATCGCTACGACGTTTAGAAGCAGTTTTAAATTGACTTGCTATATTATTGATTTCTTCACATACACAGTTTTATATACAAGTGGACCATAAAGCATGTAATAAAGCGTGTAAAAATGGCACCGACAGGATCATTCGAATTCGGACAGAACCCTAAAAAACTACGACATTTACCTAACACTTACTAGTTTCGCTAAGAGCTGGTTATCTTTAAAACGACTGAATAGCTTTTCATCAAAACATCCTGATGAAACCATCCTTCTAACAATAAAAAATCCTGCACTGAATTATACATTCACTTTTGGTTTCATCAAATTCAATCTAACTAGCTTACTAGCTAAATTTAAACACCACGAAACCATGCCAACATGTTTTAATTTTATTTGTAATTTTTTTTTCTTGTATAGAAGTCGTAATTTTCATGTTATTTATGTAATTCATTTCATTCATTCATCATTATGTAAAAGAAATCATGTGTTATTATACAGTTATCAATGATGAATTAATCAGAATTTTATCCTTTTTTTTATTTCCTTGGTATATTCTCGCTTTGTCCTTATTATATCTGTCTAAAAAAGAGGTAATTATCGGTGTGTTGCCAGATAGTTCTCTCGTGACCCCTACCTTGGGGGTAATACGTCTGACCTCAACAACTCATCTAAATACAAAATGACGGAGAACAAGTCTGTATTGAATTCGGTGAAAAGATTTCGTCTGTAATTTATAGGATTGCATAAAAACGTTTATAAAATCTTGCTAATGATATTTATCAACAATGCACGTCGAGTTGTAAATATTCGGTACATTTAAAAATACTTTGAAAGTTGATGAATTTTTTAAAGTAATATGTGTTTTTTAAATGTTTCTATACTTATATTATATAGACGAAGCACATAAGGAATTTCAGTAAAATCAGAAGTATATAGTCAAGTTATGCAGTAGTAGATAATCTGTCATCGACTTGATATTAATATCGACAGGTTAAGGTCACATTCATAAATTCGTAAGGTTAAAAGGTTGACGTTGAACCGCCTTCTTAACGTTTTGTTTGATCTTGACAAAACAAATTGAAGATGAACTTGAATATTGAGGTCCAATATTGAGTTCCAGGAAAAATATGGCGAGGATTAGTTGAAACTAAGGTGATAAACAAACCGACGATATTTAACCTTTCTTATTAACAGTTGTTGACGATGAAACCGATCCCAAGGGCAGGTTCTTTAACAAACCATAGATATTGCGTAAGAAATGTTTAATGACGATTTTGACAGTAACGAAAGAAAAAAAAATATGCAAGTCATATTTAAAGTTAAAATAAAACGTATAATAATTATAGTTTAAAAACTAAAACACGCGTTACGAGTGTCGTACTAAAAAGCTTTTTAATACTAAAACAACTTTTATACGAATACGTATTTACGTATTACAACTCCTGATTCCCGGGTCAGATCAGCTCCATGGTGCCAAATTATTGAATTGTCATCCGAGTGACACATAATTGCAAAGTTTCAAATCGCTACGACAGCTAGAAGTAGCTTTAAATTGACTTGCTAGATTTGTTTACATACAAGTGAACCTAATATAAAGCGTGTAAAAACAGCCAAGTGTGAGTCGGACTCGCGCACTGAAGTTTACTTTTTCACAGCTCCAAGGGACTGCAGACTTGCGCATTCGATACTAATTTCAATTTACCTTCACGCATTCTTGGGAAAAATGGTATTGACATACAAACAGACGGACAACAAAATGATCCTGTAAGGGTTTCTTTTTCCTTTTGTGTTACGGAACCCCAAAAATACTTCAAGTAAGCTATTTACATGAAGATCATACGTAATTTTATAAAATTGTACCCTGTACATAAATTTGGTAAAATATATAGTAATAAAAATATATTGCTTATATATAACCTTGACTATATAGATGCTTTAGGTAAGGAGTAAACTTTTTGAAAAAGAAGAGAAATAAATATATTCTGGTGCCAAATGCGCTCTACTGGTTTCTAAATAGAACCGGAGCTTTTACTCGAATATCCGTGCCATTGGACATCCGTATCCGGTGCGAAGTGAAGAGCACCGCTTTCATGACTTCAAGAGTACCTTTCACCATTCTACACAATTATTATCAAACTCTCAATCAAGTTGCTATCCTTGTCTTGTAATAAGACACTCATGATTCCCGCACAGGAGTTCATTATGAAAACGTTTTCAATGTTTACAGCACCAAATTAGTTCGGTGTAGCCAATGTTTTAATTATCATCTTTTAGAGCACATCGTAGAGGTGAAGGTCGAATAAACTTGTTGTAGTTAAAAGCAGTTCAAACACATACAAAAACAGCGCCAGGTGACGATAAAGCCTCCTCATTTTTTTATTACATTGTCGAAAAAATAGCTAGAAATAATTATAGTTTCAAATACAAAAAAACACGATTTCTCACTACCGCACTAAAAAGCTTTTTAATCCTAAAACAACTTTTATACGAGTACGTATTACTCACACATACTTCATTGTAATGATGGATGACGGAACTGCAGGCGTAAACGAGAAACAGGCGTAAATTTCTTTCTCCTGTGGTTATTTCTCTTGGTATACAATTCCACAAGCGAGTCATATTTAACCTGACTTTGTTTCATCACTCAGTAGATGTGAGTACTATACAGATTAGGACCCCGTTTCGTGAACCCCATGCATGAAAGGTACGCATCTGTGGTTCTTGATGCCATAGGATTCTGACACACTTGATATCACTGTGTTTACATTATTTGGACATTTTGCTGGAGTCATTTTCATGTTAAACAATGGGGAGTGACATATATAGAGCTGTGGCCGGTAGGTGGGCCCTGTTGTTGTGGTATCACAGAATTCAGGCTCACTATATACGAGTATTCATCCATAGACGCAATCTGCGTATTGTTCTCAGCGAGCAGTGATATGGTGCGAATACACAGCTGTGTTGCGTCATTTCGGCGCAGTGCTGCAGTCTCTGGCACAATGTATAGCCGCTTCTTATTTAAAAATTTCTTGTTGACGGTCGACCAAGTTTGGCGTTTTCACTCATGTTGCCGTGACACAAGCCGCTGCGTAGTTTTCTCAAGCGCTTAGTGTACTTTAAGCATACTACAGTCATTCAATCGTTAAATAATGTTGTTTGTACATTTGTAGGTTATTTTTTCTCGTTTAACATATACACGAATGACAGTAACGTTGTCCCAATAACTGTTAATCAAACTATGGTTGGAGTCTAAATTTTAAAACAGAATACATGCGTTATCAATTAAAACAAGTAAATGCGTTAAAAGAGAACTGGAAACCGACTTCAATTGCCCTAAAAGTTTATTTTTACTAAGGCAAATTTAAGATTTATATCGTTTTCTCATGGATGCACCAGTTTTCAAATAAAAAAAGAATCATCAAAATCGGTTCACCCAGTCAAAAGTTCTGAGGTAACAAACATTTAAAAAAACATACTCATATAATTGATAACCTCCTCCTTTTTTGAAATCGGTTACTAATCGAGGGACCCCTTTGAAGATATGCTCCATCCACCTCTTGACTCCAGGGTCAGATCAGCTTGATGGTGCCAAATTATTGTATTCTCATCCGACTTACATACAATTATCAAGTTTCAAATCGATACGACAGTTAGAAGTAGGTTAAAATTGACTTGCTAAATTTGTTTACGTACATACTTTCATAGTTACATACAAGTGAACCTAATACAAAGCGTGTATAAACAACTATCAGATGAAAGTGCGTAATAATTGTATGTCAACCTCTTGATCATTCTAATCCTAAAGATTGACAAAACCTGTGTTGAAATACCTTGAATGAAAAATAATGTGTACTTTGTTGAATTGACCGATTCTAATGTAGAATGTCCACTTGTCCACGCACCGCAACGAATCGGATTTTTTATTGTCATTTGCACACGCCCTTCGCCCACCGCTATGAATTGTATGAGTTTTCATACAAAGAAACATTCCAAATCCGATTTGATCCGACTTGAACCGTCTAGTGAACGTCACGTGCTACGAGTGTATGTGTATTTCATTTTCTCTTTTAATGGCAGCAAATAATTAAAAGTACATGTAAATAATTTTATTCTTTTAGGCGATTAATGAATGGCTTAAAAATATTATTTTGTGTAAACTGTTTAAACATATTTGGATATAGATACTAGTACTTTTGATTTTACATTTCTAAATGTATCTTACTGAGATCCAAATACGGGAATAAAAAATAGGCCACGCCCGGCTGCATGCCCTAGGCTTTGTTAAATTTCATCACGATCGGTGGTGCCGTTGTGGCGCTGAGTGGTAACAAACACACTTTCACATTTATGACAATTGTATGATTTAATCTCAATTAACAATATTATTAGTCATTCCACGAAAATATCTTGCAAATTAGTTTTTACTCTTCCTGTAGGTTGACAGTTCTGGGTAAAGAAGGGTTTAGAAATCAAAAATTAAAGTTTTAGACAGTTTTTTCTTTGCTATTCAACTGGTTCTGTTGATTGATGACACGAAATAAATGAAAGATGAACAATGGCTATAAGTATAAGTTATTCATCAACAGCATCTTACGTCCCCACTGTAGGGGCTCAGGCCTACTCTCCTACAGAGAGTGTATGGGCCATAGTCCACCACGCGGGCCCAATGCGGATTGGTAGACTGCACACACACCTTTGAATTTATTCTCAGGAGTGTGCAGGTTTCCTCACGATGTTTTCCTTCACCGTTAATCAATCGGATAATGTACTTGAATTGAAAAACAACTCATAGGTACACGGCTGGATTCGAACCCGGAACCTTCAGATTGAAAGTCCGCGCCTTATCAATTGCGCCACCGACGCTTACCAGTTATCATTATTGGGCTCTAATTAAAAATATGCACGTCTTTTTATCTAAAACGTAGATATATGGTTATTTATTTGTTTTTATCTGTGTGCCTGGTACTTGCTACGGGATTATTTTCACCTTACTTGTAATGGTCATGTAAATAACTTTATACCGTTGTTATCCCGGATTTAGAACACGGTCAGTGCATAACATCCCGTAGGAAAAAAGCGTCTGTCTCATGTCTATCTATGCAATAAAACATTTTAATGCTGTCACCAATCCCACTAGCTTATGGCTAATCATAAATCCCCTATTAAGCCAAGAATAATGAAGAATTGAAAGTAGTTTACGTCCAACAGAGAACTCATGGAGATCATAATAATGATGTGTCTACATTTATTTGTACTCAAAATCTTTTTTTTTTCAGACGCAACCTTTAGATATTTCTTGTTAACACCAGTTGACGGTAAGGTCGAATAGCACCTAATTGCAAAACTTCTGATTATGACGGCTTTGTTTTATGCTTTTTGTTCTGCAATCGTGATTTAATTCCTGCTTAGTTGCAAGTTAAACAGATTAAACGTTAGAAATATGACAAAACAAAATTCAAATCGATGAGGATAAGAAGTGCAAAGTATAATCAACTTAATTGCCCGAACAATTATCAATTGATTATAGTCTCAAAGCGTGAGCTATGGACAAAGATTATAGATGATAAATAGTCTTTTATAATTACTTACTTCTTTGCTCCTTTTAATTACAACTTTACTTATTTACTATTTGCTCCATTTCATCCCAAAAGGCGAAAAATGGAGGGAAGTTTCAGGAGCTGGGCAGCCAACCAATGACATATTACTGCGACAGCCAGTCTTTCTATCAATCATGACGGCTAACGCAAATCCTCCAAAATAGAAAATCTGACATTGCAATTTATGACGGAATGTACATTGTACAACAGTGGACTCATGCAGCTGATGATGATAATTTACTTATAAGAGTAAGAAAACTTATAAAAGTCTCAATTACAAAAAATAATATTTTGTTATTACCTAAAATAAAATGAGTATAAGAAATACATTTTTCAAAGATCAGCAGCAATAATACGTAGTTACTTAGAGAACCGAAAAAGAAAGAAAAGAAAAAACCGGTAAAGTGCGAGTCGGACTCGCGCACGAAGTGTTCCGTACCATTATTTACAAAAACGAGCAAAAAATCACTTTTGCTGTATGGGAGCCTTAAATATTTATTTTATCTTGTTTTTTAGTATTTGTTGTTATAGTGGCAACAGAAATACATCAACTGTGCAAAATTTCAACTGTCTACCTACCTACCTGTCCACGGTTCATGAGATACAGCTTGGTGACAGACGGACAGACAGACAGACGAACGGGTAGGCAAGTCTTAGTAATAGGGTCTCGTTTTTACACTTTGGGTACGGATCCCTAAAAAATAAAGTTTTCGTAAATGGCATACAGGAGATTTTTTGTTTTATTTACTCGATTTGCATTACTTTGACTATTTTGTATTAGACATAATAAAGACACTAAATACGTTGTCCGTGTCTCATTGGCTGTGGTTTAATAAACACAACGCTCTTCGTCGTGATTGAAGCATTCATTTCAACTACTATATCACAATAATTCATAAAACGTCCACTGTGGGAAAAACACTATACACACTGCCTACCTTTGTTACCTAACATCTAACGATTTCAATATACGGTTATATTATTATTATTGACAACATTCGAGAGAAAGGGATTACATCATTTCGACAAGATGATAAATTTTAGGACAAGAAAATTAAGTGCCTCTGTTTAGCGATTTCAACGTTTACGCCAGGGAAATAAAGAAACAATTTACGTTATCGCATGATTGTTCCTGAGTGTACATTGAATTTTTCCCATGTCCAAGGTTAGCTTTGTGCTGAACTCTGCGATCTTTCTGCGAGTATGTCACGATCACTTGCATTCTACAAGCATTGACTTACTAAAACTATGCATATGACATAACACGACTCCAGTTATTCTAATGACATCGCGATTTTTCGCAACGATTTTTTATCTGATGCTGTTTCGAAGATACAACGACGATACGACACAACAATATCATTCACTCTTTTATAAAACCTTTTGTGTTCAGTCCCAAAGCAATATATTAAATATACATTTAGGACAACCCCTCTTGTCTACTTCTTCCCATTAATAACGGTCTAAATAATTAATAAAGCCTAAATTAAAGGCGCTCCATAACTAATGAAGAGCATTAATTTCATAGTTAAGTGAGATACTGCGAAAGGAATTTTCGGGCAAGTCTGTTCAGCTGTGGGTTTCCAGATGGAGCCACGGAGCCGGACAACGTTGATCTTCTTGATTATCTATATCATTTTGGTAAATTGGACTGTAGAGATTCCAAAGCTTCGGACACGTTATACCGTAGCCATAGTTTTTGTAAGCTGATGTTCTGCATAATGACGCAGGCGCACATAGAAGGTCCGCGGCCGCATCGCACAGGCGCATTGCGTGCTCATAAACAGCTGGATGAACACAAAGGCATATAGTACGAGACACTAAACGGGCCCTCTCAACTACATCACTTGTGTAGTCTCTTGTGTTCGCTATACAGCGTAAAATGACATTCGAACAATGTAAGAGGTTAATAATATTAGCGAAATATGGAAAAATTTCGATACGAGTCGGATTCAAATTTTCAGCTCTCAGGCAACTGAGGTGGTTATAAGATACAATTGTGTTACTTTAAAAATATGTGACCAGAGGTCATCTAAAGCCGGAACTGATTGAATATTTATTTCTTGCAGATTCTACGTTAGAATACTATTACCGTCAATGCATTAATTACTAGATTGTTTGAATACACATTCAGTTTATGCTGTCGTTTTCCACACCTGTATGTTCTATTCTTCTTCGAGGCAAACACTCAAATCAACGCAAGGTAGTGTTTCGTCAATAACGGGTGTATTAGTTCTTGATATACGTCACACGTGATAGACCTAACATTTTTAATTTAAATGTGTGTGATCGCTGCCTAAATATGTGTATCTCTGACAATAAATTATGATTATGACACAACGAATAGAAATTAATGCAACTATGTACCAGGAACGCGTGTTTGACATAATCACTTTCGCTTCAAAACTTTCGGCGCCCCACTTTGAAATCTTATACGTTTAAAACAAAAGCGTATCAGGGAATACATATCCAAAAGTTGATAACTTTTTTTAGCAGTGCCAATGTTAGTTTGCTGTACTATACGCAGATATGTATTGTAATGTTTACCGTGGACAAATATTCGTTCTATTTAGCGAGTTCAGCAAAACCGGTCATGGTTTCTTATTCTGTGAAGTGCTGTCAATTATTTTAAAAGTCAAGTTAGTCTGTAACACTTGAAGGAATTCGGAATGTCTACTTGATCAGCAACAGCGTGAGTCACTCTTTTAATTTAAGCATTGGTGGCGTCTTGGGTTTGTAACCGGTTAATTTAAATACCTTTGCTTTCGACGATTGTAACCGCTCGACCTAAGGGTCCTTTAGATTGGATCTGAAGATTGTTATTCGCAGAACGGTATTTTTGTTATTTAAGGCCTCTCTGCGTTGCCTTCTTTTTCTTACAAACATTTTCTTATGAATGACACAATAACAACGGGTTTTCGTTTTGATTATGTTTTTTCAATGAACAAAAAGCTATATTATGCTCTATATTTCTTTGGTACTTATATTATCACAAATCAGTAAGTTTTTATGGACAAAGGGTGACTGCTTGATCTGCATCTTTCTTGATGATAGGTCACGCCAGGGATGTAGATAGTAGTGCTCATCCAGAATCTTCAAG
Source organism: Carcina quercana (assembly GCA_910589575.2). NCBI lineage: Eukaryota > Metazoa > Arthropoda > Insecta > Lepidoptera > Depressariidae > Carcina > Carcina quercana. The sequence continues at coordinate 8,696,485 of OU342429.1, forward strand.
ATGTAGTGTAAATACAATATTGTTTTACATTCACAACATAAAAAAACTGTGAACTCAATACTAGGGTACAATATGTGTCACGTGGCTTTTAACATTAAATATAGTCACTACTAAACATACAACTATTGGATTTTTATATATACATAATAAGAAATACAAATCAAATAAAGATAAATGTTTAAGCGGAAAAGGTTTAATGACACGACCGGCGTAACTGCGATCCGCGGGGTGCCTTTAATTTCCGTAAACATTATCGTACCTGTTATAGGTATGTACAAGTAATGCCTAATCAAGCCTTAGGTATGTAACTGTTGTCGACATTTTTTTCAATTAACCAACGCGTCGAGAAAATAGAGGCACATACTGAAACGTGTGATGTTACGTAACCAAAACAAAGCCTCTATCCCGAGCTTTTAATACAAATGTGTTCAGCGAACCGGCTGTGTAATAATTTTTTACAGCCCGGTTGTTCTGCTCGTACTGGGGAGAATCAACTTCCTAAACGCCCTTTTTATCGCCAAACCTCATTTCGGAATTTAATATTGAATTGCATTTAAAAACGGATGAAGGTTTTCCTTTTGGGATTAGATTGTTTGTCGAACTTAGACATTTCATTTTGTTTGAATATGTGCGATTTTGAATATGATGCTCTTATAGACAGTGACAACGAAGATGAGGGAATTTGCCATAATCGCTAGATTGGCGATCCACACTGCAATAAGTCTTCTAGATTCTAGAATATTCCCAAGGTCACCTTATGTAATAACCCGTGAAGAGATATGAACGGATCCTATTAAAAAATTGAGATCACACGGCTATAATTTTCGTTACATAATTTCAACTATGTCATATAATATTTTAATTAATCTTCACATCACACTATTCATATACTCGTAGCATCACACAAAAATTACCAATCTGGAAAAAAACTACGGTAACCCGATTATACATACAATAGTTTTTTGTTTTGATATTTTAGGCTTTAAAATAAACATTTTGATTTATTCTAAACATTTTTACGAGCAATGACATCGCTAGATTTTAAATAAATAAATTATTCAGAAACACAGACTCCTATCATTTTTTACAAAAGTTTTTCTTTTATGTTATTGTTATGTTATTATTTTCTTTTCTCTTCCTTAAAATTATAAAATCTGCGTTGGAATATTTTTTATTTCTCCGCGACTCCTTCTGCATGGACATATCCCTAGGGAACCAATCATAGGACCATAATAAAAATTCATATTTTTCTATTCCAAATTTCGTTACGATTATTTTTGCCGATGAGGTGCTAAGTGCATGGTAGTAAACAAACAAATAACCTCACTTTTACGTTTTTTGTATTTGCATGATTACAATTTAAAATCATGTGTAAATATCAGATCATACGCGTACTTTGTGTAACTCTCACGAGTATGGATGTTTAATACACATTTAGAGATATTTAAATACATCATTACAATATGAAATCATAGCAACATTGTGACACTGATCAGACGTGTCCGAGCGAGGATAGCAGGGCGATGTTTGGTGCATTCGTCATGTAAGTTATCTGATTGAGTTTAATAGAAAAATTGGAATTACAAGTCATTACTTGTGTCATGATTCAGCGCGTTCACAATGCGTGGCCAGGGCTACGTGCATATAACTGTATGGTACTACTTTATTTTAGTCAGAACAATGTATTTCTCTATTGTACATTTCTCATTTCGACTGAAGAAAATATTCTTCTTCAAAAGGCGGAGAATGAGGGGACGAAAGCCTTTTATTCAAATTTCACCCACTTTCCGTTTAAAGAAAATTTATTGTAAGTAAAATACATTTTTAAAACTTCGTTGGTAAATTAAATCTAGTTCATAGTTATTTCTGCATGCATTACTTATTACAAGAACAATATCGTGAGTGCGCGCCATCAGTTTAAAACTAACGTCTAGAAACTAATACCAAGGCAAATTCCTGGTTACAAATATATTATAAAAGAGAAAGCGTGTTTGTTTGTTCCCTGTTAACGCCTTAATGGCACAACCAATCGTAATTCAATGAAGCATTCACATAGCCTATTGAAAGGGCATTGTGCGATCATTGTTACTTCGATTCTTTTTATCCGGGTCTATTAAGCGGTTCCCGGTGTAATAATTTCCGAAGCACGCAAAGGAAGTCTTAGCCAAAAGCTAGGTGCTTAACATCGCACTACGAACTAATTATCTTGCCTTTACCTGCAACATTATCATACTGATTATGTATTCCTATGTACAGCATAAATCCATCCAGACGAAGTTACATGCAAAAGATAGCTATCAATATATACTTATTGTTGTGTTGGCAGCCATTCAGTGACATCAGAGATTGGGTCCCTAGCCATGTAAACAGTGTTTAGCGTTAACAGGTCGCACTTTGACTTGATTAGTGCTTCCTACTAGCCTTTGTGCGGTGCGTGCGAGTGCATGCTGCTCACATACAGATAACTGGATATGTGAAGATTATACATTAATTAATAAATATGATAGCCGTGGTAGCTCAGTTGGGTAGAGCGTCAGTTTTTGAACAATCGAGGTCTGGGTTCGATCCTGGCTCGTACCAATGAGTTCCAAATTGTCATTTGGAATTTATGTACGAACTAGCTTCCGCCCGCGACTTTGTCCGCGTGTAATTCAGGATGTATTCTACTTGTTCGATAGGCATAGGTGACGTTTATGACAAATTATTGTATAGCGTAAGGTACAAAATAGTGTTTATTCTGTTACGTAGTCTAATAATTTAAAGAAACAAAATAAATTTCAATATCTGACGTAGTGCACTCAAATAGTCTTCACACCAATATTATAAACGCGAAAGTTTGTATATACGAATTTACATATTCTATGGTCGGTTGCTAGGCAACGCGTTTTTGTTATGCCAAAATTGCCCATGTAATCCCACTAATATTATAAGTGTGATTTTGGACAATTTACACAATATGTCTTTATAAATTATAGCCTATATGTTATTCTGATGTATAAGCTATATTATTGTAAAGTTTCATTCAAATCCATTCAGTAGTTTTTCCGTGAAAAACTTCTTTTCGGTGCACATAGTATAGTAGAAAATATAAAGAAGTATAGTAAAATCAAAACAGATAAAGTATAAATTATATATAAAAACAATTGCTAAAGATTTTCATTTCCAATTTATTTGTAATTTACCACTTAAGTGAACTTTAATGTTCATATTGAGGATGTTAAATTATTTAAACCCATTCTAAAGTCCTCACAGAAGGTAGCTGATTATAGCTAACATTTCTTTTGCTGGGATTTTAAATAATCATTTTAGGTATCCTTTAACTTTACATTTACCGGTAAACGTAATGTACTACCTTATACATTAACCGTCTAACAACATTTAGAATATACTTACATGTATGTAGCTCAGGGTCCAATATTAGAACATGTTTAAACGAAATTTCATATGATTTTCCTATGATTTATTTATGTTTAGATGTCCAAATGGGCCTCATGGATGTTTACAAGTGGGTGTGACGAAACAGAGTGTGACGAAACGATCGGAACCCTACGAAACTAATTGCGTATCAATGTCAACCTGATAGGTCAGTCACAGAGTACGAGTATTGTGTGTGTGAATATGGTGGGTTTTAGTGTAAAATATTACAGGGTTATCTCAGTCATATCCAATATAAAAAACTAATGCAAAGCTTGTATTAGTTGTAATTAGGAAAAGTTCTGGATAGCGAGAAAAGCGACTAAGTGAAAATTTCAGAATATGCATCATATACATTACTGATTTTGCACATGCCACGTTCATTAAGTGAGACTCAAGTTCAACATGTAACTTATGATGAAATATTGTATTGCTGCATAAGCAACATAAAAGCAGCTGAAAATATAAGTAAATATCGAATAGTCGAAGCCACACCACGCAGGCTGAGAAGGAGCAACCTCTGAGGATTCTGGCACGAGTCTAGGAGCCCGGTGCATTAAAAATTGACATAGTACAACAAGTTCGTATTGCGCGTGAGGCCTTAATAATAAATGATCAAGTTAGATTAAATTCTGCACCCAATCTCGTTGTTTCTTAGTAGGAGCTTGTTTGTATTCGCCGTTGGTTTGTTGAAAATTATTTAACCCAACATGTTTACAGTCGATGTTATTTTCTGCGCGTTTAATCGAGCCTTTAATTAAGTTTGTGTAGCTTGTAATTTAGAACTTGTTTGTAGAGCATCTCATTGTTGTGATTGGGTTACGAAAATATTAAATAAACAAGCTTTTTTACGAGTTGCCCAAGCCGTGCTTTTTGTTATGTGCACTTGTCACTATCACGTATTATATATAGTTCATTGTGCTATCACATAAGGCATATTTCGATTACAGACAAATGTGTGGAGTCAACTGCGTTATTTTTAATTGTAGCCAAGGATTTGCAGAAATATGGTATTGAAAGAAAATATCTCGTGTATGGGTCAGAGTTTATTTTCACAATGTTAATTATTGAAATCCTTTGCATTATTTATATTTAAATTCAAATAAATATTCATTTAATTCATAATTGATTTAATGTGTAAGAAATACTGACGATTGTCCATTTTACATTGATTGCGAAATTAGGGACAACGTAATTAATAACAAAATTAAAGGTTCTTAAACTTCCGAATGAGATCTCAAACTAAATTTTGACGACAAAGGGACAATCAACGTTCTTTGTTTTTACGTCTTACACGGTACATTAAGCCTCAACGAAGTATAGTGGTATCAACGGGACTTAATAAAATTTTACCACGCAAAAGCCGCCAACAAAACATGCAGGTCTGAAGAACTTGGACTTGGAGGCCTCTACACGTACACTGACTGTGAATTTTACATAGCAATACTTCAATTTTAGCCATAAGTACTCGAAAATGTGTTACACCCAAGTATTGTTCAGTTCAGACATCCTGATCTGAATTACGTTTCTTGATAATGCTGATAAAAAGTAAAACGAGTATTTAACGGAAGTAATAGCAGGAATTGCGCATAATAAAATTACTATTGTTTTAATTCTTCAGATTCACTTGAATTTACTGTGCGATAGACGTTCATTTGTTTCACCACATAAAGGCGATCTGGTGAATGTGGAACTGAACCAATAAAACGTCGTGGGTAATGTAAGTTAGTAGGAAATTTAAGTTGCCTTCTTTGATATGAAATAATATTTTTGTTCGCTTATACATATATGTTCTAGAAATTGGATTATTATTGAAGTTAAAATTAGTTAAAGTTAAAAATTCTAAAAATATGTTCTGAAGTAAATTAATAAATGAATTACGAACGTATAATTGCTGAGCATCTTAAGTTCTATATATAGTTTACAACCTTTCTTACTTATACTAATTATAGATTTCCCATCGAGCTATAACGTTACACCTAACGTTTAACAGTTCATTAAAGAGCCAGACCCATAAAAGTTTCGTGATAGCCCGATAAGAACCTGTTTTAGGCATATTAGCGCTGTCGAACTGGTCCCGGTAGCATCTTGAATAATCTTGATTGGTTAATGGTGGTCCAGTTCCTGTTGAATACGGGACAGTAAGAAGTGCCGTCGACATTACCCAATTAGCCGTTACCCACGTAATCACAATTACCCGGAATGCCCGGTTGAATTGGACAGGAAACGGCTTTGCGATACGTTTGGAGCCATCAAAACATTGTGCGCAAAAAAACTGTGTTAGTTCAGCTACAGCTTACTTGGTCCTATATCAGGTTAGGTACTTTATAGAGATTGTACAAGTTGACAGTTTTTCTCATTATCATTATAATTTGACTGTAGTTGTTTGTGCACGCTTGTTTTACTATTTTCTCTGTTTACATTTTTGCATTATGCAACTGCATGTAAGGCATATTTTATTGCTCTTTGTCTTCTTTTATCTGAGATTTTGTGGGCTTGAATGCCTAAGATATTTGATCCAGTTTAGGCATCTCCGACATATTTAGCAATTTTATCTAGTTAAATGTAAGTCTTATAAATATTGTATTTATGTGTCGAGAAATACATTTATTTATTACCATTATAAATTCGGAAGTAATTGTCTTTCTAACACGGAGAATGATAAACATTAACTTTTTTAAATTAACGCAGATGAAGCTTGTTAAATATGTAATCGATATGGCTAGTGGAATTGCAATTAGACTGATTGCAAATTGACAAACATAGCCAATAAACATCTCACTTATGACCTTTGAACAAAGGTACAAAAACAGTTTTGAAATCGTATCAGACATTTTGGAGCAGCGATATCACAAACAGAAACACATAAAAATTTCATATTTGTAACTACACATTGACACACCATTTTTGCGTCGGGTATAGAATTATAATTTTTCCATGCATGTATGTTTCGGGTTTAAACTGTTAGTCGTGTATGATTTACCCATTCAGCTGGAACGCTAATGTAACAAAAGCTCTAGATCAGATGTAAATGGAATGTTATTTCTTACTTTAATTATGTCGGATATAATAACCTGACCTGTCAATGCCGGTGTACAATATCGAATGCGGAAGCAATCCAGCATTGCATTAGAAGACGTACATACTCGTGTACCATGTACCTATAGGTAGGTAGGTACTGGACAGTATTTAGGACAAGCAGTTACGTGCCTGCATAGAAGGCAATTGCGTAACGAAAACCTCAAGAACGCAGAACCTGCTGATCGTAAATAAAATATACAAATACGATTCGAGTTTCTGCGACAAAATTCATACTCCACATATATGGGTATTTGTCGTTTGTTTCTTAGAAGAAGAATGGATATCCCTGTTCGTCTGAAATGTCTAAACAGTGGTATCATCTATGTTCCTTTTTGATTACCATTAATTTGTGATCGCCGTATCGGAGTGCGAACCGGCGCCGATGTGCAAATGTGTTTGCAATTGCGACATAACAATACTCGTGTTTTGTTCGAACCTACTTCCGCTAGGTACGGCATTACATTGAGGCGATAACCTAAGAATCACTTTTATTATCAATGCGGTAGTATTATATGGAATTTATATGGAACAGGATGTCATGTATACTTCTAGAATTAAAATTTAGTGTCATTATGTAGTTAATGTATTCAAAATAACTAAGGAACCAACTTAATTTTTCAACCGACTTCAAAAAAGGAAGAGGTTCTCAATTCGACTGTATGTTTTTTCTTCTTTTTTTGTATGTATGTTACGCGATAACTCCGCCAATTATGAATCGATTTAGATTATTCTTTTTGTTCGCTAGTCCATACTTCAGAGGTGGTCCCATATACATTTTATAGCAATTGATTCATCGCTTTTTGAGAAAATTAACAAAAGCTAAATATGATAATTCTATCTCTAAGGCTGAACATTTTAAGGGATGAATTCTGTAATCTTTTAGGGCAGTTGAAGTCGGTTTCTTGTTATTTTTGAACGCGTTTATTATCGACGCACAAATTCTTATAAACTTTCTATTTTTTCCTACAAGTTAAAAAAGTTATAATATTTTAATTCTTCCCTAAATTTTGCTCTTTGAGTATTTTTGATGATGGATGATATTAATTATTTAATAAAAAAGAATAATTGAGTTTCACTTAAAATTGCCAAATGATATTGTCATACATTATTTTTCCATTGTTTGTTTTATTTGGACCCTTGTGAAAAATAGCTTTCTAAGATGCCGTAACCAATAATGTAACACCTGAACGAATGATTGCGTGTGATCGTGTGAATAAACTATAACTACCACTTAGTTTGCTTTAGAAGTTTTTGCACAGGACATTTTGATACATTTTCCTCAGTTCTACTAATTCGTACGTATTTGAAGATCAGAGTTTGTTGTTTTTATTTGTGATTATTAGCATGTCTGACTATACTAGAGATGTCATTAGTGCGATAAGTGCGATAAACGTGAAATCAATTAAATAATATGAAATAAGGCTAAGAGATGAAGTTATCTATTCTAAGACTGAAGTTTGGGTTGAGGTGGACTGAAGTGTGGACTATTTTATAAAATTATCTTTCGAAACACATGTACAGTTTTGTTTCAATTTGTTTGGAAATATTTGAATTCAAATAACAGACATATAGAATATGTGAGAACATATAGGACCTCAAGGTTTGCGGTAGTCGGATTACTTGGAATAAACCGGAATTTCTGCCCTTGAATAACTTGTCATACACATAGATACCTATGATATAATACATCGTAGAAAAAAGTAAAGTTCTTCTTGGCACAATATTGCCCAGAATAAATTAATCTCCCAGTTTTCCTTTATCTAATTGTTCAATTTGTTTTATATTTTATATTTATGGCTCCAAACAGCAGAGCGTATTTATTTATCTTTAATTTTTGAAATATGTCTATGCCTCGATTAAGAAAATAGCTATTAAAACCTGACATGAATTCACTAAAATAATATTCATTTTATCATACACACTAAAGAACCTAAAGAAAGTTGATTTTTTGTAGGGGGATAGTAGGAAGGGCGAAAATGGACGTAGGCTATTTTTATGTTGATCGAACAAGTAGTTCCCGTCGAATACTCATAGGTACCTTATAAAGTCAACGCAGAGGAAGTGCTATCAGAAGTAGATCGATAGATAAAAGTAGTATAAGTTAGATCTCTATAACAAGTAAATCATTACTGATTTATACAAAAATACATCGATGTTTGCAGTTAAATTTATATTGTCACAAGTGTGATATATTTACACGTTTTTAAAGTAACCGTGTAAGAAACGTACAAATGATTTTACGGCGTATTAGCAGTTTGGCGATAATGGCCGAGAAAACTTACAGCGTGTTTTAATTAAATAAATATGGTTTGGATTATTTAAATTGTTCTGGAGTCTTCGTCACATTTAATGCAATGATGAGGATTGTTACATCTTTATTATTATAACATTTTCCGAAATATCACAGAAAAAAGCCAATGAAAGCGTTTGAAAATATAGTAATCCCTAAGGAAGAAGATTTAAGGGGGAAATTTTGAAAACAAACACACGAAATTATTTCCCAAAAGGGATGATTGCGATCTGAGATATACGTCACGTGTATTTACTCCTACCTTGTATTAACAAAAATAAGCTATCGGTTATTTGATTAAGCAATAGGTGAAAATTTCATGAATTTTCTTTCGGATTATGCCATGCTTCTACGAATTTCCTCCAATACAAATAAAAATCTTATTATTTTATTCTTGTCCTTTTGTAATGTAATCTCTGGGGAAACTGTTTGGGGTCACACTAAATGTATTTATTTCTGTTTCAATTCGTAAAATATGCATTTTTACCGAATATAAACCAGATTTCCCTACGCCTTCTTTCTGCGTTTGGGACAAGCTTAGTTTCAAATGTTAACCTAGTTTTCGTATACAGTTTGTATAAATAATTAATTCCTTATTAACCCAAGCGAAGCTAAGACAGGCCAGCTAGTACAAGTACAAGTTTCCCCTTGAGCTTTTCAAGTATACTCGTATCTCCAAAAAATGTTTCGTAGGGAACAATGCCCTTATTTATTTTTAATCATCTAACTTATAAATGCGTGGTAAATTTATTCGTTATTCCCTAAATATTTAAAAACCTATTAAATCAACACGTTCCAAATTGATTAGGCGCAGACTCATCATCAAGTCATTCATATTCAATTATATTATGATCGTTTAAGTTATTTAGATTATGTGCCTAATTGTTGTCGTGTGTCACAAACTCATAATCGGAAATGTTGTGTGTCTCAAAATGGTAGTCATCTATTTATAGATTAACTTACTTTTACTAATATGATCTAGATACACGGCACGTGATCCATAAATACACGTTCATCACTTATCATCGTCAGCCGAAAAAGTCCAATACAGAACACAATAATCATTATCATTAGCCGAAAAACGTCCACTGTTGAACAGAACATTGTCCAGATTGATTGCAGTATGATATTGCGTAATCACAGGTGGATGATGATACTCATCTCTGATCTCCTAAAGCCACATTTTTTGAAACCCAAGTCAATAATTTTCTGTGGGATATTCTGAATGGCCAAACGGTTTTACAGCAGAAATCACCCAGCCGTAATGTATTGACTCTTGTACATGTTACGGCTAATACATAAAGCCGGAAAAGGGTAGATCTCTAGGTAGTCTGCATATTAGTTAGGGATGAGTTTTTGATCTATTTTATAAATGGTCGTATTTCGTACGGTAAATTTAGATAAGTAACACAAATGAATTTTGATATAGTGAATTGTCGATAATTTCTTTAAAAAACCCGGCCAAGTGAGAGTTCCGATGTTACCTTAAAATAACGTTCATTTTCCTGAACCGCATAACTAAATTTGTTTGTCAAGGCTTTCTTATAAAAAACAATGTAGAAACCTCGCTTAGGTTTTCCTGTAATACACGTATTTACACAAGAGCCTGTCTACTGTGATGATTTCAGATTTTTGAAATTGGAAGCTTCGTAAATCAAGGGTGAGGGAAATTGTTCATTACCCACATTTTCATGATGAGTAAAATTATAAAAATAAACAAATATCTGTTCTAGAATGCACAAATTAATCCCATTCATATTCCCTACTTGACCTAGTGACTTCACTTTGAAATTTCGATTTTAACGTCTTTTCAAATAAGAATATTTTACTCATTATTTCAGTTACAGCACCCTTGGGTCACCATTTCCCATTAATGATCCAAACAAGTCGATAGGTATAGTAGTTGCTGAGATGATCAGTTCTGACAGATTGACACCAGAGTAAGATTAGAAGGTTTCCGTTTTTTTAAATTGGATTTTCAGAACCCAAAAACTACGTTTTTATTTCTAGCTTCGAGTATTTGTACAAATTTTGGTGTCTCTGTATTGCATTTTATCGTTAGTTTCGATACATGTGCACATTCGCTAGGTAGAGCGCAGTGAACGACTATTCAAAACAAGATATTGTACTTTCATGTAAAATAATAATTATTCCCAACTTAAGATGCTATTGTCTTATAAATACTACATATAATTACCCTTAAAAGACAATCTGGAATTATATTTATATAAATTTAATTTCAGACTATAATCTAGTTAATTTTAAGCAGCAAATAGTAATTTAATCTGTTGCATAAGAAAATTATTACATTTTGGCGCATTAATGAACTCGGTACGTTTCCTGGTACATTTTTTGTTTGTGTTGTTTAATTATGTTTAGTTAAGTTTCAGCTGAACCGGATAATGTCAAGGATACATCTGTATGTTCCTTCTCACTCATTCCTACATAATTTGACTGTGATGTTAGCTTAGGGCAATCCGCTCGAATCGCCTTTGTTTCACATGCAGGGTTATTTTTAATTTACTGCAAACCTTGATCTTAACATCAATTCATGTTCCAATTCTTTATTTTGTACTCTTATGAACGAATTCGTGCATATTCAATCAAATGATCCTTCGCAAAACTAAATAAACAGTTCATTATTGGAACGGTCCAAATCGATGAAATCTGTCCATGAAGGACTATTCTTATTAAAATGTATCAAAAGTTGAAAGTAGCGGAATATATATTAAAAACTGTATTTAACAACTTCAATTTAAAATTACATCGCTGAACAGAATCAAAAGACACGCCCAAACAGTTAAATATATCAAAATAAAGCGAAACAAATAAAGAAGGTAGGATCTGCTTGAGAAAGTCTTACGATGATTTGTCAATGTTTACCACTAAGAGAGATTTCGATTACTCATCCTCACGGACAATATCCAGAGTCGATATGCTATCCAATGTCCTGAAAGATATATTCATAATATCACCATGTTTGTTTAGAAATTATAATGTATATAAAAATAACTTAGAATAACTTAACTGTCAATTGACAGCATTCTAAGTTTAGATCACTTAGCTTTCTCTTTCAAGTTAAACACATACATTAAATAGGTCTTGTGCGTAAATAAATTATATTTCTTGATATAAGGCTTTGAGAAACAATTCTTTCGGTCTGAGATATCGAAACTTCATTTTGAAAGATGATAGAAAGTAAAACATACTTGAATTTGCAATAATGCATATTTTATGGGACAGTAAGCAATATCTGTTTCGTTATTGTAGAATCATAATTTTTAATAACAAAACTGCTGTTTTAGTCCATTTATTTGTCGACTTAGGACAAACTGTTAGACAAAACCATTCCTTGACTTTAGTCTAGAAGTCTTTATACTGATTTAAAATTGAATGTATTGCGTACTCTAAAAACAAAGTAATACTAAGGGGTCATTATAACAGAGAGCTCGTGAAGCCTATTTGCAGAATGCTGGGATGCGGAGGATAAATCAGTACAACGAGCTACTCTGCCCCCGGGTTCATAGCTTGTGCAGACCCGTTCCTGTTTAAGGTTTACTGAACAGACTCGAACTAGCATCGTTTGGTTTTTGAACATTCTTTTTCTCAAACAAACTGTTATTGCAATGATGTATCATCAAAAGTAATTTTTAGATATATAAATTTTACAGTTAAAAATCTAAACTAAATAATAATACAGAAGAAAATTTATGATTATCATTAATAGAATAATCATGACATCGATAAAAGTTTGGAGGTTGACTTTTATTGAAACAGAAAATAAAATTGCAAAAAAAATTGTATTTTTTACAGCTTTTCGTCGCTACAATGAAAAAATTGTTATTGATTAATTGGTTATGTTGTAAATTTATGTTTAGGATCTGATAGAAGTCGTTCTTATTATTCCATGTAAGTCACGAGATACTAAAATATGACAATTATTTTAGGTAATTTTGCCTTCATTCAATTTTTTTCTACAATACAGAAAAAACCTACGAGTACCTGTTAAACAATTACTGAGTAAAATTACATAAACTTACTGTTTGAACGCGCTTGTCATTCAACAACCTGCAAAAAATGCAGCGTTGCCAGCTCGTGATCAGCTACTGAAGCCATAACGAGAGAGCTATTTAAAGCTCATATGCAATACTATAAAACTTTATAGTGTAAAAACGTGCAACCCGAGGTAAATGCACTTGGAGCTCGGGAGATGGGTAGCTAGGCTATAAATAAAACAGGGACTCGTTGATGAGGTCTAGTTTTTTGTACGAACCCCGATAAAGAATAAGTAAGTATTGCGTTTAGATCATACGTCAGTATGTACGTACATGCTTGTTGTCAGTAACGCGCGAAACTGAAGGGAAACAAAAAACACGACTTGAACCCTACGAGCTGCGGAACGAGGGATTCAGAGAATACAGTGTGGTCTCGCTACACTTTAGAATAGTACAGTCAACGTACGACGCGTAGTACTACGCTTGGCAGGCGGGTTGGTGATCGAAGTGAGACGTCCATTTGAATATTGTTCTCTCAGTCGCCTTTTACGACATCCACAGGATGACATGGGGTGGTGCTATTCTAAAGTCGAGACCAGACATGAGCATTGAGCACGAGAGTGGTCTATCAGGTCCTGATTTGAAACAAAATCAAATGTAATAATTTATATGGAGCAAAGGTGTGGAGGTGAATCTTCCCTTCTATCCTACATAGAAATCTGTCAGAGGAAATCGAAGGAATCGAATAAACAATTGAAATATGTAATCAAACGATTCCTCTGACAGAATTAGGGTGAATCCGCCCCCAGACACTTAACTCTCCAGACGCACATAATTTTAAGATTAAGCTCACAGAATAATTCAATAATTTGTATTTATTTTAGTTTAAATTACCTTTTTGTTTCAACACACTTTAAAAAAGGAGTAGGTTCTGAATCCGACTGTATGTTTTTTTGTATACATATATGTTACGTGATAACTCTGTGAATTATGAATTGATTTTGATAGATTTTGTTTTGTTTGGTAGAGTATATAAATTTTACTGAAGTTGATTCAGTTATTTTTGAGAAAATCAACAAAAAACAAATATGTACCCAAATTGTTCTACCTCTAAGGGTGAACATTTTAGGGGATGAATGCTGTATACTTTCAGGGCAGTTGAAGTCGGTTTCTAGTTCTTTTTGAACGTTTTAATTATTACACGCATAGTCGTCCCCGTATTTCAGCACAAATAACTCGTTTACAACAATCACCATATTTTTGAGGCTATCTTGGGATCGCTGTTGTGCTGGCTGCAACCCTGGAATATTCCTGCAGTTGCATTCTACTGTAACTACGGGAAGGCCTGGGGTATTCCCATTATTACTCGTATTTAAAACGACGCACGCGGCTTATTTTATCATCTTCGACCAAACATTTGTTTCAGCTATCAATTAATTAGAGCCAATTTTAAGCGAATATGTAAAATTACATCTGTGAAGTTGAATGATAGCTTTTGTAATTTAAATGTATGTGTTTGCGTAAAATTACTGCTACTGAAATTCAAACAAGCAATGAAGAGGCGTTAGAAATTATCAAACATCAACCTAATATCAGAACTGTGGATTACTCAGTATTTTTGCATGGTTTCAATAATTCATATTTGTAAGTTCATTCACGTTATTTTATAATTGTTTGTTGTTTAATTTATTTGTAAATAGATTGGGGTTAAATTGTATTTTATGCCTTAAAGGGCATTACAAGGGAAGGGAACACACATAAAAATATTATTTTACGAGATAACTGAAAAGCTGCGTACATGTTGATGCCACAACGAAGCCGACAGCGTGTGACCGATTTGTATGGAGCGTGTTTGCACCGCGTGACTAAACTCACTTTTCGACGGTTTACGGGAAAAGTATAAGTGGTACCGAAAAATCTTTGTACCGATCTTTTAGGATGGTCTCTCGAATGAGTGCATAATTTCCAAGTCATTCTTCATTATTCTGCAGTATTTTTGTATTCGGCTATATTTAAAAGTGCATGTTTGGGTACTTGCTTGATGACAGTGATGTTCAAACTATTGTTCAAAAACTTATTACCATACCAATTATAATTATGTCTAGAAACATAAGTAATTAATTGTCATGATTTTCCGATAGTTAATAAAGAAAAAAAGATTTAAATTGACTAAAGCTATTGTTTTTTTCTTGGTTAAATAACGATAAACCGACCATTATGTACCTAAGTAATAAATAAAATGATAGCAGTAGTTTTCAATGACGACAGGTATCGGATGCTCAGACCTTATACCTATTGGAGCTATGGATTGATTGTTGGTTGTCGGTATAAAAGTATGCAATCAGTTTAACCTCCCTCAAGATTGCCAATAAAAGACATGCAGTGTTCGTTAGATTGAGGAAAACGTACGAAGGATTCTGCCTCGACAAAGCTTTTGACGTCTTTTCTGACTAAAACATCAAAAAAGCTTGATAATAGTTCACAATCTGTTGCTTTTTTGGTATTTTATTTTAGACGACCACTTCACGTTGAGCAAAAGAGATATTACTAATGTAATTGATATTAAGTATTAGATTTTAGATCACAATGAATCGAAAACGCTTGGTAAAATGGTTTAGTTGTTCTTTTTATTTAAGGCGATACACCTCCATCACAGTTTCATACTTTTCTGTTGCCATAATCTTTTAAAATACAATAGCTGGATTTGTGCAGTAACTATCTATAAATAGGACATCAGATTGTGATGTCGCGAAATGAGTATCATTAACCTACAACTTCACAGTGAATCACAATTTTCATTTTAAACACTTTTTCGATAATTGTTCAAAGCGCCATCTATGAACCATTAGCTGCGTAACTGCTATTGTAGCTAACTATAAAGTTGTAAATTAATGATATTTATTTCGCGACACTATAATTTCATCTCCTATTTTCAGGTAATTACTTATCAAAGCCAGCTATTCTATTTTAAAAGATTATGGCAACAGAAATTTAGTATCGAAGCATCATGAGAGGGATAACGTTAACAACAAAAATACGAATACACAACGCTTGTTCAGTTTTTCTCTGAATCGTGGTATTCTTTGCAACGGCACGCAACGGTTATACGGATGTTGTAAGTCACGATAATCAGTCATTTAATTAATTCATAATTTAAATAAAGCGATTTGTTAAACTCTCCGCTTTCAGCTTAGACTCTACGCGAGTGATGGCGAAACTTTTGGATCTCTTCTTGAACATAAGCTTTACAAAAATATTTATCATTGTAAGAGCTCAATAAATATTCTAAATAGCTAAGATCTAAACGTTTCCGGTAATTAATACGGTATATTTTTCTTAGTAGTGAGTATGGGAAACCCCATATTACGCTAACGGCGATTTACTCGTATTGATGATATTAATCTATAATTCTTGTTACGTGTTAATAAAAATGCACATATACATGCTTTCCCGGTACTTGTAATTATAAGTGTTATATGGGTGGGTGTTTCTGTTAAATTTAAAGTTACCATATACCTTAAAAATTATAATTTAATAATTTTGTGATCCGTGTGGTCCTTGAACAGATCGTGTCATATCATCCCGTGTCACCATGTCTGGTGAACATTTCGGTACATGGGCTAAAACGTCCACCTGGGCATCAACAGCATCTTACCACTGAGGCGGATTCTCATCGGCCTGCTCATCGTGATGATTAGGACACATTCTCATGCAAAGTCGCGTTCGTAGGTTCATGTCCAACGGTGGACATTGCCAGTGGCAGTTGTTCAAAAAATGTGATAAAAAGTTAAAAGTAAGAAAAAAAGTAAAAATTGTAAGGATATTTCGTGAGTCCACAATTATTATAATTAGGTACTATGTAGTGGAACTTTTGAAGGAAATCGAACTCATCTTCTCGTTATAACTCTCAGAAAAATGCAATTTTATATTAGATGGATAGATAAAAGTTTTATTCGGCCACGACAAACACAACTATATAAAAATAGAAACATAAACCTAATTACTAATTAGGATATAAGGTACACTCGAGTACAAAAATATGTATCCACTTTTGTACCATGTCACATCAGTCATTTTTGTTTCTATTTAGTGTGTTGAGGGAAATGACAATTAAAGGTGAATGTGACAAGGTTCAAAAGTGGATACATATTTTTGTACTCGAGTGTACAATGGGTTGTGAGACGTGACACCGAAAATGCGCTGACTCAGCATGTGCTGCAGGAGTCCTACAGCGCTGATATTCTGCCAGAGCCATGTTGTATGTACGTTGTACGGGTCTAGCAATGACAACAATTTAATTATTATTATTATTGTTTGTAATGTATAATGTCGTTGCTAATTATTTTTGTGTGAATACAACGATTAATTTATATTTTATTGCGTAGTTTTTATTTTGTGCTATTATCTCCGATCATGAAATTTTAACAAATAATAGTACGTTTGCCCTTACACCGCAATTAATTCCACCCACTTTTTTAATTTCCTTTGTTCCCAACGGTACGCTACGTGCGTAAAATGCAACGTCAAAATAAACATTCTGTTTTTATTTTTCTCCTCCGAATCACCTTGTGTCGATGTAGGTCAATAAATTCGTGAATTGGAAGGAACACGAATGTATTTAATTTAAAAAGAGAATAGTTAAGTGGATGTGTAGATTAATCGTGATTCATTATTTTTGAACGTTTTATTTGACACTGTTAACATTAAGTGTATGAAAATTGTTTTCGTTTTGTACGTGCATGAGTGCTGCATGATGGTTTTCGGCACGTGTTTATATGAATCAAATCCAATTCTTTAGCTATTGTTTCAATTAATTTTATCAAAAATTTCGTGTGCACAAGAATATAATTACTGATTATTGGCAAACTTTTAATATTTAAATATGTATTTTTAAAATTGAACATTAATCGACAGAAGTTGATTTTTTTCTTTCATTTTACATTACAATGATTTTGAACCATTTAGAAACACTTAATTCAAACATTTAGATACACTTTACTCTATATCTAATACGTTGAATCGACACAATAATGAATATAATCTGAAGGATATTTTTAATTTATACAGCCGCTAACATGTAGAAACTACTTGAATCGATTATATATTTACACAGTTGCGTTTAAAGCTACGCTTACGTCAATATAATAGATTTAAATATGTACTTACATTTTTAATATATAACGTTATAAACTTTTTAAATAATATATATAATAAATTTATTAAAAACATGTACTTCATAAGGTCCTTTATATGTATAATGATTGAGGTACTTACTTCTCCAGTCTGTCGCCTAGTTTGTCGGAGAGGTGGTTGTCTTTGGGCTGTGTGAGGTCCGCGTCGTACAGGTCTCGTTTGTACCCTCGCCAGAAGGTCGGCATCATCCACATGAACCATGCTCGGGAGACAACGTTCGCTCGCTTGTAATTATTAGTTTTCTTCTCGCGATTTTTTGGCGGAATCTTTATGGGATCGCTCGGGTCTTTGTTTCCACTGACCATTTTGATGTCTTTGCCGAACTAAACAAATGTAAAAATCCAAAAAACAACAACAACGAACTAAAAAAGTATTTGCTGATGCACCGAATATAATTTAGTTTAATTTGTAAAATAGCATCTTTTTAAACGACCGCAGCGTTGGCGCTAAGGCCTAATGCGCGTGCGCGAGCGCTTTGCAAGCAAACTAGCACGGAGAGCGCTAACCTCTCTACCACTGACTGAGTGAAGCCCGCGCACAGTAGATGCTTAAATGATGCCGCGATCGGCGCCGGCGCCGCCGCCCGCCTCCGCCCGCCGCGCGCCCGCGCCGCCCGCCGACCCGTCCGCGCTACCCCTGCAGCAGGAAATCATCAAACTTCTGATAAACTATATGTACAAAAGATTAATATTAACACCACTAAACACCTAGATTACATTTTAAATTACGCTCAGATGGGTTGGTATTATGAGCTGCAAAAATGTAGTCTCATTACTTTTGCACTCGACGTGAAATTCACTTTCGGCAATGTCATATTTTTCGGCAGTTTTCAATTTCACAACTTTTCCCTTTGTGGGGTTGTGTAAAATAATTTATTGAAGTTGTAATCTCATGTGAAACTGCGACTTGTGAAAGCGACACCAAGTTTTAGCAGGCTTAAGAAAAAGTGCAATAATTTAAAATTATTTGTAAACATTTCAGACCTGCTTAGGCTGTGTTTACTATTAGTAATTGCTGTGGTAAAAATACAGCACGTTACGAATACGAAAAATAAAGGAAAAACTATTTATATTGGCTAGGTATATCTGTTGTTTTAGCAAAATAGGGGCTGTTAATTTTTGCAATCTAAATTTAATTTGGTAAGTTTACAGAATTTTTTTCTCTTCAAAATAAACTTAATGTTTCAAAATAGAACTCTGGAACCGACATAATTTATCCAGGAAACCTAAATATATTATTAAAACATTAAAAAAATTAATTCACGTAAAGCAGGTGTAAGAAAAGCACTCACCTAATTTTCCACCCTCAATGACCATTAAAAAAAAACTAAAATGAAACTAACCTTGAGATACTTGTTTACAACATTTTAAATTAAAAACAATCATTTAAATCAGTTCACAGTAGTCGAAGATATGGTGAGACAACACACAAAAATACCAACATTCAGTCGAGTTGACCTTTATTTTTTGAAGTCAGTTTATATTCATCGCATCAACCAAATAAACAAGACTGAAATGCAATAAAGGGAAACTTTTCACACTCCATCAGTTATCCTGAAATGTCAGTGTCGTTAAAATTGGACGTTCCCAAATTCCTGGAAAACCACGTGATAATGTAGTGACGTCAGAGCGTGGACGCGTCCTGGTTGGAGGGATAATTAATACGCTTCACATGTAGGTGTCACTTCACACTTCACACCTTACATCTTATTATGTATGCTTGTCTGCATATAATTTAGTTTTAAATATGCATTATTATTTTCGAATATTTGGGGCTTTTTAAAATATTGATATATATTTATAGATATATTTATTATATGAGTAGATTACGCTTAGCAGGTGGAGCGGTGATCGCAGTGAGATGTAGTTGATTGAAAGATACATAGATGCTGCTGTCCACCTCTAAAGAATCATAAAGTGTCTAGGGGAATGTGGAAAATTTAACGGTAGTAGTATATACATAAAATGTTGTTAAAAGGAAAACTATCACAGTTTAGTAGGATTTGCAAGAAATTGTCGACCAACTTACAAAATGCACTTGTAGAAGTAAACATTCCATAAAATTTCATAGCCAAAAGTTACAACTAGGTGCATTATAATTTGTTATGCTCTTCTTAGTACGCATATTGTGATCGGGGCCTATGGAAGCATACATTGCACGTGACCCGACATGCATTTTGCCGTTTTTTTAGTCTAACTAGAAATATATTGCGATCACCAAGCTACAGCTTCAAACCAAGTACCAAGCTACGGCTCAATAATCATTGCGCTTAGCGTCTCATAGTCAAATATGTTTCGGTTCTCAAAAATATTTAGATCTAGAATCTAGATTTCTTAGGCTACACGCCTGGACCAAACAATCTATTTTGTGTCAACCTCATAAATTAAAAATGGTATCGTTCATACGTATCTTACACACGTGTAACTACAGTTATTGAATGCAAAGAATGCAGGTCATCCTGCGGGTGCCGTAAAGGCAGCAGCATCTGTCTAATTAACAGAAACATCTTTTTGTGATCTCCAATCTGTCAGCTAAACATGGTGATTATGGAAAATCTCCTCATGGAAAGTTCGACGTGGCAATCTATGAACGCAGGCTTGTCCAACGGTTGAGTTATAAAGGCAATTACGTTTTTTGTATGTTTTATTCAAAAGGGACGGAATTTGGGTTTTAGGGAAAAATTGTGACTAGGAAAAATTTGTAACTTACGGAAAAAATAGCACCCGTCACACGTACGAGTATATACTTGTGGAAAAATTCATACACTCAGTTACATTACGGGTACTCAGATATGCGAATATTTATTGAGTTCGATTAGCAGGGCAGTAGTTCAGACAACAACTTTTTGTTTAAAACGATTTGTTATAAAAAAAATTGATTGAAAGTATTAGCAGTTCTATGTTGCGGTTTGTAACGAATGGAATATTTATTAGCCGTCTATATTTTTACTAGCTGTGACGTCATTCATCTACTACTACTACAGGAACTACTTGTTCCACCGGGGCAATTAGTAGCATATGTCCTTTTCTGACTCTTCAACTACCCCGATACAGTTAGCGTGGGGACACACCTATTTTTGCTGTTATGACCTACCTAGAATGACATGTAGATCCTGGCTAAAATAAAAAACAGGAATAACAGTGGGAGCGGAGAGGAGGTGGGAATACCTAGAATGACTTAGATCAGAAAAGAGTCCCAGGTTGATCGCGTCACACTTACCGGTCTGTAAGCTTTATGGATTTGCGCAACTGCAGGCGTACTGAGGCAAATCTCTCTCCCTCTCTTAGATATATGGAGTTTGTATGTAATTCGCGCCTCTTTCTGACCGCACAGCACGTTCTCAGGGGATGCTGGCCGGGCGTGCTTGACGGTTCAGGTAGACAGGTGTATTTCGATCGTTTTATTTTGTATGGCAGTCTAACCTGCCGGAGTCCGGATGATCTCAGTATATCAGAACAGCAAAGACAGGTGTGTCCCCACGTTTAATCAGGTTATTCTGACTCTCCGTTACGTCGTGAAGGAAGAACAAACAAACTCACTGTAGTATTTAAAATATAAGAATGGATGTTTCGCATGCTATAATTATCTAGCTTAGTAACATATTGATGTATTGTGGTACCAGTGATTTAGTTCCTGATATACTACTTTTTATTAATTTTAAAAAATCACCGTAATGTTATAGACGCTAATTTAATATGATTTGGTTAATTATTTCCAGTGCAATTTTATTTTTTCAAGATTTAATGAACACAGAAACAGGGCAGAAACGCAGCTTATTTCTAATATAAATTTCTTACATCAGTGTTGAACAAATCTTCGATTTTTATGAGTTCAGAGGGAGGCGTGCCCATTTTAATAATTATTATAAACTATCGAATACATGAACATAAAATAAAAAACATTATCACAACAAATCGCCATTATAATTTTATTAGTACTTGGGGAGTGATTTTGCGTAGTTTTATCACAAGCCGCTTAATTTACACATTCTGCAAAAGGAGCACCTATTTTCAGCAATGATGCAGGTTTAAATTGGTTCATGACAAAACTAGGATGTCAGGTTTAAATCATTGAGTATACATTTTTAAATAAAACTCCAATGTTTATCACTTCATAATTTTTAAAGTAAAGAGCAAAATTCTTTCCAAGACAGAGTGTTCTATGATTGTCTAGAAGTTTCAACGTTTTCAGCCAGTGTTTGTAAATTCGTTCGGTAGTTTGTAGACTAATATAGATACGCTACGATTGAGCATTTGACTGAAATGAAATTATTGTCAATTCGACAGACCATATACGTATATTTTCAATAAGACTAGCATTTTTCTTCCCAATATAACCCTTACAAAAGTAATTGTAGTCATTTTGTGCAAAGGGAACCATTTATATGGAGCTTGATTTATATCTGGGATTATTGATATGAAATTATGAAATGTTGCTACACCCTGACAGGTACATGTTATCTAGATTATATTTAAGTATATGTATGCAATTAAAACAATAAACAATATTGTTACGTCACCTGTCTGTATGAAGGCTGTATCAATGTTTGAAAAATGTTGTAAAATTTATGTCTTATTTGAAAACGTTCAAAATGAAATTAATGGACTAAATGTATTCAGAGTTTTACTATTCAAGTAACTATATTTCTCGAAGTTTTCCTTACTTTTTATTCACGCAGCGTCAACGCGTTCCTGCCAAGCTTCCAGGCTAGGCTGGACAGAGAGGGGCGTATTATTTACCGGCTTGTATAAGTGCTCAGCAGAATCATTCTGTTGTTGTATGTTTGTTTGAGGTTGAACAGTTTGGTTTTATTGTATAAAGATAGTGTGGGTTTTAACTTGTATAGTATTTTGATACTCTAATTTATTAATCGTACGGTGTGCAGCTATAATGCGGGAAGGCCTTTCAGACATTCAATCTCTGTGTCTCTTTTAGATTAGATTTGGCAGTGAAGACCCGTGGGTCGACAAGGTAATCTAGGTGAGCTTATAAGGAAATTAACGAATCATTGGCAGGTACTGGGCACAGTGCAGTTAAAGGCATAATTATATGTTTTAAATTATTGATTTATCATTTCTTTGTTAATTGACTATCGAGAATGAGACAAAGGTTTTCTTTTGATATATGAATTATTTCATTGCCTACTTCGTGCTGCGGATAGGCAGTAATAATTTTTAAGCTATTGCATAGCTTCTATCGCGGGGCCTTGAGCGCGGGGACCGAATCGAGAAATTCCGTAACGAAAAAACCTCACGCTCCCCACTCCGACGGGCACGGAGGTGTGGCTTGAAGGCCGTGCATCGTCTAACGTCGTTTCAGTTCGGCAGTCTTCGACACGGCGTTGTGTGCGTGCGATTAGACGTATTACTGTTTTATAATTTATTAAGTATATAATTTGATGTATGTAATTTGATATAGCAAAGCAAATCCGTTATGTTAGCTAAATATTGATTTAATTTTGTTTTCCTGTTTGTAATTTAATTTCCATTTTTGTGGTGGGGATATTTATGTTCGTGACATAAAAACTTTTCTTATTAAAACTTTCTTAAATAATTATAATTGCATAAGTTGATACAAAATGCTATGCAATAGCTTTACCGCGGCAGTCCCCGAGTGCCACACGTCTTTTTATTTATAAAAGTTATAAAAATTATAAAATTATTTAAGCCAGTTTGAATTCCATGGCATGGTTATTAAATACAGACGAAATAGGCGGTAAACTAACTTTGCATGACACACATTCACCGCTAGCTGTACGTCGTTTCTTACAAGTTCGGTTAACAAGTTAAAATGTCTTAGTGATGGATGACAAAAGTTGCATTGTTAAATATTTTCCAATGTTTTTATTTATTTCACCAAAAATAAAGAGAGATTTTGAGGACAAACATCTTCTGGTAAGATCAAAATCGTATACGATACGGTTAGCGAATGCGGAGGCGTGCACCCTACACCAGTTTTTGTGCTCCTTAACCATTAACTAACACGATTACTAGTAGGAGATACTTCAAACGAAGAGTAAATAGTCACATTCTAGGAGCCCCATCGTCACATGTCACGTGAGATTGTGGTCAAGCTTTATACTATTTTAATTTATGTATAAGTCAGTATGATAATGTGTTCCGTCAGTGATCGTGTTGAATCGTCATCGTGTGCGGTAGGGTGATCAGGGGCTCTATTTTTGATTCGCTTCGCATTCGCACAAGTATTCGGGACCACTCTTTGCGGAGGCGAGCGATAGACTAAACGTCATCGTCGAACACTGACATTACCACTTATTGACATTGAAAGTAGGAACTGTTTTATGAACTTTGCGTTCCGTTTTCCTTGCATGAGTTACCGGTTTTATTTTTCTGCGTAAAACGGATAAAATTAAACATTTTAAGTTATATTGGTAGCACCTGAGGCCAATGATTCAAAAATACGGTCAAACCTGTTTTCATGCAACTTAAGTCGTGTGCGACGAAGCTATGTCACACGAGCGAATCAAAAATAAAGCCCCACATCAGACAGCTGGTCGGACAATGCGTGCGGCACAATGATACGTGTCTGTCTATTGACGGGGCCGCGGGTGCGACGCGACGCACGACCAACATTGTCCGATATACTCGTATGTGTTTTCCTGTGAGAAGATTGTCCTACAGTGCTGAGCTTCCGTTGTAAGCAGAACTATTAAATTTGATTGATTTAGAATCAGGGTAATGAGATCTACCTACGACTATGTAAATATATATTTATTGTGGACCATTTCGGAGGTTTGTTTTCTTGTCCATGTATATGTCTCACTGCTCTACGAATGCCTCCCATAGTTTTGGAGACTATCTAATTATTTTTTTATTGCTAGCTTCTGCCCGCGGCTTTTCCCGCGTAAACTTTAGGATTTATCCCATGGGAACTACTCGTTCGATCAGAATTAAAGTAGCCTATTCCTTGACCTTTCAACTATCAATCAAATAACTGACTTTCTGTTAGGTCAGAAAATGATTTTTTAAAGTTAATATATACAATGTTTTAATAGTTATAAATGGTGTATAACTAATCTGACTTTGTTTTATGTCATAAGAAGATGTTTAGAGCGCTAACAGCATTATTTACAATACGTAAATATTATAATCAGATGCCCTTTCCAAGCTTCTACAATTTTATTATATTAAATTTGGGGATTGGTGGAGAGTTAACTAGAAGCCACATGTGTATTCATGATATATGTCTACCACCACAACGATAGACATGGGTCTCTATCACAGATTAAGACGACGATCGAATTTTCCGGCAGATTTTCAATAATCACCGCTCATTTTTCTATTACACAGGCAGATTAACGATCGCAATAAGAATGCTGGTGATACAAACGTAGGCAATGCATACCGTCTCTTGGAATTTTGTCTCTTAGAAGTTAATAAGCTGCTGGCCATGTTATCTTTCATTACGTAACAGTGCCGGAACACACGTCTGTATTTTTGTCCCCTTTCAATCGTAAGTACATAAAGAGTACGACATGATTTTTTTAATGCCCTATGAAAGTTTATGTTTGGAAATCACACCAGAATGGGCCATAGTAGCTCCCCAAGTATCAAAAAATATCTACTTAGAAACTACGAGTAAATGAGAAGAAGGCGAACCCATTCGCTCGCTCACTGTTTCCGTTTTGTATGAAATTATAGTCGTTGGCACTGGTTATTACCCAACATTGCTCAGTGTGACACTTGAACAGTTTAACTGATTCGGGTTATTGGAAAAGGTATTTATATAAAATATTTAAGAATTTGTTGACAAAATAATAAGAAAATGTTTTTTGAACTTTCCACGTGTTCCATTGTGTGTTTATAAATAGGTAAGGTAATAATCATCGAACAAATGTCGTGATAGTTTTCCTTTCAACTTCAGTAATATACTACAACTGTAAATGTTTACAAATTTTTGAAAGCAATAGTTTAGCAGATAGAGGGGCGAGGGGGGAGGATCTACGCTCGACTCTGACAAAAATTATCAATTTTAAGCAGTTTCGCAAACGGATTCATCAATCGAAAAGTTGCGTTCTGAAACCCTCAATATAAAAATTAAATATTATGGCATGTTGTTGACAGATGCAGCAGTAACTATCAGCCGAAGTTCCACCATAAGGGTTCCAGGCTAATATTTTGGTTCGGAACCCTAGACAGAGAACCAGATTTACATTGAGTTGAATGCAATACTGTTGTAAAACTCAATGACGAATATGTTAGAGGTAAACAAGACGCGGATTTGCGAGACCTTGCTAAGATTCGACCGCCTATGCTTATAAATACGCACTTGCACCGATTCTCCGGTGTGATTGCACTCGAGATCTATTGCACTAGCCTAGGACATTCGTGGATCGAATTTCAAATGGGTTTACAATAATACTTGGTATGACACTACTTTCAGAGGTTTGCCTTGTCCTCGCCTTGATAACAACATTTGATGGCGATCAGTGTCTGCTGTGGAACAAACCTCTGACTTCCCCATTTAACTATCAGTACGAATTTGTATTTAGATGCTAGTATAAGGTGGTTAAAGCCTTTTCAAGCTAATTCAAACATACTAAGGAAGTATTAAAAAGAGAAACAGCATAAACCAAATTATGTTTTCTTTTATAGCAGAAGACACGTAATATATGTATAACGCCTAGTATTATTTATTGAGGTGGCTAGAACGCTCGAAGTTGAAGTGAATAACATTCACTTAATTGAATTACATTATTAATTTATATTTAAAAACATTTACATCATATTATATATATATATTACTATTATATTATACATATGAGAGAAATTTACCATAACAATTAAGTCAATGTTAGGTCTGCTTGTCTATTATATATTTGATCCTAGGGACGTCGTCAGTGACTTTTGATTGACGATCACTTTGGCTCGTCAATCTTTACCGAAACTTACACACCTTCGGGACGTCTTCGACGGCATATGGCAAAGACGAAACTACTACGAACTACTAAACTATAGGTTTCAATCTGATTATCACAAAGCAACACCCAAAGCTAAGCCCAAGAGAACATGTACTCGTGCCGATCGCGATATATTTGTCATTTCGGGAAAAAGTATGCTATCGATTATTGGAACTTGAAAAATGATGCTTTATTAGCAAATTTCATCACAAAATCAACACGTTAATTAAATAGTACTGATGTGTGTGTTTTTGTATTATAGCAGTGTGATATAGTGCAAAAGTATCATGAACTTTTTTACGATATGAATTAAATAAAATTTTAAGGGTTCGCTGTGATCGAAGGGATTAACCTCGT
Source organism: Carcina quercana (assembly GCA_910589575.2). NCBI lineage: Eukaryota > Metazoa > Arthropoda > Insecta > Lepidoptera > Depressariidae > Carcina > Carcina quercana. Next base: position 8,723,735 of record OU342429.1, read on the forward strand.
CGAGTATAGTTGGCATATGGGTTCGATCGAACTGTGTTGAAAACAAGGCAAAAAAATCCAAAAGTACCGATAAAGTGTGCGCATTATACCTTTTATTACGAATATTGAAGAAATCGCTTCAGTCTAATCTTTAACTAATTAAAATTCAAAGGTAATATAGAGTTCCAATAGGAAACGAACCCGAGATCTCCGGATTGTGAGTCCAATGTTGTACATGGCTGTAGCCACTAATATGATAGTGACTGTCACCATTCTACATATGTACTACGTCATCGTCATGATACAATGACAGCGTCATTTGATTATTACTCTGGTGTTTACACTGGGTAAGATTCGCTTAATCAAAAACTAAATAATTCACACCAACACAATGCCATTTCACACCGCGTTTTGTTTTTTAATGTAAATCGTAAACCTACAATCTTATTTAATTTTAGCATTTAGATCTTAATACGTGCAATAAAACCAGACGTGTCAGAGGACTGTGTGTGTGTGTGTCTTCCGGCTGTTTTAGAGACAAAGTATTTCGTCACAAAGTCCTGACTGACTGACTTATATATCAGCACACAGCCTAAACCACAGGTCCTAGAGACATGACATTTAGAGGGTGTGTTCTTTGTAAAGTGTAGGTATCCACTAAGAATGGATTTGTTAAAATTCCATCCCAAAAAGGGTAAAATAAGGGATGTAAGTTTGTATGAAAGTCCTATTTTTGAAGATAAATCCATGAAAATTTGTACGCAGATTTTAGGTCAAAAAACCAGAAGTACGTGTTTTACTGTTTCTGGATAAAGGACAAATCCTTAAAAGGGGTGACAAGATGGATGAAAATGTGTATGTGAACTCTGTTGTTCTTGTAGTTAATAAAATAAAAATTGATACTCAGTCTTATGAATTAAAAGTAACAGTAAAGTGTTTTAGCGTTTTTGAGAAATCAGGGATGTGTGATTCAGGTGAAATTTAAGTCAGTCATTTTTTAAGATGATGATGAAAATTGGTAAGTGGGAGTAGAAACAAAGAAATACACACAGATTTTTATGTCACTTTCCACCCGAAAGGACATTTCGTATGGAAACTCTGATGGTTTTGTAGTCAATAGCATGAAAATCGATACTCAGTCTTATGAAATAAAATTAAGAATGACGTGTTTTAGCGTTTTTGAAAAATTCAAGGGTGAAAACAGGGTGCAAAATTATTTTAATGTTCGTTATTTTTGAAGATAATGCCATGAAAATTGGTAAGTGGTTAGATTAGAAACAAAGGAATACGTGTTTCACAGATTTTTAGTGGGAGTGAAAAGGAGGATGAAAGTTTATATGTTAACTTTGTTGTTTCAATAATCATCTCAAGGGATGAAGTAAGGGACGCAATCTAATATATAAAAATATCGTGTCACGCTTTGTGGTCGCAATCCTGTGAAACGTCTTGACAAATTTTTATGTGTTTGTTTTTAAATATTTGTTTGTTAGGTTTTGTAGATAACCCCATATTTTAATCGCGATTTTTGAATTGTAATTATATCCAAATAACTATTCGTTGACGTGAAGTAACTTAAGTTCTAAAGTCCACGCGGGCGAAGCCGCGGGCAGAAGCTAGTCATTCATAAGCGTAGCATTTCAGTCAACAATGATTACTGTCTCAAGGTATGTGGTTTTTGTTTACATTTCATATCTTTGTCACTAAATTGCCACGCAATTTGAAAATGGATTTTTGTTGTTGTTAGTTAACTTATTTACAGTTCAAAGGAGTCTATAAAAACTTTGTACCTTTTTATGTGTATTTGTAATGATTCCTTTTCATATCTTTTCCTTGATTTATAGTTTCGTTCTGTCCGTCTGTCTGTCCGCGGCTTAGCTGAAAGACTCTTACTACTAGAAAGCTATCAGTTGGTACATTTATACATATTAATCATGTTAACAATGTGGTACAATAACATATTGAAAAATATGTATACACGTAAACGTTTAATAAATCTTTTTTTTGGGAGTAACCCCCCATGTGGGTTATCGCTGAATGAGTATTTAAAAAATATTGAATTGGAAAAAATATTGCGTCTAGGAACACCAATTTCCGCGTCAGCAACTTGTGATTAAATAACGAGACATCTGCGGTCCATGTAGTATAAGATGGGGCAAAAGGAAAATTTTTGACAACAATTTTCGCCACTAAGGAAATGTGAAGTCATGATGTCTACGAGCAGCGCTTATCTGTTACTGTAGCAGGGTATATATATGGTTGTTTGCTTTTCATAACTTTTTCATTAAATTGCAACACATTATGAAATTAGTTATGAAAAACAGAAGTCGCATCAATTATATAACACTGTAACAAAGCTACTGTTGTCTTAGCCACGTGGTTCCTGATTTGTAACAGAATCGTAAAAGGCGATGGAAAACTTTCAGATGAAAGAAAGACATCAGCGTCCACCTATGTTCTACCGAAATATTACAAAAATCATTCACATATTTTTAAAGCAGCCAAGTGCGTGTCTGGCCACGTGCAGTGTAAGGGTTCCGTAGTTGCCCGTTACAATTAGTTCACGATACAACGTTAATAACATCTAAAACGGGCCCACACAGGACAATGTAATGTTGAACGGAATTTGTACGAATTTTTTTACGTCTTCACGTATATTTTGTAACTTGTTATCCTGTAGAGCCTACTTAATCGTGACAGTTTTCCTTTTAAATTCAGTGTATAAATCCCTATTTTGAATTTTATCAGATTTTTAAAAGCAGAGTTTAGCAGATAGCGTAGGGCGAGAGGGGGCGACTCTGACAAAAAATTTCAATTTAAAGATTAATATTTCGCGAACCGATCCCTCAATCGAAAAGTGGTGTTCCTAGACCCTCAATATTCTTGAAAAACCTAGTCAACGATAGACAACATAACAAGGAGGTAGACGCGAAAAAAAATATTTCATCTCTAAGTTACCCACCCTAAAAATATCATCCTAAAAGAACTAATTTCATTCATTTATCATAAAAATTCAGCTGGTGTAGAGGATTTTGAAATTCCAATTCAATTTTAATTTCTAACAGTTTCTCACTAAGTATCCTTAAATGTTTATCTGCAAAGATACTGTTGGCATAACAGGGAAATTATTTCTGTCGCTCTTATGCCGTGCCGCTACTGATTTACTGTTTGTCATGTTTCAAGTTTGCACAAGCGTGAGTTGATAAAAGTAGAAATGTTCATTGTTGACATAGCTAATGATGAAAATCCACTTTTCTATTATCTTTCTAACACTTACCCGTAATAGATCTTTCTAGTCATTTAGGTCCCGTCTCTGACAAACTAGAATATGGGGAAAAATTCACAAAATTCCTACTGGACGGTTTATAGGCCTAGGGCAGAAATCCCATCGGATAGATTTGCATGATGAGTTCTTTAAGCAAAAACTATAGTGAGCCATCTAGAAGTACAGTCCTTCCGTGAACGCTTCTGTTCCGGCCCAATAGAACAATAATATTATTTCAAGATTTCAGTATTTACGAGAAATTTTCGCAGTGTCCCACAAATCACGCACGGAAGTGTATTGGAGAATAATATTATGTGACATATTAACAATGATTAGAAGATATGAAACTCAACTCAGTATTTACACATAAAGCTATTTGTGTCCGCTATAGATACGAGTCTACGGTGAACCTACGTCATCCCTCCCCTCGCTTGTATAAATATTCATGAACCGACGAAGTAGTTATTTTAGGTCTTCATTACACAACTGTTTATATTTTAAAAGTACAAAGAAGGAACAACCATATAAAGAACTATTTAAATGAAGATATGTATCCTGTCAAATTTTTTGCGTGAAACGGCGGTGAAAGCTTTATCCAAGCAATATCTCGACATTTTATTTTATTTGAAAAAACACATCTTTACATTAATAGTATAAAACTAAACATGTTTAGATACAGTGCATTTGTTATTTGTGCTAGGTGACGTTAGGGTTTCCAGGTAACTGATGGTCAGTGCCAGGAAAGTAGGTTCTGAGCTACAGAATTGGTCAGCTGAGGTGTCGTGACTGAGGATGTTGTTTACTATAGAGACAGCTTGATGTAACGGGGAAACGTCGAGTGCTTGCGAAATCTACATTGAAAAGACAAGCTACATAGAAATATTCTATTTCGGATTTATTATTATTAAAATTTGTCTATGAGGAAATTCTTAAATAGCTCGACGAGTCAGTGAGCAGAAGTGGCAATGGGCAGGTCAAAGAATTAATATCTGATGGAAAGCAAGAGTTCTCAAGTGGCGATTATGTGCCGGGAAACGTACACCGAGCCGTCACAGACGATCTGGTAAGGGTAGCGGGGAGTCGCTGGGTGCCTATGTATCCCATCATGGCAGAGGACTATATTCAGCTGTGGACGTTGCCCTTCTGACGATGAAACACTCTTGTCAGTAATGACCTAAGAATTGAAAGTCGATTTACTAGTAGCCATTCAAGAGTTCCATTTTCTATCTCCTGGCTCCATCATCAGACCGTCGCGTTGGCACCAAGTGTACTGACAGACTTGTGAAGGCGAGCAAAATGAAAAGATTCGAGGGGTTTACTTAGTATCAATTGAAGAGTTCCTACATCCACCTCCTGGCTCCAGAGTCAGATCAGATCGATGAAAGAAGCTAGTTAATAACATACAAGTGAACCTAATATGAAGCAAGTATCAAACAATAGAGTAGGAGGACAAATATTTCATATAAGTAAAATACAGTTTGCCTGTTGAACGTGCGGGGAAATAACTACGAGTATGTACACTATCTTTTTTGGAACAGCGCTTTGTATGGTAAATATGATGAGATCAACAATGATTTGTCTTTATAACAATACATTAGGGTTTCTTATGTAATATAATGTAAGTATATCGATTATCAAATCGTCCTCCTTTTAATAAAAAAATAACTGCACCAGCTGAAAAATTAACTTAAGTTCCCAGGCGCTGACCCATTTCTGGGCGCCCCAAATTGCCTCAAATTACCTACATAACATAGTAAACATGCTCTCGTTATTTATTATTAAGTGCCCGTATACCGTTCTAAAGACCAAAATCTACAACGTCGTTGGGGAGGCATTAAACCAGGGGCTCTATTTTTGATTCGCTCGTGTGACATAGCTTCGTCGCACACGACTTAAGTCACGATCGACTACAAGTCGAACGAAACAGGTTTGACCGTATTTTTGAATCATTCGCCTCAGGTGTTGCCGATATAACTTTAAATGTTTAATTTTATCCGTTTTATGCAGAAAAATAAAACCGGTAATTCATGCAAGTAAAACGGAATGCAAAGTACATAGAAGTTCAATGTCAATAAGTGGTAATGTCAGTGTTCGACGATGGCGTTTACTCTATCGCTCGCCTCCGCAAAGAGTGGTCCCGACCACTCGTTGCAGAAGAGCGATTCAAAAATACCAAATTTCATAAGTCGAACGAAAATCAGTAGAAAACGAGCGCTCGCGGCGCTTAGAGCGAATCAAAAATAGAGCTCCAGGGCAATTCGGTGTCCACGGCGGGCGACTCGTAAAGTTAGGAGTTATTAGTTTTAAAAATCCAACTTCAACTAAGGTATTATTTATTAGGAAAGTGAAATATGTATTGAACTGTACTGTAATAACTGTATGTACGCCGAATAAACTATTTCTATTCTATTCTAAATATCATTTTTCGAAAGTGCTTCTTTCCTAATTTCCATTAACAACATTTAATTTCTAAATTTTAAAATCAAGCATCTCTTGCGATTTTTCTTCATAAAACTTGTTAGTTTACTGGTAACGGGTATGCGTTTATCGTCTGACTGACCACACTCACACAAGTGCAAGTAGATGAGTACGCGGTCAGTAATTTCCTAGCACTAAGTTACATACGGGGTCGAAGCTAAAACAGGACCTAGCTCAACTCGACTAGATGATAATCCACTTTTTCCTAGGACCGCCGCGCCGCCCGCTTAGTTGTAGGATATGCGTTGCCGGCACCACGGCGGCGCCAGCGCTGCAGCCGCGGTGACACGGAGCTCGGCTATAAATAGCAGCATCGAAGCTAATGCGAACTATACTTGGAAGGCTCGGACCGTTAGCGGTGGGAACCGGCCGCTGGCGCCGGCGCCGGCGCCGCGGTGTGCCCGCGGGCCCGGGGTGTATCGACCCTCGCTCTTTCGCTTTTTATCTTCGGATCACTGGGTATGTTGCCCGTACGCTCTGCGTGATGAATCATCTACGTAATATTCCATCGCGAAGAGAAATTTGTTCCGATTGAGTATCAATGCCAAACAACTTGTTAAAAACAATCTCCTTTGGTTATAAATGTCTGTAAGATAACCGGTGTTTGTCAGGTCTTACTCGTATCTTTTCAATCGACAATAAGAAAGTTCCACTTTTATCCATTATCTGGAAATAAGACAAATCTAAAACTTATAAAAAACTTAACTACCTATTGTAGAGTGTTAAGTCACGTCATCAAATATTCATGATGACGATTGTTGATGACGCGTGAACCTACGCTAAGACGAATACATGCGAGTTATACTTCTACTGCGTGGTCACAAATACACAAATGTGAATTTTATGAAGTGATCCGTCAAACGTGATCAAATCAATCTTAACAGTTTTTCGTTAGTTTTCAATCAAGAGCGGATAAAGCCTATTCATGCTTCGCTTTTATTGCCGTGTAAAACAATACTTCCCTATAGAGTTTTGAGTTTTTGGGTTCAACTGGTGAATACACTATATACAGATATCGAGATTTTGTGTTTTTATCGAGCGATTTATTTGTGATGCGTCGCGCCGAGCTAACCCACATTTGGCTCGACATACTGTGGATTAAAACCATCCGCGCCCTCGTTATCAAGTTTGGATTGCTTGAAGGCTCGTATCACCAGTGCAGGATTCAGATCAGTCAATTAAAGTTTCGGGGATTGATATTACTTTACTCTTTCCTACGAAACTTGAGCTACACCTAACTTCAATAATAATTTGTATTATAGAAATTAGTAAAAGCGCTTATACAAGTTTCTTCTGACTTAAAAGGAGTGTTCCAGAAACTGATAAGATTAACGGGTATTACGATTAAGTGTTTGGTAAATAAGCTTTTTTTTCCTTCGGCGATCTTTCAATTATCTTCAGCGATTTCCTAAGCTTTCTTGGTGATCTTATCAAATCAATAAAATTATAATTATACACACAATAGGCGTACATCAGGCCTTCATCGTCACATAATTATTATAGTACTTGTATTCGTGTCTCTTGATTTGTTTCATTATCAATCGTTTAAAATTCGTCATTTAAGAATTACACTTCACGTACATACGTCACACATTAACAGCCTATATGTGTCCCCACTGCAGGAGAGAGTGTACATACATCCATTCTAATATTATAAATGTATAGTGATAGTTGAAGGGTCGAAAAGGAGACGTGCTATTTTTAATTTTAATCGAGCATAAGTTCGCTTGATACATTCCGAAGTCCACGCTAGTTAATTAATTCGGAAGTAATGCTGTCTGTCTCTTTTTTACGTGTTCGCTATTTATTCGGCTGAACAGATCTCGGGTTCCCTTAAGACAGTTTTTAAAGGCAACACAGCAGAAGTGTATCTTGCGGATAAACAACCGGCAGAATATAGATCCTTCAATACGATTCACCTTAAGACCTAACTGAAACGTCGTCATAATCATCAGTCGGAGAACTTCTCATTATCAACTCCATCATAGGATAGGCATGAACTTCGCTCAAAGATCGCCACGACGATCGAACTCAACATAACTAACCCGCCTGATATCCTTTTTGATTCCGTAATTGATGATCGCAGGAGAAGTCAAAGCAACGACGTATAATGACAAACAATTTCTTGTTTTCTTGTTTCTTTCTTCTTCAAATGAGGAGGTGGTCAGGGACGCTTCAGGCGCCAATTTAGCTCGAATTAAAGCTGTTGCCAGGCCAGAGTCCGGTGCCTGGTTGCACGCACTACCATCTCCTCATTTAGGAACTCTTCTGGACAATGACTCCCTCAGAGTGGCGGCAGCGCTGAGACTAGGGTGCAAGGTGTGCGAACCTCACCGGTGCATCTGCGGCTGTTTTGTGGAGGCTAACGGCCACCATGGCCTTAGCTGCATAAGATGCGCCGGTCGGTTTCCTCGACACCACACCTTAAACGATATTTTAAGAAGAGCCCTGGTCTCAGCCAATGTTCCTTGCGTTTTGGAGCCCCCAGGACTTTCTCGTTCCGACGGTAAAAGGCCGGACGGTCTTACGCTGGTTCCTTGGCAAAGAGGTCGCAGCCTCGTTTGGGACGCTACTTGTGTCAGCACTTTTGCTCCGTCCCACTTGAGTCTAACCGTTCTCTCGGCTGGCGCAGCGGCCGAGAGTGCGGCTAAACTCAAGCACACTAAATACTCTTGTCTGGAACCATCGTATGACTTTGTGCCTTTTGCAGTGAAGACGGCTGGTCCTTGGTGCTCCGAAGCGAAGGCTTTCTTTAAAGTGCTCTGCCGCCGTCTAAGGGAAAAGGGTTGCGATCCCCGCTCCGGATCGTACCTGGCTCAACGTATCTCCCTGGCCATTCAGCGGGGCAACGCTGCCAGCGTCATGGGTACGTTTGAGCCGGGTAATCGATCCGGTTTCATAGATTAGTTTTTAATTGTGTTTTTTTAAGTGTAAAGTCTTGTGTTTGAATTTCTTGTTTGATTAAAAATCCGACACTGGATAAGCCCAAAAGTAGAACATTTGTCGAGGTTCAAGCAGGCAGCAAGATACTTAAAGTAAAAGCAACATTCTCTGTTTTGATTGCATTGTGATCTTTGGTATTTAGGGATTTCAGGTCAATGTACAAAATATATGACGTCTGCACCTCCTCGAGACATGAATTTAGAGTTGTCTTATTCTCGATATACCAAACGGATCAGTTTTGATTAATTTAATAAAAATAAATTCAATAGATCCGAGAAGAACGTTATAATTTCTAACTGATGTCCATTTCGTTTGTGCAGTTTTCATTTCAAAAAGCGTGTTCCGTACAATAAAATGAAAAAAGAACTCGAATACTAGTCATACTCGAATTAGGGGTTTTCCCACGTAATTGGAGATATTTAGCTATAAACTTGTATATACCTTTATTTTGCCATCCTCAAACTTGTCTCAAAACCTACGTATCGTGGGGTGGCCACGACTACAGATATCTACTACTACAGATATCGACTACAGTCAAAAACTATTGTTTTTCTTTAAATTTACACGCTGTATTTTACGTTTAGGTACATATATGTAACTGACAAACTAACCTTATACAATAAAATATTTTGGCACCATCGGGTTGATCAGACCCTGAAGTCAGAAGGTGACTAGAGGAACTATTCAATTAGTACTAGTAAACCCCTCAAGTTTGAACTGATGAGTTCACTTGTTGACGAGGGTCTGATGATGGAGTCAGGAGGTAGAGAGTTATTTTGCTTGTTTTGACAAGTATTTTTATTGCGAAAAAGCGTTAATTTTTTTCGAACTATATTCCGCAGGTTTGATATACAATTTCATTTTTAAAACTTTTATAAAATATAATTTTTATAGACTTGAAATGAATTATTATTATAGTTGTCACAGAGTATTCTTTGTAATTCAGTGCAATTCATCGCTACTACAATGGAACAAGGCTGCACCTGTGCAAATATGGTATTAAATGTAGAAATAGTGGAAAATTGATGCGGGCCCACGACCACGCTCAAGTAAACTTAGCTTTAACCTTGGACTCGCGTATCTTAATTGTTACAACCATAGATCATGTGCAACTATGTCACGGTAAAGGTTAAGAATGTGAAGATGGAAAAGTACATGCAGCAATTAATGCTGTCTCTGTTAATTGTCTTGCTAATTGCAAAATGTAATAGGTGCGTGAAAATGATATATCGACACTTGACCGTATTCTCACATGATGTTAAGTTTCGTGGTCGACGTTGCTACATGTTGGTCTAGCTATATGGTTGGCCCTAACCGCCTCCGTGGCTTAAGGGTTACACATTTGGAATAACAATCCGGAGATCCCGGGTTCGATTCCCAGTCAGGGTACCTATCGGTACTCAGTTTGGTTGGTGGCGGTGGTATGGTAGTTTATATCTTTTATTTATATTTATGGCCTAAACTATTTCCTCACATGAGTAAAGCATGTGGGAAAGTGAACAGCTGTAACCACCATGTTAGCAAACGAAGTAACAAAATCAAACAAAAAAGAATCATAAAATCTATTCAAATTGGTGGCGTTATCGCGTAACCCACATACAAAAAAACATACAGCCAACGTGAGAACCTCTTCCATTTTTGAAGTCGGTTGAAAAGCCAAACTGACAAAATAAGCAGTCGCGGTTTACGATAGCGTCTCAACGTCTACGGTTAACTGGCACATCCGAAATGATACAGTAGATAAGTGTCAACAAAGCAAAATCAACTACTGGATCAACAACAAAGTTATTCTGCCCAAACGTCAAAGCCACGGATACAAGATCAAAAATGATGATGTCAAAATATTTTTTCATCAGTTACGACGTTTCAACATTAAAATAGCGATATTTCCCCAAATTGTAATTATTTCGCGCTGCAACTTTACCCAATAGATTACCGTTTTACAGACTATATTTTCCCTAAATTTCAACCAAATCAACCGAACGACTTTTCCCATACATTTTATGCAGGGTTCAGTATATCAAAATAATAAATAAAGTAACCATTGCCATTTAGAATAAAGCAATACATCACAGTTTCTGATTGAATTGCAGTGTATATTATTCCTGGTGACAAGCAACAGGAGCAGATCCATCTGGTCATGTCACATGTCACCCACGTAGTTTGATACACACCTATTGAGTCGTATGATGAATTGTTAAATGATGGATGAATGTGATGTCGCGAGGCCAATTCAGTTTATTCTTATCTCCGTCGTAGAGGAAGTACTTGTATTATTACGCATTACCTGACAACGGGTAAGCCAAAAGGTGGTTTGTGGTTTGAAGCGAATTTAAGTAGGTATAGGTAAGAAAAGAGTTGTTTCAAATTCGGCCCGCACTTGTACACTATTTAAGAAGTCAAGTCAAGTCTAAAAATGTATAGAAAAATACTAGAATTACATTTTTGCATTTATTTTATTTGTACAAAATCATTCTTTTGTACTAAGCGACAGAGTAAAATGTAATTTTATTGACGCCATCTTTGTTTTCAACGTTAAGTCTTACCTGTTTCGTGCGTTTTATATGTTTTTGTTCTAAACTACTAAACTAAACCAAAATATACAAAAATGGTAACTAAATCACTTTTGTTTGATAATGGCCTTTTAAAATTATAAGTGTACATGACGTAGAGGAACGTGTGTTTAAGTAAATGTCTTCTTGAATGAATAGTACGTATCCGTCTACCTTTGTGTTTGTGAACAGTATGGGAAAAGATTAATTTCAAAAATGGAATATCTGTTCGCACTTTATAATTTACTTTAAGTTTTACGTACGTATACTAGCTAACTAGCTTCGCCTAGGACTTCAACCGCGTGGACTCTAGAAATTATTCCACGGGAACTAAGTTTTCGATCGGGATTAAAATAAGTATATTGGTTTTATAAAAGTTTATATAAATAAAGGAAAACTAAAAAGTCTCAAATCAGATAGATTGGTAAGAAATCAGTCAAAAAAGCCTGAAATAAAAGCTTTGCTTTTGAATAAATGAACTTTAGTGTAATATGTTTGCTTTTAAGATGCCTTTGGGTATCTCGGTATTGGTTATATTTTTGTTCATATATTTGATAGTGGTCAAGTTTTTACTTTTTTGAATTAAAAAACACTTAAAATTTTAATAATTATAATTATTAAATATTTATAATTCGGTGTTGCCTGCCAATAAAAATGTAGCAAATACAAGTATCGTCGCGATAAACTGTCTTCGAAGGGCGTCACGGCTAGACACGGGGCCGTAATTCTTCGTTTTCTGTTTTATGTCAGTCATGTGCGAAGAATTAAATAGTCTAAAAGTAAAATGCTTTTAATTATCCGACTACAGTCGAGTCAAAGGAGAGTTACGATTTTAGCAACCTCTATGAAAAAACTGAACCCTTATATCCCGAATCTCTATGTGTCTATATGTTCGTTCTTTCGTCTGTCAAATCTGATTATCTCAGGAACCATGCTATTGACTTGAAATTTGGAATAATTAATGAAAAGGGAAATGGTGACCAACATACGCCGCAATTGAAATCATTGATAAAATACTTTTAGTTTTATTTTAAAAGGGGAAAAAATAGGGGGCTGAAAGTCGAGACACTAGGTTAAATGGGGTAATACTCGTATATGAAAGGAATGTGTAAAATGAAATTTGTAAATTCGAAAACATATTTTAATTATTTTCTTTGATGCAATGTTTTTGACTTGTCATGTCATGAAAAGTGCCTGTAAAAAGTCCGACCTTTTTATCTTAGAAGTTTCCAAAGTGAAAAATTTGTGCTTATCACAGTGCACAGGAATTTGTGTAAATATTACAGGAAGACCTATACGGGATCTCTAACTTGTATAGTTTTTGAGAAATTATTAAGAAACCTTGTCAATCAATCTTAGTTATGAGGTCCTGAAAATGTACCTTATATATAGAAATATATTTACGCTTCTTTTCATGGTTCAGGACCTTTGGTGCATGAGTCCAATTCATACTTGGCAGATTATTTCGGCAGATTACGTGTGCGAAAGAAGGATAGACTTACAGGCACAAGTTTATGAAAAATAAGATTTTATCGTTCGAGTAGTTAAGCTTATTTTCTTAGTGGAATGCAGTGATTACTTGCGCAGTGGCTCGGCGCAATGTTGGCAGATCAGAATAAAAACTCTACGCAGCACAAACATTTTTGTCAAACAGAGTTATGACGTGATTACTTGCTCAGTGGTTATGGCGTGGTTATGGCCATAGAGAAAAAGTATGGCTCTTAAGTTTTGCTCAAGTTGCTCCAAAGTGAAGTAAAGTAGATTTAAATAAAATAATAAAAATGAAAGAAAAATCATTTGTGTCCGTAAAGGAATTGTACATAGACAAACTGAATTTATGCAACACGTACTAAATATGTTTTTGTTTTGCTGTGACGATTGCTGTCGTCCTACTAAATCGGTAACGCTTTGCAATGGTTCCTCGATATTTTGCAGTCGAGATTCCTCCCTCAGCCTGTTCGGTCCTAAGTCAGCTTTATTCTTATCTAGTTTTGTGATGTCCACATTAGCCGCCGGCCTGCTTTGGTCTTGTTACATGTATCTATGCTCTCCATCATACAGATCGTGTGAAGACTAGGGTAACCAATATGTGTGAACCTCTTTGAGGGTAAGTAACATGTCACTCATTTATCGAATTACTTGCGACTCTAAGCTCCGTTTAGTATTAGAGTTATTCTGTTGACAGATAGTTAGGTAGACGTTAAAAAAGAACTAAGGAGCTGGCTTCAACTGCCCTGAAAGTCCCCTAAAATTCATTCCCTTCATTCATCCCCTGAAATGTGCACCCTTACAGATAGAATTATCTGGTTATATATTTTTTTGGAGATTTTTACAAAAAACGCTAAATTAATTTTGGTGAAATTTATATTATTATTGTTATTCATTTATTTTCAGGTAACAAAGATATATATAAAATACAACAAAATAAAATAATTACAAAATACGATAAAATCTATATTCTATGGGACCGCCTATCTAACAAAGAAAAAAGAATCACCAAAATCGATCCATGATTGGCGGAATGATCGCGTAACATACATTTATTAAAAACAGTCGATTTGAAAACCTCCTCCTGTTTATTTAAGGCGGTTGAAAAGTCAGTTTTCAGTAAATTTAAAAAGAAAGTATATCCGAGATCAAACGATATGGCCTAAGAAAGGCAGTACGAATTAGATTTGGCATAAACTGGATAATTGGCTTAAATTTTTAAAAATCAAATCCAAAATTGATTATTAATAAAATATAATTAATATTGTGTTTCATAAAAAAATGAGGAAATAAGATTTTAAATGATTTATTGAGAAATAATACTCGTTTGCAGAAACTGTTTATTAGAAACATAAAAAAATATTTCATCTCAATTACATTTCTCATACACGCAAAGTAAAATATGTCCTAATCAATCGACATAACATACTCTATTAGAAATTATACATGCATGTTCTAATTAATTTAACTTACCTTTGGACGTTTACACTTACTTCATACGAGTATGTACTATTAACACTAGTTTCATAACTAAATGTAAATGGAGTCATATCACATTCCTACAGATGCACTAAACTATAATAAGTTGTTACTTTATGTTACATTATGTACACAATGAGCACTTTGTGAAACATGAATCTTCTTCCCGCAAAACACTGGTGGTAAAGTAATTGTTTAATGTGATTTTCATACCTAGGCCGATGTTGACAATGTCGCTGGGCCACACCGGCAGTACCATTTGATTTGATAATTTGAAAAACGACACCTTTTGTGATGTATAGTATCACTATGAAATGAATGTCCACTTTACATGTAGACTAAGTAGGAGATGAAGCATAACGTTGTCATTTAATTTTATTTCAACCTCTCAAAAAGAAACGATTTATTCTGTTTCACCATCAGTATAAACCGAAAAGAGATTTCTTTATTTAAATCTTGGAGGTAAAAGTATATAATATTTCCTCACAACGACAATCTGAACTTCTAGAGCCACAACAAACGAAATCTTATAATCAACGATCAGTTTTCTCCCCGTATTCTTTCAGATTGCTTTTGAAGTACGCATCTTTGGCCACTTGGAAGAGTTGGGCAGCGCTCTTCTCGCCGGTCTCTTTGACCATCGACGTGAACTGGCTGTTGGGGTCTGACAGGAGGACGTAAGGGTGGTCGAACTCTACCATTTGTCCGCTGCTCATGACCAGCACGCGGTCAGAGTCCATAATGGTGTTGAGTCGGTGCGCGATCGTGAGCACGGTGCACGACGCGAACTGACGACGAATCGTTTGCTGGATGAAGTTGTCCGTGCTGGCAACAAATATTCATTATATATATGTGAACTTTTATATATTGAATTAAATATACCTTGAGTGATATGATACTTAATGCTTTTCCCGGCTTCGGAATAGGACCACACTGTGTTATTCCAAAGGGGGTGTAGTAAAAGGCGACCTAGGGAATGTTTAGGAAATGGTGCATCCACTTGTGTAACGAAAATATCTTACTGCAACCACCAATCTGCCTGCTGGAGGCGTGGTAATACTGGCAAATCTCATAGAAATATCGACAAGACAAACTAAGAGATATATTCATTTCTATCTGTAATTCTATTGGGTATGATTTTGTAAGTAGCAAAAGTTTTGTCCATACACTGTACGCGCAGTATCACTATCCACGTTTATAGCCATGAGCTCAGAACCCCTCGCCCTGGGTCGATTGATACTGCCTACTAGACTACATTTCCAATACTTACTGAGGATCGACGTTGGCCGTGGCCTCGTCCATGATCAGTATCTTGTTGGATCTGAGGATGGCTCGCGCCAGGCACATCAACTGTCGCTGGCCCACTGAGAAGTTCGCGCCTCCTTCCGTTACTTTGAAGTCTAACGACGGAATAGCTGATTTTAGGTCCACCTGAAATAAGTTTCATAAGTAATGCAGGTAGTTTTACAAACTTACTACAATTATGCTATTCCCAAGATTTTATTCATCACTAAAAGTAAAACGTCTGTGACTGTATTAACAACCTGTTCCTTTTATTTTTCATGCTTTTACCATTAACTTAATCTTAATTTTCATCTACCAGGTGACAGGCACTTAACAAAACAGATAAACAATCTGTTAAGCTCCTTATTTTTAGAACATAAATTTAAGAATTCTTTAGAACTCGGTCTTTGTAAATCATAGTGAAGGCCCGGTGGACGTCACGTCACTCATACATTGGCACCTTGTAAACTTGTATCATGTGTGTGCTAAATATGATACAAATATGAGTTTGATTTTTTATTCCCGTTGCTAATTGCTTCCAATGTCTGTTGCCTCTGATAATTGTGGTCATTAGGTATACATATTGCAGGTTTTAAATCATAAATTTATTTTACTTTAGTATTATATAGTAGGTATATCACAATAAGCAACGCTCAGTGGAGCATAATAACCTGTTCCAGTGCCCTCCATAGCTCGTCGTCGCTGTAGATATCGAACGGATCTAAGTTGTATCGGATTGTTGCAGAGAACAGAACCGGTTCTTGCGGTATGATGGATATTTTGGAGCGTAGGCCCTGCAAAAGGAAAACCAATTCCTAAAAGACGGCGTCCAAAAATACCAAAGGCAGGTGATATTGTCTGATATTTATTTATTTAACGAAATCAATTTTGAATTCAGGGAAAAAAATTGCACCAATGTAAAAAAGAACGAATTTTGTTGAAAATACTAAAATTGTACATATTAAATACTATTTAGGGGTGGTAGGATCAAAGAGTGATAACTCATTAATCTCAATTTATTGAAGCACTTGAGTTACTTGGCGATAGCAAAATAGTGCTACTAACACCACTAGTTGGCAGTAACAAAGAGAATATAACATTACGGCATCTGCAATACACTCAGACAATACACAGGTAGACAAAAACTCCACTAAGACCAGATAGGTGCTGGAGAATCGAACCCACAGCCTCGAAAACATCAACCTAATAATATTCATTTTCATGCACATGACATCGAAACCGTTGGTAAACCGTTTTCATACTAAAGTTGTATATTATAATGTGCTGTGTAACAAATAACACACAAATACCTGTCTCGAGACGAGGGTGGTGTCAATGCCGTCGATCGATACAACACCGTCGAGGTAGGCGAATCTGAAAATGGCGGAGATTAGCGAAGATTTGCCCGCACCCGTCCGGCCGACAATCCCCACCTGCAACAATCAGCCCTCACATTATGTCAATACTCGTTAACTTGTATATTATTAAACAAGGAGGCTTGGCTTAACTTTCCGGGTTTTATTAGGTGCTTGGCTCGGTGGAAAAAATAGGTGAAATATTGCTATTGGGAGAGTTAACTCTCATATCATGACACTTTGAACTAAGTATAATTGCATTTTTTAAATAAGGAATTATTTCTTCGTGTTCAGTAGAAACGATTTCAGACAGTTTTGCGAGTTATTTTCTTCCATCTCATGACCACGGAGTGTAATGCCACAGTACTGATATACGCTATGTGTATGTAGTGCAATAGGGATGATGACAAAAAAAATTTATTCCCTCATTCGAGAGACCGTGTGAAGAGATAAATGGCCTTGTCAAAGATTTTTCGATACGACTGATAGTTTTCCTAATATAACCCGTCGAAAAGTGATTCTAGTCACGTGGTGCAAAAACGCTCCATACAAATCGGTACTCAGGCGTGACGTCACGGTTGAGTATTGAAGTATAGATAACGTATGAAACTTTTAACAATATTTGAGTTATCTCGTAAAATAATGTTTTTATGTGACCATTCCTTTACTAAAAAATATTCACAATGTAATTACAAAACAAAACGTAAAATAAAAAATTGTATACGAGCAAGTTGGTTTTTTGGAATTTTTGAGGGCTTTATAACATGTAAAAGTCCAGAAAAAAAATATATTAGATATTTTAAATTTTATAGGAGCTTTATAATGACCTTTATGGTTTAAAATACAATTTAGCCCCAATCTGATTTGGTGTCATCTAGCCTATTATGTCGTCTTGCCCTTGTGCATGTTTATCTTATATATTTGACAATACTAATCGTTCCAATTAGTAAATCATATGATTCATTATATAACAATTCTGCAGTTCATTGAGATGAATGTCAATTAAATATGAATATGACATGATTAGAAACTGCGTACATATGTATGCCCTTGAGCGTATATTTAAAAAAAAATAGTTTCCTTACTTTCCACCCGCTCTCAATGGATATATTCAAATTCTTGAGGACAGGCGCTTCGTCGGGCGCGTACCGCATGTTCACATTGTTGAAGATGACGCGGCCCTGCGACGGCCATGTTGGAGATATCGCAAGTTCTGGAAAACAGATGATTATGAGTTAATTATCTTGTTCAGGACAATCAAAACGAAACTACTGCAATCTTTCACTAAAAATACAATATCTGATTATGGTAAGTTACCAGGAAATCATTATAGTCGTAGTCTGCGTTATAAAAAGGTTAAGAACGAAAAGGCGGCAAGAAGAAAAAAGGCCTTAAAAGTAAGATGAAAAAGGTATTAGAAAGAGAGCACCTGTTGTTAGATTAGAACTCACTTCCGTCGAATAGGTTTGACTCTGTCTCTATTTTCGTGTACTCCAGCACGCGCTCCACGCTGGTGAGCTGCGCCAGGAACTCTACCATCATGCGCGCCCCGTGCTGCAACATGGCCGTCAGCGTGTTGCTCTGCGTCACCGCTAGACCCACGCTGCCCACCGCGATCGCGTCGCCTAAACAAAACAGACATTTTAATACTTTGAAACAACTTTGAAAAATGACTTGACGCGCTGTTAATCATCACTCTGGCTGGTTCCTGCTTCTCCTGAATATTCGCCAACAACAACCTAGATTAGGGTAGTTTATTAAGTTTGGTTGTAACTGGACTGACATGTCCAGAAGGACGAAAGTCCCAAACAAATAAAAGACAGTTAAAAAACTTTAGGGAAATGGTAAACATAAAATGAATCTGAAAAAAAGTTTGTACTAATTTCTGCCATTCTATACGGTTTGTATGTAGTTTTAAAAGAGACATCTATTGAACAATGCAATAAACAAACCCTTTGGTTGACGAGCCTTTTTCTCGGGCGGCAATTTGTGTTGCAAAATATTTCGCATGGCCATTACATGCCATCCCGAAAAAATTGGAACCAATATTGAAGAATATGTTCAAGAATTCCACATTAAAACTTATTTAAAAGATTTCCTCCTCGAATAAAAATTCTTACCAAAATCAAGGTACAAGAAAACGTAGATAACCGTAGCCAGGTAGATGAGACACATGGTATCCAAGTACAGAGCGAAAGTCGCGCCGCCGCACAAATATCCGTTCCATGCAGACGTGTGCACGTCCTGAAATAATTGTTCGTATTTTTAATTAACAATGGCTGTTTCTTTTGGCCTTCACCTAACTTGATGGTTAACGCTGTGGTCGTTATATGGACATCATGCTCACACATGAGCCTTAAATATAAAGGTGATCATGGCCAAGTTGACATAGAAAAATGGCCCAACAGCTAGCAAACTGAGTATCAGAGATATCCGCATTGGCTGGCATTGAGGAGTGAATCCGCAATGTAGCCGGGAGTCCGACTGTGTAAACTAGGCCACGGATGCAGTTAAAACCAGATACAAAAAAACAATATTTTTATGTACAATCGGTTTGCACAGGACTTATATTCTCACTTGATGGTAAGTGGCGTAATAATATTTAGCTAGTACTAATCAATCTGCGGTAATATTAGACATAGACATTAGGACAGACATTTGTAACAACTTCTAGACCATCAGGTGAGATTCAGGTCAAGTGTTGATAAACTTGTAATTAAAGGAATACACATGTCTTAATCATGTCTTACCTGTTGTTTATCAAAGTCATGTACGAGTCTCGTTTGTGCTGAACACGATCTTATAGTTGCGATGCCATTCAGTGAAGATGTAACCATTCCAAACACAGGGCTCTTTGCTATAAAAAGAACAGGTAATGTTTATGTGTCTGTGTGCTTACAAGTACTCTAGTAAATTATGTAATTAAAACTGATAATCTTAGGGCCATACATACATATCCATTATATATCTGACCACGAATTATTTCTGGGTCTCTCTCTAGTACTCAAAGATCTATTTTTTACATTCACGTTAATATTTTATCATGAAGTTAGGTCTTCAGGGTGACGTTAATTTAAAACCTTTATACACACACATCCTAAATAAAGAAAAACACTACTAAGTTGTTTGTTCCAAGAATATGCTCCAATGGATAAGAAGTATGGGGCCAACAGAATACGGTAAGTTCCAACTTACTTATTCCTTCCAGTCGCTTTATTCCTTGAGCTGCTTTCAAATAAATCTTAACACAGAAGTAGAAAATTATTAAGAGCGCCGCTGAGGGTACGAGAGTATAATAGAGAGCGATGGCATTCAGCACTAGGATAGCTATGAGGGTGCTGTAGATTTGCAGCACATCTAGTAAAGTTCGGGGCAATATCTCATCCAGAGCTCCCATGTCCTTGGTAAAACGATTTAGGATACGACCTGAAACAAATTACTGGTAACAAACTTATGGATTTAACCGACTTTAAAGAAATAGGTTCTCAATTTGTTGAATTTTACCTAATGTGGATATTGTATTCCCGACTTCGTGGGATGTCGAAATTGTTAAAAGTTTTTTGATTGTTACATAATTGAGAATCGTAAGAACTCTATCTTTCAATAATTAATTTTAAGGCGCTGACTATAGCCAATGACCTTGAGCGTTTGGATTTTTAGCTACGATCGCAAACTCTTTCGATAACGTCGCGCCATACATGTGCGGTGAAATTGTGTACTAATAAGACTTCAAGCGCGTCAGGGACAGAACGCGCTCTAAGAATGGCGCTAAAAGTCATACAAATATTTATCTTCTTTTTTTGGGTTAGGAATTGAATAAAACATTGAAAAATTAAAGCAGAATTACGTATCAACAATTTAATGATCTTTATAAAAAAAATTATGTTTTTTTATGTTTTTTTATTATTGTAAATTAGTATTTATTTCATCCCTTCCTTCATAGTTTCTCTAGTAGACAGCATGTATTTAAATTTTATTTTGTTTATTATATGGAGGTCAACTTTATGCTCTTTACGTACTTACTACACCAAAGGGGAGACCTCATTATTCCAAAATCCAAGTTTGTTTCAAGATTGTTGTTTTTTCATAGACTTATGAAAGTTTTAGAGTTTTATATCCATATAAATTTTCCGGTTTTTTTTAGATTCCAGACAAATTTTTTTCATAGACTTATGAAAGTTTTAGAGGTTTAACGTTAAAAATCATAAATTTTAGAAAATAAACCACAATTTACGCATGTAACTTTAAAAAATGTTCCATATTGCATATTTTTTTAATCACCGTTTTTTATGTGTTAAAAGTTTGTTTTAATAATATTTACTATTTCTCCCTCTTCAGAACAATACCAAGTAAGTACTTACTCACGTCACGTGTAAAAGTAGAGAATAAAAAATTAATTATAAAAAATTGGTTGCCTGTAAAGTCGGTATACGGGCGAAAGTTTTACGTGACAACGACTTTGAGTGGTATAATAATTTTAATGTGAATATTCATTCAGGGACGCGTGCCTTTCACTTTTTATGTCTGTCTCTCTCGCTCTTAGGCGGGCTAACCATGCCCGAGTGGAAGGGACGCGTGCCTCTCACTCGCTCTCATTGTGAGCGCATAACGTGAGCGGAGCGTAACGCAGTTTCTTGAAGTGTCACCCGGCAAACCAATTTATAAGACGTTGTCACGTCAAAAGTATAAGAGTCTCATCCATTAAACCACATAATGTGTTAGTAATATGCAACAACTTTTACTATGGGGACAACTCGACAAAAAAAATCTGCTATTTTATACAAATCGTCCTACTCGACCAAAATGTATAAAAAATTCTAAAAGCACAACCATAGAAAGACCAAGGTGTGGCTGTAGAGAAAATTGAATGTCGCAATAATTTATTGGATAACTTCTGCAATAAAATGCAAAATTTACAAAC
The DNA here is from genome assembly GCA_910589575.2 of Carcina quercana. Classification (NCBI taxonomy): domain Eukaryota; kingdom Metazoa; phylum Arthropoda; class Insecta; order Lepidoptera; family Depressariidae; genus Carcina; species Carcina quercana. The sequence goes on from OU342429.1 coordinate 8,745,476, forward strand.
TGATACACGTTACTTGATTAGTCACAGGAAAATATTGACAAAGACGAAAATCATGAGCATGAGATCTGTCATTAAGAAAGCAATATTAAAAAAACAAGTCAGATGAATGCCCTGATATTGAATTACTATTCGATAGCATATTATTATCTCACCATCATGCCTTTGGCAACCACGCCAAATGCAAACCATACTTTTGTAATAAATATGATGAGCAAAAGAATGTTGAAAACAATTTTTTCACTAGTTCTCTTTGGCAGAGAATTTGTATTTTGACCCAAAATATAGCAGGCCATGCTCGAAGCCTTATTCATGACGTTGACAGTAATGTCGTTGAACGCTATCACAGTGTCATTGCCAAATATATAGGTGGAAAAAGAATAAATTTTTATTTGAAACAGTCGTACGCAGCAAGATGTCATGCTGCGGCTTCATCATTCAATACAAATAAACCTTTATGTGGGTTATACAAAAAAATTGTAAACAATAGTCCACAAGGAAAACTGAAACTGATGGAAGAAAAAAGATTAAAAAAGAAAGAAATGAATAACAAGTACTTAAAGAAAAAGAGACGGATAGTGTTTCAAAAAACAGATGAAAATTATGGTGAGCACTGTAGTAAAGAAGACATGCCGAAGGAAGAGCTGGAAAAACTGAAAAAAAGCTTTGTGATTTCTTTGAATAGAACTGATGCTGAACTAGCCATTATAGAAAAGAAAACAATACTTCAAAAGGATAGCAGGGAATGGATCCAGCTTCGTCAATCGTTGTTGACTGCTTCAAGTTTCGGCCGCGTGATTAAAAGAAGAGTAGGCACCCGTTGTGCTAATTTGGTGAAATATATTTTATATAAAAGTAACCTAGATCATGTAACTTCAATAAAACATGGCCTTTTAAATGAAAAAACGGTGATCTTACAATTAGAAGCCCAAGAAGGAATAAATATAGAGCCTTGCGGCTTATTTATCGATTCGGATATACCTCATCTTGGTGCAACTCCTGATTTTTTTGTATAACCGAGATAAAGGTTTATTTGTATTGAATGATGAAGCCACAGCATGACATCTTGCTGCGTACGACTGTTTCAAAGAAAAATTTATTCTTTTTCCACCTATATATTTGGCAATAACACTGTGATAGCGTTCAACGACATTACTGTCAACGTCATGAATAAGGCTTCGAGCATGGCCTGCTATATTTTGGGTCAAAATACAAATTCTCTGCCAAAGAGAACTAGTGAAAAAATTGTTTCAACATTTTCTTGCTCACCACATATATTACAAAAGTATGGTTTGCATTTGGCGTGGTTGCCAAAGGCATGATGGTGAGATAATAATATGCCATCGAATAGTAATTCAATATCAGGGCATTCATCTGACTTGTTTTTTAATATTGCTTTCTTAATGACAGATCTCATGCTCATGATTTTCGTCTTTGTAAATATTTTCCTGTGACTAATCAAGTAACGTGTATCAGTTTGTAAATTTTGCATTTTATTGCAGAAGTTTCACAATAAATGATTGCAACATTCAATTTTCTCTACAGCCACACCTTGGTCTTTATATGGTTGTGCTTTTAGAATTTTTTTGTACGTGTTCGCATCACCATCGAATATCGAACGGCGATAAATCAGATTGTGTGTTTCAACAGACTGCATGAATCCCTCAACAATGATATCACTCTCCATACCCGTTGAAGGGCCAGTGTAATTTTTGAAACAAGTATGTTTTTTGACTGGTGTCTGTTTCTTTGCTGCTCGATCGCACGAATAGCAGTATTTATTGCGCACTCCTAAATATAAAATTTCACCTGTCCTCTTTCCAACAATGGCGCCTGCACCAGACAGTGCTGAATAATTTTTATATGATCTTTTGGAGTAGGAACCATCTACACATACATCAATTTCAGGTATCCCATCTTTGTTGAACCTGCCCTCAGCAATTGCCAAATATCTTTCTTTTTTGGCGGCTTGCTCCATGGTATCATGTGCAACTTCTTCCCAGTTTTTGGATATGATATCATGTGCGTTTTGGTATTTTCTGTTTGACAATGAAGGCAGGTTCAATGCTGCAGATAACTCATCTAAATGTGAATGACCACCACCAATAGACATAATACCAGCTACCGCACAGCTATTGATTGGTAGGTAATGATCATCGCAAGAATCACTTTCTATATAAAATTTTATGTTACATAATTTACACAAAAAAGTAAATTTTGATGTCATTCCATTTTGCTTTTCTCCAACTAAATCCATGTTACTGATGCTACAACCCAGCGGCCCATGATTGGATATTTCTTGTAACTTTTTATAAAAGTGTGACACGCTTATAATTCGTCGCCCAATATAGGTCTCCTCCACATGTTGACTGGATTCAACCTAAAATAGTAAAAAATATTATTTAAGAATTTTATTTTGTATGCATGCAGTAGTAAAACATATAAGTAAAATTATATTATTTACCTCAAGTTCGGGTAAATCATCAGGAATTTGAAGTGGCTCATGTTGGTTTTGAGCATCTGAAGGAATATTACTTGACCCGTCTTTTTATTTCTGTTCATCCAACCTAAAGCCACAAAATTACGAAAACGTCAATTTTTTAATATGATTTGTGACAAGTGTAATATTTTTTTCTACACGGCTACTTACTTAGTTTCACACTGAAGTGGAAGAAACATATCTGGTGATTTAAAATTTTCTGTGAGCGCCACATTTGTTAACCTAAAAATAGAAAATATTATTACTTTCATAAAAAATAATAGGAGTATGTGTTTCCAAAGAATATATTAAGTTTTCATGAAATATAACTAATATAATAATTATTTAATTGATCTAAAATTTATGAATGTACGAACACTTCTAAAACTTTCGTAAGTCTATGCAATTTAAAAAAAAAAAACACGGAATAATGAATTTTTTTGTTTGTTTATTGTGTGCGATTAATTCATAAAACTCTCACAGTCTTACCACAAAAAATATTTTAACTCATCAGTTAAATACCAGTTTAGTTAGACAGTATTAAAAAGATAATCACTGCAAAGTCACACATACACTTCTTTTACACATATATTTAATGCCTTACATACTATATAGGGCTTTTCTGAAAACCAGCGCTATGGCTACTGCCATAGCAGATGCTGAGATTAGTTTCTGTTTCTGTTTTCTGTTTCATAGACAATTGTTTAATTTTGTTTACCACAAAACCATATCCAACGTTTGTTTACTTGGGCACGATTTATCTTGACGTATCTTTATTTTATGTTGACACCTCTAGAAAACGTTTCATTGAAAGCATTTTTTTAAATTTAACATAATTTTTATTTATCAAATTGATTTGATTCAGTAATTTCTACATTATAAAAATATACGAAATATATACTTTATGTAATATATAAACGCACGCTTGCTTTTGTAGCCGTACATTTGGTGGATTGACAATGCTAAACTTTTTTAAATAAACAATTTTATACATCCAATGGAACGTGATTTTCACTGACATGAGGTCAGTGTCAGGTGTCAGGTTAATTTTATTCTCTCAATCGAATCTGTGAATCGAATATTAAAATTGAGCTATAGTTTATGCTATCGTGAGGAATATCGTCCTTAATTATATCAACGATTATTCGTCTCGAGTCATGCGTGGTTTCGTGTGGACGTGACTACGTTTATTTTATTATAAATTGCGAAGCGTGGCGCTAGCCGCTGCGACGTCAGCGTCATGGGCGAGGAAAAATTCGTGGCGAACTCCTCGTGTTCCTGCAACAGAAGCTGGATGTGATGGACGAAGTCAGAGCGTTGCAGATATGTAAGTCAAGCTTCAGCGAGGCTGACATAGCTGCGGCGAGGAAGCTGCAGTACGCGGCTCTCAATAAGAGCGACCAGATGATGTCACACAGACGTGAAGGGACACCGAAGAGCCTGCAGGATATCATCACTGTGCTTAAAGAGACCGATCCTGACGACGTGCCTACGTTTGTAGCGAAGGAGTTGCACAAGCTGCCTCCCGTCACCGTGACCATGTCGACGTCACCAGCCTCCTCAGCCTCCAGTGAAACAGCTTGCTGCTGGACACAAAGAAGCTGAATCACCGCGACGTGATTTTGCTTCAGTGGTTTTCGTCGCTAACAAACGAACTGTTCAAGCCCAGCAGCCTGTGTTACCGAAGGCGCAGACGACCACGAGCCAGCAGCGGACGCGCGTCCGATTTGATGACACGGACGAGGATGTATTTCAGAAAGTCAAGACGGAAAAGGCGTACCGTAAACGAGTGACTCGGAACCGCTGCGGAACCGCACCCACAGGGCCCAACTACCTGCTGCGCGCTGAAGTTCCAACCACGGCCACGTATCTGTCACGCCTACATTTCATCACCACCATGCAGGACGTCACAGAATATATATAGCAGAGGTCCAACTAGACCGTGAGGATGGCGCAGCTGGAGTCACGCCACGGTACATCATTCAAGTCGTTCGTGGTTCGAGTCCCGACCTGCAAGCTGACCCGTCGCTTCAGAGGAAAGATAGCGACCAACACCACCAGAGCGGCACTAACGTGCCATAGTAAATAAGTGTGCAGAATATTTTTGTAGTGTGTAGTAGTTTAACTTAATGTATTTTATTGTATTGTATATATCCTTATGGGTCATTGTTACCTGAAATAAATGAATAATAATAATAATTTCCCCGAAAGTTTTACTAAATCTGTAGCGTTTTCGAAAGTTGCGCTCGTTGTAATGTTCAAATGTATTTATTCGCACTGTTAAAACGGTCACGATAGTTGTCCATTAATTCCACGTCTTCAAAATCATTAAAATCAACAAAGTCTACGAAATCTATTGCGAATTCCGGCAGAGAATGTTATGACAGGCTACAATTCAAATTAAAGTTTTATGTTAAGAGGCTATCTTGGTAAGACCACGTGGCCGCGTTCAAGGTTGCATTGTTTTGTAGCTGTCCCTCTCCGAGCCCTATCCTACCCGAGCTCGTACGGTGAGACAGCATACACTACGCGAAGTTATCAACCCGTTATTTGGATGTTTCGTAGTCCAGTGATCATTTGAAGGATACAGTATATTATGTAGCCATTTTTTCAATACAGTATATTAATAAAATTTCAGATGTCAGTGTTTTTTCCAAATTGTTCTAAATTAATTCATACTCTTGTAAAACAGGTTCAAAGTTGGGGCTTTTTATTACCGAAAAATACAATACTTTGACGCCCTGTAACTCTGGAAGTATATATTTAAACGAAAATCTGACTCACCACCGACACAGATATTTGTTTCTAGATTGTGCCTTGAAAATTTCATAGATTTTCATAGCTTAATACTCAAAATATGACTGGACTACGTTTGTATGGGCGCTTTGACAACAGCATACCCTCTTTTAAGCAGTGTCTAAGCTGACATCGGCTAAACATGCATTTGTGGTAACATTTTTTCAAAACGTGTGTCTAAAGCTTGTTTATCTTTTTTGTGGTAAGACTGTCAAACTTTAATAATTCTATGAAAAAAATGTCTTGAAAAAAAAACACCGAAATAATGAGGCATTCACTTACTCTTTTAAAACAGTATCCGACGGACTGGGTGCTTCTACCACGTCATTATCGTTTGCTGAATTGTTCATTAGTTGTTTTTTTCTAAAATAGAGATAAAATCAATTAGTAATAAAATGTGAATAAAAAAAAGAGCTACGAAGCTATACCTACACCTAGGATTGAACCCACGACGATGTGGTTTTCTAGAACCACCATTTTCCCAACTAGACTGTTTAGACAACGTGAGCGTGATTGAAATAGCTCACCTTATTGATCGAGTAGTATTTTGAACTAGTGAAATACTCCAATGAATCATTTTAAAACAATATAGGTAGATTAGGTACTTACTTTATAACTTCCATAATTTGTTTCTGTTTTTTAAGATATAATCGCCTCTTCCCCAATCTTCTATTATTTGTTTTATTTTCTATTTTTATACAGTACAGATTATTATTATTTTACATTTATTTACAGTTTATATATCAATTTACAAGCAAACACAAATATTTTAGCTAAAAACAAATACTTCTATGTACAAATTTGTATATTACAATATATTTACAAAAAAATTGTTTTCCGCTTTGGTCAATCCAAACGAACGGAGCGCAGAACGAAGAGCGACATAGATCCGTCTAGCAGCGCGCCTCAGCGATCACTGTCGGTCTCGGTACTCGTACAAGTAAGAGAGATGCAAATAATGGTGTGAGCGCGCGCTGCTGAATTCGAGTTATGAAATAAAACAAAACGAAATTGTGTAGAAACTAATTACTTAATCAAAAATCGGAAACAACGGCAAAATGGAAAAACGCCTTATGAATTTTTTGCAATATTTTTTACAAAAAACACTTCACACATTAGCCGTATCGACTAAAGATTTATGACCGTTGAGAGCTGATTTTGGACTCATTTTCTATCGAGAAAAGTTTACGAAATCATGTTTTGAAAACAACAATCTTGTTGGAAATATGCTGAATAATAACATATTTTCATTTTGGCGTGATATGTTGCATACTTTTTGCCAGCGACAACCGAATATGATGCGCATTTAGCTGATTTCAGCGTCTTAACCATTAAAATCCCCCCACCCCAATTGATAATATTGCGTGCCTGCGAGCATGTTAAATACTCAGGGTGGTCACATTTGTAAAAAGGTATGTATTCTGAAAAATGAATTATTTGATATATTGAACAGAATAATGAATCAAGTACCTGACGAGCTGGTATCGAAGAACCTCATTATACCCCTAATCATGTTCGAGAACATTCTGTTGTGCAGGTTCTTGGATGCGGAGACACAGAGCGAGGCGAAGGGGAACACACGGAGGTGCGTGAGCAGGATGCACGTCAACACGATCCCGCCGTGGATCAACAAATACTGGCCGGTCGTGAACAGGCCCACTTGCACGTCCAGACCCGGGTCTATCGGAGCTCCTTCCAATTCTCGCTCGAATTCTGCCATTGCGTTAGACCTGAAACATAAGCGCAGTTTTGTACCAAAAGATGTGAGATTTGCACTAATTTTATTGACATGTTACCACTTTGTAATATTTTGCCTTTAACGAATCTAAGAGGATATATAGGGTGTTTTATAAGTGGTTTTCACATAAAAGAAGAAAGAAAATGCCATAGCATCTGTAAAAGTAAAGCTACCGCACCAATATTAAAAGCCAGAAAAATGAAGCAAATGTCTCACCAATAACTGATCCAGTAGTCGGCACCAGCTGCACTGGCTGCCGCCAACAGCACCATGAAGACGGTAAACAATATGAAGAACCAATTCCCTCCAGATCTGAAGTACCCGGAGATGACTTCCCACTTGAGGTTTCCTGACTGCCTCTCTTCAGCGGCCATCTTTTGTGCCTCGAACTCCTCATCGTCATCAACGTCAGCGGTGACCGACAACATTCTAGCTGGCTTTATTTTATCTTTTATTTCACCACTCTATAAAGCAAACAAAGAAAATCTAAAACGATGTACATTCTAGCTGCACTTGTAGTCGCCTTAGTATTATTATTTGTCTGGACTAAGACATTTATTATCAGCAATAGGTTTATCAACGTTTTTGAGTCTATGGATGGATTTAAAATACTGTTACTGTGGAAAACGGAGCTAGAATGTGTGCGGGTCACATGAATAATGTTTACAATTCTAAATACCGTAGCGAATATTACTAATCTTTCCGTGAAATAAAAACTTAGTAATAAAAACAACTTGTATATTCTTAGACTACTTACACCTGTTGAACTTAAACTTTCCGTGTCCTTCTCTTCTTGTAGTGAATTAAGCATCATTGCGAATTCCTTCCCACCGGAAACTAGCTCGTCGAACGTGCCCATATTTTCTATTCTACCCTAAAATAGAAAAAAGTTTCATTATTGAATTGAACAATTGTAACTGAAAATCAGACCTACGAGTATCTATCAGGATTCCGAAGCAAAATGTTCAAAAAGTAACTGTACGGTACAACTGTATTTATAGACATGTTCTAAATTTGAAATGTATATTAATGTCATAACTCAATATGGACTTAAAATCAAACCTCATTCATGACAATGATGTAGTCAGCTGCCTTGAGGAAGTGTATCTGATGTGTGACGAGTACGCGCGTGCGCCCGCGCATGTACCCGTTGATGCACCCCTCGAACAGCTGCCGGCCCACGTTGGCGTCCACCGCCGACAGCGGATCGTCCAGCAGGTACACGTCAGCCTGTGCACGTAGATTTCATTGAAATATGTATTCGTACACTTCATTTCAAAAACCAACATTTATTTATTTACAGATTTCATTAGTTAGTTTTTAATTTAGGCTCATCATCATCATAACCCATTGTTAGTCATCGTTGGAGTTTCTATGATAGGATTTGCCATAATCAACACGCTTGGCAGGCGGATGAGTGATCGCAGTAAGATGTAGATTTTACATAGGTAAATGCTGCTGCGTATCTCCTGAATAGACATGCAGTCATTAGCCTTGGTTATTATTAGTTAGAAAAATAAACTACATTACCATGATATCAAACGCTAAATTGAAATGGTGCAAAATTTATAATACTAGCAAACAAAAAATCTAGCATCTATATAGTTATAGCTATGAATAAAAAATAATATTAGCTTTGTTTCATGTCAATATTTAGCTTGCTTAGGATCTATTACATACCTCTCGATACACGGCCCTGGCTAAGTTGATCCTGGCCCTTTGCCCCCCTGACAGAGACACTCCCCTCTCCCCCACCAGTGTCTGGTCTCCATAAGTGAACTGTTTGAAGTCCTTCTCCAACGCACACACTTTACACACCTAGATGTGAAAGATAATATTAATTCCAAATTTATTTATTGATTATTCTTATTCTGCTACTTTTGATATACATAGAGTTGTTATGGGAGTGATGTGAAAAAAGCTCTTGTATCTTATTTTAAGTGTAATGCATTTCGTTTTCAGTTAGGTTAATGCATTGTTAGAATGCAGTATTTAGTACAAATTTAAGTTAACAAATTTTTCTAAGAATACTAAAACGGAGCGTTACGACATTTTGTATCCTGATAAACTGCGTAAACTTGTTTGTTTTGCGCGAAAATGTACTGACAAGTACATATAGCTAACCAAAACTGTTGTTCCAAGTGTGAAAAACAACATAGCCAGTGCCTCAAAGCATAACATAACTTGAAATCTTTTGTTACAAATGCTTCCATACCTTTTCGTCAGTTTACAGTCAGGTGAGATGAATACCGTATGCAAGCCTATTTATTTGAGCGTAAAAAATAATGAACAAAACTACTTGAGATTATAGTATGTATTAAATGTGTTCAGTCAGCGCGTTGATGTCTTTAAATAGCAGAAATTGTATACGTAAGATCGGCTAGATCGTTGATGTCTTTTATATGACAGAGATTGTTACATTTGCAACGTGTTCAACAATTTTCAATGATACTAGTAGTCCTTTTAAAATTTGCAAAAGGTCACGTATCAACCGGTAAACCGATCTCGATTAGATTTGGCATTCTATAGCCCGAGATATTTTTATATGCTTGTCGGCAAAGTCAGGGCCTGCAAACCCTATGGAAACAATTAATAGCTCTTTATAAACATAGACCAAATATTTTTAGTTTAGACCTACAATATTTTGTTTAAACAGATAAGTAAATAATTTTTAAAGGAAAAAGAAAAAACACTACAAAAAACGTTAGTGTGGAGGATCACATTTTATCAATTACTTACATTTCGTATCTGATAACAAGGGTCACAGATAATGTGAAGTTGATAAACAGTTTAAGAGAAATGTAAATTGTAAATCAAAACGAAGTTCAATTGATATAGATAATAAATCCATTGTAGCCGCATACGAAATGAATCTTATTTATAACTACGAGTATTATTTTGGCGACGGCTTTAGTCGTGTGCGTGAATGGAACTATATTGATTATTCCAGAACCGCTTTATAATATGACCTACATCTGTTGTCAAAATATTTGAGTATTTTTAGAAAAGAATAAATTTAAACAGATAGAGTTTTTAAAAATGCCGTCTGGTTAATTACCTCGCCTGTATGTCCTCAAACTGCGAAAACAACTTGGAATTGATAGTTGTGATATTTAGAAGCAATAAGAGCACTATTGTCAACCAAACACCACAATAAAATTATCTATTCAATAACGTAGGCATTAATTACATACCTTCTTATATTTTTCCGGTTCGAAAGGCAAGCCGAAGAGTATGTTTTCCCTTACTGTACTGGGGAACAGCCAGGCTTCTTGGCAAGCGTACGAAATCTTTCCATAAGTTGAAACGGTGCCAGTCGCCGCGGGCAATTCCTTCAGCAGAAGTTGCAATATAGAAGACTGAAAATAAAACGAGAATAGTCTTCATTACACTTGGTTTCTCCATTGTTGGTTACGCAAGCACCAAATTAGAATCAACAAACGTAGCGCAAGTAAAATGAAATGTGTATAAACAAAACTTTCCATAACAACCACGCGGGTTATTGATCGCAATACGACGTTACTTGCATAGGTAGAGGGTGCTGCCCGTCTACTGCGATTACCGCGTAGTCACCTTTTACTATTATACTTTCACGAAAATACATGAGCTGATCCTATTCTTAAGTCAGGAATTCATAGTAAACAAGAATAAAACTGGTGTTATTTACTTTACTCATAAGATTTATGTATGTTTAAACAAATTAAAAATCTGACCAAGTCCAAGTTGGACTCACGCAGCGGGGGTTGCATATAATATGAGTAATTAGCATACTGAAAATCATAAATATTTTGTAAGGTAACAACAACCACTGAACAAAACTCTAATGAAAAAGTAAGTCCGCTTAAATCTTAAAAAAGCTATTTCATATATATAATTTAAAAAATATTGTTTTCAGATTTATTACTATACGTTCAACTTGGTAGGTCCAACTTCTACAAAAAGGTCAACCGAAGAATCCAACTCGGCTGGGCAGCGTTCGGGAAATTACGGCATATCTTCTCGTCCATAATACCTCAGCGTCTAAAGACAAAAGTCTTTGATCAGTGCGTGTTGCCAGTGATGACATACGGAACCGAAACGTGGTCTTTTACTGTGGGCCGAATAAACAAGCTCAAAGTCACTCAGCGAGCAATGGAACGAGCTATGCTCGGAATTTCTCTACGTGATAAGGTCCGGAATGAGGAAATCCGTAGACGAACGAAGGTCACCGACATAGCTCGATGAGTCAGTGAGCTGAAGTGGCAATGGGCAGGCCACATCGCTCGAAGAACCGATAACCGGTGGGGAGTAAAGGTTCTCGAGTGGCGACCACGTACCGGGAAACGTCTACCAGGCCGTCCCCTTACTAGATGGACCGACGACCTGGTTAGAGTCGCGGGGAGTCGCTGGATGCAGGTGGCTCGGGACCGGTCGATGTGGCGTACCATGAGGGAGGCCTATGTCCAGCAGTGGACGTTTCCCGGCTGATGATGATGATGACTATACTTGTGAAGACCTTGCTTAATGACAAATTTCAGGATTCTAGGTCAATGGAAGGAAACCTTTTCACGCTCGTATAGGAAATGTATTTTGGTGTCGTTCACTTAGAATTTTATTTTTTCGCATATAGAAGGAATTGGACACACATATTTTATATTAATTTCAAATAAATAAAAAGGGTCTTGGCAAACGGACGGATAAAAAAGTGATCCTGTAAGAGTTACTTTTCCCTTTGGATGTACGAAACTCTGAAAATACTTCGAGAAAAAAATCCTCTACACTTCCTAGACCATAAAATAACGAATAAATCCATACCAAGTTATCAAATTGATTTATCCGGACCCTTCGTAATAACAACATATTGACAAACCTTTCCGGAACCGACGGGTCCAATAATAGCGCAGAGCTTCCCTTGACGCATACGTAGAGATATGTTCTTGAGGGCCATAAAATTTGGGTCACCGATCCAACTGGCGGACACATCACGCAACTCTATCGCAGTATCTCCCGGGAAGGACATGCTTCGACTAAACTTCCTTGGTTTCTTGTTTAAACCTAGAAGTAAATTCAACATTAGCTGTTAACATAACAAACTACGAATAAATAAAACACATTTCAACTAAGCACTGAGCTATCACTATCCCATCCTGCAAACGTTGCTCTTGAACAAATTGTCCTTCATTTATTAAGTTTTGATTTACTCATTGCAGCAGGCACCAATGGATCGCGATTTCCCATAACTGATATAAATTTTATCTAGTCTATTAGTTGCTGAAATAAATCAACTGTGACCCTAAAAATGCCTTTTTTATAACTCGGTCTTCGTAGTAATAAAAAAGTTTTGTTAGTTGTTTGCGCAAGTGCGCAAACTTTTCTAAAATGTAATATACTATTGAATATATCATACTCGTATAATCGATTACCCGTTAATATCCTGAACTGTATAAATATAGTGATATAGTTGTGCTTATTCAACAATTATGTCTTGTTCAGTTTGAAAGTTACAAATACTAACAACGTGATTTCCTAGAAATAATCAGGAATCTCTGCGACCATTTCCCGACACAACGATAAACAATGTTATCACAAAAATCTGTGACAGAGTGATCGCGTAATCTTTAGTGATTATGTAGCGTTATCATCACTTCCATCTTGTGCAGTCTATCAAGAATACTGTTTATCTAGTTACCGCTTGATCCAACTGAGTAATGTTTCTATGATTCTAAATAAACAATAACCTTTTGAAAATTGTGTCACATTTTCAACACTCATCTCTTGCCAATATGACATGAATTTATTCTTACACGAGCACCATATCAAAAATAATTTTCAACATAGGTGATTGAATTGGACATTAACCTGTCTCCAGCTATATTCCGTATCACTTCTAAATTTATGCATACAGCCTAATTTAATAGGCATGAGAATTGGTTCTTGTAATCCTGTTATGGACTTTAGGTCCAGTTTTGTTAAACGAGGTGCACTATTTGGGATATAATAATTTGCTTCTACAAATACTCTATGTTAACTTTTAACTAAACATTTTATTATCCAGCTAATTCTTTTCAGTAAATAAAGCCGTTAAACATTGAACATAAATAAATGTTTTGAATTACACAAAAACCAAAACTGTAATTGAAAAAAAAAACCTCTTAAACCACAGACGATAGATAAAATTTAAATTGGAGAGACAAATTAAAACAAACTAACAAAGACTTACCACTGTTTTGATTGTAAGTGAAAAGGTCAGTCTTCGGTTGATAGGACAGGGGTCTCACTGGAGATTTCTCCGCCTCCTTAAAAGTCTTAGTTACGTTGCGGAACAAGTTTGACCCCGGCGTCGTTTGTGTCGATACCAAATCCGGACGATCTTCTGTAAACGCATGTTATAATTCAGAAACGTAGATGTTCGTACCTGTAAGATTTCATCCTTTCATACATGGCGAAAACGTCTAGGGATGAACAGTATCTTCCTGCGTATGACAATTTATTCCTGTCACTAATTAGGTTACAAACCCATAATTATTAATGGTAAACTCTTTCTGGAAAATTATAGTAGAAAGTATTAAGTTCAACAGTTACGAAGAGACTTCATACACATTTATAACATACTTTTATAATGATATAAATTGGTGCAAGGAGATCTAATACAATTTAATAAAAAGTCATGATTAAGACTCCATAGAGAGACAGTGGCGCCGTCATTCGTTCTTTAAAAAAATCGAATTCATAAAATAATTCCAGAAGCCATGCCGGACTTTTTGCAGTCATTGCTACGGTTTATCGATACATTATGGGTTCATATTTATATTATGTGTCGTTATTATAAATTTTGCCATTCATGATGTATCGATAAACCGTAAAGCAGCAATTATTATATAATTGCAGAGAAATCTAGCAAAAAAGTGTACAGTGAATCAATTCTCTATGTAATCTACTCGTAACTTACCTGATCTATCTGTGAGTTCCGTATATATATACTGGCAACAGAAGTATGTGCTTATCATAATCTTATTACAGGGTTTTAATATTAATGTTATCCCCTGTGTAAATAAAAGTTGTCATTGCAATAAATTTGAAGATAGTGTATGTATGTGCAGGTGTAAAACTTAAGTAAGGACCTGTTGTATATGTCAGTAATGTGTGCGAATAGATACTCCATTTTTGAAATTTATTTTTTACCATACTGTTCTAAAAAGATAGACGAATACGAGTACATACACAACTACATACATTAAGCCGTTCACCTATATGTCTTTGGTGTTTGGGTGTGGTCTACCAGTTTCACATTGTTTCAATACGCACCCAGTACAAGGAACTCTTGAACTCTCTTCAACGCTACCGCGAGTTCGAACGTGAATGACAGCACTAGCGGCAATATCAGTGTGATGTTAATCTGAGCAGCGTTCATGAATTGCTGCAGTGGGTAAATCTGAAAATTACATGATATTTCAATCGGTTTCGTCATATAAATTACTGATTATGTGCGTTATCTCGAAACTCGTCATTCGAATTAATCAATATTTAGAAGACACGCAAATATTTTTGAATCGAAACTTTTACGTTCGAAAGATTGGTATCTACACCTGCACTCATTGATTTTTATATAACAAAGAGACTATAATAATCATTATCCGATACCCGTGTAAATAGTCTAGAATTTGACCACCACTATTCATCCCGTGGATATCGTAAACGGCGACCTATATTTCGTCGGCGTCGTCGGTCTTCGGTGGCGCATTGGATAAGGCGTGGGCTCTCAATCTGAAGGTTCCGGGTTCGAATCCAACCGTGTACCTATGAGTTGTTTTTCAATTCAAGTACATTATCCGATTGCTTAACGGTGAAGGAAAACATCGTGAGGAAACCTGCATGTCTTAAACAGGCATGTGAAGTCCTCCAATCCGCACTGGGCCCGCGTGGCGGACTACGGCCAATACACTCTCTATAGGAGAGTAGGCCTGAGTCCCTGCAGTGGGGACGTATATGCTGTTGATGATGATGACCTATATTTGCTGTTCTGATATACCTACGTCTTATGATCAGTCATTCTGTACTGATCTTATTATATCATTGCCCTCTTTCTACATGTCTTGATTAATATTGGTTTTTATAAAAAAATGCATTCGCACATTTATACCGTTTGAACATCGGTCTATAATATATAACTAAAGCTGAAGAAAAATTATGGCATGGCACCCGAAATTCTGCAAAAAAGAAACGACAACAAACATGAACTTGACAAAATTTACTTACAATGTTCGCGCTCATGGAGTTACCAAACAAGACAAATGCTAGAATGGTTAAGAACATCGCAGTCCTTTCGGTGAACACCATGAAACCGAGGAAGATGGTCCTCAATATGGTGGCTGTCTTTACTTCTTTCAACTCGTTCTGACGTTTTTCACTCACTACTTTTTGGAAAGGTATCTCCCATGCGTACATTTTGATCACCTAAAATTTGACAAATTCATTCATTGTTAGTACTCTGCTATTGTTGAACAAAACCAAAAAACAAATGATAGTCAGTCGTACAACTTCCACTGCCGAACATTGCCCAACAACTTGGGGGGTCGGTGGGGGTCTCCGAGGCTGAAGACGTGTTGTAATAAAGTCAGCTGGTAGGTGCTAGTTTACCTTAACTATCAATTATATAAATAATATTTAAATAGCGATACACATTGAGAATCTACTCAATTATTTGTTAAATATTCGTACTCGATTGCATAACTTATACAAATTTCGGAAATGTGTTTTTCCATGGAACATTAAATTTAATTGAACATTTAAATTACTCAAGAACTGTAGCGACGCTGTCAGCACAGATTCATAAAATCCCAACAAATCGCTGCCAGCCTCAGGGACCCCTTTCAAGCTGCACGTTGTTAGAAGTTCCATAATAGACCCTGTATGTACCTCGTTACATTATGTAGAATGAGGGCGTGGAACTTTTTGGAGCTTCACTTAGTACTTATATCAACATTATAACCAAATCATTTGAATATTGTGGAAAAATCTGGGATTTTTTAGAACTGGCATTTGTTCATTTCTTTATAAAACAATATATAAAGGTTCTGCAATTACATAACTTCAGTATGACATTTTGTCACTGTTAAAAGTAAAACTCATCATCAGCAGAGATGTTTTAGGCTGCTTAGGAGAATAAAGGGAGCAGTAGTTTCTTTCGCCATTATATAGTTAAAAATATGTAAATCTTTTTATTGCATTGACTAAGAAACTAGATTTTTTCACAGATTCTAGCTATTTCACATTTGACTATTTCCTTCCTTCCATGCGTTCCTGAGTAAAAATAACTTGACAGACAGACGGACAGTCATTAAAGTGGGCATTAAAAGCTTTAAAAGCATAAGAAATTAATATTTGATAAAAATAAAAAAAATTAAAGGGCACTTCAATGAACCCGAATCAAATAATTCGTAATGAGTTTCTTTTGAAAAAAAACAATATTAGTTTATAATAGCTATTTTCTCTTACTTGAATTCCATTAATAACTTCACTCATAATTTTGATTCGATCATCTGTTTTCTCAGCTGTACGAAGTCTCACTCTGCCGGTGAGGCGACCAAGGAAACCTGAAAACAAACTCCGTTAATGAACAACAATTGTTAACCATCAGTAATAACAAAACATGTTAATACGAGTATGTCTATACACATAACAACGCTAACGATAATATGAGGCACCTTTCAATGTGTTAGTTAATTGGATAGACTGTTCCTTTCTCATGTGAAATAGTGTCAATCATCAAGATGTATCTTGCATGTTCTACATAACACAAATAAAGTAACCACTATCGCTTATTAACATCGTTATTAATTCGTCACTTTTGATCGCTATTAAAATTAGATTAACATCGTAACCGATCAAGCAGTTCGGACAACAATGAGTCTATCGATTTGAATAAATATATTGCGTAGTATCTACTTATCTGTCCTACAGAGCGATTAACGGACAATTGGTGAGGTGACAGTTAAACAAATTAAGGATGGGTTTGCGATATCTTACTGAAGGTATCTCAAACAGTAAACAAGTCTGTTTGTAATACCAACAGTAGTGACGTAGTAGCTTTTTATCCTCTTAGTGTGATTTTCTATAATTTTGACCTAAAACTAGAGCCGAATCTTTTTTGCAACCTTACATTGCTACTTGATCAACACACGTATACCGCGCTCCATATTCCTATTTTAAAACATTCTAAATATAACGTAACCAAAGAAAATGAAATTTTATCCTAGAAGTCAAAATTGCTCCATTAGCCTACAATTATCAATTAGCCTACATATAGGATAGTTAGTTAGGTATTCAACTAATTGTATTAGTCAATGAATATTTTCCATTTCATTTCTTATCTTATTCATCATGTCGATGATGATAGTCGTCAAGATGCAAAAATTTAAACACGGATTAAGCGGACTCGTAAGAATTGACATCCAAAATCTAACCTTGTATGGGTAGAGCGATGACACATAGGGCAACGAATCCGATGAGTGCTGCGTACCCAGCCTGTATGTATCCCAGGTAGCACACCGCCGCCACTTGCAGCGGTATGATCCACACGTAGTGCAGAAACAGGAACGCCAAGTCGAACCTTTGCAAGTCGTTCGACAACAAATTGACGACTTTCCCGGCTGTTGTCTCTCCAAGCGAGTTGTTGTTCATTCGCATTATCTGGAAGTATTTGTTGCAGCTATCAGATTTTTAATGCACAGTGAGCTAGCAGTTGGCCTGCATCTCAGCAGATGGTAATTGATGATAAGGCAGTAAGAATATTGCTCGCCCAATAACCTCAATGTGACATCGTCTCTGTCACATTTCAGTAACGGACCACGATAGAGCTCCTGTTTAGCCGTAGACTTAGATGACATGGATTTAGCTAACCAGCCTGGCTGGTATATAGACTATAGCATCAATGAAACACTGCTGTGGATTAAGTCAGCTGCCTTCTAATGTATTACCCCATACATGTATGACCTGGGCTACAGATGCAGTTTAATTCTAATAATTAACGCGTTCAAAAAGAACTAGAAACCGACTTCATTTGCTCTAAAAGTCTACAGCATTTATCCCCTACTTAATGCAAATTTAAGACTTAGAGATATATGGTTTTCTCATGGATGCATGGATTGAAATGGGACCACACAGAAAGCACCAGCTTTCAAATATAAAAAAGAATCATCCAAATCGGTTCATCCAGTCGAAAGTTCTGAGGTAACAAACATATAAAACATACCTGACGAATTGAGGACCTCCTCCTTTTTTGACACAGTGTTGTTACGACTGTTTCAAGGAAATAAATATACCAGCAGAAATATTAGGGAACGTAAATATTGCATTATTTTTAAAACAAAACTTTACGACTATTTAATCGAAAAAGCATACTATGACCATAAAGAATTATTATTTATTAGAAGAACGACTGTACCTAAGAATGACGCTATCTACGCTACGCTAGAACTAAATGAACGTGACATTACTATATGTTATACTAGATTCCGCCCGCGACTTTGTCCGCGTGTACTTCAGGATTTATTCTACTTGTCCGATAGGCAAAGAAGGCATCTATCTCCATTTCCAGCATAAGGTCCAAAATAGTGTTTATTCTGTTACGTAGGCTAATAGTTTAAAGAAACAAAAGAAATTTCAATATCTGACGTAGTACATTCAAATAGTCTTCACACTAATATTATAAACGCGAAAGTTTGTATATACGAATTTACATATTCTATGGTCGGTTGCTAGGCAACGCGTTTTTGTTATGCCAAAATTGCCCATGTAATCCCACTAATATTATAAGTGTGATTTTGGACAATTTACACAATATGTCTTTATAAATTATAGCCTATATGTTATTCTGATGTATAAGCTATGTTATTGTAAAGTTTCATTCAAATCCATTCAGTAGTTTTTCCGTGAAAGCGTCACAAACATCCAAACTTTCACATTTATAATATTAGTAGGATTATTCACTGAGCAAGTAAAATTATTGACGGAGAATTATGTTAGAAATATTGTATGCCAGCTGGTGGACCACAGAGTACTACTTTTTTAAATTTTAACATCATGTATTTATAACCTGTGTGTCACAATAAAATGATTTGAATTTGAACATCATGACGTCACTACAAGGGGAAAACAGCAGATATCTTTCACTATAAAATTAATTCAAATCTTTGTACAAAATGCATTATTTTCTTAATTTACAGCCTAAACACTGTGGAGCGCTTTATTTTGATTTAATATATTTTTTTTCTTCAACTCATCATCATTGGCAAGATGAGTCAATATTTCCTATTGCTTATAGCTTTACAATTGTATAGCGTCTTGCACTGACCTTACTAATCACAGTTCACTGCATACATTCTACTCATCGACCATACCTTTAATTCAAGTACCTTTCTGAACATCAGCGAGCTGGTTGCCACGCGGAGTTTCATGCCAAACTGCTGTGCCTCCAGGTTGCCGTGGTGGTTGAGGAAGGCTGCCAACCAATTGGCCACGATCATGCCGGCAGCATAGTACGCGGCCGTCTGCCGGTCTATCGGAGGATCCACCGACCAGAAGCTCAATAGTTGTGCGAAGAGGAGCGGGCTTAGTGTGCTGTACGGTAACGACATTCAATATCCGTTTACTACAATCAGTCGCGGACACATAATACTTATATTTGTTAACACACACAACACTTTAAGATACATCGTAAAAAACAAGTGAGTTAGCAAAATTGACTCATCATCTTGTTGCTACGAAATCCCTAATTACACTTAGCATCTTCGATTTTCAGTTAGTAAATGCATAATGTACAGCTTCATGCAGATATAAAACGCTGTTTTCAATATATTAGAATAAAACGGGCCTTAAGATTATCATCAGCCATGAAACGTCCACTGTTAGGCTTAGTCCTACTCCCTGACATGCCACGGTCCCGAGCCACTTGCATCCAGCGAGTCTTCGCGACCTTAACTAGGTCGTCGGTCCATCTAGTAGGGGGACGGCCCGGTACACGTTTCCCGGTACGTGATCACCACTCGAGAACTTTTACTCCCCGTTACGGTTATCCTTTCTTCGAGCGATGCGGTCTGCCCATTGCCACTTCAACTCACTGACTTATCGAGCTATGTCAGTGACCCTAGTTCGTCTACAGATTTCCTCATTCCGAATTTTATCACGTAGAGAAATTCAAAAATGCGGTGCTCGCTAAGTGACTTTGAGCTTGTTTATTTGGCGAAAATTAATATTAAAGATACACAGTATCATATATAGAACTTTATGAATATGTGTTAATTCACTAACCGTATTGTTACGTAGGCGAGCTGCATCAAGCCGCTGGGCAAGTAAGACCATCCGAACGCCTTAATTAACACTCTAGTGAAGGATGGGTGCCGGCCGATGGACTTTGCGGCTTCTTCTTCAGCCAACCATATTCTGAAAGAACAGTCATATACCGTAAATAAATAAAACCGGCCAAGTGCGAGTCGTACACGCGCACAGAGAGTTTACGACGAGTAGACGAAAAATTAACATACTGAAAATCATAAATAATAAGAGTGGTAATAAGCACTGAATAACGTTGTATCGAAAATATAAGTCTGAATCGTAAAATTTTTAAAAAGCAGTTTTAATGTGATACAATTTTAAAAGTTTAGGTTTTCAGATGTATTCCTATACTTGTGCTATAACACCTTGCTTGTTGTCAAACTTCAAGATTCTAGGTCAATGGGTGCAACACTATATGTTTTGATTCCTCGTACTCGCAAGGGAAATCGTCAAAAAATATGCCAGACGTATTTTTGATTGCTTTGGTTTTTAAGATTTTTTCACAGCTCCACGCGTACCTGAGAAATAGGTTCTTGACCGACAGACAGAAAATAAAGTGATCATTTAAGCGTTCATTTTTTCCTTTCGAGGTCATCATCATCATCAGCCGGGAAACGTCCACTGCTGGACATAGGCCTCCCTCATGGTACGCCACGTCGACCGGTCCCGAGCCACCTGCATCCAGCGACTCCCCGCGACTCTAACCAGGTCGTCAGTCCATCTAGTGGGGGGACGGCCTGGTAGACGTTTCCCGGTACGTGGTCGCCACTCGAGAACCTTTACTCCCCACCGGTTATCGGTTCTTCGAGCGATGTGGCCTGCCCATTGCCACTTCAGCTCACTAACTCGTCGAGCTATGTCGCTATGAGGTACGGAACCCTAAAAAGTAAAATAAATACAAATTTAACACAAATTGACAATGTTAAACGGGACCTGTCAATGTGGCGTACCATGGAGGAGACGTGTGTTCTTAGTTAACGACAGCATCAGACATAGACAGCAACGGACATATCAACAGACATAGCCACAAACATAGAAACAGACATAGAAACAGACATAACAACAGGCATAGAAACAGACATAGAGACCGTGTAGAAATATAACTTGTCCCTTTCAAAGATTTTTCGATACTATTTCTAGTACTTGTTGAAAATTGATTCTAGCCACGCGGCGTATTAAACTTTTAGCAATATTTGAGTTATCTCGTAAAATAGTGTTTTACGTGACCTAATTAAAAAACCTTTCAGTTTGAAAAAACTAAACCTCATTTAAAAATACATTGAGTAAGTTGGTTTTTGAATTTTTTAAAATCATTTCTATGTTGTAACCCAAGTAAACAGAATTTTCAAACTCAGTCCACAATTTGATTGAAGTATCGGTGAACATTATCATCATCAGCATCACTGCTGGACGTATGCCTCCTTCATGCTACGCCACATCGACCGGCCCCGTGCATCCAGCGAAGGGGATATATATATAATATATAAAACATTGGCATACATGCTACTGAATTATTATTTTGAATCCATTATGATGGAATAATTTTGTTGCTTAATTTTAAACAATTTACATTTAAATTGTATTTAATCGAAAATATGTCTCAAACAGGTTCGATGTACACTTATCGTCACTGCGCATGCTGTGTATAAAAAATATATATTTGACCGACTTCAAAAATTGAGGAAGTTCTCAATATTTTGTGGATGTTACCTATTATCATCGACAGTTAATACTTATGTTAATTATTACTTCATTGTAAAGGTTATATCTCATGAGTAGTTATCTAAAAGTGGAAAATTAAGGTATTAATATTTACTTATACAGACTTACTTACTATATATAGACTTAGTAATTGAAGTCGGTTGATCAGTTATTTTTGAACGAATTAACTATCACTGTTTAAATTGAATAGTTAGAATTAATTAATTTAAGTAACTAAACATAGTATATACCTTATGAATCTGTCGTTGTTTCGACTAACCTAAAGATAGCACAGCCCACACATTTAGACGATTTAGATATAATACGCCAGATTATTTTAATCAGCACTTATTATTTATTGATATTGCACTCCTAAAAGATGAAAACGGCAGAAATATATCTAGCAACAGAAAATGTGTACAGGCGATAGGCAACCTTACGGACACAACTTCCGTTACAGTTAAAATTGTGAAACAAAAACATTCATTAATGTCGAATTCAACACAGACGAGGTTGAATTGCTAGGGAAATAAAAGCTAGTTAGTATACTCAAGTATTTTTTTTACAAAAATTTACTTGAGAACGATGACCTTCAAATTCGTCTGTGTGGACTTCAAAAACATCCTGCAGGAACTTTCCGTGATTTTTAAAGTTTATTTACGTTAATCCCGAACATACTCTGCGCACCTTTTCAGCCGTGTATGCGAGATTGTGTTACAAACATCAAAATCATGACATTTAAAATATTAGTAGGGTCAAGTATCAAGGCATACGAACTTCATAATATGACTATATTAAATTTGCACGTGTAGTCTCAGCCTTAGAATAGGACCACCTTATGTCATCACCGGGTGTCATAAAAGGCGAATAATGGGAAAATATTCATAAAGTAGGCGGGCAACATCTTACTGCGACTACTGGTAGTTGTGAGGTTTATGGCCAACAGTGGACCTTATATTTATACCACCAACCTTATGACGGAAACCAAACCAAAGCTTTTTTATATCGGTGTTTTAGTGGTTTTATATGAATGACCTATATACTATTTACATCACTTATAATAAATTTAGTTATGGTCAGGCATAACTCATTCCTAAGTTTATGTATATATTTTTCTACCTAACCTTTATAGCAGTCTTCGTTCCTTCTGAGTGAGCATTGTGTTCACTATCGGCACCGTTTACTATCAGGACCAATCATATCATATTAACAGTGTTATTCATAAAAAATATGACTTCCGCTACAAAATACGCCCGTCCATAAAGATTGTGATGGAAAAGTTGTCGTTTTTGCAGGCCACATATACGAGTAGCTCATCTCAATTATTACAATGACGTAAAATCCCAAAAGATTTTATCACTTATTTTATCATTTATGAAAAAATCTATTATTTTGGTGAGGTTTGTCCAGAACATACATGTTTAATGCAAAAAGAAAAAGCAGTTGGCCTTCATCTTACCTGATGGTAAGTGATGATAACGCCGTTAGATAATCGTGCTGACCCAGAAGCCTCAAGCATGCTCAAGCTAATGAGCCGCTGGCTGTGATCACAACAAGGCTATAATACTGATGTTTGACGCAGACTTTGGTAGCTAGCCAAAAAAGACAAAAGTTTGTGTTTTCATCAACAGCCTTTATACGTCTCCACTGCAGAGGCTCCTACAGAGAGTGTATGGGCTATAGTCCACCACGCGGGCCCAATGCGGATTGGCGGACTTCACATGCCTGTTGACGACATGCAGGTTTTACTCATGATGTTTTCCTTCATAGTTAAGCAATCGGATAATGTACTTGAATTGTAAAACAACTCATAGGTACACGGCTGGATTCGAACCCGTAACCCTCAGATTGAGAGGCCACGCCTTATCCGCCATCGACGCATTTTATGACCTTGTAATATCGTTACGCTTGAAAAATGTATTGTTTTTGCTCGCGAGTGAACGCATGACATCTGTTCAAATAGTTCAATTGTATGAAAGAAATACACAGAGATGGACAGGAGGAAACTACGACCAGTTTGTAACAACATCTTACTGCGGTCATCAATCCGTCTGGAAAAGGAAGGAAGTCTTACAGTTTGTGCCGTCAGCCATGACTCTACATGGTACACTCTGATCGAAGATTGACACGAAATTGGCTGATCAAATTGTCCCGTGTAGGGCGCTGTTATGACTTATGATGCGAATGACTTCAGTTATAATGCGTACAACTAAGGATATGGATTCCCTGCTGGCTTTTGTGTTTCCCGAGTGCTACAACCTTAATATCTTTAAGTTATTATTATGCAACCATGGTCCATCCTAGACCAAATCATCGCTAAATGTCAGGTGAAATTGTGGTCAGGTTTTGTGTCATTTTTGATGTATCTAAAATATGGTGAGACTGGCTGTTTACGTGGTAAAAGAAGGCGGAAAAATTATACAATTCAACATTAATATTAATTGTTCTACTCAAATAATTAATTCTCTAAATGCAGGAACTCATATTTAGTATTTAGAGTTAAAATTTAAAAATTTGAAAAATATATATTTCCTACATAATAAAATTGTTTGCAACAATAACAAAGATAAAGACTACGTATATACTCGTACTCGTAAATAACAATATCTCACCGTTCTAATTTGTCCCCCGTTGTCTTTGAGTCGTATTTATTGTGCGCCCTCACCAGGTCGTACTCCTCCAAGTCCCGTCTGTTCCCGTTGTAGAATATAGGGAACATCCAGCAGAACAGAAACCGCGAGAACGGACCGGGCGGCGCCTTCGGTTCAGGATCCCTTATTCTGTTTGTTTCACTGTTTATGACTGCATCTTTACTTTTATTTTTACTCGCCATTTTAGATATTATATTTTAGAGTTAATTTTAATTATTAGTCCGTGTATTTTAAAAAATTTTCATTACACTAAAATGCCTACGATTATTGTGCGTGCGCGCACACGATGACACGCCGCGTGCTGCCTCTAGACTGCCTTTATCATTTCCGAGGCTCTCGCTCGTGGCTGTACCTGATGTTATATATTACATTTTAATACATACTTTATAAGATAAAAATTATCTTTACAATAACATTTTCGTTATTATTTGTCTCTGGCTATTATGCGATCATATTAGCTATTCTCGTGGTGTATGGGCAAAACCTTCAGGAGTTGCTTAAGCAGCACCTAAATAACATTTTACAGCGATAAACAATCTATCTGCGAGGCAGTATGAGTATCTATTTGAAAATTCATCCGGTTGCCTATTCTCTTCATAAGACGGGCTACAGTATCCACCTATTGTATCAACAACCTACTCGATCAAGTATCAGGCGTGGTTAGGCAAATCTCCCCATGGAAAGTCTGACATGGTGATGCAGCACCATGACCTAACAGTGGCCCTTTACTGCTGTTCATGTTGGATCAAATCAGTGTCCTTTGAAATTCAAGAAAATTCGAGTTGTTACTTTTCTTCATTATTTATTTCCATCAATTATATCCAGTTAATAAACTTAAATTAACTCTTATCGAATCTGCAGAAAACAGAACGTGGTCGGTATTTTAGGTCAGATTATAAAATATACCACAGACGGCTTAAAATCCTTCTTGAAATTTTATTTGAGCTAGTCTTTACTTATTTTCAAGTTATGTTTAAATAATTTCTTACAATTAGCTTTCCTAAATAAGAAATTAAAAATAAATAATTAAAAATAACTAAATTGTATTATAATTTTTGTGTTTTGTATTTATTTTTATCTGATGTAATCTTTTATTCAAAGATGTAAAAAAGTAATTAAGAAGTTGTAGTATTTTGTTCAATTAATACAATATAATACAATCCAATTTTCCTGTGTAATAGCCAATTTATTTTAATCATTGAGACCTTCTAGTATTAATTTAATCTAACTCTTTGAACATTACCTAAGTAAGAAATTATCTCAACTATGACGTCATCCACAGTGAGTTGTGTTAATTTGTATCAGGTTTTCCTTTGTTCTTAATGAAGTTCACATTAAAATGAGTGTGTTTTGGGGGATATCCAATGAACGCTAATTTTTGATGTCATTAACAGTATTATTGACTATTAATTAATTACATTGTTAAAGTTCCGTTAATTTAACTACTTGCGGGACATTAGTATATTACCTTTGCTTTTTCGAAAATGTGCAATTGAGAACATTACATGCTAAATACTCTATTCTACATTTCAAGTGGTGTCAAGTGCAATCAAGTCCGTACAGTTATTACGATTTGGGAACAAAAAACACGAAGCGCGCGGGACAAACATGTTGCTGTCTCTTGTGTACATTTTCTAAGTTCATCTTGAAAAGGGGGCACCCAAACAGTTTATCTCGACGTATTATTATTTTATAAGGGTTCACACCGAGTCAAGGAAGTGTAACTATACGGCTCTTCAGCAAACTGAGACACGTCGTATAAGAGCCCTTTCAGACTATTTTATAGGGGTCTAGAAAAGCTCAACGAGGTCTTTTTAGTACCTGTAAAATTATAAAATGCAGTATATAATATAATAGAGCGTACTCACGGCAACATAGCAAGATGACAAATTACAGTAATGCAATGTAAACTTATATTAATTTTTACCCGCCGACTGTTTTATTTTGCGTCTTGTTTATTTTGTTGTATGTACCTACCCACTAATATAAAGAATATTGTCTACTATTAATTTATTTGCTATTATTGTCGCTCTAGTTCTAAGTGTTTTTTTTTCTCATTAAGTGAAATGTAATTTTATTTCTTTTGAGAATAAATATCTTTAACCACAATTAATTTTTGAGTTTTGTTTTTGAACCATAGAAAAAATCCTCCCCACGTCACAGCGTACTGCCTAAAACGTCATTTTTATCTGATTTTTTCGTTCCCGGGAACCTCACTTAAGCTGTTTTCCGTTCGGTTATTGCTGTGAGTGCACAGACTGTGTAGTAACGAGATAGAAATCGACGTAATGATAAAGTCTTGCTTATTCATTCTGCAGCTTACGTGTGGTAAAGCAGACTACTAGATAGATACTAAAATTGACTTAAAGGCGTAGGTTAATGCTTAAAAAAAAGATTTAATGTGTAGCCAAGTAGTAGTTTTAACCGCCTTCATGGACTAAGGGCTCTACACGCTTGGACTTAGAATTCGGTGTCACCTAAGCACTGTTGTCTTTCGGTCTAAAAGGTAGCAGAGCCAGCGCCTCGTTAGATCGAGGCCTCTGGGTGCGCACGCTTTACATCCAACAGCCTTATCATCAGGAGAGGTGAAGGCCAAGTGCAAACCCATTATTCCTTCCTTGTTCATACGGAACCCTAAAAACATGACTTACACAAAATAAAGACAATGTATAACGGCCTATTATTTAAATGTATTATTATGTATGTATTTTTTAATTTTAAATGTACAATCAAATTATTTAATTATTGAATGAACTGAAACTTGAAAATAAAATGTATTCCAAGTTTCCAAGGATACTGATAGATTTCTTTCCATGGTTCGGTTACCTTGATGCGTGAGTCCAAAGTCCAATTCGGACTTTGCCAGTTTTATACAGCAAAAATTTTGAAGCGGTTACAAAAATGACCTTTATTGCACGCAAATATTGCCTAAGCGCTTTCTACCAAGAGACTTTACTATCGTAGCGTGAGCATTTCTCATAATCACCTGAGTAATGTACCTACAAATGACTGACCCCTACATTAGAATACTCAATTTTACATTTGCAGCCGTTGATGAGTGAATATGATGGATTCGAGGTAGTTCCTCAACGGTTCTTCCCTGATACCTGAGTTGGCAGTTGAGGCGTGGCATCAGGGGAAGCGAAAATATATGGAAATGTATGGCGTGCTCTTCCTGTTACCGACGCGGCTATAACCCCCTTCCATACATTTTTCCTATGTGCGGTTCAACGGTGAAATTTCATAATTTATTGCAATTAATTGGTATTAAATTACTCACAGATAAATGGATAGGAAAAGTGTTGTCAACAACTTGAATTATTGTATCATACTGCAATCGTGGGTGATACCTACTGACCATATCTAATTACAAAAACACGATAACTTATGAAGATAAAGAAGCCCAGTCCGGTTTGGGGCTAAAAACCACAGCGCTATTCTCAATAACTTATACCGCGCTTATTTAAAAGAAATAGAACTCTTGATCACGATCTCATATAATGGGAACTGACAATTTGCATAAACATCGAGTGGAAAGTCGATAACGTATCAAAGTAGAGGTACTATTTTCATGCCAAAATGTCAAGGTGAACGGATTCAAATCCGCAAGTACTCGCACGTCATTAAACTATCCAACAAACCTAACTGCCCTATGCGATGTCAGAAATGCACTGTTCCAGTAAATTACTACAACTTTACTTACATACACAGCCATAATTCATAACTTACAGCGTTGAAAACTTCTTACACTATTACCAAAATCATGTAGAAGAATCGAAAATCAAAAATGAAAACTGTTTTAACTTGCGACCTTTAAAGGTAATCTTGCAGTCGTAAATCTTCTACATAAAAACCCCTCATTTAATATAAAATAGGGTACTGCAGACAAAGAAAATGTCAAGGAACTCGAGAAACGTCGCGTTTCCGCATGACTTCCGCCGCACAGTCTTCCAACCGCCCGCCCCGAGAATACGTCATTACCGCTGCACCTATGCTCTAAGTTTCGACAATATGTTGCCAGTTGACCCACTAAGGGCATTAAGTATATCGGGGGAAAAGAAATTAGTATATAGTCCAAGGTCTTATGTCAATAATAACTGATGGTGCGTATGATGGTGGTGGTCGGAGGTTGGTGGTATCGTGGTCGCCGCTAGTGCGACTGCGGACTCCCGCCCCGCCGCAGTATGACGGGGGCCCGACCGCCCGACACCCGCCCGCGCCGCTCCCAGATACCGACACGACATGGCCCATAACAAATACCGTGACAGTGCCTTCTATTCACACAAACAATACAATAATAACTAACTAACTAACTAAGTAACTTTATAACAAACTCCAACAACCACGTAATTACCTCCGCGAACTTTAATCAGTGCTTCAAAATGATAAGTGATAACGGGAACCAGACGTTTATCTAACTCCTTCAAAACTAAAGAAAATGTGTACTTTGGAAAGTCAATCTAAGTGCTTGTAATAATTTAAATTGGTTATCTTTCAGTTAAAAGAACTATTTTGTGCATGTGGGAAACCGA
This sequence comes from Carcina quercana, assembly GCA_910589575.2. Taxonomy (NCBI): domain Eukaryota; kingdom Metazoa; phylum Arthropoda; class Insecta; order Lepidoptera; family Depressariidae; genus Carcina; species Carcina quercana. The sequence goes on from OU342429.1 coordinate 8,774,681, forward strand.
GTTAACAAATCGTGACTACTAATTTGATCAAAATTTCAAAATTGACCTAAAGTAAAATTATTGTACTATAAGACTAAAACAAGATAAAAGGCCGAAAATCCTAACACATTGTGATTAAGTTAGCTAATATAAAATCGGGAAGTCTCATACTTAACAGAATTTTATTACAAACTGCGTTAAATTACAAAATAATTATGATGGCATATACTAAACGTATGACGAATCTAGGATATGTAGAGATGTCCTTATTTCTTGTTGGCATGCCAAATTAAAAATGTAATTGTGTACTAAATAGCAGTAACAAAGCACAGTACCACACAACACTGCTCCCGAGGTCACCGTTAACAAGTCGCAATCAATATTACAGTAGTTTCAAAAAGTATTCAGACTCATTTCAATAACATTGAGTACCAGACAAAGAGGATCGGTAAACACCCGACTACTTTCAGTTTCATGCTATATAGCTTAGGGCTGAAAGAAAATAAAAGGAAACAAGGGACTCCATTTTTTATAAGATTACGGACGTGACAGAACTTTAAGCTGTGACGTGACACCTTTTTGTCACCAACTTTGTTTTTATTGAGATTATTCGAATGAGAGAAAATAAGGAAGGCAAGTTTTGTCGCGTTGCCGAATAGAAGATTGAAAGCTATTTTTCGCACGTATTTTCTAATCGATAATGTATTTACAATGGGTTAAGTCTTCTTATCATTACAGGTGAGGTTGATAAAGTTGATAAAAGTCTGCACAAGCAGAATAACTACTGTAGTGAATTATTTGTCACGTCACGTAAATATATCCAATCACAGGGCATTACAAAAATTTCTTACATACTCGTAGCCCTAAAGTTATCCTGCTGAATAAAGCAGGGTTATGCCATAAGCCATCCCTGCGACTCTTAAGTCATCCCCCCGATACACTTTTCCCGGTTGCCTTTCGAGAACCTCTTTCTCAGACCCATGGGTTCTGTCGTAGCACTTCAGCTGCAGCTTACTGAATTATCGAGCTACGTCGATGCCTTCAGTTTTCACTTCAGATTCTCAATAGCTCATATCGTCGAACTGATTTATCTTTCACATCATGTAATTCAAAGCATATTAAAGTTAGAAATAGTACCACATTAATTTGATAAATGTGAAAATGTAGCTTAAAAATGTGAAAATATAGCTAAATGTGAAAACGTAGTTAACACGTATTTCAATGTAATTTGGTGCGCAAAGATATAAGCAACTTGTTAGCCCTATAACGAGTTCCTGAGGGATATAGGCAGTCGCATTATCCAAAATTCTTACCTAACCTACACTATAATTACATTTCTAAATAATAACAGATGAGTATACAGTTATTGGGTAGTCCTTTCCATTAGACACGACGATGCAATGGCCGCTGATACGGTCAACGAAAAACTAATTAAGGTCAATTTTATCGTTTGGTTACTCATTTACAAAGGTTTTTTAGATAACTAAGATTCAGTTGGCTACGACGTGATACGATATCGACAATTAATCGTTGACGCATTATCGCAACACATTTAATCTTGTGTGGGTGGAATGTTACTGGCGCGCATTTTTTGTTGTGTCACTTTGCCGACATAAAAGTGGAATTTACAATTCCTACCTATCTTGTTTGTCGGAGAGCAAACGTTCCTTTATCGAAATGAGCTCATTTTCATTTATGATTATTATTTAATAAATCGATCGATGCAATTGGGCCATGTCACGGTGGTGGCATAAATTTTTATACAATGAAATCAACATTATTATTTTGATGATGATTGTTTTATAATATGGTACGAGTAGGTTTGGGTAAAAAAAAAAATCGAAATTAATGTAACTAATGCAACCAAAAATAAGGGTTCTCTTTAATGAAGCTGTGATATATTGTGACAAAATTAATGTGACATTAACCAGCTATTCAAAATAATTCGATATATATTCCACTTTAATCACACTACTAAGCAGCAAACTGACTTCTAAAAACCTTTCTAGAACTATCAAAAACAATTAGCTACAAAGCGCAGAGCTTTTAATTGGAAATTTTCATTTATTCTTTTTTTTTCGTATATAATTGAAATTAAATAGATCATCATTAAATAGAGGACATCATAATCAGTATCTAAGTAATATCAGATAAACTATCTCCCAAAATTTTCACAAATATTTTGTTCGAATACCTACCATTGATGTACTCGTATGTAGAAGTTTAGGTCGATGCGACCTTTCAATCAACTATTTTATTCCCAGAGGCGCTTCGCGTCCTTTCGCTTCACGATACATGAATTGACCGCAAATGAAAGATCACTCACCAGGAATCGCTAGATCAATTATTAATTTTCGTAAAACACAAGCACAAAATTAAAATTAAATCACACTGTCACAACCACGGATAATCAATTCACACATAGTACATAGTACTATCTACGTACTATCTTAGTCGATATAGGTTATTTAAAGTGAGTACCTGCTGCTTATACTTATACATATTCGTACTTTTAGAACACAAATTAGCTTTTGTTAAGTCGTAGAGACTTATGCATTTTTAATTATTGTTATTATTGTATAAAATTTAACTTATACATTTTTGCTATGCCCTGACTAGGTTCATGTATGTAGATCCAAATACTATTTAAAATCTAATGACTCTATGTACATGAATGCAAATAAACTGATTTGATATGATTTGAGAGTATCCCACGTGAACTGCTTGCTCGATTGGGTAAAAAGGAGAAGATGTTCTTTTCCGGCTCTTTAACCGATGTCCTTTTGCAGCCCTTCAACTATCCCTCTACAAAAAATCCAGTCATTTGACCCTCTGTTACGATTGGAAAGGACAAACAAAGAAACTCACTTTCGCATTTATAATATAAGTGTAGATTGTACCTACCGTGGTCTCATGGCTAATTCTTGGATCAAATAAATATATTAACTATGGTACTCCCGATGTATATTGTAGGACTAACCAAATATAGTTTCGGATAATTCTGATCAACACACTTCACCTGGATTTGCGTCGTGGCCATTTGAATCTGCTCCACGCCCTGTTATGGGTTCTATTCTGAAAGGGTCACGTCAATGAAATTCAGGTCATAGTCGGTTTGAATTTCCCATAAACCGTTATGGCTTATTTTTTCGTTAGTCGGTTTTAATGCGATCTGCATAACTGTAATATTTAAGGTGAAACTGTGTACTTACTGTACTTTTTCAGAATATTTTTTAACCTAACCAAAACATAAACCTTTACCGTTCTATGAATGCGAAAGTGAGCTTGTTTGTTTGTCCTTCCTTCAGGTTGTAATGGAAAGAGTGTATTTTTCCAATACCGGTAGCCATAGACTGCTATCCCGATCGAACTCGTACAATAGAGTATGGCAACAGAAATTTAGCACGGAATTATTCCGAGAGGGATCCCGTTATATTTCTAATACATATTTCATTATAACAACAAAAACATTGCATATTTTAAAATCGATCAACAACAAGATAAATAACTAATAGTCTCGCATAAAGTGGCTGCACAATATTATTGTATTATTATAATTGTATTCTTTTATAAAGTAATAAACATATTCAAAAAAAATAATAGATGAAATGGATATACTCGATTTACTCGTCCCGTGCATTATTCGGTTGAAGTTGCGCTTATTATGTGATTAATCTGTCTCTAATCCAATAACAACACAATTTGAGAAGACATTTCACTTACAGTGGATTCGTTATTTATAACTTTTCATAAGAATAAAATTTACTTAGTGATAGCCATACCGGTATAAGTAGGAAAATAGCAAATGTATCATTACAAAATTCGATTATAGTACAGAAAAGTGACCATTAGCTACGATGGAAATGAAAAGAAAATCGTTAAAAATCAAAACTAGACAAGTATCAATTTAAATAGATTAATATTTATATACAAGACATCGTAAAAGACAGAGACAAAATTATAAAAAAATGCAGTGTAAGTTTGAATCAAATTAAATAGTGCTTGTAGATATTAAATAAATGAAGTTAGTGACCTAACAGTCAGTTGTGGTCATGGAAAACGGTGCCTTAAAAAATGGGAGCAACAACAACAATAATGATATCGTCGAGGAAAAGGTGGTAAGTGAGATATTACATAGATTTATTACTATTATATATAATAAGGTTACATCCAGCCTTCATCTCTTCATCACTTATCTGATGGCCACTGGATCGGATGCGTCCTCACTGAAAGTTGAAGCCAAAATTTCACGGCCTACTTTAACATTACGAGTAAATCGGACACAATGCTGCCATAGTTATTTTAATTATATTAAATTTATTATATACACAATTATATTAAATTAAATATTGTCATGGATACCTTAATATTATTAAACTTAAAATCAACCAATTTTGGCTAAACTTTTCTACATACACTTATGACAAATTAATCCGTTAAATTATGGCGTTGACTTTAGTAGGCTCAAACGAATCAGCCGCGGTAACATGGTGGTGCCTATACAGGCGGACATAGAGTATTTTTAATTGAAATTGTTGATCTGTCTTTTTTCACAGCTTGGCATTAGATAAGATTATTTTATGAATGTCATAAAAGACGTATCGTAAAAAATTTCAGGAGACGAGCTGAAAAATGTTGCGTGTTACATTATCACGTTCCGTACATGTGAAGATAAATTGACTTTTTAATTAATGATGTACCTATTATTTGTTTAATAAGATTATCCCAGTCATAAGCGTATCTTGTGTATTGTTGTAGCTGATAATTTATGTAAGCAATCCTGCGTACAAGAATGGCCAAGAATGAATGCTAGCGTACCCAGAAAAGTAATTCTGCCATTTTTGTGGCACTAAGTTTAATTTACACGAGGATGATTTATAGGGGTCTAACAGTACTAGCATTTCCGAACAAATTTTGGAAAGCAAGTTTTAAGCACTTCATATAAAACTTTTGGTGCGAATCACTTGTTTGTAAAACAGATGCTATCAAATAACGATTAAGAAATCATCGCACATGACTAACATACCCAATTAAGATATCCCAATATTGATTGATTAACTCATTATCCCCATAGGATGAACATAGAATAGTAGATTAATTTAATGAAATATGTATACCTGTAGCGATGTTTAGCTACCAAACTTAAAGACGATGAATAAATAAGTTCTCATTTATATCGAAACGCGAGCGTAGCATGAGACGTATGTCATTCATTTGTGTCACATTTAAGCGATTTGACATACATGTCTCACTCTGATAGGCACTCACAGTCTCATGATATGCTCGCTGGTAGCCATAGAAGAATAAATAAATCAAGACATCCTAATGCTAGCTTCGCTTTATTGTCTACCTTTTTTTTCTTCTTTTAAAACATTGGTTCTATTTTCGAATAGCCCTGTATAAAATCAAATTATGAAGAGTTTTTTCTATAAAGTGCCCTACACGTTCGTTCATGCCAATCTTCAATCCGAATGAGCCATGTATGTCCAATCACAGGCGAGATTGGCATGAAATTGTCCGATAAAATTGCCCCTTGTTCCGAGAACAGCCGCCTCTTTTCTCACTACGTAACGTTTAGTAATCACTTGATACTACTTGAAAATATGCCTTGCTGCTACTTAGCTTCAAGGTTTTTGTACTGAAAAGTTGTAAGTATGATTTATGATATTGTAATGTTACTTATTTTATACAGTTTTTGCAACTCTCAGGCATACGTAACAGAAAATACCCGTTTGATAAGTTTACAAACGTCAGTCCCATAATGATATGATATATTATAGAGGTACAGTTTCTTAGTATTCCGTACCTAAAATGAAAAATAAGGAACCCTTATAGGATCACTTTGCTGTCCGTCTGTCAAGAATTTTTTTCTCAAGAAAGCAAGGAGGTATAAAGATCAAAGTAATATTGAATACTCCATCGTTCAGTCCCTTAGGCCTGTGAAAAAAAGAAACTTATTAATAACAATAAAAACCGGCCAAGTGCGAGTCGGACTCGCGCACGAAGGGTACCCTAACATAATGTATAAAAACGGCATAAAAATCATATCTGTATCCTTCTTAATTTTAATTTAATAACTTGTTTGTTAAGTGAATAATTTAACTAAATATTCTGTGAATATTTCAAGCATCTACCTGGTGCCGTAAGCAAGTACAAGCCGTACAAGCAAAAACGAGCAAAAAATCACGTTTATTGTGTGTTAGCCCCCTTAAATATTTATTTTATTCTGTTTTTTTAGCATTTGTTGTTATTGCGGTAAGAAAAACACATCATCTGTGAAAATTTCAACTGTCTAACTATCACGGTTCATGAGACGGACAGAAAGACGGACGTACACTTGAGTCTTAGTAATAGGGTCCGTTTACCCCTACGGAACCTATTAAAAAAGGAACACATTATTTTAACAGTATTTTTTATTAAATACAACGCGATAAAGAAGCAAACGCACGGTATGGAAAAAAAATTCAATTTTCCATGTAGTTTCCCATCAGTTTTTATAAAATATTAAAAAATTTCAAAAATGACAGACATTCAAAGGCGAAATTTGTGGATTGAAACGTAATGCAAACCTAAAAAAGGGGACCTTAATTTTAGTAACGGTATTTTAACTCAATAACTGCCTTATTTCTTATATATTTTTACTTAGTCATTTTACGTCAGACTTAATTGTATTGAAAAATTAAATAACTACTGTACTGTCAATTCTTTATGGATTTTAAAACCATTTTGAATAACTTTATTCCGAAAAGTAATCCAAAATCACACTTACCGTATATAATAAACAAAAAATAGTTGATTCGTATTAAGACGTGTTAATTCTGATACTCGTTAATATAAAATGAAGGCAGTGCCAGAAAACTTCATTACTCACAGCGCCTCTAAAGTGTGACCCAGATTACACAGGCTTAAAATAAATTTTAATTCCAAGTTCCGTTATAATTTATTACAAGCATAAAAAGGAAATATTATAAAGAATGCTGCCAATGTTAATTAGTATTAATTTTTCTTTCAGCACTCCGATTTGCGTAGTTCCGTCCTACAAATTTTCAGTTTTATTACAGGAGTGTTGTAGCAAGGTTTGGAATTGCAACTGTATTGTGTGATTTTTATTAGATTATGGTTTAATGATGAAGTATTAAGATGTGACAATTTTTGAAACACGAGTGGCAAATGATGATACTTCTCATCAAGATTGTGTTACAGGAAACTCAAAGATTCTGACTATACAACTGAGTGGACTGTCAACGACTTTGTACATATTTCCAATTCACAAAATATAATGGTGACTACAAACTACCTCTAGAAACCTTATCAAAGTATAATGTCAAGAAAAGCTTTCGTTCTTACAAAATAACTTTGTCTTACAAATTATTTTTTGTGAGTATCTCATGAAACGGAAAACATCGTCATTTATACAGCTTGTTACGTGTTGACTGACAGTAGTACAAAATTTAACTATTTGACAGTTCGTGCTATGGAGAATGTGTAAAATGTCCACCAGTGTAAATATCGAACAGCTCGTGAAACTCGTTTATGGGAACTTGTGTGATACCAGGAATCCAGACCAGCTACTACTAACGAATGGCAGACCTAAAGCTATCAGTGAGTACAAACTCCATATGAAATCGAATGATCTTTTTAGTTGTACGTGCATTGATTGTCGTGAACAAAAATTGAATGAAAAAATACCTGTTTGAAGAAAGACTGCTGGACTAGATTACACGACGAACTGGTCAGATAGTGTAGATACACGTAGATTATTTGTCAAAAAAAATATCACACTATGATTATAAATTCGGAAGTAACTCTGTCCCTCTCTTCCTCTATTTCTGTATGTTGCCTTTCCACGACTAAACGGCTGAAGCGATCTTGATGAAGTTTTGGAATTCAGATGGCATATAGCATGGACAAAGACACAAGCTATCTTTTTTCTCATGCTCTCAATTATATTTGAACAAAAACACAGACGTAGCAGTCGGCATTAATCTTACTATCTAATAAATCAATAACTGGATACATCATGTCCAAGTAGTCACCTTATTTATGTTTTTTTATTTGCAGTAGGTGCCTTTTGCCTTGATTTTAAGATAGGCCAGAGCTGGAGCTTCGCGTAGGGGCTTCAATTTGCGACAAGTGGCTCTTAACTGTAAGAGGTCTCTAGTATAGCCCCTAATTAAATTCAACGGCTATTAATTTAGCAGCTTCCGTGGCACAAATGTTTTAGAGAAGATGATACGTGGCTGTAGATATTCCATGGCTCATTTAAAAGATTATTATCTCATTATTGAATGCCTTAATACTCGTAGTATTACGTCACGACATGCTATCAACAATTATCTTACTAATAAACAAGCTATTGCCCGCGACTTCGTATGCATGGACTTTGGAATTATTCTATCCCGAGGCAATACTGTGGGATTAAACTAACATACATTCCTCACCATGTCATAGGCTAAAATTATTCCACGGGAATGACTTGTTCGAACGGGATGTATAGTAGTAGTATATAGTAGCCTATGTTATTTTCCGACCCTTTAACTATCCCTATAAAAAATATTCAAATGCGAGTCACACTCGCACACATAGGGTTTCAAGGGTCTACCTATTACAGCCTCGTGCCTGTGAAATACTGACGGACAGAGAGCGGAGCCCTAATAATACATGGTGATAGAGTCCCATTGGTACCGGATACAGTCCTAAAATCTTTAGATAATATTTAGATACTAAAGGACTCTGACCTCGGTTTATATCGCAGATCTCTTCCGATTTGCTGACAGAGCAATATTTAAATTTCATAATACCAGAATTATCGTGACGCTATTTTAAAATGAATTGAAACTAATTGTTTGAAACAAAAGTAAATTTATCAATATCATAAAAATCTGAATCGGTGAAAGTTTTAGCTAAAATATGACGTAATAATCATCCCGAGATACGATTGTTAGTAACGTACAATTTCATAGTGAACCACAATTCAGCAATTTACATTTTCCAACATATTTTGTCGTTGATTGATAACAACGGCCGACATAATGGCATCGAGCTGCGAAACTGCTATTGTAATTCACCGTCAATACTCGACTCAGTGAATTTTATTCTCGGGTGTGATAATTTTTGGTCCTGTTTTACGTAATTACTTTTTCAAATCAGTTGATGTAAAAGAAGCTATTATGTGGGTACTTCAAACAGATCCCGTACCTCAGGTGCAGACTCAGTTATGCGTTTGACCTGTAAAATGAAATCATCTTCCTGTGATAATCAATTCGCCTCCCAAGAAATGTCTATAGTGAACAATGAAGTTTTTTAGCTGATACAGATTTTTTTAAAGTTAGCTGTTCGCAGTAGTTTTTTAAAAATGTAACATCATATTATTATGCTGGAAAATTTTATATTGCATCGCAATTAACATTTTGTAATAATCTTTGTGATTATTTAAATAAAAGCATTTAGCTGTGTAACGACTATTGTGGTTTACATAGAAGTTGTACCATATAATACACATCATTTAATGCCTTATGTTCCTGGGTAATTACTTCTCAAAGCCTTATATTAAAGGCACTTTGTATGAACCCATTCTGTTTCGATTCCTCTTCACCCCTAACGCTCCCATGACGTAGCGGGGCTCCGCCATTGTAAGAAATAGCTGGTGGGTCTATCCGCGAGCGCGGCTGACCCGGCTGCGATTAGCACGCGATAGTTCAAGGCCTCTTCCACACCTCGGTTCGGCTCAGCTATACGTATATACTATATCCATGCTGTATACCACTTACACTTTTCCCACAGCCGGGATTCCTCCAAAACGAACCTACAGCACGACAAGTGCTCGTACGGTTAATACGTCATGTTCTCGGCCCTGCCGCGTGCCCTCTGCTCTGCCCTGCCCTGTATATTACCATGCATATTAACCTAGTATTAAAACATTGTTTTTGGGTAGTCAAAGATATCAGAAAACTTATTGAAGCTACTGCGCTTGGCCAAAAATGCATAGCAAGTGGCAAGACGATAATATTTAACTGAAAGGAACTACGTGAATTCAAATTTAATACTACTCTACTAAATACTAATCTAGGTAAATCACCGTAGCTAGTAAACTCATGGACGTCATATATGTTAGTAGACGGGTCATCGGGACGTCATGGGAGCGTTAGGGGTGAAGATGAATCGGAACAGAATGGGTTCATACAAAGTTCCTTTAACCACCTTGTATCATACCGGTAGTGACATCTACTAGCGCCAGATAGCAATTACTTTATTTGCAATTCTTAAAACGTAATAAAAATATTTTAAGGAGGCATATTAAAATTATGGTTTTAAGATTTATTCCTATACATTGTTCTAGCTCAACGGGAAGCGCCTTATAGGTTTTAATTTTTTTATCGCAAGGGAACTCGTCACAATATGCTGCATATACGGACATATATTTTTATTGCCTTGACTTAGAAGTCTAATTTTACATGTTTTTGTGACAAATGAAAAATATTACTCTAACATCGCTGCACCCTGTGTATTGTATGAGTATGTCATAAAAAACGTATAAATAATGCGTTAACACAACTGTCTATATTTCAGTTTAATGGCTGTGTCTATTTGATTTATTTTATCGATTTAAATATACCATCAACATGAAATCTTACATAAAACTAAAATCTTACGATGGCCAAGTCATTCTGTTTATTTAAAACATAAAAGATTTTTAATATTGATATGGACACTATACGATATTGTTAGGTTAGCTAATTACGTAATAAATAGTAATAATACATATAAGACAGAAGGTGGACTGAATAAATTAATCGATTACATAGATCTCACAACTTTGTACGGTAGAAGAACTGAATTGCCAAAAGGTTTCCGTACCCAAAGGGTAACCAACGGGACCCTATTACAAAGACTTCGCTGTCCGTCTGTGATCAGGATATGTGATAGTTAGACGGTTGAAATTTTACAGATGATATATTTCTGTGGCCGCTGTAACAACAAATACTAAACACAAACTACAAAAGCAGAAAAAAAATATTTAAGGAGGCTCCCATACAACAAACGTGATTTGTTTGCTCGATATTGATAACGGTCACAGGTATACGCTTGAAATATTCCCAGAATATTTAGTTATACTCGTATATTCTCTTGAAAAATAAAGACATGCCCTAAAAATGTCCTACTTTTAACCAAACCGTACCCTCTGGAAATCGAACCCGGGACCTCCGGATTTTTAGCCCCCGACGCAAAAAGAGGGGTGTTATAAGTTTATAGTAGTATAGTAATATAAGTTTGACGGCAATCTTTGTGACTGTATGTGATATCGTACTATCGAACGTGTAGACCGATTTTGATGCGGTTTTTTACGTGAAAGCAAGTTTCCTTGCGTTGGTTCTTAGATATATTTGGTAAAAATCAATTCAGCAGTTTGAAGAGTATCAGCTGATGTGAGGCATTCTCGGCATAAAATGGAATATTTTTTAAATTTTCATACGATGATCGGTCAGGCGGTTTTTTAATTTTTTAATTTAATACTTGTTAGTCCAACATTTAGCCATTAATCCGATCCGCTCTCTTTTCTTATTGACACCTCATAAATTGTATTTTCCATAAATTGTAAGCGCGAGTGGTGGTTCTGCCGGCGTATGTAAACGCCGCCTCACCTGTGCCATTGCGTAACCCCTTCAGGTCGGACTTAATATACGACCAACATGGAAAGCTTACAAAGTATCTAAGACATTTCTTCGGCAAACCATTACCATATTCATGGGTATTTGATGCAGTCCATATATTTTTGCAATGATGATAGTCTGCAAATCTTTTACTATAGTATTTCATCATGATCATCGGCCGGGCCGTGAAACGTCCTCTGCACCCTCCATTGAACTACACAATGACCGGAGTAGAGTCAAAAGAACTATTAGAATCTTTACTTTTAGATACATATTTCTTACTTTCCTGTAGTAATATACAATTTTGTTTGTACATATGACTATATAATGATTTGATGTATAACCAGTAGTATTATAAGTTTATTTATGTTAGAGTATTATACTCGTATGTTCCCTATTTTACATAAAATTGGGATGTTGCTGATTCGAGAGTGCGTGTAAAAAGATGAACAGCTTTGTCAAAGATTTTCGATACGACTTATGATTTTCCTAATATAACCCGTCGAACAGTGCTTTCAGTCACGCAAAACGCTCCATATAAATCAGTACGTGACGTGACGTAACGGCTAAGCGTTGAAGTTGAAAATGTATGAAACGTTTAAGAATATTTGAGTTATCTCGTAAAATTAGTTTTTTGATGTGATCACGCTCTTACTAAAAACCTTCACAGTGTAATGAAAAACAAATTCTAATATAAAAAAATTAATTTAAGTTAGATGATTTTTCGAATTTTGCGGGATGGTGTAATAGTGCATTAAATAATGTTATTTATTTAAAATTTTATAAGAATTTTATAATGGACTTTATGGTTTAAAATACAATTCAAACCCATTCTGATTTGGAGTCATCTAACCTAAAAGACTGACTGTGACTAACAAAACGACACGGAGGAAAAACTGTATCCCAACTGATCATTTCCACCTCCTCTCCGCTCGCGCTGTTAATCCTGTTTTTTATTTTAGCCAGGATCTACAGCGGTACACTTGAAACGCGTCCACTGAAGGTGGATGAATTTCCTACGGAGAAGCCATCTTGGAACCCCAGACTCGTTTAGAATAAAGAAATAGGGTGGAGTGGTAAAGACCTTCTCACTTGCCCCCGTGGTAAATCCCAACTGATCAGAAGGGATTTGTTAAATCTTACTAGTCAGTTATTCTACACAATAGTATATTAAATATTTAACACGTCAGTTTACGTCATTGTTTGGCCAGGTTTTTCATAAACTGGCCGTTTTAAAATTAACGTAAACTAGGGAAACAAAACAGTGATAACAACGACCCAAATATGAATTGAAATTATCCTAGGATCTAAGGAAATTACACATTGCATATAATTCTATAAACAAGTATATTTACTGCGAGTTTATATACATACAGGTTTTACTTCTATGTGAAAAATTTGACATATCAACTCATTAACTAAAGATATTATGTAATTATACGATATGCCAATAAAACAGTTGAGTTCAAACCAATTAAAACAACCACATTGTAGTGATCAAATGTAAATTATGATGAGTTTGAGTAACTAATGGAACTTGTACATGAACCATTATCAAACCAATACATGTTAGGTACGTATGTATGTAGGTAGAGTGCCGGCATCGACAGCGACATGTTATTTCCAGCCCGATGGCGACACTGCGTTGCTTCAGCTGAAGTGATGGGGTGGCTAGGGGGTTGTGCGAGGTCACGCCTGCGATCGTTCGTCTCCGTCGACGCTCGGCACCCGGCGGCCGGCGACGGCGGCGCGCGCATGACGACCTCTTGCGTGCGCCGCCGATCATCGAGTCCCTCTACCACTCTGCGGATTCTTGCCGCTTCCCACACTGCCACCATATTGATATCTTAACACCCATCGCGGAAATCTCTCGCCGCAAAAACAACGCCGTGTTTTAAATCGACGTTCATTAAATATAAAAAACCACCGCATATTTCGCGAGCCGCGTACAAAATATACAAAACACGAGTTGAGCGTTTAATCGATCGACTGCATAAAAAGAAAAAAAATACCGTTTTGCAGTAGCCTTTTGCAGATTTAGTTATACTAAAATAGATATTTTGAGCTTCAGTTTTACATATTCTATGCAAAGTGGTCGGGTACGTCTCGTGTACTTCGTTCAAATTAAACTATACATGTGCGATTCCGTCCCGTGCTTAGTTCATTGAGTGTACAGTGTGTCAAAATTGGAAAGGTGTTTTACTTATCGTTCCTTTTGTTGCGAGCTTTAGATACTTAAATACTTTCAATAATTTGAAGCTTTAGTTTCGCTATTCTTGTGAAAAACGCGATCCATGCTTGGAGTTATGACTACCATGGTATGGTTTTCTTTGTCTAAGTTATGACCCTTTTCTCTTGTTAGAACAGAAGGTAGTTGGCTGTTGACGTTATATCAAAATAATGCATTTTAGTTTAGACACTGTTTTACACCATACGAGTTACATATATAATTTGAATCATTTACGCAATAACATTATTTAGGTTTGACATCTTGTATAATAGAGGCAGTAAGAATAAACGTAGCTAAAAATAGCAGTTGAGGCTTGCAATTTATGCATCTGGCTCACATTTCATATATATATACGCTCTTTGTACTTGTATTGTCCATGTATCAGTTAGTCTATGTATTGTATAATATGTATATATACTTGTTTCTAAGCAGTTGTGTAAATGTATATACTATATTTATATGTTAACAAAGCAGAACACCGCACCCCGCTCCGCCGCTGCTGGAAGAATGCCCAAAGAATCCGTCAGTCTGCCTGACCTAGCCTAGCGATACTCATACATTAAATCTTTACCCAAAAATATTGACTTGGCACAGTTTTACAAACCATTATTTCATTCTAACATCAAGCCCATGTATTTTTTTATATATTTTATGCATTGTTGAAATTGCTTCAAATGTTGTATTTTAATCTGTCTATATCATTATTTCATTTAATATTAACGGATTCTTATATCGATTTTTGAAGAAAGTTTGAACAGGTATAATTTTTATAACATACAAGCCGAAGAAAACATTTTTCATAAAGAAAGCTACTCGACACAATCTTTAATTAAAGCAAAAAATTACCATTCCTTTTTTTCCATATTTATGACTTTTTAATTTCACTTGAACTCAACAATAAGATATAACTGTTCGAGTAACTTGTGATGTTATTATTGTACATATTTGTAAATTCTAAGAAATAATTTAAACATCAGTATCTACATTGATATATAGTGCTAGAGCACTGCACTGAACACCTGTGAGCAAATACAAACTTATAGATTTACTGTGTCTACCTCTACATGTAATGTTATACATAAAAACAGACTGATATACTCATAACCTTCAGAGACACAATAAGAAAAGTTAATATTGCAGCAGTGTGATTCGTTTCGTTATCGTTTGGTATTTGTCTTCATCGCTTCGTGTTTTATTGTCGTTTTGTGTAATTTATGCAATTGTCTGTCCCAACTGTAACATTTGATTAACAGAAGGATTTAATTTGATCAAATCTCTTAGAAACAAGTTTTTCTCTGTCGCAATTCTCGTAAGCTTACCTCGTGCCGTCTCGTTCGTCGGCGTTACGCAATGTTCTGGTAAACCGCAAGAGACCGTTGGTTTGAATGTGCAGTATATTTTGTTCTCTGCGCACTTAATCTCTTTTTAATGGAACAAACTATTCTGTTGGTCCACAAGGCCATTATGCATGTAGAAATGTCATTTTCCGTGTGTTCAAAAATAACATGAACCTGAGTACAAGGCTACGATGAACAGAAAACCACATTATTTGTTTCCTGTCCGAAGAATTATTAAGATGTTTTCTCTCCGCAGCAGGTTTGTGATTTGATCCGACTTCGAGTAATATTATTCATGAGTTTCCTACCAATATGTACCAATTCATCTTCAAAATACTCATCTCTTTTATATCTATTCGCTTTCGTATTTATATCAGTCCAGCATCAATGGGTGTGTAGGTAATTTGATTAAATTGTAGGATAGCTACAAACTTAACAAAAAATGTGGATCAGTAAAATGTTGTATGTGTCGTCGCCGGGAAACATTTACCTCGCGATGAGCAGTCGTACAAAGATGAATAGGTCCGACAGCCCATTGACATTCTCTCATGAATGAGGCTCGGCCTCGTTCTCCGCTTCAAGTCTTTCGTAGCTTTATGTCTACTGTGCGCTATCTACGTATGTATATGTATATTGCCACTTTTCTGTCGTTGTTTACTGTCGTACACGTGAATAGATGTTGTATTTCGATGTCTTCACTTTTATAGAGCGATTTACTTTTTCGTCAATGTCAAAATTTATTTTGTTTTATAAAACCATACCATAGTAAACATATCGGCTGTTTTTCAGACGCGCCTGCAGTCATGGGCGTAGCCAAATATCTTATCCACGGTGGGGTAAAATATTACAGTATATTTCTTTATTACAAAATAAAAAAATGTTGAAAATAATTCTGGTTTATGTTTAAGTTTTATGCCATACCTAAATTTTTAAAGATGTTCTAAAATTATATAATTTTCCTCGGGGCTTGCGAAAGCAGCCCTCCCCGACTGCGGCTACGCCCGTGTCCGCATTACTAAGCTGATGGTGGCAACAATACTCAGCAACAACAGGTACCGATAAGTTTGAACAACCGAAGACGAGCAGTAAACTGAACAATTGCAAAGGCATCCCAAGAACAAATTCATGCAAAACACATCAATAATACGATCGCTGTTGGAGGCGACGTCGGCGGCGGCTTTATCGGAGTCGTCGCCGTCGGAGCAGGACGGAGCGCGGTGAGAGCGCTGGAGCTGGCGCGGCATGGACGAGCGCGCGCTGCCGGACGTGCCGCTGCTGGTGGCGCCGGGGTGCGCGGGCGCAGCCGGCGCCGCACTCACGACCTCGCGTCGCGCCGCCTCCGCGCGCGGCTCGCGCGACGATGCGACGCCCTCCACGTGGCGATCCTCGGTGCGCGTGCGTGACACCGGCTTCCGCGGATCGCGAAAAAGTATCGTACGACTCGAACCTCCATGTAACGGTCTCAACGGTCTGCCCGCCATCGGCAAGGAGGTAATTCATGTGTTGTACCACTGAATGTTGCAGTCGAGTCCGTAAAACACAACTGACGTATGGATGCTCTTGAAAGTTAACTTCGATATAATACTAGTACTGCCTTACATTTCTCAAATTTGAATTAATCGTGATAGCCGTGTAAACAGCTTTTTATAACTTATGTCAGTAGCAAAGGAACTTTTAATTAATTCCTCTATCCAAATTACGAGTACAAACAAGCTGCTAAATAACACGTATTCAAACGATACTTATTATATTTTTATAGTATTTTTAATTTTTTTTTAAATTTTTAAATATTTTTATAGGCTGTACTGTAATATGAAAGATGGTGATGAAATACCTATAATCTATATATAGCTATTGCTCTTAGAAGGATCAATTCTGTCTCCATCGAAATCTTATCTTATCCGTTGTTTCAGGCATGTATAGATAGATACAGACTTACTAAAATTATAATACTACTTGTTCTGCGAACAGTAGAAAAAAAGGCGTCAAGAGGTAACAAATTAAACGCACTTTTCTTTTTAAATTTTAGTGTGGCGGTGGTTATGTTGCAATAGATAAGTTGGTGCTCATTGCTAGACTAATGACAAAGTATTTCATAAACGAGTCAAATGAATGTTAGTTAATTGATTTGTTATTTAATTCAATACAAAAAACAGCTGGCTAGCTACAACCATATTGTCTAAGGTTGCCGCCATCTTGTATGGACACAACATCAACGTAGATTTTCGTACAATATTTTGTCGATGCATTTTTTGTAATGGTATATTGTTTCCATATCTTATTATTACATACATATATCCAAAATACCTCAGCGTCTAAAGACAAAAGTCTTTAATCAGTGCGTGTTGCTAGTGATGACATACGGAACTGAAACGGGATCCTATATTCTTGGCCAAATAAACAAGCTCAAAGTCACTCAGCTAGCTATGGAACGAGCTATGCTCGGATTTACTCGATATAATAAAATCCGGAATGGGGAAATCCGTAGACGAACTAAGATCTCCGACATAGCTTGGAATGAAACACATTACCATTATATATTTAAGGTCTATGTTAAGATGTTTCGCCCGTTGTGCCGCATCTCTTGAGAGGGAGAAGCGGTCATCGGGACTACCCCTGTATTTTCTGTTCGGGCATTCTTCGATAATGTGGCTTGGTGGTATGTGGTTAGACATTACCTTTATTAAACTAACCACTTTTATAATTCAAAAATATTGATCCCATAGCATCTATTCCTTGATCACAGATGATATCATTATAGGAAGGATCATTGCATCACGGATTTTATAATAAGATCTGCTATAATATAGGATAATGAACTTTACTTTCTTACTAAATTGTGGCTTCATAGCTCTGTATCTAATAACTTTCATCTTTTGCCATCCGCATGGAGTATGCATCACTTTATATCGCAGACAACTTTATTTCCCTACAGGTCTCTGTCTTCCTCCGCTTTATGTATAAACAACAGAAAAAGTATATGCTATCATCATCAGGTATATAAATCAATTGCTAGACACAATCCTGCCTCATAGGTTGCCACGACCAGTGGACATTCCATGAGTAGGTTTGCCGAGATCACTATGCTTGGCTATATGAGTTGGCAATCGCGGTAAGATGTTGATGAAGTAGACGCTCCTGGAATTTTCTCTTAGTCGCCTTTGACGATACCCTCTGGATGACATTCTAAAGCCGGGACCACATGGCGAAATCTTGTTGTGCGTACCTGATATAAATCTCGTTGTCCTTAGGTACTGTCTCTGGGCGCGACAGGCGGCCACAAGGGAACTACGCAACCCTCGCACCCCTGTACTATCCTCCACCATTCTCCTTATAAGGTAAAACTGACACCAGGTAGGTATACCTATGTGTTTATCCTAATTAATATGTCCGCATTAAGATTTATAATTAATGAACTAAATGCCAACAACGTCGCAATGCAAATGACCTCGCTCTTGTTCGACACGCAAATGTAGCACACGCTATTTTTTCTGTTAACGATTAGAATAGAAAGAAAGCGGTTTGGTTGTTTTGTTTTAAACTGTTTGTTTTCCCTTCAGGCCGCTTGGGATTGGTTGATACTAATATTGGTAATCTACACCGCGATATTCACGCCGTATGTGGCCGCTTTTCAACTCAACGAGCCGGACTTCGATAAGCGCGCTCGGGGCTTTGGCGAGGACCCAATTGTCGTCATCGATATGATTGGTAAGCTAACTACATCGGCATACATCCATTTTTAGGGTTTCGTTAGATTTCACAACGTGAAAACCGTCAGCGGTTTTAGAACCAAACGAAATTTCGCAACATCGGCATCCATGACGAGACAGATTCAGTTATGCAGCAGCACTCGTACCCTCTCTGAAATTTTAATTAGCATGACGCCCGCGAGCATGTTTGACCAAATTAGACAAAGCATTCAGAATACAAATTAGGAGGTGAGGATACCAAATTCTTAAATGAATGTTTACATTTCCAGTGGACGTGACATTCATAATAGACATCCTGATAAATTTCCGCACGACGTACGTGAACGTGGCGGATGAAGTGGAGTCGGACCCAGCGAAGATTGCGATGCACTATCTGCGCGGCTGGTTCGTCATTGACCTGGTCGCAGCCATCCCCTTCGACCTGCTCCTCTTCGGAACCGACACCGACGAAGTGAGCTCCTTCTCTTTCACTCACTCTTCTTTGACTTTACTTCCATGTCACACACACACACACGCGACCTAGAATAGACTACATTGTGCCTGAAACTTAGAAGATAATAGACACCAGACAGTCAGTTGTCCGAAATATTAGAATGGTACCCGAAGGAACGTCACGTGGTACAGTAAAGTGTAAATAGTAAATGTAAAGAGGTAAACATATTTCAAACTTCCGGATAATAACACACAACCTGTAATCACGGTAACAATTACAACACTTTACAGCGGCATTGAGGCTCTGCGATAAAACACACGGAAACTATGTTCTGTGAAATTATTGTAATAATAATCAGCAAGTTAAATATTTTTCCTAAAACTAAAGAAGAAACCTTCTTTGAAAGATTAACTACTGTTGTAGTTGTTACTTTCATTGCCATCGCAGAGGTAATTAATTATTCTACAGAAATTATTATTCTAATACCAGTTTAAAAACAATAATGGTATCCGGAAGTATAAAGGACTGTGCGGATTGCATACGTAGATGAAGTTTCAAGCCTAGGTTTAACGTATAAAATAATAAGGTCATCACAAATGTCAAGGCAACCCTTCCTAAGTAAGGTAAATACTTGTTTAGGGGTCCAGGGATCAGATTTCGGGTACCTTGTTAGAGCCTCCCTAGTTTTCGGACAAATGAAACTCTGGTGGTTTATCAACTGACACAAGTAGTAATGGAATGCGTCTCCTGCAACGATCACTCAATAGGCTGCCACTGTTTAAAACAACTGGTCTAATGCCAATCATAATGTCCCACTAAAGTTTTCTTATGATCCAAAAATTGTATTATATTTAGATGAGAACAATGGCATCACATCATTCACTACTTTCTGTTTATTTGTAATCGAAGTTATTTTGTGATTTTATTTTGGTTTAATGATATCAATATTACAATTATCAATTTATGATTGCCTATTTTGATTGTTTGCTTTGATATCATGTCGTTTACTGAGAGGAGCCGGAAGGTGGGTGCATATTGAACTTGTAATACCATTTCTTGTTACAGCAGGGGCTGGAAAGTGATGAGGTATACCATCTTTGTGAACTATTTTTATGTTGCTGCCACTCGATTTTATTACATTTTAGTTGACATATTTTATTCATTGATTACCACTAGCCATTTTCAATCCACTAAGCGAATGCGTTAATGGAAGATGAGGACGCTTCCCATGAGCAAAGTTCGTTTTCCAATCTACCACCACCGTGCCAGCCAGCCATATATACAGCTCACCCGCTAGATCACGAGCTTGGCCGCCCGCGACCGAACCCATACCGAATGTATTTACTACTCAGATAGACATATACGGGATTTAAAAATGCAGACACATACTTACATAACTACGCAAAGTTACAATCAGACTGAAACCAAAATGTGTTGTAACGATTGCCACAAGCCGACGGGGTGACCTTCACAGGGCCTTAACCTTTGTATTTCATAAATTTTATTCATATTATTTTCGGTAGTCGGAGCCAATAAGTTCAGTAATTTTTCTTTACTATTTCTCATATTTTGCTGTGGATTGCGGAAAACCCTTATAAAATTAACAAGTTTTTTACAGATTAACTAAAGGAAGGACGTCTGTCTTGCTATCAATGTTTATTTAGAGATAAAACATAGTATTACAGTCCTCTGTAATAAAACTAACATTAAAGTCTTATCACTGCATGTTGTAATATCCAGCAGTTCCTAGTTGCTTTGGGGTATTAATGAGAACGACGTGTAAACAATTTAGTCTCGTACTTTGTTGTTTTTAGTTGAAAAATGAAATATTTACTAATCATATCATAAACATCTAAAAATTAATTACAAGTTTTTATTTTTTTGGCCAACTGAAATAAACAAATTTTATATCATAATCTCGGTTTGCACTCTAGGGAACGGAGGATAAAAATTGGAGCCACAGACTCGATCAATACGGTTTGTTTGGGACGTTTTTCCTCTGTAGTCCCGAATAAGGATTACGTTTTCTCCTTTCCCAATTTTGATTTCTTTGAAACGTTTTGGATTCGGACAAATATGTCCCATTACATTCAACTGAAATCCTAATTCTCACTTATTACAAAATAAACGATTTAAATTAACTGGCGGCGCCAATTCATGAGCTTTCATTACTAAAATACAAAATCACGGAGCACAAGGCTTGGTAGAAAATACGCTCACACTTCCCAGACTAACCTTTTGTAGAGATAATTATATCGCCAATCAAAGAACTAACTACATGAGAGAGCACTGATATTACCCAGACATGACATGATAGCACCCACCTTACTTCAAGCAACATAAATAATGTTCGACTACATCTTAATATTTTATTGGTTAATATTTCAAAAGGAGATCCACACTAGTTATATCAACATAGATGTTTGACGCAAAACATACGTTATCAAAGCTGTTATTTTGTCTGGAAAACTTAAGGATTTTAAGTTATTTTTGTTATGTTTTATGCGTAATATTCTGAATATAAATAGCCTATATTCAAAATATTTAAATACAACTACATAAAATAAAATGAATAATAATATTAACTTATTGAACCGCTCGTTAATAAAATATTTCCTACATCGTCGCGTTTCCGTTATCTACACCGCAAAATAATCATTATTGAATCCAGACTATTACAATTATAAATTACTCCTAATGTCATCATTTGAAAATTGCTTAATTGTTTATTGATAATGTGTACTAAGAATGACTGACCTTTTGAGATATTTGCTTTTATTATTTTAAGACCCTATAAATACTTGTTTACAAAGGTTACGCTGGGTGGTCGAAATCGTCCAGGAATGAAGGTTTCTGCAGTTTGTTAAGGTATTAGAATTCAATTTATAACATTTAAAATTGTAATTATATCATGGCTCTTACATAACTTACTATCAACTTAAACTCTCACAATGAAATGTTCAGCAATTGACTAAAAACTGCGAAGCTCTCCATTACCGCGCACGATTTTGACACACAGCTTGAATGAGTTCGTCACAGATGTTTTTGGTTCTATTTTTATTATTGTATAGTTTTGTATAGTAAGTTAAGGTATTTTATATTATTTTTTCGATATATTAAACGTACAATGATCTGTATGATTTAATTTATTTTTAATCCCCCAACACCTCTTTGTAATCCTGTCCTGTTATTTACTTAATCCTGTGTACTGCCATTCATTGACATGAATAACAGTTCGTGACTACTTGGGAAATCACGCATTTCATTTGTTTGTAAAATTACATTAACTAACGCCTGGAAAAGTGAGTCACATTTACGTATGAAGTTTCTAACTGAGCTTGAAGAAGGCGCACTGATCCATATTTGATTATATTCCTTACTCACAGCAACAACAAATATCGGGTCACTTAAACTTAACACGTGCATGTCCACATAAGTTGAGCAAACAGATGGTAAATCAAATCGCAAGTTGTATTATGAGACTCTACTTGCTGATTTTAGACTGCGATGAGCTTTTACATAGATATAGAGCATTGAGCAAATATTACAACAACAGTTATTGACTACAGCAGTTTTAACTTATTTTTAATACCAATTCATTGAAATGAGTACCTAACAATTGTAAGATATTTTTGTGGTATCATAGAAGAAATGTCCCTCCATATTGAGTTTAAGTAAGTACAACATAACTAACTAAAAAGGTAATGCTAGACAATTGGGATGGTTTTGGCTTTTAATTTATCACAGTATCTAAAATGGAATCACTGTAAATAAATTGGTATTTCGCTTGAAAGCAATCGTTATTTTGTTACACTTGCTGTGACCGAGGGACTTGTTATCCCTGAAGTACCTACGTTTTTTGTTTAGGTACCCTAAAGAAATACCTACGTACTATAGAACCAATTTGAATAGTAACAATTCAAACAGTTACGTGCACCGCATAATGTATGAAGCCAGCTAATTTTATAGTTTTATAATCGCTTGTAATTCTGCAAATTGACTAATGAGTTTGATTGAAACCGAACGGCGCTCGCATAGCATTTTCATAGGCAACTTTTTGCTTAGTTAGAGGGTTTTCGCTGCGAAGCCTCGTTGATGCTATCAATAGTTATAAGCGAACGTTTTATACAATGCTTGAGCTGCGGCTGTCTTGGTTGGTGCCGTGTGCGTGCGCCCCTCAGAGATTGTGTGGTTACAGACGACCACTCTCATCGGGCTGCTCAAGACCGCGCGCCTGCTACGGCTCGTGCGAGTCGCAAGAAAGATCGATAGATACTCGGAATATGGCACTGCTGTCCTCCTACTCCTTATGGCCACCTTCGTTCTTATTGCTCACTGGCTCGCCTGCTTATGGTATGTCATTTTACTATTAAACATTACTCAACTATATTTATTAATAATTAACGCGTTCAAAAAGAACTTCAATTGCCTTAAAAACTTAGGTTTTGTTGATTTTCTCAAAGGTCGATCGATCAATTTCTACAAAATTTATATGGGACCACCTCTGAAGTATGTTCTACCAACTAAAAATAGAACTATCAAAATTGGTTCGCTATTGGTGGAGTTCTCGCGTAACAATCATACAAAAAAACGCGTCGGATTGAGTACCTCCTACTTTTTTAAAGTCGGTTCAAAAGCAGCCAAGTCGGGCCACGTGCAGTCAATGTAAGGCTCCGTACTTGCCCGTTACAATAAATTCATAATTTTTTCATGTCCATAATTTTACATGGCTAATAAATTAAATATACTACTGGTTTAATAAAATGTAATTTTGAATGGAATTTGTACGAAATTTTCATTTTAACATCTCCAAATATATTTTATAATTAGGTCGACTGTTACTCGTTAACTTGTAAAGCCACCTTAGTCGTGATAGTTTTCCTTTTAACTTCAGTATATATACAACTACTGTAAATTTTTCCTCATTTTTAGAAGCAAAAATTTAGCTGATTGAGGGGCAGGGGAGACGCTTGAATCTTACAAAAATTATCAGTATAAAGCTCAATATCTCGCAAACAAACCCCTGAATCAAAAAGTAGTCTTAGACTCTAATTATTTTAGAAAGATATATTCAACAATATCACATACAATGGTGTAGACGTGAAAAAATATTTGATCCCCACGCTACGTGAACGGGAGCTACCCTAAAACATGTTTCAAGATTTTTCTTCCGTCACTTTGTTGGCATGATTAATGTGTGCCCGTACCAAATTACAGCTTTCTGGTAGTAAGAGTCTGATTTAAGCCGTAGACAGACTGACGGACAGAGTTAAACTATAAGGGTTCCTTGTTTGACTACGGAACCCTAAAAACGCTATATATAAGTTTTACTGTCTGAATATTAATGCACTCTATTTGCTTGAAACAGGTATGCAATTGGTAGCTGGGAAAGACCTAAACTGCATGCTCCGATTGGTTGGCTGGATGCTCTTGCTAACGATGTACAAGCTACTTACGATAACTCAACTGGGCCGTCTATGAGGTGCATACATACGTCTACCACGATTCATTAGTTACTCAGGCCGTTACCGATAATCAGATAAATCCAGAAATTCGTTTAAATTTCAGATCGCGCTACATTACTGCCTTATACTTTACTTGCACGTCTTTGACGAGCGTTGGATTCGGAAACGTTGCCCCTAACACTGACATGGAGAAAGGTTTTACGATATTTGTCATGTTGGTTGGATGTGAGTATACGAAATACCCGATGTTACACTAAGGGGCATTTTTATAAAGTGCATCTACTTATCTACGCGGGCTTTTCAAATCAAACAAATTGCAATTCAAATATCAAGAACGCAATTAAGATTTCAAATCAACTTTTCTTGATACTCGTATAATCGTAAAGTGACAAAAAAATAAAGCTCATTGAACAACTGACACGCGATTCACCAATATTGGCACCACTCTCGACCTTGCGCAAATATTGCTATGGTTTTATTTTAATTTGATTGTTTTGTTGGACAGCTCTAATGTATGCCAGTATCTTCGGTAACGTATCGGCGATCATTCAGAGGCTCTATTCCGGAACAGCTCGTTACCACACACAGATATTAAGAGTGCGCGAGTTCATTCGATTCCATCAGGTATGTATGAGTGCAGTGTACAAAAGTGTTTCTGTTTTATTCATCAACTACGAATACAACATAATGAGTTAGAAAGTTTAAAAAATTACATATGCCTATAAGTAATTTAGCTACATACACATATTTAAAATGTCACAAAATATGTCAACAATAGGACAAGATCAAGTAATGACAAATTTATATTTTGTCCATCTCATGGTAAGTGTCGATGGTCGGTGGTAAGCATGCGCACAAAAAACCTCAAGCCAATGAAGTGCTATTAACACTGCTTTTGGAGGCAGACTTAGGTAACATGGTGGGAGCTGGCCAGGTGGACATATAAGTCCTACCGACAACCAAACCGAGTACCGATAAGTACCCCCACTGGGAACTAACTATAAAACTAATGTAAACTCGGACCTTCAGATTGTTATTCCAAACGTGTAGTCATTAGGATAAAGTGGCGTCATTAATTAATCTATGTATCTACCTACGTATCAACAATATACAACAGTGGTCACCAATCCATCTCAGAAAACACATACATTTTTATTGACAACATTTTTCAATTCTCTACTAAAATCGAACGTTTGGTTACAGATTGCGAACCCCCTCCGTCAACGGTTAGAGGAGTACTTCCAGCATGCTTGGAGCTACACCAACGGCATTGACACGTCCAGCCTCCTCAAGGGCTTCCCTGAGTGCCTCCAGGCTGACATCTGTCTGCATCTCAATAGGAACTTACTGGCGAACTGCTCTGCCTTCGAGGGAGCTAGCCCGGGCTGTCTCAGGTACGAGTGCACCGTTTGAATCGTTCCTTTTTAAATTGAGTAACAGGGTTACTGTCTACGATAGGTAGTAACTATATAAATTATTTCAAAGGCCTATGGTGTCTTAAGTAGGATTTGTGTTGTGTCGATCATGAGCCTAACGACCTACTCTATAAGAAGAAGACGAAAAATTTATGTAATTAATCTATAAAACTAGAAGCAATAATTCATATATCATTAAAAGGTGACTCTAGTAACAAACTTAAACTGTAAATCTATTCTTTAATCAATCCGGAAACAAAACTAAAATTCCGTTCTTCTAGCCCAAACAATCTAACAGAAAGAACTTTTTTCCAGACTGTTATATCGGCCAATAATTAAAAGTTATAATTACTCGTAAATTAGAATAGATGTCACTATCAGCTGGGAAAAGTCCGTTGCTAAACAATAAGCGATGGAGAATATATTCCGTATTAACATATAAATACGCTATGTTTATCCTTGTAAAGTATACCGATAATGCACGCTAAAAAGCCGCACCCGGGAAAAGCTACAATAAAATGAGCTCTCGTTGATGTCTTTTAATGCAATACGTACTTAGGTATGGTAAAAGAAACAAAGAAAAATTCATTCCCGTTGTTGTCTTTTGTATGAGTCGAAGTCGTTTGCAATAAAGCTGGAAAAACCAATGAAGTAAAAATATTTTTAAGGTTACTCGTAGTTAATTGTTGATCATTTAAATATTAACCGAATTTAAAAAAGAAAGATATATATTCGACTGACTGTTTTTAGGTATTGGTTACCTCATATCTCCGCCATTTTTAACCGATTTTGATGATTATTTTTTAGGGTTCCGATTTCCGAGCATCCGATAAAAAACGGGAAGCCTCAAATCACTCTGGTGTCGGTCAGTCCATCTGCCACGGCGGATTATCTTAGCAACTACTATAGTTCAGATCACTTTTGATCTTCCTTGAAGTGGAATTTATTCCTGGATGGAAAGTTTTGCTAGCACCTTAAAATTCGCAACATCCTCTCACTAGACAATTTATAAAACCACTAAGGAGGCTTCCACACGTGATAAAAGACGCAGTTAACCTACTAGTTAATATCAATTTTGTATTGTCTCGGATTCGATTCCCAGTACCTGTCGGTACTCGGTTTGATTGTTGATCATCATCATCTACAGCCTATACATACGTCCCCACTGCAGGGGCTCAGGCCTACTCTCCTACAGAGAGTGTATGGGCCGTAGTCCACCATGCGGGCCCTAGTGCGGATTGGCGGACTTCACATGCCTGTTCAAGACATTCTGGTTTCCTCGCGATGTTTTCCTTCATCGTTAAACAATCCGATAATGTACTTGAATTGAAAAACAACTCATAGGTACACGGCTGGATTCGAACCCGGAACCCTCAGATTGAGAGTCCGCGCCTTATTCATTGCGCCACCGATGCACCTCAGCATCAGTAAATATCAGGTTAGATGACAAACTCATGGTACATAAAAAATAATAATAAAGCAATGTTGTTCCAGGGCTTTGTCTCTTCGCTTCAAGACGACTCACGCGCCGCCTGGGGAGACGCTGGTGCATCGTGGCGACGTGCTCACCTCCCTATACTTCATCTCGAGGGGTTCTATAGAAATACTCAAGGACGACATTGTTATGGCGATATTAGGTAAAAGAGACTTTTCAAATTCGGCCTGCACTTGTACACTATTTAAAAAATCAATGAATAATCTTGCTACTTAAAAAGTCACCTAGAACATCCATGACTTGTTTCATTTTACTCGAAATGTAAATGCAATTTAAAACGAACTGTTTCTCAGTGCAAAGTTCCAGGGGCTTAGCCCCGTCCCACACCTACTGATTCTGCTCTGTTCTAATTAGAATTAAAATCGGAAGACTAGGATGCACTACAAAATGTACCGCTCGTCACGCACCTACCACCGCGAACCAGAAATAATCGGTACAAACCATTCTTGATATATAGATAGGGAAGGTCTAACTACCTACGTCCGGTCGAAATCCGACTAAAATTCAAATTTCGAATATATCACATCTGAAATCCAAAACGAAACATACCTGTGTCACAGGCCGGACACTTTATAGAACTATCGTGATATTGGTTCCTATTCCCATATATCGAACGGATGACATTTGTACACACGCGATACTGCTTTGCGGGGAGAAGTGAGGTAGCGTGGATCGGTGGGGGGCGGAGAACATCCGTATTGTACTCGTAGTATATTAATTATGTGCCTGAGTGTAACCAGTAAGTAACGTATCCCTGGTGTGTGTTTGCAGGCAAGGACGACATATTCGGGGAGAACCCGTGCGTGCACCCAACGGTAGGACGCAGCAACTGCCGCGTGCGTGCGCTCACCTACTGCGACCTGCACCGCGTGCACCGAGATGACCTTCTCGACGTGCTAGACTTCTACCCAGAGTTCAGACCCTACTTCGTTAACAACCTGGAGATCACGTACAACATGAGGGACGTGAGTACTCATTCACTTGATATTTGTAACATTCATCCCTTTGATAATATAGAGTACCACTGAACATAGAAATTGTACCCCTAAGGGGATGAAAAAGGTTGGAACGATAGATGACCTTTCAAAATAAAAAGTTGAAGGTCCTATTTGGTTTTCGTAGGTGTTCGTTTTGGGTAGGTGTGTGTGTAAGTTCTCGTTGGATAGATCTGTAATATCGCATCCGTGACGACACCTGCGAGTTTATATAATATAAAAATTTTCTCGAAAATCACTTTCGAGAAATTTATGAAACAATTTTTGACAGGTTCCTTGGAAATGAATCTATTTAAAATTTTGCAATGTTCTCCATTTAACGCTTCAAATCATTTTAGTTGTAGCGTTATTGATCCGATCAGCAATGCTTCTAGTTGGCTATAGCTTGCTTTATGTATTTACGTGTATCAATTGTTGGTGGCCGCAGGAGGAGCTGCCCGGCATCGAGCCGCGCCGACGCATGCGCTACGAGAACCCCTCGGAGGCGCGGCTCCTGCGAGAGGCGTATGCGCGCGCTGTTCGCAAACCACATACGGAAACGTTTGCTGAAAAAGTGGTACGTGTACTGTTTTTCTAATGGATGAAAAAGTTTTTAAAATTTTGTTTATGGATCGAACGTGTTTTTGTTTCCAATATAGTAAACATTTTCAACCTTAATTTTATTTCTTCGTCAAAAAATTATCACAAATATATTAAACATTGAGTTGTGAAATAAACTATTAGGGTTATATTGGTAATAAAAATAAATAATATAGTGGAAATTTTTAAGAGCTAGACAGGGTTGGGTTTTGCATAGATAATCGCAATAATTTGCCCTCCTTGTCGTTGTAGGACTCTCAGTGTAGCGACGAGGACATAATGGACTCTCCGGCAAGTCGAGGCATCCTAGAGTTCTCGACGGACAAAGCAGGACAGGACGTCACTCCGCTCAACTTCAACTTTAGTAAACAACGGTCTACCACTCTCAATTCTATCACAGGTGAGACCACTCGTTTCGACCTACTCTATCAAATTGGAATGTATTTTTAAAAGATCCCTAATTGAACTTCCCGACACCGCGTTACCAATTTTCTAAATTAATTCAGCCGCATTTCAATCACGATTCAAGAACGGCTGCATGTCTTGGTATTGATTTAATTATAGTTAGATTAACTAGACAATCAACCTCTGCGTATGCCTCTCATCTTGTCCTCTTCCTCTGCATCTTGAAGTTCTACCAAGATCAATACTCCCGCAGTCCCAAACTATCCACCACTGCAATGTTGAATCTTCTCACATATGTAAAAAATTTGCGACATCCAAATTCACCACAATAACTTCCTTACTTTCTGAAACGTTCTATATTAAGAAAGTAAGTGCTCAGTATTCGTTAAATTAAACCATTTCATTAACTAAAAAGACAAATGAACAAAATCTGTAAAAAAGTAATTTATTTGAATAAAAACTGTAACAAATTGAAACCTTACTAAATGCAGCATGTACTATGCTTCATCTTTCTGTATTTACTTTTATAGTCCTTTTTGCTGACGAAGTGAGGGTGTTGAACTGTAGTAACATATAATGCTCAGGATTTTTGACGGTAACCACCTGTGATCACTACTGTCAGAGAGACATGATTTAACGAGTCTAGTCAAAAGCAAGAGTTATAAATGTCGACACCCTCGCTCTCGACCAGCAACCGGCTCTGAGCGCGGCCCTTGTGTGCAGGCATGCTAGCGCAACTTAAAAGGAGCTTCCCAGACCTCTACCACCATAAAACACACCAGCCGCTACACAACAAGTACTGTAAGTATACATAACCTACTCGTACTACATACGTCTTCTAGTGCATGCTTCCAGTATTTACAATTAGTTAGTTGGTTACAGAAAGAGACGGTGACAGCAAGCGAAAATTTTCTTTATTCAAGCCTACACCGTTGATGATGCTTTGAATACTACATAACAAGAGTTGTTGAAGTTTATTACTTAAATGCTACAACTTTTTATTTGAGACTCGTTCGTAAATGGCAATATAGTTGTTTGGACAACGTTGTATACTCGTGCATATTCAAGTAAACTTATATCGTTTTAGCGCAATCCACACCTCAGACATACAGAAGTAGGTCTGCTGTGCGACGACAATCATCGGTGGGTCCGTTGAACGACACATCCCCGCTGACGGGCGGCGGGAATGGTGGGGGCGGCGCAGGGGTCGCGTCAGGCGGCGCAGGCGAGCCCGCTGTGAGCACGCCGGCGCACAGCGCCACGCTGCCCGTCTCCAGCTTGAGCACCAACCCCAGCTCGTACTATACTAACGCGTCCCCGAGCCCGCCGGCCGCCCCCGCAACTGCACACGTCTCCTGCGACGACATCCTCGCGCCCGTCGCGCCTGCCCAGCCCGCGCGAACTCCCTCCAGCCGCTCGGCGCCACACTCCGCAATCAACCTGCACCACGCCGGGCGGCCCAACGCGCTCCCCTTCACTTCAGACAAGACCCAGAACTCCGCTAACGTACAGGTAACCAAACTCATATGTTCGACGCTCTCTTCCAAAAAGCAACATAACGCTAACGGAATAAATATACTTACGATTAAATAAATAAAACTAGTAATAGTTTAATTGCTAATTCTCTTTTCCAGGATACAGTATCACCGCAGTATCAAAATATTGGCGCAACAGCGACGGCAGCTTCTGTGGCGACAGTATTGACGAGGCTAGACGAGCTGAGTAAACGTGTGGCGGTACTAGAGAGTGGACTCACGGCAGACGTGCGACGCATTCTGCAGCTGTTGCAGGCACGCGACCCAACTCCAATAGCTAACCACAGTGTATATCCAGCGCACAACCCTTCGCAGCCGTTATCGAAGCCGTCTTTATCAATGCCTCAAACTAATGAGGTAAGTGTGACATATCTTTAAATTTTATTGTCAAAGTTGCAGCCATTTGCAAGAATGAACTTTCCTTCAGAACCAGTGGGAACTAACGTGGAGCGGCGATCGGGAACGGGAGCGTGAGCGCGAACGCGGCGCGATGGTGCGCCAGAGCCGCACGGAGCGCGCGCCGGGCGTGCAGCGCTCCGCCAGTGAGCCGCACGCGCCCATGCCGCCGGTGCTGCCGCCGCCGCCGCATTCGCACTCCTTCTATAGGTAGTGTGAGGCAGGCGAGACGAGCGCTCCCCGCTCGCGGCCGTCGGCGCGCTCGCTCGCCG
This sequence comes from Carcina quercana, assembly GCA_910589575.2. Taxonomy (NCBI): domain Eukaryota; kingdom Metazoa; phylum Arthropoda; class Insecta; order Lepidoptera; family Depressariidae; genus Carcina; species Carcina quercana. Next base: position 8,806,578 of record OU342429.1, read on the forward strand.
AGTGCGCCTCGTGCGGCTCGCTGCCGGCGGCGGTGGAGGCAGCGCCCGCGCCCGGCGGCACGCGCCCTCCCGCCCTACGAACGCGTTTCCACTTCTGCAGACGCATCCCGCATTTCTGGCGCGACGACGACCGCAGCTTCCTCTAAAGTGGCCCCGAACCGACGCGTGGACCAATTTTGTACTTCCGATTATTAAACGCCTAAACGTCCTCGCGGTCGAGCGGGCGGGGTCGTTCACCCGCTCGCGCCGAGTCCATTTACTGATAAAACGTAACATAAAGTTCACTATAGACAGCTAGAGATGTTCTATAGTCGTCGAAGGGAAGCGGGCCGGGGCTGGAGGAGTGGGAGCCGCTCGATACAATGACTCAGCAGCGTCAGAACAAACAATTCTGTGAAATAACACGAGTGGTTTGAAACGCAAAAAGTGGTGGATATTTTGGGTGCTTTATTTTTTGTGATTTACAGGCTTAAAATAAGAAAGTCGTTTTATATTACTTAATTATTCAATTGCTTGTAGATATACATAACGTACAATAGCACTATCTGACTTTCTTTCTAACCCGTAGGACTATCTATTTTGTTAATAATTCGACGACTGTGAATATTTGAATCATTTCACAGAAATTTCAATGTTATGTATGATCATGGATCCATCTTGATACTGATATTTTTTATTTTAGCTATCATTGGCTGATTCAGTATGAGGTTTATAAGACTGAGAGACTACGTAAATACCATGAACTATTTCCAGAAGAGAGTATAAACGCTTTCTACCCGTCCTCACTCCTTGCCTTTACATTGTAGCTAGGTATGTGCTGATGTACTCGTATTGTGTACTGTAAGTACTGAGCATGAGCAGTACCGGCGACCGCCATGCACGGCACGGCACAGCACGGAACGCGGCCAACAGGCCAACATCCCAGCCAACCCTGCTTGCTGCCAGTTACAGGGCACGGTACGCAATGCGAGGCTGCTGCGTGCTGGGTGATCGGTGTATATCTCTGCAACTTTTACAATAATGCTGTGTTTTCCAATTTTAATTATTTCATCTTCTAAAGACTAAATAACTTATATACATACTTACACTAATAACGAATGCAGAGAACAATGAATTCGAATGTAAACGCATTGTTGATTAATTGCGTGTGTTAATTAAAATTGAGGCTCAAAATTTATTCCATATGTTTTAGTAATTAATATAGAATTACGTAATAAGCCAATACGCCAATATATCGTCATAAGCAATAATGAAATCCACCATACTTGTAGTAAGATTCATAGTTGGTATATTCAATATTATTTATATAATTGGTGGTGAAGGTGCTTATACATACTGGAACATTCGACAGGTTGGACTCATTGACACCTAGAGTTGGCATAGGTCAGTGGATTTGCATGCTAGTGCAACAAATCATAAGGATGGAAAATATTAAGTTTATTGTTTTAACAAGTAGTGATACAAAAGCGTGACCCTAGATTAGTAGTGGTCCACGAGGACAAAACTGAAGCCAGCAAAGTTGCAATTTAAAAAAATTTACTTTCGCGGGCAGTAGTTACACCTCACAGGGCATAACAATGCATACTTAAAAGTTAAAATTAAACTTAATTTTTTGGAATTTCTTTTTGAATTTTGGGGTCCCTGCACCGAAAAAAGTCCTAGTGGTCCATTGGAATAGGAAGAAACCACTACCAAGAAAGAAAACAATTTTATATTTTAATTAAAACGTATCAGGTATCAACGGTTCTGCATGAGTCCTTCTTTTTTTAAAAAAGTTTAAAGGAATAAATATTTCTCCATTTGGAGCACAAACGCGGTCAAAACAGTCTTTTTTAACCTGAAAATTAGCTGTCTTTTCAGATAGTGCTACTTTTGAATACTTTGAAGTTAAATATTGTTTCCATCCTTATGTGAAAAAAACCAGCTAGGCCAATGTCAATTTTTTTCCTTTCTGGATTCTTTGGGATTATTATTTGGGAATATTATAGTGCGTATGAAGCTATCTCATTAACGTGCTTGGGCTATTGTTTTTCTTGTTTTGTCCTAAATCGTCTATAATGGAAATACGCTTCGAAAACTATTTAATATGTGCGTACTGATGTGCCAACGTAAGATTCCAAAATTGCAAAAACATTCAACATGTGAAGTTAAAAATTTTCCTGAAACTGTTCATTGTTTTTCTTGCAATTTGCACATCAGTAAAAATGAATGCATGGGAAAGAATGTGACAACAAGCGTTAGATGAAATACTAAGCTACCGAATTAATACACGCTTAATTAGGTATTTACATACTGTGGTCCCGAGATTCGCAGTTTTGGTAGCGCTGGCTTAGTCGACAAAATATTTCACCGCGACATACATCATAATAAATAGACTTTAGACATTTTGTAAATAGACACCATTCGTATTAATGAATACGCTGAAAGTAAATACTAGGCTTCTTACTAAATTACAATAATTGTTTTCAAAGTAATCCATATGGATTTTATCGAAATTTGTTTAAAATTAATGCTCCAAATCCCGTTATCTCATTAAAATGAATTGATTATAGAAGGTAACAAAAAATACTATTTCTACATTCGATGATAATTTGTACTTAGATATTTGAAATGTTGATCAGATGTCACAGCAGTATAGTAACTCCCATCCAGTATTAATTATTACACGTCACGTTTTCGTAGTGCATGCACAGTGTTGCCGCAGCACAATACTGCACCTGCAAATTGTGTTTGGCGCAATCCTTCAATGCGCATTCTGATCACAACCCTTACAGTAACTGCTCTCTTATTATATTTACTGTTTGTTTATTTATATTTATTATGTGTCGATTAGAAGTTCTTTGATTAGGTGAGTTTTAAGTACCTCGGTGGTTTTTTTTATTAGAGGATAAATGTAATTTTTTTAATTAAACTTATTCAACACAATGAATAACAAACTATCTTAATTCAAGGCGTATTTACGAACGAAACACGAAAATAATAATTTCATTTATTCAATCATTTAACTGAAAAAGTGACTACTAAAATTCGCACTTAAAAGTAATATTACAGTATTACGTATATTACCTGCAAAAGCTTTCCTTTTTTTTACATAAAGATTAGTTTTGTAAATATTAATCAGGACTAGAATAAATGTAATACGTCAATTCCCATTTGTAGCCTTCAATAATTTTGTAGAGTTGGTGTGCTTTGAATTAGCATAATTGCTGAAAGCTATATGTGTCTACGATACAGTTTACTTGCCTTCAAACGACTAGTAGCTCTTTAGAAGAAGAAAAACAAGTTAATCTGGTCACAAGAATCCTTTTGATAAGTCAATAAATCAGACAAAACCCCAAATCAATTTAGTAAAACCGATACTCTGGGTATTAATTCATAAAGTATGATTTTTATAATCGCATCAATGAGCCAAATTTGATTTTAATTCTGAAAGAAATAATAAGCAAAATGAATGTAAGCTTATTTAACTATTATGAAAATAACAGTTCGGATTTATTAACTTTAAACAATGATAATATTTACACTATGAAAGTATTGATAAACGGACGTATTGATTAGCTAACATCCGAATACAATCAAACATTTACTAAACAATACCTTAAAGGCTTATATTTCACTTATAATATTTTACTTACTTACTTACTGCATCTGTCAGAAACGTGGCGAAATAAATGTAAGCGAGGTTTCTTTCGATAAACATAAAACAGTAGTTTTTACTTTAGGGATAAATTTAATTTACAACCTTTTTTGTCTAGAAATGAAATGTTTGAATTATACAAGTCAAATACAAGTGATGTAGAGTATGTTATAAAATGTTGATCTGCACAAATTGTTTGTTAGTTATTTTAGTAAATGTGATTTATGAGTTCAGTATTTAGTTTTATTTGATAACAATATATTTGTAATTTAATATAGGTAAGTATAACTATGCTACAAGTAAAGTTACAATTTGTGGTTTTGTAATATACCTATGTAAGAGATATAAAGTGATTGCAAGTAGAAACTGATACAGATGTTCGTTCTAAGCTAAAATCGGAAATGATTCACTGTAATAGAGAACTACAAAATGAGGTTGTTTGATAGTTAATGAATACATCGTCATGTGTATGAAAAATCCGGATCGTCGATTCATTTAGTCGCATGCTATACCTATTAAAAGAAACTTTACTGTCTTCTGATCTGGCCAACTATCTACCTCTTACTTATTTTAAGTTATTTAGGTAAGTTTATGTTTTCGTAACAATGCTGCACATTCCCACACAAAAAGAAAGCAATTGTCATTCATATCCTATAGTTTAATGTATTAAACACGAATTGTATAAAAGTTGTAAGTAGACATTGCGGTATTAGCTATTCTAAACTAAAAACGCATTATCTTAAATGTAGGTTAAGACGCCACCTTGCGAAAAGTCGTTCGCTTAAAAATCATTTGAACATTGTTGCCTTGGTATATTTTAGTCACAGTAACTGGTTGTTTCAGCATTTAATAATCTCGCGAATAATTAAATTAGAATACTGTAATTAATTATAAGTTATAAATATTTTGTATTTCAACGGCATTGTGCAAGTTGAGTGTTGAGGTGTGCATGATAATGTAATTTTGTCTGTGATCGAAATATTATATTGTTAAGCTGAAAAATAGCGCACGTTATTCCAAAATAGCCGCGGCTAAAGACTATTTATACATTCTGTAAACCATACATACAGTGTCATCGCTGACGGCGAGCCTAGATTCAATCTAGATTGAATAAGCTTTACTATAGTAATGTAGATTAGTCACACTAATCATTCACATTAAGATTTGCTGCTACTTTTACCTTGATGTATCCTCTAGCTAGCTACTCGTTCGATATAGAATATAAGTACTCTCAATCACTAGTATTATATAGGTACCTATATAAGAAACAGGTGTCACTAAAGGATGTTGTTGAATTCAACTTGAAAGCAATTTTTATGAATTCACTATAATTCTTGTACGTTTTTTTTTAAATTAAAAACATGTTTACCTATGTCTCTAAAATTATGAAAGCACCAGCTTCCTTTAAAATGTTATTTTCATGTACCTACTTATGTGCATGGTATGTACGATAACATCCTTTCAGTGATAAATCCAGATGTTATAAACATATAGTTGTTACCTATCCTTGTTATGTTTTTGTGACTTCTTATCTAAAACTTTTATATACTTATTCAAAAGTACGACAATAAAAGTCAAATATTTGGAATCTTATTCCTATCATCCTAGGGTTATCTCTATTTAATAAAGATATTATTAAAATAATACATGTAATTAGATGCGTTATGTTTGACACATATTCGTGAAGATAGAGCATCATTGTACCTATTAGTATTCCTTTATAATCCATCACTACCTACCCTTGTACCTAGCAATGTAATAGTAGCAACTTATATAAATATCAGTTATTTATGATACTGTAAAACCTTTATTAAACTTAATTATGAAACCTGGTACGGAGACCTCTTTCGTGTTCCATAATCGGATATATTTTGATATATATCTGTCAGTGTAACATTATTTTATAAACATTTTCATTAAATAGTAACTTTTAAAATCTGCTTTGCCAACTTATAAACTACAGAATGTTCATCGTAATTAGTCCCCTCTTTCATAAACATACGTAGATACGTAGCCCAACAAGCAAGTGTGAGTGGGGTCTTCTTACCATTGAACAGTCTGTAATAATGTAGCTTTACTTCTTTTGTACTAAGTGTAGCTTAGTAACGCGAATGTAAGGGGATTATAGAATGTATAAATAATATATACTTAATTGTAACTAACAGTAATGGTATATTAAACTTTCTGATTTCTTATCGTTGATATTGCACTACGATGTATGGTAATTATAGGTTTTGTTATTTACAAAATAATGCTAGAAAGCATGTTGCGTGTTTAACGAATAATTCTTCAGCTCTAATACACTAACAAGAAAATACAAGGACATATTTAGTTATAATGGCCGTAGTCGTCTCGATGTACTTGGTGACTTCAGTTCGGTGCCTGTCATATTCTTATTGACGGAAATTACTCAGCTCTTGGTCTGTCCATATCAAGTGGCCTGTGGACAAAAAAGTGCTGGAATCCCTAGTTATACAAGACTTTTTAGGATAAAACCTTTAAAATCCAGCGTGTAGACACCGATATTATATCACTAAAGCGTCTGATTATACCTCCACTACTTTGTAGATTGTTGTAGGCGACTTGTGGCTGTAGAAAACTTCCTTCTTGCGTAAAGATGCCTTATTTTAGTCTCATGATAACTACTTATGAAATATGATACGACTCTAGTACTTACTGCAAATGCAATTACTATTTTGAATTAGAAACAGATAAGAAAGAAAATTAGACCTTTCCATAAACTGTAACTAAAACTTTACTTTCAACTCCTTTTGTTTATTTCAAATTTGAAATGATAGTTGATAATTTTTGATCAGTTAATTTAACACAAAGCAAAGCATAATGAATGTAAGTCAACACAAACTACTTGGTCTAAGTATACTTTTTATACAACATTATTACTGAACGTTTGTTCAATATTGTTATGAATTAACTAAGCAATAATTGTAAGGCAGACGAATGTACGACCAAAGAATTTCCCGGTTGGTCCTCTAAAACTTCTCTCCTCCTTGGTCTTCTAAGACAAAAAACATTTGAACTCACAAGTGACAAAGATTATTGAGTTTATATCACCACGTTTAATGATTTTATTCTCATGAAGTTCAATAACAGTGGAGTCAATAGCACCACAATTATGTTTAGGATATATCGAACAGCAAATTCTCGTATCATATGTTTCAGACAAATCTGTACAAACAATAAATGAAAATATTAGATCTCGAATGACAATATAGACTTTCGTTCTACAACATCTCGCTTTATCAAGTGCGACAAAATACGACGCTACCTCCCGGGAACTTCCTTGATTTAATTCAAAGCACATTAGTAACAAAGTCACGGTCAACGGTAAATGCTAAAAACGAGCGTCAATACATGTGAAGCAAGTTCAGTGAAATAAAATATCACGCACATGCGATTGGTTTTTCATTTTCCCTCATTTCAACCTATCCGCTAATCATATAGTATGTACTCGCAAACGAAGTTTGCCCCTTTCAAGTTAGCTAGAAAAGGCTGCGAAGTATTAATTATAATCTAACTTTAGGCAAGGCAAGTTAGCGGCTGGAAAGAAATGTCCTAGTGTTTTATGTCATCTAGGGATAGTTATTATCGAAAATAATACACACATATTCCGACTGTACATGGGCGAAATTCCGGATAGCTAACTTCAGAGGGGCAAACATGGCGTGCGAGAGTACTGTACTACTACCGCTTTTCAAGTTCCAGCTTCGTGTTTACTAATAAGATAATGAAAAGTAGATTTTAACTTAACTTAAATTTTAATGCGTTCAAAAAGAACTAAAAACCGACATCAATTGCCTTAAAGTTTGTTTTTTGTATATTTTCTCAGAGTGATGCGATCAAATTAGATAAAAATAAGGAACGACCTCTGAAGTAGGTGCTGTGCCAAAATAGGTTCACTATTGGCGAAGTTATCGCGTAACACACATAAAAAAACATCAACATCTACGCCTAACCATTTTACCGGCTTCTATGAAAAGAACTCGCGGGAAGGCAACGGGAAGGACTTTAGGTTTGCACTTGCCCTTCATCTGACATACCGGATGGAGACGGTAAGTTGGAATGAAAATTGGAAAGCGTGCTCACACTCGAATTATTTAAATTAATGAGTCGCGGCTATTTTATCTTTCATGGCACAGTTGTTTAGTGTAGAAGACTTAGAAAAATTAATGGTAGCTGCTAACAAGCATAGTAGAATACTAAACCACTAACTAAACCGTGTATCAGACGGATGCATTGAGAATTAAACACTACCTTACAGACTTAAGTCCATCTGTCGGTAACCGAATTTTCTTACTCAAAGAGATTATAACTGGTTCTGCTTGTCATGCATAGTAGTGTTACATCGGGGGACCGTAAACATCCCTATTTGTTTGACGTGTTATTTTGGTATCCACCTAATTATTAGCTACTACCATTTATCTAAGTCTGCCGCCAAACAGCAGTTTTAATAAATACTGTTCGTGCTCCAGTAATAAAAGTTAACATAGCAAGCACCTTATTATAATGATAATTTTGAGGACTTTTCAGTTTATCAATCAGATGATGAAAACAAAAATATTTTCCTACCATCTTTACGCCTAAAATATACATTACCCAATAGCTTAGGAAAGTATAAATTGCCTTAATAAAATTTGGCATGCGTAGAATTCCCCTAGCTCTATGAGGAAGCTGACGACCCACACATGTATCCCACAGGAGCTACTTGCTCAATCGGGATAAAAAGTAGTCATTTTCCAGCCCTTCAACTATCTCCCTATACAATGGATTTAAGAACACAATGTATACATCAGTTTGAAATGCAATATGTGCATAATCGATTTAAATTTATTGAAAATAAAATGAATGCAAACTGTGAATGTGGTTATCAAGGGTAATAAATAAAACAACGAATTTTCTTAAACACCTATTTTATTAAGCAGTCGCCTCAGGCAGAGTGGTAATAATGTCAGAGTCTCCTGGATCGGTAATGGCGAGCGTGCAGACGCGGTAGTATTTACCGCATGCTGTGCCCAACTCGATGTTGTTGCCGCTGTAGTGATGTACTCCAGTCTTCGCCAGGAGAGCATAATACTCAATTTCTGATTTCCTGTCAAGACATTTATACATTTATTAAACACAGTTACATTTAAAGAAAACATTTAATCATCAGCTATATTTCCCTATTCAGGCATGAGCCTCCCTATAAATTGCCACATCAACCATGCTTGCCAGACAGCTTTGATGATGCTAAAGCCAATATCCTGGAAGTTTCCCCTAAGTCACCCTTTTGTGGCATCCACAAGATAATCGAGTCTAAGTTTGATCGAGATTGCTAAGTCAAGACCACATGTCACGTTTATCTTGTATACAACAGAGAAGATAAAAGTATTTCAATATTTATTAGGCCTCCTCATAAGTGAAAAATCAGCAATAATCTTTATTAACTTCTAAGAAAATAACATAACAAGAAACTCATCAACACGAGGCTTTTGGGTGAGCACATTTTCCATTCAATAGCCTTATTGTCACTTATCAAATGTAATGAAGGTCAAGTCCAATTTTAAACACAGACAAATGACTTCAGTACGGAAGTTGCGAAGAGACATTAACAGAGATTGATCAAAAAGTTAAGAGGCCTTCAGAGGCAGCATGTACATACAATCCAATTCTCACCTGCAGATATTCAGCACATGGATCCAAGACTACTCCATAGGGCTTCCCATAGTATGATTCAGTTGATATAACAATTTAAGTCACATTACTAGAATTTAGATTTGTGATCGCAAAGTCGTGTTAGTTTACTCATAGGCCAACAATTGAAATATCTGACTGAATCTCAGGACCGGGAAACCATACTTCTTTGTCCAAAGACTCCATATGCTTCCCTTGAAACAATTGAATGGGAAACGCTACTTCTCAGTAGTCTCACCTAAGTGGGGGAGCGTTCTTAGCGATGATCACCAGCTTCGCTTTGCCTTGACGCAAGGTCTTCAAAGTCTGTTTGTAGCCAAGGCAGTATTTTCCTGACTTCATCACCAACGCCAGACGCGAGTTGATAGACTCGATGGTCTTTTTCTGTAAGATTTTAATGCAGAATGTAAATAAATTATAACATACTTGGTATCTCTGCACACATAAATTTATAACCTAAAAAAATGTAATATACTTTCTCAATCGCACCAGTTACAAAACTAGCACGTCTATCAAGTAATAATTGCTATAGGACCCAATTAAAGAAAGCTTTTCAGTAATGAATGCTGAAAACTACGCAGTTAGTCCTTTTGAACAGTTATAACACGTGTTCACCTCACCTGCTTCTTGGCCGCAACCATTGTGGAGGATTGTAGCGTACCGCGCACTGCGAATTATAATAATCGATTGGATAATTTAGAAGACAATTTCCTTGGTAATCAAAGTAATATTACAGAAATTCCAAGCATACATAGGCTTCAATATTAAATAAAAATTGGTAACTATAACTAACCTTCACGTAGCAATCGAACTCAGCAAAAGAAAGAATGAATGAGGTGAGGTGATTACTGAAAAAAGAATGCAATCAGTAATGCCAACTTGAGAACATGGGCCCACTTGACAATGGGCCATGACGGATAACTATAATTAACACAGCTAAAATCTCTACGCCGCTGACGCACAGTGAACAGCTTACTAAAAACTAAAAATCATGCCTTTGCCAAAAATATTTTAACAGACTTGAGTATATCATTCATTCATTGACAATTTTGACATTGACAATTTGACATATCATTTATCATTTATTTCACCTCACTCACAACACCATGTGAGTTATTTTAATTCTATTTTATTTATTAAATAGCTATTATTGGACTGATTGTTATGTATTGTAAATTGAGGAATAAACACAACTTTTAAAGAGCTTATTTTTAGCCATATTTTTCCTATCTAATATATGTTTATATTTTCCAGTAACGTAACATTTAATGCAACATGGGTAAAGTGAAGAAACTAAAACCTTCCCGGGTAGGGAAAAATGTAGCCCTTGCAGACCAAATAGAATCAGTTACTTCAGTGAAAAATAAGAATAGAGAGAAGGAGAGAAACCGGCATGATAATGATGAAGAAGTGAGTATTATGTCTGAATGTTTCATGAAATATATATATAAAATTATCAGTACATGCATATATACATAACACTGTATCACAGAGATCCAATAAAAATTATGTATGTTCTTTAACAGTTTGTAAACGCGAACCTATCAAGCAAAATCCTCAAAACTGCTATGAGACAGCAAGCTGAGCTGGGACCGGCTAAGCATATGATTCTGCCTTCAACATTGAAAGGCAAGTACATGTATTAGGAGTATTAGTATGCAAGTGCCAATCTTCCTACTGATAAATTTCGACTTTAGAATGAGTATTTTCCTATGACTTTGCCTGAGTGAACAGACATCAATTTTTTTGAACACTGCAGAATAGTAAGTTGTAATCATTCATTCAAAACATATTCCATCTGGGTACCAAATTTCTTCCAAAATCTATTTAGTTTAAACACCCAAACTTTTGTCAGTAGGATATACTTCTACTAATTTCAGATGCAGAATCTGATGGTGAACAGTCAGAGCCAGAAGATTTGGAACCGGACACTTTCTATGACAACATAGAGATAAACGAGGAAGATGAAGAAGCCCTCAAAATGTTCATGTCCTCCAAACCTGAGCGCACTCGCACACTTGCTGACATCATTAAAGACAAGATCACAGACAAGCACACTGAGCTGCAGACACAGTTTTCTGATGCTGAAACTCTCAAGCTGCAGAATATTGACCCCAGGTACACCTTATTTTTCATATCAGGAAATTCTAATATTAAACATAAGATTTTCTGTAAGATTGACAACACGAACTGGTTATCTGCAAGTAGATTTGCCATGCTTACCACTTTTGACTGGTACATTAATAGTTCTCATTTTTCACATTCATCATCTCAGTCATTTTCGAAAATCATCCCAAATTAAATTGGATAAAAGTATTATGTCATCTGTGACGTAGACCCTGTATGCCTCTTTCACATTTAAAATGTGAATGGGGCTTGTAGTTTGTTGTAGACTGTAAATTGGAATAACTTTTCTGTGTAAACTGAGAGCTACAAAATGGAGATCTTTAAAATTATCTCTGTAAAAAGGTATTTATAAGTGTGTAACATCATGTTAGACATCTGGTGAGATTATGGAATGAAGAATTTGCCATTTGAAGATAAAAGTAATAAAATGAAATATTTTCATAGGATAAAAACCATGTATGAAGGTGTAAGAGATGTATTGCAAAAATATAGATCTGGGAAGCTTCCAAAGGCCTTCAAAATGGTTCCTCATCTTCAAAACTGGGAGCAAATACTATACATTACTGAGCCCACAACTTGGTCTGCAGCAGCTATGTATCAGGTAAAATAATATGTATGTCATAAATTAATGAATTATTATTTGTCTATCATAGATAAGTACACAACATTATGCTAACAGTATCCAGTTGTGGTTTAGTACATTAGCTGTATATATAAACCTGAGTACTGTTCAACATTGCTATTTTTTGCTTTCGTGATCTTACTCTGTGTTGCAGACATAGTATAAAATGATTTTATCGCTGGATGAGTCCACTGTTAAACATGACCATGGCCTTTTGACCACCACATTTGATTTTCTATTTCAAAGTTGTCATAGAAGAGAAAAATAAATGTGTTGTAGTATAAGGATATTCTCTAATTTAAAACAAATTACATGACTAAATCTTAAATTACGATTTCAGGCCACAAGGATATTTGCGTCAAATCTAAAGGACAAGATGGCTCAAAGGTTTTACAATTTAGTTCTACTTCCTAGAGTTAGAGATGATCTTGCTGAGTACAAACGCCTAAACTTCCACCTGTACCAAGCCCTGAGGAAAGCACTGTTCAAGCCTAGTGCTTTCATGAAAGGAATTCTGTTACCTCTTTTAGAAGTAAGTCACTTTTAAATATATTTTTTCTGTATGCTTAGTCAGATTTTTGATAATCTTTAATCTCTTCTAATACTTACTCATATATGTTTACTTCTTTAACCTATGATCTTCTTTAGCCTTTTAGTTAAACTTATAACCCATAGTGTGCAGATTATACTTTCTTATGGGCTGGCAAGCAACATCCATATCATTGTGTTCTAATAAAGTCCCTTCGTATTCGTTATCGGGGCAGGCTTCCGCAACTCGACGTCAGATGCGCCTATTTTGCGTGATAGGGTGGCGTGCCTTATTCATGCCACCCCAGCTCCAGCAGAAAGCCCAACAACTTATTTGTGTTGTTGAAAGCAAGCTCTGGGAGCGACCTCGGTGTTTTGAGGTACTTTGCCCGCAGTGTTGCTATTCCTCAGCACTCCAGCAGGACATGAGCAGCTGTCTCCTTGGCCTCCATGTATGCTCTGCACAGAGGGCTGTCAGTGATACCTAGAGTAAACAGGTGCTTGTTATAGAGTCCATGTCCTGTAATTGCTTCTACAATCAGGCGAAGTTGACATCTACATAGTTAGTAAAGTCCCTTATTTATTAACTTATGGTTTCTTCCTTGATTGTGCTTTCATCAACCATATTGTTAACTTAAGAAAGGCCAGGCCATTGTATGAAAAATAATTGAATGAACTAATACTTTATATCAATTTCTGTAGGCAGGGGATTGCACTTTGCGTGAAGCCATCATCATAGGTTCAGTATTGGCACGTAATTCAGTACCAGTACTGCATTCCAGTGCAGCTCTGCTGAAGATTGCTGAGATGGACTACACAGGCGCTAACTCTATATTCCTCCGGATTCTGTTTGACAAGAAATATGCACTGCCTTACAGAGTTGTGGATGCAGCTGTCTTTCATTTTTTGAGGTATATAAATATATCTAATTATATAATATACTGATTGGAATATATTTTAGTATGATCAAATGTTAGTTATCTACCATGATATTATGTTACAGATAAACTGAAAGTGCCACTTGCTGTAAGATTCCATTTGAATATTTTCTCAGGTTTCAAATGGACACCCGCACTTTGCCAGTACTTTGGCATCAGGCACTGCTCACATTTGTGGAGCGCTACAAAGCAGACATCTCTACTGAACAGAGAGATGCATTGCTAGAACTCCTCAGGAAGCAGTCACATCCTACCATTACTCCTGCTGTAAGTATAGTTCTATAGTTTCAATAGTTTCTTACTATCTTTCAAATGAGACATTTCTGAGTTTATTATGTACCTAAATTTCGGGCGGCAATATGCTGGTCTGAAACAGGCGACGGTGAAAGAGGGTGATGTGGCCCATATTTGTGAAAGGTGTTTTTTAAAACAAATATTTACACAACAGAAACAAAAAGGCAAAATTTGTGGAAACAAATGACAAACTGGTGTTGGCAAGCTTAGTGCTTGCTGCTTTGCTCCTTACTCGCCCAGTTATACTCTTCCCACAGCCAGTATGATGGAAAGCACTGGTTTAAAAATGGTCAAAAGAGAATACAGTTGACAGTGATCTCTAGCGGCTTTAAGATGTAAAGACACCCAAAATCGTAAATCAGGGCAACAAATTACTAAAGGCAACCAAAGGCATATGTGCTACTTTAAATAATACTCTAATTCTTCTTTTCCAGATTCGAAGGGAGCTACATTCTGCTAAGTGTAGAGATGTTGAAGTTAATGAAACAATTCCTACTGCTATGACTGTAGAATAGTTTTAATGAGCAATAAAATAAATTATTAAAATGAAGAAAAAAAAAGTTTTTACTTATGTAACAATAATTGATAACAGTATTCTTTATTACCACTCACATTAAATATTTAAATCATAGGTCTATCTATTTGGCTAGATACAAAGTGCACAGGTGGTAAAACTGATTCCCCACAATCACATTTTCTTCCAGAAACAAAGTCAAATGAACCAACTTTACAACCACAATGTTCACAATGCAATTTTCCTTTTGTCCAATCAGATTCTTCAATTTTTGTACGTATCCATGCCGGCAGATTGTCTTCGTTGAGATAAATAAAGTTTTTCAAGTTGTAGCTACTGCATATGCACGATTTGCTCTGGGCTTGTCCAGTTGAATCTTCCAATAAAATGTGTCGACATTTCTGGCACTGTACAAGATTACAGTATAACGGTTCCATATCCGTAAATAATAGCACATAGGAAAAACTAAAACGTTTTGAAGTCACGATGCAAGCAATGTATTACAATGTAGTATTGTCAAATCCGTATTTGTTAGATATATAATAATAAGTATATATAGTGATCGGTTTGTTTGAAAGCATGACAGCAAGTAAATCACTTTTTTTTATTTAAAAAAAAGAACATTTTTGTTTCGCTTGTAGCAAAAAAAAGAACTTTTTGCTGCCGAAACTCGAAACTACTCGAAAGCGACAGACACAGACACCTGTCATTCATCAAGTAATATAAATATTTTTTTAAAATATTTTTTTTCTCATAATGCAAAGGCAAAACTCCATACAGCCAAGTCTGATATTGCGAACGTTAGCCTTGGCTCCAACATAATTCAAAAGAATCCATATGTCGAATGTACGCGAAATGGTAAAACATTTCTCTCGCTTCGAAACCCTTGCAATTTTGCGTAATTGATGCTATAATACCGTCCGTAACATTTTTTGCACTATATCACACCATTATAACATAAATAAAACCGGCCACATGCGAGTCGGACTCGAGCACGAAGGGTTCCGTTCAAAAAAATCTGTTGTGTTGGAGCCCGCCTAACAATTTATTTTATTCTGGTTTTTAGTATTTGTTGTTATAGCGGCAGCAGAAATACATCATCTGTAAAAATTTCAACTGTCTATCTCGATTCATTAGATACAACCTGGTGATAGACGGACAGACAGACAGACGGCGGAGTCTTAGTAATAGGGTCCCATTGATCAACCTTCGGGTACGGAGCTCTAAAAATCTTACCTACTGTACTTCTACTGACTGAGACTCCACTTTGTCTTTGGTATTGGCTTCAGCCGCCACCAGCAAAGTCGATATAATTAGAGTTGTGTATTCCTTGTACGTATGTTAATTGCCCAGTGGGTAACTTTACAATATCATATTTTTGTGCACTTTTTTATTAGTTTAATCGAAGGACAGTGGAGGATTAAATATAGTTATTAGACGTAAAATCATCATAGATGAACGATATAGACGTAGATAAATTTTTATCGTACTTGATGACTGTTTTTTTACGCAGCTAATTAATTACTTGCGTTTTTAGGTTTCATATCCGCTGGGTATCTAACCAAAACAAATTAATTCTTTGTAAGTATCAATTAATTATAAGATCATAATCTTTCAAGTTTATTAATCATGTTTTCAGTTTATAGTTCAGTAGGTACCTAATATATAATCCGTGAGTCATTTGAAATCCTACCACATTGCACAAGCAAGGAAAGGTTTTCATCGCCCTTTCTGCATTGGACTACAAGATTAAATTAAATGTAACAAGAGAATGAATTTTTTTTTAAATTCAACTGCGTAATTATTTTAACTTTTTATGATTTTGCTATACCCAGTGTTACTCTGACAGTAAATACAAATCTAACGACACCTCTCAAGCTAAAAACTATCGAGCCGTTCAGGCCGCAGAGCGTGCAATACAATTATACATATGTACTCTCGAAAAGCATAAAGCATAATCCTCCTTCTGGTAAAAACAAAATAATTAATTACAGTTTCATGATTGTAGTTTTGCAATTTATTTACACAGAATTTCTAATGATATCACGTATTAAGCCTAAACAATCAGTTAGAATGCCTCTAAAGCATCAACAATGACTCTGACGTTAGCGTTGATGAAACCGATGGCCAACTGGACAGCATTGCGGATGTTGATTTCAACCACTTTGATGATGATTGTGTCAAATATCATCATGAACACGTTGATGACAGGGGTAAGCAGCCAGCCGACGAGGTTGCCGGTCAAACGTACGCGCAGGCGTCTGCAAAAAAATAATGTTCAACGTCTAGAGCTCCGTTGTCGAACTGGCCAATATTGTCAATCACAGACCTATCAGAATAAGATACTGCAACTCTGAGATACTTGTATCGTGGGTTGGAGTGGGGTGAAGTTGATAATTGGTCAAAAGGGATTATCTATACTGCACCTTTTTTGCGACTTGCATGCATAGTCTGTAGCGGGCGCGCGTTTCCCTCCCTCTATCGTCAAGTTATTAACGGAGATTCGCTCAAAAAGCTTCCATATAAAAATTATTTTAAATTAGAATACCTGGGTTTCACAAGAAATTACCTAAAAATATGAGATCGGATTATAGTGTCGCTAAATGAATATCGTTAACGTACAACTTTATTGTAAGCTACAATAACCGTTACGCAGATTCAGTATGAAGTACGACATTACAATCCGATTTCATATTTTTAGATAATTACTGCACAACGCCAGCTATCCTATTTTAAAAATCTATAGTATGACACTTTTAAAGGCGAATTTATTTGGTTAAAATAGTTACTTTAGTGCTTAGTCGCGTAGTGTAGTACATATTCCATAAGCTCAACTTAAAAAATCGAGTTTAGTATTTAAAAGGAACATTTTCATATGTAAAAAGAGAACTACTGACCCAATATCGGTTAGCGAGAATTCTTGCAGATGAATTTCGTCGTTGTTGAAGTCAATAACTAAGTCCACAATGACCACGAAGCGGTTGAGCGTCGCAATGATTCTACCAGTAGGGCCAATGTTCATTACTTGTACCAGATACCTGTAGTTGAACTGAAAATAAAATAAAAATACGTTAACAGCAGATTTCTCTAACGATTATTATTTTACATAAAATTATCGTTTACTAATAGGGTATTTAATTAGCAGTATCTTTCAATAATTGCGCAACATTACTTGAAAAATTAATTACAAGATTGAGTGTCGAAATGATAAGCTCAATCTAATCATTGATTTTAATCAAATTGTAAGCACCTTGCTTATGCTAATTACATTAATATAAAAATAGGTTTGTTTAGAATTTACAATAAATTAGTTCGTTATTTATTTATTTGTCGTTCGGTCTTTTCTTTTTAATAATTGTCACAATATATATTATATAAAATAAAACGTGTTCAGCCAGGAAGTGGCCTCGTTATTCAAATACATTTATTTCATACAAATATTGACATTCGATTTAACTTGACAGACAGCCAAAAAATACCGTATTGTCCAAGATTTATTGTGGTTTATTAGTAAGAATCAAAAGTAATGAATAAATAGTCAATAGATCGTGTTGTTAATTCTGATGCGACGACGACGTCAAGTGATAATAAACGAATAATACCCGTATTGTATTTTGAAAATCTGAATTAAATTAAATCTGATTAGTTTGATTTACTTTTACATTTCAATTAATTTTTTAAAACTACACCAACTTCAGATTTTTACAATACTGATATATTTGTTATATTGATGTTTCATTAATCCAAAGGCTACAATCTTTTTTGAGGACGGACGTTTCCCGGTACGTAGTCGCAATTCGAGAACTCTTACTCCCCATAGGTAATACGTTCTTGAGCGCTATGGCCTGCCCATTTCCACTTCAGCTCTCTGACTCGTCCAGCTACGTCGGTGACCTTAATTCGTCTACTGCTTTCCTCATTCCGGATTTTATCACCTAGAGAAAGCCAAGCATAGTGGCCGATAATACTCTTCTGTATAAATTATCGGAGGACATGTATGTGGTCTACGGTGCTGATACCTATTCGGATGCTGGCTTGTCTGGAAGGTTGGAAGTCACTAACCCTGCATGATAGTCGGTTCCTAATGACTCTCGAAAACTGATCGTCATATGGAGAACGGAGGTCATATGATTCGCTAAATAATTAAGAATCGCACACAGAAAGAGTTGATGGGAGATTTGTTTACATAATTACTTATATGCTATTGACTGGTATGCAAGAAATGGGTGGAAAATCTGGGCATATTCTCTTTCACACACCTCCAAGTCTGTGAACTGTAGTTGCACGCGCACACGCAGCATATTAGCGAAGAAATGAACCATCTGATCACCGGAGCGGGCGACGTTGCCAAGTCCGACCATCTGACCGTCGTGGATCTTCAGCCAAGCGCTGTAGGTGATCAGGAGAGGTCTCTGTAAATAATTATAAACATGTTTATTCACACAGTAAACCATATAAATTAACAATAAACTTGCGCAACAAGGGCTCCGAACCATGAAAGAAACGTAAATAAATAAGGTTCATTTTTCCGACCGCACTAAGGTTGTTTGTCAGGCTTTTTGATGATGTATAAAAAATTATACACTATATGTATAGATAGACCTCGCTTAGGTTTTCCTGTAACTATTCCAAATTTCAAGTCGATAGCATTAGTAGTTAGTAGCTGAGATAATCAGCTGTTTGCGACAGACGGACGGACACACTGAGATTATATGGGTCGTTTTTTCATTGTTTGTTCGTAACTGCTGTATAGCTGAGTGCCTTGCCTTTCGAAGTTAAAAAACTTTCTCTTGAAGTATATTCTTTAGTGCATAGTGTCAATACTATAATAAACAACGAGTACTTACAACTTCGAATCCCTCTACGACCTCCGGCAGGTCCATGGGGTCGAGACCGTGGCGCTGCATGAACGGCACGATCATATAGATCGTCTCGTCCACATAATGGTTCACGTCGGCCGACAAGCCCAGGCCGTCCCATTTTGGCCTAGAAACGAAAATCGACACTTTTCTTTTCATTTCCGAATTTTCTGCACCGTTTAGCCATTTCAGTTAAAGTTCCTTTTTTATAACGCAGTAAGTTCGCACTTAGCCTTCGTCTCACCTGGTGACGATAAGGCCGAAGAGTGGACGCTATAGTTAACAGTTAACTTGTAATTTCGGAACAAACAGATGCTTGGCAGCTTAGATAACATGGTGATAACTAGACAAGCGGGCGCACAAAAATGCTCTTCCACCAAACAAACCGAATATCACAAGATACCGCCCACAATGGGACTCGAATAGGTGACCTCTGAATTGCGAGTCCAACTGACCACACTGTTGACAATCGTGTAGCCACTAGTAATTTTTTAATAACTCAAAAAAAGTACCGTATGGTCTGGGCTTTTGAATGTCATTCCCGCGGGTGTTGTAAAAGGCGACTGAGGGAAAACAATTCAGGAGAGAAGACGATTTCAGATTAGAAATAGTTGGCAAGAAATTATCTAAGAATCGTCAAGCTATGCTTTACTATCATCCATCCACGAGGACCAGGATTAGAGGAGAAATCAACCTTATGAATATAATAAACAGACACTCACTGAACGGATAGAGCCTTGCTCTCGATTTTCTCCTTGATGGAGCTGGCATCAGCAGCCACCAGCAAAGCTGCTAAAATCAGAGCCGTATATTTCTGGTACATTTTGCTCCGAGGACGGGTATATACTATCCAGATTTTGACATTAACATTATTTTTATTAAGCTTCCTAATCCTACGATAGGGTAGATATAATATAGTATTTATTATAAACGTATGAGCTCGAAATCAATGCCGATTGTCGATAAAGACTTAGGCAAGCCGTATCATGATTGATGGATGCATGCGGGGTGTATTTGTACATGCATGTATGTATGTGTATAGGGTACATCCGATGTTTGTTTTCAACAACAAATTGTAATTTTGGAACCAAAATAATACAATTGCCGTGCGATGTCGGCCCCTATGTCTTCTCGTGGCTGGTTTAGAAGGCTACCTTATAACAATTTCAGTGATCTGCGTACGAGTAACATCTTACTGCGTACCAACTTGTAGCGATTGCGGTCAACCCCCTTAGAATGCTCGCAGGTCGTGGTCATCTATAGGGCGGCTCATGTTTAGCTAGACTTTTCGGTGACAGTGATAGAAAGAAACGTACAGCTTGGAATAAAGTTAATTTTGCCCAAACGCCATAACTAAAGTTATTTTGACAAGTTTTTTTTATGATTTCATTAATCTCAAAAACTATTCAAGATAGTGAGGCATCGCATTTTTTTCCGTAATGTTTACAAAGATTTATGTGGCCTTTCTATTTTGGCATCTTCTTAAATGTAAATATTTCATTATGTACTTACTTTAATTGCGTCACCTGTGTGTGTGTGTCCATATCCAATAACTATTATTGCTCAAGTCGATGTCGAGTCGAGTGCATTAGTAGTTGGTGAGAAAATCAACTACCTGAGACAGACCGACGGTCAAACAGACAGACACTGAGTGATTTTATAAGGGTTCCGTTTTGTCATCGAATATTCGGAACCCTGAAAACAAATAGCTGTCGATAATTGATTCAAATTTTTTAAATGTCCATATCACTTGTTGGAAGTGACTATAAGGATGATCAGCTTACCACCCAGAAGCCTCAATAGCTAAAGGTCCTGTCTGAATTTTCTACACCTTGATGATAAGAGTGAAATGAGTTAAATCAAATTACTAAATTAAAGATAGTTCATAGCTACCTACGGCCACGGCTACCGCCTTATCAAAGCTAGATACCATCAAGTTTTTGTTTTCATTCTGAAAATACACGCCTATCGACAGTGACGTACATACAAGCGTACTTACAACATGATTTGTAAAATATAAAATCAATAATCTATTTAATCTTTCATTTATATCGTTTACAATTGTGGTAAACAGTCTATGCTGCGTATTTGTTGATTACCTACATTATCTAAGAAAAGAAAGCAGCGATTTTCTGACTGACGACGGAATGAGAAAACTTCACACACAGCTTCGCCGATAATTGTATGTTTATTAGTATATTTTTTATATATATTATGTGTTTGAACTTGGCCTTCATCTCACCTGATGGTAAGTGATAAGGCCGTTGGATGGTAAGCGTGTGCTCCTAGAAGCCGCAACCTAATTAGGCGCTGGCTCTGCTACCTTTCATCCCGGAAGTCAACAGTGCTATTAACACTGCTTTTTCGCGGCAGACTTAGGTAACATGGTGGTAGCTAGCCAGGCGGACATAGAAAATGGCCTACCACCAACCAAACCGAGTACTGGAGGTACGAGTATAGAAACCGGGACTTCCAGATTGTAAGGCCAAGAGGCGGTTAGTACTATATACGTCAGTATTATTAATCTGTGGTATGTAAGGAGAATATAAACGTATCTCTAGAACAATTATTTTAAAACACGAAGGAGTAATTATTATCAATGGCAAGAAATGGAACTAGTCAAGACAAATTAGATACCACTTCGGAAAGTTTAAAATCGTAATGACCATCGATTAAATATTCTAACAACTCCAGTGGGGCGGGGTTACTCTTGTGTATATATAGGATGTGCCACCGCCATGCCACACGGAGGAAAATTACTTTAAATATTGTAGATAGGAAATTTTAATGAAAGGCCAAATGCGGAGAACAATATTCATGCTGTATTTCTATGATATTGATACCGATCGAAAGAGGAGGAATATCTTTTCTTATATAACACATCGGCTTAAATTAAAAGAAACTGTGAAACATTCAAATTAAAAATAATGTTCAAAATGTTATACATTATGTCACTTATCATTTTACGGCTTATCTTTGCTTGAAATAAGTTCCGTTTGTAACCCCTGCGCACCATCATGTAAAGGGAATCTTTTACGAGAAGAAATCTAACGGGGTCAGATCATGGGTGTGGCCATCTAATTTGTCCATTAGTACCTACCGATCCAGAATGCAAAATGTTCATTAAAGAATTCCGTTGTTCTTCTATAGTTACGAGCTGAAGCCCAGCTTGTTGTAACTGGGCATGGCCATGGGACACCTGTAGATTCCAATTGAAAATGGACAGGATATCTTCATATATTGGCGATTTTGTCTAATTAATAAGGAGTTTAAAATAAAATGCGAAGATTAAGAAAGTACTTTTATTGGTCGTCATCATTGCCCACCACAACAATAAATAAATACTAAGCCATCCACCACAAGTATTCAGGAATGTACTTACAATTACTAAATAAATTAATATACTTTTCTTGTTAAAGTAATTTGTGACTATTGGTAATATAATAAAATACTTGCTCGTTACCATCAAAAACGATGGTTTTTTATGCCTAACACCGTTTTTAATACCCACATCCCAATATATTATTCATATTACACACAAGAGATTCTAAATATTTAGCATTTATACGAGTTATTCAGAACACTTATCAATGTGATAAATCCCTATATCTTTGTTCAACTTAAAGGTATTCGTATGTTCTTACTTTGTTTTCTTAATATTACCCGTTAGCATCTTTTTTCTCTGAGCCAACATATGACCGAACAAAACGGGGAATAAAGGAACATACAAGAACATATAACATACAAGGAAGTAATAGTAGCTGAACGCGAAGTTCCAAGAGTTCGGCATTGAGATTGTGAACAACTTATTTTCATAGATTTCGTCCAACGAGTGGTACATGCAGAGAAGCTCGCCTGTGATCCCAATCGGATATAGAACGAGGAATGTGGAGTACCTGGTGGAGAAAAAATTCATATTATACTTACAGTGTGTTAATTATATTATCAATTATGTCACCCCATGTCATCCATCTCATTGGAAGTCGTAAAATGTGACTTAAAATAAAATACAAGAGATGGGCAGCAGTGTCTACCCATGTAAACAACATCTTACCGAGATCACCAATTGGCCTGCCATTTGAGGTGTAAAAAAATCCCCTCATGGAAAGTCCGATGAGATGTCCTATGAAATTATTAATTATCTTTACTGCAATTTAGCTTTAAGAATTTCAAACACAAATATGTTTTATTGAATAAATTTGAATTGGTTCATTGGTTTGCAATAAGATAAGAATTAGAATAAGATTACTCAGTGATGCCTCCCTAGGTTATGGTAAGTATCGTAAGAGGAAGGAAAAATTAATGTGATGAGCAGCAGCGTCTACCTATGATATCACCAACATATTACTGCGATTACCAATCCACACGCCAAGTGTACAGTAAAGGATGAATGTGAACTCATGAAGATGATGACATTATGTGAAAAAACCGGTCAAGTGCGAGTCGGACTCGACTTTAGGTCAATAAAGTACCCTATAGGTTTTAATTATGAGTGTCGAAAAATACGGCTTGAACAGCCGACTGCAGATATGCATATTCGAGATTAATTTCAACGTGTAACTGAGAAACAGGGGGTTCCTTACCGAACCCTAAAAATATGAAAAATAGTTTACAGTATCGTCTTGCCACTATTCACACTGGAGCAATATACATACAAAAATATTGCGGTAAACAATTCAAGTTACAAACGTTCTTCTATCTTAAGGATATAAATGACCTTTGCTTTAGAATTACCTCAAAAAGAGTAGAGACTGTGGTACAATATGCAAAATGTTGAGTGCATAATATGCGTATCGTATTATTTCTGTTATGGACCATGCCAGAATGCATAGAGGTAGGCCTGGACTGAGCGTGGAGCCCTGTGTGGCTAACAACGCACCGCACACCAGAAATACTCTAGAGTAGACTTGCATAAGAACCACGAATACTCCGGAAGGTACCAGTCCTATAGCTGCGTGTACAACCTGTAAGTTTACAAAAAAGAGGATTTAGCATGTAACCTTAGCTACAAGCTAGTAAATAAAGTCTTATTTGCTATATGACCAAATAGCAGGTTGCCCTGATGGTACAAAGACCTAATGAAAAATCGCACAGTCGCCAATAGTCAAGTGTTTTTCTCAAAGATTTATACTAGTGGCCATGTTATCTAAATACATAAAACCAAAAATGACAAGCAAATAAATTGCACATTTTAAGCTGAATGTCTGTATGTAACAATATAAGATATCAACTAAAGTGAAAAACTATTTCAGATAAGTTTACTGTTTCAAACATTAATAGCATTTTTTAAATGTGATGATCATTAAGTGATTATTGACTTTAATTGAACTGTGGCAAATGAAGCTCTATTAAATATTCAACCATTACATTTGAATACAATGTGGTCATGATTTAGGTTGTTTGCATATACATGTATCTGTATTATACATAAACATTTCAATTGTCAACTGAAACAATTTATTCGAACAGCATCGGTACAGCTTGGGTTTTGACAATAATCTAATTACCTAAAATGTTTATGGCATAAATTGATTTGAAAAGGCTTGGAAAATACTTAGCATGTTTCAGTCATTACAGAATTTGATAAAATATATATCACCCAAAAAATCAACGGCATGACTCCACACTTTCATTCTAACCAGAATAATGCCACAGTGTTAAATATTAATTAATAGAGCATCCTTCCATTAATAGTTTAAACATTGACATTTACTAGCTTTTACTCACAACATATTATTACTGTCTGTATGGACTTCAGAAATCACCTCATGGGAACACTATACATACATGGATACAACTACTCTTATGTAGATTTCCAGCCCATAAACAACATCTATGCATATAAAATGTTGTTGGTCCATTACTCTGTATGTGTGTAAGAAAAAAAACTATTTCATGCTCACATTATAATAGCAGACAAGTAGAGAATAAATGGAATGAGTGGTGGTGGTGGTGCATGAGTGGAATTCCCTGCCTGATTGTGTATTTCCAGAGCACTACACACAACCTGTGGCGACCACGTACCGGGAAACGTCTACCAGGCCATCCCCCTACTAGATGGACCGACGACCTGGTCAGAGTCGCAGGGAGTCGCTGGATGCAGGTGGTACGGGATCGGTCGATGTGGCGTACCATGAGGGAGGCCTATGTTCAACAGTGGACGTTACCGGCTGATGATGAACACACAACCTTGACATCTTTGCAAGAATGTACTATCCTCAATCACATCATCAATTTCAGGGATTATATAATTTAAAAATGTATTGTATCCAGCATATTTTATATAAGAGTTCTCATTAAATTCTTAGTGCTTTACCATTGAAGGACGTAAGTTTGTATTTTAGAGAGATTTTTATTTAATTCGGCACATTCCCTACCTCAAATAGAAAATTGCAAATAGTTGACAGAATACAGAAAGATAATTAATAATCAGTAAATTGAAATACTGAAATTTAAACTTTCAAAGGTCACCTTTAAAATAATAATGTTACATACAAATTACACTGTAATATTGCTTTCAAATGTTATTAGGAATATCTAGCCAACAGATTTGTAAAGAATACTATATGAATTCAAATTTCCACCTTGTCTAATGTGTGATGTTAACAAAAATACTTATGGAATTGTCAAAATCAAGTGGAGCATTGTAGAGTTTAAATTAGTTACCTCTAAAATTGCAGCATTCTGAAATATTATAACAGTCCATTTAATTTCATTCCAAAAGGTGTCCAAAGTGCCTCGGTTCAGGAAATGAGTTAATGTCTGCCATAGTAGATACGACCATCTGTTAAGTATACAAAAGAGAGTAGATAAATAATTATCACAAATTGGCAGCTTATGATGTCACCTATCGGTTCCATATATATAGTATATTTGGACATGAGGGGTGCAGTCCGTGTGTCCAGCATGTCACTGCAACCTTTACAGATTTATTGTGACAACCCCCTATGGGTCAAATCACCTTCCCAAGGCCAATCTCAGTCATGAACCGTACGATTGGTCTAGGTTTGGAGGTCCTGATGCTGTCCGTTGTGGCAGTGTGGCCTCTGAGGTGTCTGTTCGTGCTGTGATGAAGAGCATCACAGTGGCAGAGGATGGGTGGGCGTCTCCTCATCCTCCTTACAAAATCTGCAAGCCCTACTGTTGCTCAAGCCCATGTAGCTGAGGTGTTTGTTTAGCTTGCATTGCCCCATTAGGGTCTGGGTCAGGATCCTTAGTAGGTTCCTGCTGAGCGAAAGCACTTCCAGAACTGCAGTCCTCGTCGGTGCGCCTCCTGGCTAAAATTATCTTTGATGGTGTGGAAGGAGATACCGCAGGCTGGTTCTGGCCCTACCAGCGGGCTCTCTGCACCAGCCCTAGCTAGTTCATCTGCGTTTTCGTTGCCACAAATGCCAGAGTGTCCAGAAACCCAGGATTGGTGTCATTATGTAATTAATAAACAGATAGATTGAAATATAGTAATACATTATTCAGCCGGCATTGCGAAAGTTTTCATATAAATTTGTGGTATGTCAGATGTTGTGTACCTGCTGAGTAACATGATGTGACACTAGCTAGACTGAGTGACTGATTACCAATTGGTAAAAAGTTCAGGATTTAAATTTGGTAGGACTGCCCAAAAGGGAGACTAGATTTTTTTGAAATTTCGTGCAGGGGTGAATTTTCTAAAGTTTTTTCCCTAGCTTATAATTTTGTTTGCATTGTCCGGTCTATAACTAGTAATGTTAAATGTATTTGTTAAAAAAAGTATCACATAACACAAATAGTCAAGGAAGACATATTTTTGGTGAAGGAAACTTTACTTTTAACAGTATATAGCTTTTAAAAAATCAAAACAAAAAGCCAAAGGGCATACGGAATCAATGTACTTCGATCGGTCAAAGGGCAAATCTTTAAAATTGAATAAATGTGGCTTGATTTAAGTTACAAACTTACCCCAACGTTTGAAGCCCATTATAAGCTAGTAAGTAGAATTTTCCAAAAGCCGAAGGTTCTGAAATTTTGGTTTTCTTTACAATTTTCTGTGACATGATTAAATTTAAATATTTGGTTAAAAGCGACTTATATGTCACAATTTCTTCGAAGAGAACTTTTAAAAGTAAGAAAGGAAGTTCATCGACAGAAATATTTCAATCATATAATTTAGAAAACTACAGAATTTTCTTTAAAATTACGAACTAATTAGAAACTCGCACCACGTACACACTTGACATATCCAATCCAACATATCACTTTTCTTCTGTTCCGTTGTCAATGTGACAGATAGTGATGTGTAGGATTATGGTAGAATTGGTAAAATAGTTTCAATAAAGTTTTTTTAAGTTGGCTAATTAAGCTCTTTTTCGAGCTATTCGAAAGGCCACGTGGTCCAAGATGAATCCATGTCAAATATTTTTTATACGACTAATACTTTTACAAGAAAGTTATAAGTATTACTTTCTACATGAATGTAACAACGTGTGCTAGCATACACAGGAGAAAGATACTACCACAGACTAATATATATTATGTACCTACGGGTGTCTTGTAACCCGCTCTACTAGGGTGTCAAACGATTTACAATGAGACTGTTATCCCTTTGCTTACAAACATAAATATAGTATGTCATAGATAGATTATATGAAGCAAGATCAAAATAACTATATAATAACCCTTTCTAACATCAGTGAGTTGACATAAGACAGAAAGAGATAAATATACATTCTCTGTCGCAAAATATCTGTCAAAATTAAGCGAGTGGCCATTTGGGAAAAAAAATAACTTTTCGGAAAAAAGTTATTATTTTGTACTGCATTAGCTAGCCTTTAGTATAACATAACATACATTTCATTTGTCAGAAACCGGTGCCATGGGTTAATAAGACGTGCAAATTTGGCTATTGTCATCTGTCGTCATCTGTCATCTGTCGTCATCAAGTCGAGCAAAAAAGCGTCACATTCTTTTTCTACTAAGTGACAGCGTCAAATGTTATTTTATTGACGCCATCTTTGTTTTCAACATCAAGTCTTCCCTGTTTGGTGCGTTTTATATCTTTTTGTACCAATAAACTAGACCAAAATATATAAAAATGGTACTTAAGTCACTTTTATTTGATAATGACCTTTTAAAATTGTAAGTGTACTCGTACAGGACCAGGCCTGGGCTCTATACATTCGCGGAACGTGTCTTTTTAATCTTTCAGATGGCTCATTGATGACGCTGAGTTCACAAAAAGAATCAGCACCCTGATTTTCTAACTTGAAACCGCGACTATTTCGAAATAATTTCGAAATCGTTGCTGTCAAACTCAAATTCGTATTACGTATGGAGTAACTGCAACTCTTTGTACGGTGCTGCCACCGGCGTACTAAAATTCGATCTTAGTCGCCGAAAAATCCCCGAATCGTTCTTGAATCTTTCTAAATTGGTATTTCGTAAGCAAATGACAGGAACCGAACCGTGACTATTTGGGGATTTGAAACGTCAAAACTGAAACCACCCAATGCGTAGTTTTTTGCTGGTTTCTTATCGGTTTTTTGTTTAAAATAACTTGATATTTCAGTGAAAAATACATAAGTGAATAGAATTTGATATTATTAAGTGTTTTTTTTTTTGTGACAATTGATACAGTTAGTTGGTTTTAATCGTGTTAGTGGTGAAAAATACAATGGCTAGGGCCTTTTTATTCATCGAGGCTTTGGAAGATGAAGAATTAAGGGAAGAGCGAAGAAGCCACACCTTGCGTCTCCAAGGTGTGGCTTCTCGGTATACTAGCTGTATTAGGGTTCTAAACTCAAACAAGGAACCCTTATAGTTTCACTCTGTCCGTCTGTCTGTCCAGGTAGTTATAGTATAAGTGAGTGGAAAATAAGCTAGAAATATTTTGTATTATATAAGGTAAATTTTTCATTATAATAAATTAAATACTTTTTGGAATCAGAGGGAAAATAATGCAAAGAATGTTTAAATAGGTATAATGTATTTGAAAGATAAATAAAAGAACTATTTTTATGACTAATCATTTTTTATTATATTCCTTATTACTGTATATATTAAAAAGATAAAACAACATTGATTTTTTACAAAATAAATATACACAAAAGAAAACTTTGACCTAATACTTAACAAATTAAAATTAACTAAATTATTTAGAAAATTAATGAAACTGAAAGACCTAAAAATTATAAGATAAAACAACAAGGATTGTAAAAAAAGATAAACAATATTTATGTCTGCCTATTATTATTACTTATCAAATTAACAAGCTGCTGGTGAGTTTCCACTTGTAATAATGCTGCTCGAGCCATTGTATTGACAGCTTCTGCATTCTTGATGGCAGCTTGAGCCAACAAACTTACAGCCTCGAGACAACTTTTCTTCAGCTGCTACTCGACGCTCTTCCAATTTGATCAGCCATGCAGGTTCCACGTTTTGGGGGGTTTCTGAAATTGTTCCCAGATATTAGTCCGTATTCCATAAAACTTTTACAAGTGTATTCTTCAAGAAATACTATAAAACCTACTTGTTTTGGGTGGCTGTGTAGGTGCTGTTGGTGTAATAGGTAATGATGGTAGTTGCAGTGGTGTTGGAGAAGCAGGCTGTTTCACTGGAGTATGCCCTTAAAAACAAAAACATGTGTTAGTGATACAGCTCACATTCAAAATAACTTTCAAAGTAATTAGCACATACGTTCAAGTGACAGGTCATTTACAGCATCGTAAACATTGGAGTCATGGCGTGTTTCTGCAAAAAATATGTAACTTAGTAACTTACTTTATTAATTAATTTCAGCATGTGAGTTAGGATAATGTATGTTGCTCATGGAGACACCTTACTTTAACTAGGCACTACCTCCATTATTTATCAATTAACAGCTCTCTGTATCTGCACATGCCTACCTGTACTAACTATATGTTCAACTTCTTCAGTATATTTTATCTCAGCACTGCTGGTGCCTGGCTGAGGAATCTGAAAACAATATGTTGAATATTTGAATATTAAAAGTAAACATTCCCAATCCAAACTGTAACTTTACATTTCTTATCAAAGAACCCATAAAACCCAACACCACTTGAGTAGTTCTGCTTAAGAATGTTAAGTGTGTCACAAAACTAGACACAATTTAAATCCCCCCCAAAAGAATTTGAGCCAGGTAGATATTTGTTATGCAAGCTAGCTGGTACTTGAGTGATCTTTAGTCATTATAAAAAAAGGTGTTACTGAAGCAAAAACTTACATTCACGGAAATCCTATGCTCTGCATCCCCAAACACTGTTCGCGTCCCAATCATAGATAATACTTTATCGTCTATTTCAGATAGATTATTGAGACTTGGTGGTCCGCCACCAGTGCCGTGAAGGTCTCTGTTTTGGGTTGCCACACGAGCCTTCACCTTGTGCTTGAGGCTTATCCAATACTGTAACAAGTTACATACCCATAATGTAAAACCAATTTACAAGAAACACATAAATTTAGTAAACCAACAAGCATTTAGCTAGAAATAATTACCCGCTTCCATCGTTGGGCAGTTTTGGTGGCACCGGACCCGTGTGAGTTCAATTTTTGGGCTAGGTCTTTCCACAGCCGGTCCTGACTTTCTTTTGACCTAGCCCCCATACCAACTCCTTGAGCTAGACCACGGTGTGAACTTAAATAATCCAACAAGTCTTCTAGTTGGGCATAGGACACACGACTTTCCATTGTAAATTTGTAATGTTCACTTCTCACTGAAAATTACCACAATTTAGGCAACAAACACAAGATTTTGTATAATGGATGTTGTACAAAATACTAATGCATTTACCTTTAATCTCTCTTTATATTTCACCAAACAACTAAATAAAATAAATAAAGCACCTCGCGTGAAACACTTGTTGAATGTGAAATTGTGAATGTCAAACGTCATTTTAGTTACCCCAGTTGCTCGCGCGGTTCCAATGGCGCTGCTTGCCATGGGCGATCGTAATAGGATCGTAAGACTAGCGACCAAGCACGAATAATTTGGCGACCGCTTACAAAATACGGATTCTTTCCACTGAGGCCGGGCGATCGGTCACGTGACCGGATTTGACGTCACTAGCCGACTCGTTTGTATGGCTGGCGGACTCGCCACTCGGTAACCGCAACCCATATAGGTACATATATTAGTCTGTGACCGCAACCGCGACCATACCGCAATGTTGGCCAGTGAAGACACGCCTTGGCGCGTGATTTTAAAAATGAGAGAAACTTGAACTTTTAAACATAGGTACAATACTACATCGATTTCAATCAAACAAAACTATCGTAATTTGTATGTTTGAAATTATCTGTATTTTATTGTGAAATTTTTACCTGTTAATGTGACTCATTCTTTTCATTCATATTTAAATTCATGTACGCGGTCTAGGTGTATGCGGCTAGCCACGCGGTACAAACGTTTAACGTAACAACTCAATAACGGTTTCATTTTATCTCTTAAATAATGTTATATTAGCATCCAAAATACCTATGCGCGGAAACGAGTTCCGTTTAATTTTCTAGCTGACGGCTGCTTCGCATATTGAATATGTAATATCTAATATCTAATTTCAACTATACTTCATTTTGTCATACATCGTTAAATAAATAACTATTTAGTTCTAATGTTTGTTTGTTTATAATTTGTGTCAACTATTTCACGTAGAAAATAGAAATTGTAGTAAACAACAACTGCATTACAGGGGCCCCACGACTTTCGAAAATCGGCAATTTTTATGTCTAAGGGCTGAATGAATTTGCCGGCTTATGGACAAGCACTTTTGTTGATCATCATCATTGCCCACAACCCAAATGACCAATAAATATTAAGCCACCCACCACAAGTATTGACAAGGTCTGTACTTACAATAACTAAATAAATTATCTACGTTTCTTTTTATAGTAAGTATTTATCTATACCCACATCCCAATACCTTACACACAGAGGACTCACTTCCACAGTGTTGTGGAACTTAGAATAAGTGGTTTTGCTTATTACATATACGAGTAAATTGATCAATTTTATAATGGCGGCTAGACGTTCCGTCTGCTTTTCTGAGGGGTGAGGCACTGTATGCTAAAATACAAATTTTTCAAAACTTAGTTTATAAATAATAATAAATAAATGTTTTTATTGGCAGGCATAAAAAAACCATAAATTTATAAAAAATAAAATTAGACTAACTTACGAGTAAGTGCAAGTATATAGCATCAACTCTTTGATGTACATGGTCAAAACGAACTAAACTAATATAAGCTGTTTAGCTGCAGACGCTTTAGTATTCAGTCAAATATTCAAGCCAATTAGATTTAAGAAAAACATTTTGTACATTTTTATGAATAAATTTATTCTTATTCTTAATACATATTGTATATCTCTTCTAAATATCATAACATAAAACAAAGTCCCCCGCAACGTCTGTCTGTTGGCAATAAACTCAAAAAGTAGTGAACGGATTTTTATGCGGTTTTCAAATATCAGCAGAGTGATTCTTCAGGAACTTTTAAATGCTATCTATACTATAATAAATCTGTATAAGTAATAAATAAGTTAAGGTTTTGTGTATATTGGTTGAAATATGACGACAACTGCTGAAGAGGTCGGGAAAAATATGTGTATGTATTATAGGTCTACAAAAAGTCACCGGTGGCATATGACATTTAAGGATAGCTTACTATATATACCTACTCATTCTAAGTTATAAAAAATGATTACAAATAATGTGGTATTTGCATAAGTTATTTAGACAGGTACAATAGAAATCCTTATCAAATTAAATACGATAGTTACCTTGAGCTTTTTATACAGATAATAACAGACCTTTACACTATACAATTTATATGAATAGTTCTTTTAGTTATCCTAAAATCAAAACTACGCTCGAAGACGCAATGCACGGCACGAGGCTAGCTAGATGCAGTCACCCTAGTTTTTTTTAAAGTATATCTTTCATATATGCTTGATTTAAATCTAATTCATCGACTCGACCGAACAATCTGATACAAAAAATGTACGACAGGATAGGGATACTGCCCTTGCGAAGCCGGGGCGGGTCGCTAGTTTAAATACGAATTATTCAGAACATTAATCGATGTGATAGATCCCTACATCTTTAATACAATATACAAATACAAAAAAGTTCTTACTTTGTGTCCTTAACATTATCAGACATCATCTTTTTTCTCTGAGCCAGCATATGACCGAACAAAACAGGGGATATCGGTATATACAAGAACATATAACATACAATGAAGTAATAGTAGATGAACGCGAAGTTCCAAGACTCCGGCATGAAGATTGTGAACAACTTATTTTCATAGATTTCGTCCAACGAGTGGTACATGCAGAGAAGCTCGCCTGTGATCCCAATCGGATATAGAACGAGGAATGTGGAGTACCTGGTGGAGAAAAAATTCATATTATAAGTACAGCGTGTTAATTATATTATCAATTATGTCACCCATCTCATTGGAAGTCGTAAAGTGTGACACAAGAGATGGGCAGCAGTGTCTATCCAAGTAAACAACATCTTACCGCGATCACCAATTGGCAAACCAAGCGAAAATTCCCCTCACGGAGTCCGGTGTGATGTCCTATAAGGGTCATGTTAATCATGTTGTAGTATGTGATTTCTATGGCGGAGAACTACATGTCGAAATAAAACGGTTTGCCATATATGGTAAGAATTAGAATAAAATTACTCATTGATGCCTCCTACGGGGTATCGTAAGGCAGCAGTGTCTACCTATGATATCACCAACATCTTACCGCGATTACCCAAGTGTACAGTAAAGTATGATTGTTATGCTTTAGCGATCCATCATTATATTGCAGCGGACTCACTCATGATTACAAACGAGGGTTCCGTACAAAATATGAATAATTAACATACTGAAAATCATAAATAATAGGTACAGAGGTACATCCAACAATGCTCTGCCCAAAATGTAATTCTGATTGAAACAACTTTACTTGGCATGTAAATTACATACCTACCCGATGTATCGCTTACAACTACAAAGTTAAGTTTGTGAACATAAATAAGCTTTTTTAAAATGTCATAACAAAAAATCCTGGTTGTAAGGTTTATTCCTATGGTTGTACTGTAAGACCTACCTTCTTGGCAAATTTCAGGATCTAGGTCAACGGGAAGTACGAGTACCCTGTAGGTTTTGGCCTTCCATTATGAATAGAAATATTGCGTTGACCTATGAGTTTGATTTTCACAGATTCAAGGGACGGCAGACTTGAGTATTCAATATTAATTTCAACTAGATACCTCCACGCGTTCCTGAGAAAAGGGGTCTTGACAGACAGACGGACAACAAAGTGATCCTAAAAGGGTTAATTGCTTCCTTTTGAGGTGCACAACCCTAAAATGAAAAATAATTTACAATACAGTCCTGCCAAGTGCCAGTATTCACACAGTAGACATATATAAAAATATACAAAAAATATTGCAGTAAACAATTCAACCAAATGACCTTTGCTTTAGACTTACCTCAGAAAGAGTAGAGACTGTGGTACAATATGCAAAATGTTGAGTGCATAATATGCGTATCGTATTTTTTCTGTTATGGACCATGCCAGAATGCATAGAGGTAGGCCTGGACTGAGCGTGGAGCTCTGCGTGACTAACAACACGCCGCACACCAGAAACACCCTAGAGTATACTTGCATAAACACCATAAATACGCCGCAGGGTACCAGCCCTACTGCTGCATGTACAACCTGCAAGTTTACAAAAAACGGTCAAGTGCGACTCGAACTCGCGCACCGAGGGTTCCCTACAGAATATGAATAGTTAACGTACTTGAAAATCGTATTTCAGGATCCTAGTCCATAGGTCGATATGCGCAGCGGATGGCCACCGAAGGGGTTTAGTGAGTAAGAATCTAAAAGAAGATAAAAGAAGAAGAATCGGGTGTCTTTTGAAGATTTCCCTTCGTAAAAAAGGTCCACGTTAAGTACCCTATGGGTTTCGGTTCCCTTACATTTTGTATGGAAATTGTCTAAAATACAGATATATCTTTTTATTGTTGTTGAGTATTCGATATTAATTTCAACTTTATATCTCCACGCGTTCCTGAGAAAAAGGGTCTTGACAGACAGACAGACAATAAAGTGATCCTATAACGGTTCCTTTTTCCTTTTGGGGTACGGTACACTAAAAACGGTCAAGTGTGAGTTTGACTCGCGTGAACTTGATATGAAATTCATTTTATCGACAGCATGTTTGTTTGTTACATTTTTGTGATGACTTATCAATAACTAATACTAGATAGAGACCTCGCTTAGATTTTCCTGTAATATTTACACAAAGTTATGCCTACAGTAAAAATGGTAGGTAGTTACCTCCAAAATTGCAGCATTCTGAAATACTATGACGGTCCATTTAATTTCATTCCAAAAGGTGACCAAAGTGCCTCGGTTCAGGAAATGAATTAATGTCTGCCATAGTAGATATGACCATCTGTATAGAAATAGAGTACGTAAATAATTATCACGTATTGACAGCTTCTGAGGTCAACTATCGGTTCAGATAACATAACAGTAAAGGAAGCAGGTTAACACAGGCATATTTTTGCGTAAACAATGTGGAAAAATGTACTTTATTTTTAACAGCTAAGTATTACCACAGAATTAACTGGTATTACTAGAGTAGATTGTTACACAAGGGAGTAAAGTGATCAATCACATCCTGAGATGTTTACGGCGCCCGAGCGAGGTAATATTGAGGTAATAGGTCTATAGTTAGAGGGTGCAGTTGATGCTTTCACCCGAGGTAAATCGCTCTACTTTTCATTTCGACTGTGAGGAAAGGAAATATATAATACGTGATTACGTGTTTATTATGTCAAAGTGTATTTAGCGAAAACAATGTAAGGACGAATCTTGGACATCAAAATAATGCATTGGTCAAAACCAATGTATAAGTACGTAATGTGTAAGTAACTAACACAATAAAACATAGTATGAGTTGTAACAATAAATTTAAGAAAAAAATAATTACAAACTATAAATTTTTGTACTTATTTATTACTAGCTTCCGCCCGCGACTTTGTCCGCGTGTACTTCTACTGGATTTATTCTACTTGTTTGATAGGCACAGGTGGCATATATCTCAATTTCCAGCATAAGGTACAAAATAGTGTTTATTCTGTTACGTAGGCTAATAGTTTAAAGAAACAAAAGAAATTTCAATGTCTGACGTAGTACATTCAAATATAATACAACACTAATATTATAAACGCGAAAGTTTGTATATACGAATTACATATTCTATGGTCGGTTGCTAGGCAACGCGTTTTTGTTATGCCCAAATTGCCCATGTAATCCCACTAATATTATAAGTGTGATTTTGTACAATTTACACAATATATCTTTATAAATTATAGCCTATATGTTATTCTGATGTGTATACGCTATATTATTGTAAAGTTTCATTCAAATCCATTCAGTAGTTTTTCCGTGAAAGCGTCACAAACATCCAAACTTTCACACTTATAATATTAGTAGGATTTATTGTAGCATGTCGTTGTTGTCTGTAATAAGGATAGCTCTGCATTTAGTCACACCTAGGTGTGACCGTAACAAATAAATAAATAAAATGTATGTTTAAAAATAATAAATGAAGATCACAGCTTGACATTGGCTTTTTACATGTTATGCCACATTGACCGGTCCCGAGGCACTTGCATCCAGTGAGTCCCCCAGTACACGTTTCCCGGTACGTGGTCGTCACTCGAGAACTTTAACTACTCATCCGATAATCGTTCTTCGAGCGATGTGACCTTCCCATTGCTACCTCAGCTTACTGACTTGTCGAGCTATGTCGGTGACATTAGTTCGGCTATACGGATTTACTCATTCTAGATTTTATCATGTACAGAAAGAAATAGTAGAGCATAGCTCGTTCCATAGCTTGTGAGTAGCTTTGCGCTTCTTATTCGGCCTACAGTAAAGAACCACGTTTCGGTTCCGTATGTAAGTTATATTACGGTATTATACATATTAAGGTATCTTAAGATAAAATACTGTATTATCTTTATCGTATCGACCACATTATTGCGCAGACATATCAGCGCATGTCTGTTCCTGTCACTCGCGTCCGAACAAATGTATAAAAATTATGCTATTCATAATGCTAGACACTGATAAATAATTATTAATTACGCAGCCTGTTTTGACTTGCCATTATTTACGCTGCGCGGGCATTGTAAAAAACGCTCATAAATCACTTGGTCCATAACATACTCATCATACACAGACGTCATCCGTTCGATGTATGGGAATGGGTACCGATATCACGACATTTTTTTTCTATGCAATGTCCGGGGTGTGCCTGAACCCAAAATTTTGTTTGCTTTGTCCGGTATATCACTAATAATATTAAATGTCTTTGTTAAAAACACAAACAAAGACAATATTATTTTTTGCGTAAACAACAAGTGAAAAAATTACTTTATTTTTAACAGATAAGTATAACAGCCAAAGGGCATAAGGAATTAATGTAGGTACAACGATCAATCAAATCAATCCGTCAAAGTACAAATAATTAAAAATTGAATTAATGTGGCTGATTTAAGATTTAAATTACAAACTTACCCCAAAGTTTGAAGCCCATTATAAGCTAGTAAGTAGTATTTTCCAAAAGCCAAAGATTCTGTTTTAGTTTTATTTGCAATTTGCTGTGACATGATTGAACTTAAGATATTTGGTTAAAAGCTTACATATGAATGTCACAACTTGAAGAGAACTTTTACGAATAATAAAGTTCATCGACAAAAATATTTAATCCAATAATTTAGAACACGACGGAGTTTTCTTTAAAATTACGAACTAAATAGAAATTCGCACCACGGACGCACTTGAAATATCCAATCCAACACTATCACTTTTGTAAGTTCAATGTAACGGGTAGTGTTGTCTAGGATTATGGTAGAATTAATATTAGTTTCAAGAACGATAGTGACTTAATGATGTTTTTTGTAGTTAGCTAAAAATAACTCTCATTAAAGCATTCGAGAGACCACGTCACTAGTCCTGTCGAACAGCTCAATAACAATTTTACTTGAAATGTATTTAAAAAAATATGGATGTTTTTATCATTCTAGAATGTGGACTTTATCACTTTTAGAGACCTTTGATTCCTGTAAATACCCAAATATAAGATTTTAACGGGACATTTAGGGTTCCGAACATCCGATGAAAAAAAGGAACCCTTGTGTCACTCCGGGTGTCTGTCCGTCTTTAAAAGCTGATTATCTCAGTAACTACTAACGCTATCGACTTGAAATTTGGAATCGTTATGGGAATTGGTAACCCACAAGTGACGCTACCGAAATAATTGGTAAAATGTTGAAAGTGAGGTATCATAAAAGGACTTTAAATTTTTATTATTTTGTTAGCATTGTTTTCAGACTTATGAAAAATGATTGTAAAAATAACATTCCCCCCTGTATTTCCGAAGATTTCAAGTCAAAAATCTGAAATAATTACAGTATACAAGATATTGGTTAAAGTTAAAAGGAAAAACTAAGTGGTGTCTCTATCTTGTATAGTTTTAAAGCAATCATCAAAACATCTTGACAAACAAACTTAGCTATGAGGTCGGGAAAATAAACCTTATATTCAAGCTAATTAGTATCTGACCATTTGTTTTCATGGATCCGAACTGCCCGGAACCCTAGGTGCGCAAGTCCAAATTGTACTTGACCGTTTTTGGTTATAAATACAATTTACCATAGAACTACTACTATATACTAGCTTACCAGAGACACTAATGATGACAATTGGGTACTTGAGTGACCAACCAATACATTACCATGTGTGGGTCGTCAGCTTCCTCATAGAGCTAGGGGAATTGTACGCATGCCAAATTTTAAGGCAATTTAGGAGCAATCAAACTTTAGCATTCATAATTTAGCAGCAATCATGACTCAGTTACAGCGAGTTGTTTTTAGTGTGTCAGCTGGAGACATGGGTCTCCAGCTGACACATGCCAGGAAGGCAAACCAGTGAGGTTAGGGCTTTAGACTATAGTCAGGCATTTAAAGCACAATGAGAGCAATGAGAGCCAAAAAAATTAACGATCACATTGATAAACTGTTGGATCTACGAACGAATTACCGTGTGTAAGCTGGCGACCCGTGTCACCAGCTTACACATCTGTATCTTCGTAATTATTCAAGTTACGATTATGTATTGTACCTCATATTTTAGGGCAAAATAGCAGCGCCAGGCGCCAAAATTTTCGAATCTCTAGTGCTAAAACTGTTTGAGCTACGAGCCGATATGTGTGTGTAAGCTGGTGACATGGGTCGCCAGCTGACACATGTTGTATCTCTGAAACTACATAAGTGAGAACTTCGTTTTAAAGATCAGATGAGACCATACAATAGCAGCGTTCACGAGTCAAAATTTCAAATCTCCTGGCTGTCTAGATTCAAAGTTATAAGCAAAAAACTATTTTCCCGCCAAAAAATTCAAAATAATCGCACGGACGCCGCTGAGCGGGCCGTTGCCGTTCCGTGCGCTACGCTATTACAATAGAGTTTCAACTTAGCCGTCATTGTTTTAAAATTCATTTTAACCTGCACGTTCGTATCGATTCAATTGGTACATTGAGCGTGTTAGACCAGGAGCCGACTGAAATAAGCAATGGTATACTACCGATTATCTTCATAGAGAGATTACGAACGATCTTCACCAAATTTGAGGTCTAGCTAGAATCTAACCCTTCACCGTTAGTGCATAATTCAAATCTACTAATTTGACTAATACGGAATCAAGATTTAGTTTAGTAATGAATCAACATATAAGAAATAACACTTTATAATAACACTGTATGGTGTGTGTGATATAACACAATATAAGAGGTATATGAAAATAACTAAAAATAAATGTTTGAGAAATCTATATCATGTTTTATTCAATAATTGCTACTGAAAATATACTAAACTAGCTTCCGCCCGCGATTTTGTCCGCGTATACTTCAGGATATATTCTACTTGTTCGATAAGCATAGAAGGCATCTATCTCCATTTCCAGCATAAGGTACAAAATAGTGTTTATTCTGTTACGTAGGCTAATAGTTTAAAGAAACAAAAGAAATTTCAATATCTGACGTAGTACATTCAAATAGTCTTCACACTAATATTATAAACGCGAAAGTTTGTATATACGAATTACATATTCTATGGTCGGTTGCTAGGCAACGCGTTTTTGTTATGCCAAAATTGCCCATGTAATCCCACTAATATTATACGTGTGATTTTGTACAATTTACACAATATGTCTTTATAAATTATAGCCTATATGTTATTCTGATGTATAAGCTATATTATTGTATAGTTTCATTCAAATCCATTCAGTAGTTTTCCGTGAAAGCGTCACAAACATCCAAACATCCAAACTTTCACACTTATAATATTAGTAGGATATCGAGCTCAACAATTATTGATCATATTGATATAAGCTGTATATGTTGCACATATACCTCTTATACTATGTTATATCACACCGTAAAGTGTTATCCCTACTAGTCCGTACTTTCCCTACTATCCCTACTAATATTATAAAGGCGAAAGTAACTGTCTGTCTGTTACGCTTTCCCGCTTAAACCTCTCATCCGATTTTGATGAAATTTGGCACAGACAATCTTTAGACCCTGAGAAAGAACATAGGCTACTTTTTAATGCGAAAAAAGGGTTTTGTCGAAAGGAGTTGAAAGGGGGGATGAAAAGTCGTATAGAGGTATCGATCGTTATTTTTAGAGCTATAAGCTTGAAACTTATTTTTTAGGCTGTTGATCGATATAAAGTCCATAAAATTAGTTGAATACTAATTCATTTAGGTTTGTTTTCGGTGGTTACGGTTGTCGAAATAGTTTAACACCTCACCGATAGATGGCGCCACCGTCTAGATAAAACGTGATATTGAAATTATTTTACAGCTCTATGTATACCTGGAGCCTTTCAATTGATGAGCTAATCAGATATAGTAAAGCATGAGTCTGTTTGACATCCATGCAATTGCACAGCAATCAACAAGGAATAAAAATAATGCCCCATGAAAATTGGTAAGCGATTAGATTTCAAACAAAGGAAGGATTACGTGTTTCACGGATATATAATGGGGATTGAATTTTGTATGGGAACTCTGTTGTTTTTGAAGTCAATATCATGAAAATTGATACTCAGTGTTATGAACTAAAAATAAAAATGACGTGTTTTAGCATTTTAAAAAATCCTGCAATCCAATCTAATATATTAAATTTTCGTGTCAAGGTGTTTATAGTCGCACTCCTGCGAAACGGCTTGACCAATTTTTTTTGTTTTTTACATATATTTGGTAGGTCTGAGAATGTTGCACCCTCTTGCCCCCACCCCCGTATTTTGATCGCGATTTTAGAATAATGGTACGTCATCGACAGGAAGTCTCGCGTCAGTTTGATATTTTGTAGTACTACGCCATGTAGTTCTCACGGGATAAAACCTAAAGTCCACGCGGGCGAAGCCGCGGGAAGAAGCTAGTTTCTTATATGTTGATTCATTACTAAACTAAATCTTGATTCCGTATTAGTTAAATTAGTAGATTTGAATTATGCACCAACGGTGAAGGGTTAGATTCTAGCTAGACCTCAAATTTGGTGAAGATCGTTCGTAATCTCTCTATGAAGATAATCGGTAGTATACCATTGCTTATTTCAGTCGGCTCCTGGTCTAACACGCTCAATGTACCAATTGAATCGATACGAACGTGCAGGTTAAAATGAATTTTAAAACAATGACGGCTAAGTTGAAACTCTATTGTAATAGCGTAGCGCACGGAACGGCAACGGCCCGCTCAGCGGCGTCCGTGCGATTATTTTGAATTTTTTGGCGGGAAAATAGTTTTTTGCTTATAACTTTGAATCTAGACAGCCAGGAGATTTGAAATTTTGACTCGTGAACGCTGCTATTGTATGGTCTCATCTGATCTTTAAAACGAAGTTCTCACTTATGTAGTTTCAGAGATACAACATGTGTCAGCTGGCGACCCATGTCACCAGCTTACACACACATATCGGCTCGTAGCTCAAACAGTTTTAGCACTAGAGATTCGAAAATTTTGGCGCCTGGCGCTGCTATTTTGCCCTAAAATATGAGGTACAATACATAATCGTAACTTGAATAATTACGAAGATACAGATGTGTAAGCTGGTGACACGGGTCGCCAGCTTACACACGGTAATTCGTTCGTAGATCCAACAGTTTATCAATGTGATCGTTAATTTTTTTGGCTCTCATTGCTCTCATTGTGCTTTAAATGCCTGACTATAGTCTAAAGCCCTAACCTCACTGGTTTGCCTTCC
Source organism: Carcina quercana (assembly GCA_910589575.2). Taxonomy (NCBI): domain Eukaryota; kingdom Metazoa; phylum Arthropoda; class Insecta; order Lepidoptera; family Depressariidae; genus Carcina; species Carcina quercana. The sequence goes on from OU342429.1 coordinate 8,849,124, forward strand.
TGGCATGTGTCAGCTGGAGACCCATGTCTCCAGCTGACACACTAAAAACAACTCGCTGTAACTGAGTCATGATTGCTGCTAAATTATGAATGCTAAAGTTTGATTGCTCCTAAATTGCCTTAAAATTTGGCATGCGTACAATTCCCCTAGCTCTATGAGGAAGCTGACGACCCACACATTACATTACCTTATGGTGGGTAACTGCCTTCTGGCAGGTATAAACAGGTACACTCGAGTACAAAAATATGTATTTCACTTTTAATTGATATTTCCTTCAACACACAAGCAAGGGTGAATGTGACATGGTACAAAAGTGGATACATATTTTGTACTCGAGTGTACAATCGATATTGTCTGGGTTGTATGCTGGTGGTGTTTTTTGACTGAGTTTTAGGTTGTAGGATGTTCCCTGTGTCTGGTCTCAGTGAAGGATTGTTAGGTTAGGTAGTGTCGATGTTTGAAAAACAAAATGGTAACAACAATTAAAAAAACGATATAAACAATAATGTTTATTGTTGTAATTATGTCACATCACATCTCTAAAAGGATAACAACCAGTTAAGCTCTGCCCTCAGTTTCGGACGTTACCTGAAAAAAGAAAATAAACAAAGTCAGAAAAAATTATCAAAAATCTTAAGGGGGCGAACTTTTAAAATGTATGGCGGGGTTGCACTTGGCCTTCACCTCACCTGATGGTAAGTGACGATAAGGCCGTTGGATGGTAAGCGTGCGCACACAGAAACCTCCGGCTAATGAGGCGCTGGCTCATTGCTGTTGACAGTTTTGACAGACAATTGCCGTGTAAGCGTAAACACGCTAATTCAATTATAATTTTAAGTATCAAAACCTTGATGACTGCAGATCTAGGTAAAAAATACAAATGGAATAGCTTCTATACTCATATTTGTCAATCCTTCACATAATAAGCTGACATATACCACATACCTTAACTAAAATTCAGCAATGTTTCTTCACAGCTGTCTTAAGTCGCGGAAACTGTCAGTTTCTTATTTAAACGCAATTTACATTTTCGGTTTGAAATGCTAAATTACGTTATTCCATTGCAACCTGTAAATCGAAAATATATATTAAAACAGTGAATATAAAACGTGCTGGCAAAAGACTATGTTAACATAAACACGTTACACGTATTATCATCGATGTTCATATATCTTTTTTTATATATTTTAGGTTTTCTACATAGATATAGCTAAGTTCTAATTGTACTTGGACCATTTCATAACATTATCGATAAGTGCAACTGCCTTATAAATTTACATGCAACCACCTCTTCATAATTATTCTGCTATCGATACTAAATTGAGGAAACAACATTATCCAGGTGATAGACTGTTATATAAGAATTGTGCGTACGCACTATCATTATGAAAAAAAAAACATCCAAAATAAACCTAATATTCAGTGACCAGCCACTTTAAATCGTAAGAGTGACATTTCTGCCAATCCAAGTGATGAATAAGAGTTATGTGTAGGTAATAACATCATGTAAAAATTACAATTATTGATATTCAGTCACCAGTCACTGTATTTTTATGTAGATAACAGCTATTGTTATTTTCAATCTTAAACAGTAGTACTTACATAGCTAATGAACTTGATTCCTGATCCTTTATGCCATTTTACCTTTGTTTACCTAGTTGTCAAGTTCATATCCATATATTTTTACTATAACTAGAATAGTATTCTCTATTCACCCATCAGTAAGTTTCTTGAAATATTTACTGTCATGGTTTCCAAATCAATTATATATATCCAACTAGGACTTTGAAAAAGCTTTATCAAAAATATTCTTAAAAAATTATAAAAATACATTGCGCCAATAAAAAGGCTACAAAATTACCACACTGTTTGAGCAAAGTTCTATCTAAGAGGTCATTTACTGCTTAATGTTTAAATAACTGTAGGTGTTCAAAGTATCCTTCTGGCTTAGTGTCCAATAGCTTTTATAACGGCAAATATTAGGTATAATTCTTACCAAACCAACAGAATGTCTACAGATTAAGTAATTGCTATTGGTCATCAAAATGGCTGAAAGTTTAAATATAACATTAAATATATTATCAGGCCGTATTAGGTACTTGTTGTCACTTGCCCGTGTAGTAATCTTCATTTCCTGAAAAATAGCTGTTATATTCTTAAATATATGGATTGTTATCCACGTATTGGATAGCATATTTTGTCGTTAGTCCTTATATTTTACCTAACCTAACAAATATCCAATGTTATTCAATTATCTTCCTCAGTGAACAGAAACTAAATAGGATGCAATATATCTGAGGCAGCATTCATGTTATACATTTTAAATTATTGTTGACGATTCGATGTCTTTATAAAAAGTATTAAATAAATATCTGCTGTTGGTGCCTCCTCCCTTTGTTTCCATTATATTTTAAATTTATGTTGCAACAGATGTTTCATTTATCTGCTATAAAATTTCTATTATCATCTAATGACATAATAGTATTACCTAAATCTATCCTTAGTAGGTAGGTAATATTAAAAGACTGAGTTTTAATTTAAAATTATAACAAATTTGTCATTTACCAGCGTGTGATTTATATTTCTCTCAAATATGTATTCCTCACTTTAAAATAGTCGAAACTACATTATAAAATGTTTCATTTTACCTTTTTAATTAATATTTTACCTTACCTTGAATTCATTCAATTTGCTGATGAATTATGTGACTTGTTACTCCTTACAATTCGTACTGGTTTATACCTCATCATTTTGATGAATTATCAGACTTGTTAGATGGTACTTTATAACATTATACTGGTTAATCAATCATTCTAAAGATAAATTATCAATTATTATCCTAATGGTAAACCATAATAATTTTGATAATGAATCATGTGACTTGCTATATAGTTCTCCTTAGAATAAGCATAGAATAATTAGTTAAACATTTATTTACTAACAGATATTTACTATTCTGTATAATTAGCATTGTACTGGTTAAGAAAATCTGTTATATGACGAATTATGCACCGTTTTATTTACTACCCCATATAATGTGCATTGTCCTGGTAATAAATATATTCCTTTTAATTAAATATAATGTGACTTGCTATTTGGTACTTCTTATATCTAGCACTGTTCTGGTAAAGAGCTATTTTGCATTCATTATAACTAGCATTGTATGGGTTAAATAAAATTACTTGGTTGAATTAAGTGACTTGCTATTTGGTACTCCTTAATTAGCAACATTAGCTCTGAAATATATTCGTCACTGTATTAACATATTTGCAAATGAATGATAAATGATACGCATTGACAATCCTCAAATCAAAAGTCAGTGTTCTTGCTGTACTTTGTAATTATTATTTTTTACAACGAATTATTATGTATCTTCACGTATTTTTAAGTGATTGAGCTGTCACGCAACACATGAAAATAAATATGCAATTTACATATAGTAAGAAATTTATTATTACGAATAGTGTCTTACATCTACGACATAATACGTTATAAACTACTACATTAATTGCATCTTGTTGTCATATTTATCGATCTGTAAATGTATTTCCATAAATAATATAAATCATTACATTTAATTACTCCTCCAGATCTAATAAATTCTTATAAATACATTAGTAAGTAAATACAATGCCTGTAATGCATGTGAAAAAAATACTACTTTGAGAATTTCAGTCTGCATTTAAATAATATATTGAGAAACATTCAGCTTCGTTTACTCTATTCTCTTTGAAATTATTCTAAAAACCTTACCTAACACAAATAATAATACCTAAAAAATAATATGTTAGAATCTCCAGCTTCAAGCATTGTGTTCCAGCTACATTATTTCGTACATGGCGTTTAGACGAAAATTTGATTTTCCTTTATAAACACATCACCAACTGCCTGTAATGGAAACAAGGATAGGGCACGTAATCATTTATGTTTTTGATAAAGAATAGTTTAATAATTTCAATTGAACTTCGATGTTGGGATTGATATTTTGTTGACTTGTCATTACTTTGTCACAGCAGACTGAAAAAATTATTACTAATAATTTATTAAACTAATTGACCCACTTTCCTTACTGAATTTTCTACTTGATAAACCATAAAAATGTTTAACACCGCTCATGTGGATAACAACAGGTTGATTGTATTTGTAAACGAAAAACCTGTCGTTTTTATGATTTATGCTATCCCTTTTACATAATTATAGTATTTTCTCTGTTACACTTAAGCTATACGCGACCTATTTAATCTATCACGACATATGGGGATATGAACTAGCTTTACTATTATGAAGATTGTCCTGTAAGAAGAGGATATTCGTTTTTGTTTATATTATATGCAAGTCACATGTCTTAATTACAATAAAACATATATATAGTGATTCACTTTATGAACCAAAACAACAGCATTTTGATACTTTGTTGTTTGTTTATATCACTAGACTATATTCCAATATAAAATGTATTGTAGCCTGTAGTTTAAGATATTATTTTTAAGAATGGTTTTTTCTTTTATGACATCCTAAAGATACATAGTACATACTTCATAAGACTTCCTAAAACTGGTAATTGGTATTACACTCATTATTTATGTTTGTGCACATATTTTGCAATGATTAACTGATATTACCTACATAAAGCCTTAGATAAATGTTTTCTTTCCTAAAGTAGAATCTTCATTTATATCCTAATTTTTGTATATTGGCAGTTACATTCATAAGACATATAGTAGTTACTCTTAGGACTCTTGCCGTATGGTTGTATTAAATGAATATAGAGTCACTGACCTGTTTTCTTAATTTTGTCGATCTATAAATTATAATATTATCAACTATATCATAATTGTAGTATATGAAGTATTTCTGAATAGCAGTCAAATACTATAGAAGATGGAACTTACCTTTCGCTTTATCTAAACAAAGCACTTTGTATTAAGACAATCCATACCCTTAGTGGGGCATTACAATCCAAGTCCCATGTAGTATAACTTATAAAATTCATATATGTTTATAGATAGAGAAAGACATCAAGTTCCATATTCTATACTGTGGTACATTTAACAGCAGTATAAACCTAGCCAGTGATAAACCTCTAGTACATACCATAGTTGTTGTTATACTGTGGTTGCGGTTGCTGGAATGAGTTGTAGGCCGGCTGAGAATATGAGTCGTAGGCGGGGGCCTGGCCGCCGCCGCCGTATGCGGGCTCGGCCGTGCCGTAGCCAGCGTCACCCGCGCCCCCGACCGCCCCACCGCTGCTGTCAGATAATATGTTGTCAACGACAGTCTACCAATCATTATACACACACCGCTATACAAGAGCTTCGTCCATGATGCCTTCTTAGAAAGGGATTTTGCTATATTCACCACAGTTGGCAGGTGATTACTGATCACAGTTGATGTTAGTGATACATATATAGTGTTGGCAAATGTTACGCCCATCTCCTACAATAGTTGAGTAGTTGACATAAAATTATATAGGGGCTAAATTTAAAAATTACTTTCATAAAATTAAATATTAAATTATAAAAAACAAATCAGGTATATATAACAAAATACTAAGCAACTTTGATAGGTCTACTTATATTTTTCTCTATGTTACACAATTCTACCAAGGCAAACTTAAATAAAATCAATTTCGTGGCACCCGGTGGCTTCTTAATAATTTTGCCCAAAATCTAACTTCAAAAACAAGGGAGCAGGGTTGCGCTTACCTGTACGCATCATTTTCGTATCCTTGACCCCCCGTTGAATATCCATAACCAGATCCATAGCCGGAGCTATAGCCAGTGTTGGATTGCGCCGGCGCTGGTGCGGTGTAGCCGCCGCTTTGGTACGATCTATAAGATTAAATATAAACTTAGAACTATCATTGTTAAACATTTCAAATTTCTAGTATAATATGTTAATCAGATTTAAAAATATCTGCATCTATGTGTCAGACGGCAATTCCTATATTGTTGGGATCATCACGTTTTTGAACTAAAGGAAAAATTCTGTTATCTATGTATATCTCAAACGTACCCGGCAGTGTTGTATGATTGCTGTGCATATGAATCTGGGGCTGGTTGTTCATAAGGTTGGTATCCTGTGTGCCTGTAAAAATATACTCCAATTAACGATTGATATAGCTAAATAAAAATAAGGTTCAATTTACTATTATGTAGTATCAGTTATTGAACAAAGCGTCATGTATGTATCAGACGGCACATTCCTATCAATTCTGGATCATCATTTGTTACATTTTCAACAGGCTAAATAAAAACAGTACGATAAAAAGTAAAATAAGGCAAAACTTATTTCAGTGGAGAGAAAAAATTAAAGGTAAGGTATCCCTTTGAGTGTATTGGTATGATATTATGACTAATAAATATTCATATAAAGTGATAGTGCCAGTCCATGTTTGCCTTGAATTAGCCTTTCCTTATATAATCCTGCATAGTCTTATATAATGTGTTACTTATACATACGATGGATGTCCATAGCCATTGGCTGGCGGAGCACTGTGCTGAGGTGGTGCCTGTTGGTAGCCACCTTGTGGTGGTGGCCTGCCGCCTCCTCGAGGGCCGTCGAACCTGATATAACACACCAATTGCAATCAATAACAATCTTACAGTGCCACAAAATTATAATGTACAATAAAATATGGTCTACAGGTACTGACATAAGTTTTACAGGAAAATTTTATGGAAACAAATATTTACAGGACTGTTTTCATTATCTTATATAGAACCAAGAGCCCCATAAACTATTTATCTGTAGATAGACACAAAAGTTGACCACAATCTCACTGCAAGTGATGTTGATGTTAGTGATGATGCCACATGTTGTCAAAGAAGATACCTATATCTATACAATATGACTAAGATAGAAAATCAAATTCTAGTTTGAAGTTCTGAGATTGCTAAATTGTAACTACAACCAATTTTGTAAAGTATACTTGACTATGAAATACCAACCTTCCTCTCTTTGGAGGACCACCCCCCGGCCCACCGTGGGGCGGGCCGCCGCCTCTTTTGAAAGGTGGCCCTTGTGGCCCAGGTCCACCCGCTGCTTGATGAGCAGGAGGCGGTCTCGGTGCTGGTGGGCCCCCGGGACCTGGGGGTCCTGCGAGACCTGCAGGGTGAGGTCCAGGGCCACCTGGGGGGCCGCCAGGAGGACCGTGTCCACCGCGCCCACCTCGACCTTCAGATAAGATCATGGTTAATGTTTCATTTATATTTTGCAACCTGACAGACGACACATTAATTCACCCAAATTAATTCACACATTTGGATGAAATTTAGCAAAAAGATTTGATATGCTTTCATCACAGGCAAAAGCTATCTCTAAATCATCAAAAATTCACCTGTTATTTCAAAGTACAACAGCAAATTTTGTAAAATTGACATAGTTCATATCTTTGGATGTCCATTTGCTATGACAGTCACTTCCAGAATCAGTATGTATAGCTTCTGTTTTATTAATGGGCTCGAGTTATTTAACATTACAATTTACTTTTAAAATGAATGCTTGTTATTAAATGAAAATGTAACTGTACCTCTCATTCCCATTCCACCACGACCCCCTCTATCACCCCTCGGTCCAAAATCACCACGTCCTCTGCCTCCACGTCCTCTCATAGCTCCAGGCCCTCCACGGAACTCTCCTCCTGAATCATGAATTATACTAATGCACTATTTATTTTAACAGGAACTGGTCCACAATTCCTTAGAACGACTAGATGTACAAAAGGGAACTGAGGGGACAACACCTATAAGTCCCTAATCAATAGGTATCATCAGGCACTCGCAGTAAAAGGAAAAAAGAGGATTATTTTCTTACTTGGAGGAGGTGGTCCTCTGGTTTCAATTGTGGGCACAGGATGTGGCCCCGGACCTTGAGGTCCTGGAGGAAAACTGCGTCCCCCTCTGTCACCACCGCCGCCGCGCATGGGTCCTCCTCTGAAGCCACGGGGACCTCCACGTGGTGGACCACGGAGCGGACCTCCTCGCCCGCGCATACCTAGGCCTCCCCTAGAATACCCAACACATTTTAAGTTTAAGGAATGAAATGTTAAGGCAATCCTGATACACTTTTTTCAAATAATTTTATAGTTTCAATACTTACCGGCCCCGCATATCAAATCCACCTCGGCCTCTAGGCGGTCCTAGCGGTCCTCCACGTCCACCACGAAATCCACGATTTGGCGGCCCATCCATTATTATTACTTACTCCTAAATGCGTAAATCAGATAGTATAGATACTTTAAAGTACCGCTGCTTATATTCTTACTCAAATTCTTCAGTCTTCATAAAGTTAGGTTAAATACGGAACTCGCATTCAAAATGGCGGGTCGAATCAAGACCGAAACAGAAATATGAATGAACGATGTTGACATAGTTTGTGAATGACAAGGAGACCGAGTGACGAGGAATTCCTTATGCCTCCTCTACATAATGGTCGACGAACAAGGCAAATATTATACCAATACGAATATAAAATATGAACTGCGAGTGCCATACACTTGCCATACACGAATAGTGAAGTGTCAGCATTAAATTGTATAATTTAAGTCTTTGCATTTTATAATAATATCAGTCGGACAATAGATCTGCCGGAAGCTTTAACTCTCGTCCAAAATTATATTTATTTAAATGGTAACATCAGATTGGATATTGTTCGAGCTGACGTCATGGTGTAAGCCACTGAGCAAGTAAATCACTACGTTTTAGTGTAAGCAACCACTGAGCAAGTAAATAAGCAACCATGACAACAGTGTGAAAATAAAATAAACGACATGGTTTATATGTTGTGTAGTGTAAAAATTTGCAAGTGTGTCTAAGTGAAAACGTCAAAAGTGTTTTTATGTGTCAAGTGTCAATGTCACGTGAAAATAGTAAAGGCGCGCATTTTTAGCTAAAACTACTACTAGTTTTTGGATCACATAGTAAAACGTAGTGATTAAATGCTCCTAGCACATGCTTTAGATTTGTAATTTAATATAATTATGTTTAACTTCCAATTGGAACGTTTTGTTCGATGCATTAATTAATCGCGAAGTAATTTGATTTTTTATCGAGAATTTTTTTTGTATTTGAATATTTATGAGCATAATGGATGATCAAGAAAAAGTTTTAAAGTATTTAGTATCTGCAGAAAAATTAGCAGAAGAAATATTGCGCGACAAGCGTGAAATAATCTTGCTAGACAAGAGAAGAAATCAGAACAGGGAAGCTCTTCGATACCTTTCAACATCTAACCAACATAAGTGTTGGGTGACTATTGGATCTGTAATCATAAAACATGATTTGGGAAAAACCAAGTCACTTTTGGATGCAGATCAGAAGCAACTTGATATAGATATAAATAAGCTTCGTTCTGACCTGAAGGTGAAAGTAAACAACTTGAGAGACCTCGAAATGCAGCCTCCTGTGCCAGGACTGATGTTGGTTCCTATGTCTCAGAAAGAGGCAGATGGATTAAAGAATGCTGGTCTTTTCAGTTTATGATAGTGGTTTCTGATGTTTTATTTGATATATGTACTCAAAAACTTAGTAATATTTTTCATTGACCATTGTTTTATTTTCGTATCTCGAAAATAAATCAGTTGACATGCAATAAAACAATAAACATTAATTTTTTGTATTTTATTGGACTAAAGATATTCTCAAATAAAAGTCATCAAATATATAATAATTTCAATATGCACAGTTACACCTTTATACATGTAAAAAAATATAGTACATAACAAATAAATAATAAATAGTACCAAATTTAGGATTTATCCATTACATGTTTGGTGTTGTGTTCATATTATAAAGCAATTTGACTAAATGCCAATTTGTATTGGAACTGAACTTAATTTTTTTATATTACAACATTTCTATTTATAGCAGTCAAAGGTTAGTGAAAACCATTAGAAATGGAGTATTTTCATCATAATATAATAATTGTGTCAAATCATCATCATCCAACTAAAGCTTATCATTATAAAACAATATGATAATATGGCATATATGAATTTAATAAGATAAAGATTGATTTGAATTACATTTTCTTTTAGAAATAAACAATTGCAACATAATATAAAACCTAAGCATTATTAACTTACTTATGAATATTTTCAATATCAAAACATTTATCCTAAAGGTTATTGCTTAATATTATACCTTAGTAGCTTGTATTGAAATTACTATCTTCAGTACAAAATGCCACAGTAGTAAAACATTACGGTCCTTGAATACTCAAAACGTATTACATATATTTTGTGGTTTGTCTTTTGAGCACAATATAATCAATCTGTCACTATCATAAGTCTCTGTATAATTTAAATGGCTAAAGCACATGTAAATATTAATGTATGTTATCTAAGGGGTTGTACTATTGACTAAATATGTGATAAATAAATCGCTTTGTGTGAAATAGAATAAGAACAAATCAAGTGCATAATTTTTGTTACCCAGCGATCTGTTACAAATTTGGCCGATAGTACAATATATAATGGACATAAGGGATATAATGCGAATAGTTTGTCATCACAGATCCTGACCGCACTGGCTTCCCCTGTCCTGTTCTGGCCACTACCAGTTAGCCATGCCTGGTTTGTTGAGTGTCATGAAATATATCTGACAGGAGGAACCACCTTTGGCAGAGGAAAAGAATACTTTGTCATTGCGTTCACATAAGAACTTGAGTCGTTGTGCTTTCTTGTGCATAAACACGCCGTCCAGGTGTCCAGTCTCAACTGAACGTATTTCAATAGCTTTATTGCCCCAACCCATTATTTGTCCTGTGCCAATGTATGCAACCGATGTTGGCATTTCACCCCACTGTAACAGATAACACAATATTAGGAAGAGACAAAGATAAAATAATAAAGCCAAAATATGTGAAGAACTTTTAATATTTTAAAATAATAATTAACACTTTCACAGTCCCCATACAGACGCTAAAATCTTTCCATGAAGTCCCAATGTTATTTTTTCCAAATGAGTGAAGTGTGGGACCCGTACGTGGTACCCGGATTTGTGCGGCTTGTCTACCGGGACCTACTTGTGGTACCCGGGACTTTGAAAGTGTTAATATACTGAAAATCTACGAAAATGTAAGTCCGATTTAATAATTTTGGTTGTCAGATTTATTCTTATCCTTATGCTGTAAGACCTTGTTTCCTGCTAAATTTCATAATTCTATGATAATGCAAGTTACTTATTCTTATCCTTATGCTGTAAGACCTTGTTTCCTGCTAAATTTCATAATTCTATGATAATGCAAGGTACCCTATAGGTTTTAATTCAATTTTCCTACCACTGATTTGGCATGTCAAATTCACCCTTTTTATTGTTCCTAAGCAGTGTGCAAGAAAGTGGGTACATATTTTTGTACCCTATTGTTAATTGCAGAAGGGCCGGAAAAGGAAAGAGGCTGCATTTTATCCCGATCGAGCAAGTAGTTCCCATTTCGTGGTGTAATTTCTGAAGTCTACCTGGACGAAGCGCCAGTTTACCGCACTCACCATGCTTGGAAGGCGATTGGTGACCTGCTGACTGTCAAAATCTTGACATAAGGATATGCAGCTGCTAGTCTAGCTAGTATTTTTTATTTTTGTTTGTTGGCTACTTTCCACACATACTATAATGTCCTTTATATAAAGAAAGATAAATACCTGAAGTACTATATTTTTGCTAACTCTGCCATATGTATTCACATATACTCCTTCGTTGTCGTAGCACAGCAGTAACTGGACACCGTTCGAGTTTGGAAGGGGAACGATGCAGTGTGGTGTGATGGCGCCTTGAGTCTAAAAATTTAAATCTTTACTATAACTTATTATTTTATACACATGTGTAACAAAGGAATATAACATTACTCTTAATTAATAAAGGTACTAATTTGACACATGCAATCTCGGCTTAATACTAATGATTTGGGTGTGATTAAGTTAAGGGTGAACAGGCATCTTCAGGTCAGGTGAGGCCGTGGACAAACTTTTACATACAAAAAAGTCTCATACCCTCAATAATCAAAGGGTGAAATATCATTATTGGACAATGTCAACAACAATCCAATATGTACGTGTCAAAACGGTTAACAAATAGAATGTCTCTTATTTTGTATAAAAGATGACTTCATATCTTTGATACTCTTGTATGACGTGCCATTATCTAAAAGAAATCGTAATATTTTATACAAATCACACTTAACTAATATCATACATTCGAAAGCAACTGCCCACCTGTGAGTTGCCTTTTAACGGCTATACCGATTTTAATGAAATTCGGCACACACATATCCTACGGGATGTTTTTATCTTGTCAAATCTCGTGGGTCGATTTTTGAAGCCGACGCAGACAAAGTAAATATTAATTGAATACTTACATGCTTAGGAATATAAATATCATAAACGGTTGCATTGTCCAGATCTACGGCGTGGAAGCCGTCAGCGGAGCCATAGATCACCTTCAGTCTTATACCTTCCTCGATAGTAAGGTCAACTAGCAGAGGCCTGAAAACATTTTCATCGATAAAATATTACAAATAAAATCTATGGTTATTTTTCCAATGGGGAAGATGCATTGAAAATATTTTTGTCTCATTCAGTGGTACATGTAAAAAGGTAAATAACTCTATAATTTTTTCTCCCGATAGGACTAATACTTTTTATAGTACAACCCGCCAAAAGTAATTCTAGTCACGCGGTGCTAAAAACGCTCCATATAAATCGGGTGACATTTATGACGTCACACGTGTTAAAATGTATGAAGCTTGTTCGATATTTTGAGTTATCTCGTAAAACAATGTTTTTATGTGTTATATACCCCTATAATAAAATATTCCAAATGCAATGAGAAAACTAAATCTGATGAGCATTTTATTATTCGAGGAACTAAATTCTTGAGAAATTTAGCCCCTGCAAAATCCAAATATAAAATCAAAATTATTACGGTTCTTTTATTTTGGTGGGATTTCTTCACCCAATCTAATTTGGTTGCATGTTCTATATTTTGGAAGTTTTAATCATCGTAATCTTAACGTGTAGGTGTAAGGTCGATAACTGACCTCACAAACTAGTTGCAAGTTTTAATTATAAAATATACTGAGTTTTTACACATTAATTACGAGTGGAGTTCATTAACAGCCGACATAGAAAGAGGAATTTCTACATGGCGTTTTGCTATTCTTTGGTTGTGTATAAGACCAACTATTTGACATCCTCTATCAAGTACGCAGCCAAACAATTAGGCAAAAATCCCCACGGCGGACCAGCGCGGGGCGTTGAGCGGGGTACGCGCGCTGAAAGCGCATATCTGTCATGTGCCTATTTGTTTTGGTTGCCTAAAATAGTAAACATAAGGATAAAGTGGGAGTAGCATCAAACGCGTGGGATATGACATATTTAATGCAATATATCCCCCAATACATTGCTTTTACGCTTTGACCCAACTGCTGTTTTTCTATAACCATCCATGTTGAATTCTACGATATTTCATTCCTGAATTACTGTTAAACTTCGAATTTTGATACACATATCAATTATTTCATATTATCAGTTGCATAAATCTAATCTGAGGAAATTCGTTGATGAACTAATGTCACCGACACAGCTCGACGAGTCAGTGAGCTGAAGTGGCAATGGGCAGGCCACATCGCTCGAAGAACGGATAACTGATTTGGAGTAAGTGTTCTCGAGTGGCGACCACGTACCGGGAAACGTCTACCGGGCTGTCCCCCTACTAGGTGAATCGACGACCTGGGGCCTTATCGTCTAACTCCAACACCTATCGCGATACCTTTGAAAGGTATCGTGATCGTGATCGGGATCGCGACTTTAAAATGGTACCGTGTAACATTCCTAATCACGATCGCTTTCGGAACGAATGAAATCGGCGCTTGTTGTCGTTGTGATTTTTCACTATCCTTAGCAGGAAAGGCAATGATCTTTAAACCTTACAGCCAGTTGTTTACTTTCCTTAACAGGCAACGGTCATTAAATCTTACAGCCAATTCTTTAGTTACCTTAACAGGCAATGGTCCTTAATTCTTACAGCCACTTCTTTAGTTGTCTTAAAATATTTTTATCGCTGGTTTTGGCATCTTTTTTTACAAAAATTGCTAAGGTTTCATTTCATCTAATAACTAAGATAGCCTTGGTACCACCAGTGGTGTAGAAAGTTCATTTCCGAAGTATATGTAATATAAATTATATACAAATATTATTTTGTGGGTTCTCATCCATTCACACATAGCACCGTAAACACGTAGCACAAATTATGAAACATCCTTCTTGTCGGACGTCTGCTTTGCGAATGAAAAAGTGGTGATTGTGTGGATACAAACGTGCTCGTGCTCAATCATTTATACGCATCCCTTTGTCGGAAAAACCTACAGAACTGTCGATGACTGCAGGTGGTCATTGCCTCTACTCTCGATAATAGTTGATTATCTACACAACAGTAGTCACCTACAGTCACCCATCATAGCTAATTTTGAAGAGATACCATAATACTCGAAATGATTAAAAAAATAATTATTTACGTACGTAACTTATATTATTTTATTTTGTTGATTTTATTACTTATTTAGGCAAATAATAAAAACAATCTGAAATTATTGAGAGTTATAAATAAAACATCAATTTATTATATTGTGAGGCTGAATTTCTTCTTCTACGCGAGCTATCAAAATAGTTATTGCTGCTAATTCAATTGATATAACGACATTGAAACTAAATCCATCATTAAAGTTATAAAACAATGATAAACTTGCGAGAAATCTTTGAAAGATTCGAGGTGAGTGTTGAATCTTTCATTTGACACTTGCGAGTCGCTTTGAAAGCGATTTCTAGTTGTCAAAAAGTTACACGGTACCAATTTTATGTCAAAATTACGATTTCGTTCATTCATAATCTTTCAAACTCTTGATTAGTCGCTATACCTTTCAATGACATTTAGCAGTCGCGTTTGAGCGGTGTGAAGTTCGTGAATCATCTTCAAACGTCAAATTCAAAGGGATCGTGATCGGTGTTGGAGTTACACGATAAGGCCGCGGTCGCGGGGATTCGCTAGATGCAAATGCCATGAATAAGGCCTATGTCCAGCAGTGGACTTTCCCCGGCTGATGATGATGAAATCTAATGTTAGACACTAGCATTGTTAATCACCTCCATAGCCTAATGGTCCCGGATTTGATTCCTAGTGGGGGTACCTATCAGTACTCGGCTTGGCTAGTGGCCGCCTGGCTAGCTTCCACCATCTGAAGTCTGCCTCCAAACAGCAGTGCTGTGTTCCGGTAAGGTAGCATATAATAGTAAACGCCTCATTAGCCTGCGGCTTCTGGGTGCGCACGCTTAGCATACAACGGTCTTATCGTCACTTAACATCAGGTGAAATGAAGGCCAAATGCAAACCGATCATAAATATAATAAATAGCCTCAATACTTTCCATTCGGGGATTAGTCACCTCGCTCGGCGGGCAGATCGGTGATCAGATCAGACAATCACATTCTACATACAGCCTAGGAAATTTTACAAAAATATATTTGTCACCTGTGCTGCAGCTCTCCAAAGCTCTTGAAAGCCATAAACTTATGGTATGGTTTGGGGGCCCAAGCATAAATCTCAATGGAATCTTTCAGCGCAATCACAAGGAACTTGATTCTTTCATATTTCACGATACGGAAATGTACAGCGCCTTGCAGCTCACCGACGTTGATCCAACCATTTCTTCTTTCCACTTGCTACAAAAGTAATTATTTCCTTAATAAAGATAAAACAGCAACTGAAATTCAAACTATCTACAAATAAAACCCTGATCTTTTATTACAACACTAGATACTTAAATGTGAAGATTGTACATTTGCAATTAAATTACAACCGAATATACAAGGCTCCTTGTTATCATATTACTTACTTACATAGTACCAATATTATAAATGTGAAAGTGAGTTTGTTTATCCTTCCTTCCCGTCGTAAAGAAGTTACCTATTTTATTTATTTATTTAATAGTTTATTACGCGTATGACCTTTAAAATATATTTTTCACACATATTTATTTATTCTAACACCGGGAGCAGATTGAAAATCAGCGCTGTGCAGTAGAGCAATCGATTTACCCTAAACATGGAAACATGTGTACTCGTACACTGTTGGTATAGAGTATTGATTGTTCGTACTCACGTCACTGAGACCATCTGTCCTCAATATCTTCGACTTCAACCAACTGAGGTAGTAAACGCGTACGCGGTTCTTCTTCCCGGAAACCGTCACCAGGATGTTTTGCCCCTCCAGCACTTCCATTTGCTGGAAGCGGCGTCGTGAGATCAATTGATAGACTTTCCCTTGACCCGACCGGTCAAGCAGCATTAACCCATTCTCGGTGCCGATCAACAAATTAACCCCTGAAAGAGAATTGAAATTAGAAAACTAATGAATTTTAACAAATCGATATGGATCATTGATTGATTTATATTCTTACTTGGACTAAACATGCTTTTAATGGTGAAATAATAAATGATCGTGACATGTAATTTTTAATCCACACTGATTTGCTTGTTATGTTAATTTGTCCACTATCAACAATGTTTACCGAAAGTTTATATTAAAGATTTACAGATCTTTAACACTCTCGTCCATTGTGTCGATCTACGACAGATGCCCAAGCTTAGTAGTAGACTTATGAAGGTGTTAATGATATATATGATCAAAAACTAGAAGACTGTAATCTATACATACTGTTTGTATGTTTTACGTGCATCACGCAAACACACCAATACGAAATTGGTTGCGGTTTTTACGTTGTCTTGCTGGAGATCTTACTTAAAATCCATTTAAGTTCCATCTTGATACGCCGCCTTGCATGCGTGCTATATGACATTATTAGAAGCAAGGTCGGCAGTTAATAATAACAGAATGTTATGTAAATTATGTTCTAAATTGGTAGCCAGATAGGTATGTTATTCGTAAGCTCACCCCACAGAGCGGCACACAGTATCTCCGAGTTAAATCTCTTCTTGTACTTTCGTATCTCTGGCGTGTCGGAGGAGAGGTCGTGGCTCGTGGGCGTCACGTTCACGTTGACGTGGCTCTCTCGCCGCGAGGCGTTGCCACCCGAGCCGCCCGTGCCGCTCCCGGTCGAACCCGCACCGAAACCGAACGTGAGGAACGACCGCTGCTTCTGTTGTAACGGAAGGAACTGCTGTTGTGACCCCACGGACGAGTTCGAGGGAGATTGCTGGAGGGGGTGGGGGGAAACGGAGCCCGTGATAAAGGACTTGGAGGGTGTCGACTGCACCGAGGATGGAAGCGGGTGATGGTGGTGGTGGGGCAAGGGGGTGCCGCCGGAGACAGCTTGCCTATACTGCAAAAGAGAAAATTAATCATAAATTAACGTTAATAATTCACACATCGTTATGACATTTCAACAAATAATTTTATAACAATAAATGAAGCGGATTTAATCCACTTGAAAATTAGGACAAAATATTTGAAAAATTGTGATTATTTCAGACAAAGACTAAAACCCTCCTTCTGAGGCAGTCAGATAAAAATGATTTGGGACGAAATACTGTTTAAAAATACATCTTTAACACACTTGATTCTACGAAAGTGGTTTATAAAACCAGATATTTGTGTTGGTATGTATTGAGTAAATATACGATAAATACACTTGTTAGTCAAATCCATCTCCCAAATATTAATTCTCATTTCAATGCAATGGTTGGAAAGATTATGTCTGAATGACAGATGGTTATATACGATCTCGTGAGAATGTGTTCGTGAATGTAACGACATAGGGCAAGCAATGAATGAACACACAGAGTATAATTAACTTTACATTCTAGCATTATTCGATGAGGTTTGAAGATTTTATTTAGTGAAATTCAGATTAGCAATACGAAAACATTTCGGCCTTTCCCGTCTAAAGCCCGCAACTATCTATCAATTATGTACTAGTAAAATACGAAAGTACCTACCTAATAGTAATATATACATTACTTCAAAGTTTAAAAAAGTGAGATTTCTATATACCTCCAAAACTGTATTCACATTACCATGCATTGTTTTTTAAATTCATTATCTTACAAGTAGTAGAGTATTCTGGTATTATTCACTTATTAGTAAAACTACCTGAGAAATCAAATAATTAAGAATTCATGGTTATCGGTCCACTTGCCCCTAAATATTGCTTCAGTCGATATAACATTTTAGTGCGAGTTACGCGATCGCTAGCTTTAATTTCCCAATAGCGATCTTTCCGAGACCCCGCGTTTTACCAGAGTTAAGGATATTAATTAAGCTGCTAAATACGTATCACAACTGGGAAATAAAGTTTAGCATTACCCATAAAATTAGTATATTCACCTGATAAATGAAACCACTTATGCATGTTACCAGGAATTGTAAATAGTGGTTTTCTTCAATTGATGTAGTCAGGTTGTAGAATTTTAAGGAGCTATTTGCTGTTATGATTTTTTGGTAGTTACGCAGGGATATGAAAAAAATACTTGGTATAGCTACCAAAACAAGAAAACAGAAAAGATTCAATGTGAATTTCTGCTTATTTTAATTTTTATTGGAGGAAATGTGTTATATACGAGTGTTATTATTTATCCTGATGTTATTTACTACCGAAAAATACTAATTATAGGGCAATAAACTAACTTTACAAAGCCAGTTCACCTAAAAGCTCGAGTATATACCGACTTGCATTCGATGCCCGAACAAGATAATCTTACAGATGAAAGCATGACTACAATGCATAATAAGGAAGAAGTGTGAACTTCTAGAACAAACAACAGACTATAGGTCATTGAAGCGTTCCTGCTGGCGTCATCAAAACGTTTCATTATACTTACGCAGAGTTAACTGCTGCCAGGCAGCCGCCCGACGATCTTGGCTCCAGTGTGATTGCATGATCGACAACCATTATTATATTAATACAGTACACAAAAGCTTTTCACCAAATTAACAGGGCCTCCCAAAATTATTTGTTTTGGTAGTTAAAGTCGTAGGATTCCGTAAACAATGTACCATTGTTAATTTGTGGCGGGTATAGAATAAAAAAGCGCAAGCGTCTATCGCGAATACGACAAGAATACGATGAAACTAATTGGTATTATATCTACGGAATTCTACAACTTTTAATATTGATATATCGGATATGGACAACACAAAAAATAAGATTAAATGGCGTTATTGCGCAGAGCAGGATTCATCGTTTTATAAATGTATCACATGTAACTAAGCAAGATGAGATCGTGGAACGCTCGGCTACTGTCCCATCTGCCATGAAATATTCCCATGAAAGTGTAATACAAGTTCATTTTAAAATGTCTGTCACTGTCAATAACTGTAGAAGACGGAACTTGGTACTTGCCAGCATATCTTTGAAAACATATTGATCTGTGTTAAATAAATCTATCTATATGCTCTAACACGACATGATTAGTCTCAATAGTAAAATATGCACTTAAACAATACTTAAATGTGTTGTTTACTGAGATACATATAGCCGTCTTCTATAGTTCTACAACAAAAATCTAGTAAATAGTGACTGTGAGTGTTTGTAAGTATTTGTAAATGTAGGTGGATATGTTACCTCCTCGCTGGTAGATTTGTCATGTCGTGGCGGCGTGGTTGGCTGCCCCGCCTGGCTCAGCAGGTCCGGGAGGACCGAGCTAGTGCGAGACCCGCTGCCCTCGTTGGCGCCGCTCGATCGACCCTATGTGGACATCGCACATATATAACATGTTGCCCAAACTTAGGTACAAACCAGTGATTCATGGTCAGCCAATAGATACTATTCCTAATTAGACATAGCACAACAACCGTATAATGGATGGTTTATAGTCTTGATACAACAGTCGTACACACGGAAAAATTAAGAATAGTGTCTGGTGGCACAGTCACCGGACGCGAGCGTACATAAGAATCATTTCATTGAGCCATTAATGACTAGTTAAATTAAACTTAACAAACTCACGGAACACAATCGTTAAAATGGATATCACATACAAACACTTACTTCCTATCACAAAACAAAGACAATGATATACAGTCAACATTATTTCTAGCAATATTAATACATTAATGAGCATAAGGGCAGGTGACAAACACAAACACGGCAGCCAGACATGCAATAGTAAAGTCGGTGATGGTTTTCTGTTCAGATGTTCATGGCTTTCTCAGAGTTCATGAGCTAGTCTCTCGTGTCACTCGGCAGGAAGACGGTATTGCGCACAGATATGTCAAATCTGTTCAGAAATTGTTAGTCTCTAGTGTGAGTACTGAGTAGTGTTACAGACAAATATTTTAGCATACATAGACATTACACAGTTAAGCTTTCAAAATACGAAAGTAAACACATATTAATCCATACACCAGCCAACACAACACCCGGTTACAAATATATATCTTTTTCAATTTGTTTTACGGAAACTAAGTATGTAAAAACTCTCAAAATAAAGTTACTAAGAAGAAAATCATAGCATATTTTTACTCACGCCAATACGTAAGAAGTGTGAGCAAACAAAAACTGCATAAAATACATGAAATATTTACTAGCTTAGTATGTTTAAATATCTTTTCATACCATACATGTTAATTTCATAAACCCAAACAGCATCTACAGATTACATTTATTATAGATAAATATATATTAGTATGTATTGTTAAAAATCGAACCCTCATACCAAAGTGTAAGTATGTAAAATATTAATCAAACTATCCTGAGCGGCCATTACCTGATCCTGCGCGAGTACCGCTTCCTGCCCACAACTTGTCATTAGCTCTGTGTGTCGTTTAAATTGAGAATTTCTCCGAAGAACAATATCAGATTCAGTCTTTTCTCTACGAGGCTTCACTACACTGTTGGTTTCTGTATCATCGTCCGCGGGGGTTGGCTTGCTATCTAGCACGTTAGCTGTAAGATCCGGCGTGTCCGCCTTCTCGAAGGACGTGCTCCCCGTGAAGCATATGCTCGTAGCGGGAGAGTCGCTGTTCACACTGCTCTGTCTGCTGGGTCCGTTGCTCTCACTATCCTGCCTTATCAACGCAGCGACACTCTTCAAAGCGTCGATTGGATTGTTAGCTGGTTTTCGTTCACTGTTCTTTTTAGCTGCCTTTTTGATTTCACCCTGAGCTGACATTTTAAGGCTGTCATTCATTTTTATAAAGTCAGTGAGTATGGGTTCTCCGGACGCCGGCGGTTTGATGATTTGTTTGCGAGAATTATTGAATATGCCGCTCGATCTAAGCTGTTTTCCGGCCGCGGCCTCGTTGTCGTGCTTTGGAAAGTATATAGCAGAGTGTCGCGTGCTCGATAGCGGGAACAGATCAGAGTTTTCCCTTCTGAACCCTCTGAAAAAACGATTCGGAGAACTCGTTTCGGCTTCTTGATCTTTCTTGAATTTGAGTATGTCCGCCAGTTTGTCGTGAGTTGATTTTTCAGGGGCCTTATCGAAGAACGGCTTGTGTCGAGCAGCCGACGGGGACGGAGTTGCAGACGCTTTGTATTTAGCCCAAGCGTCTTCTAGTTCTATCCGTGACTGCCTCTGCAGTTGGGCACGTTTATGTTCGTTTTCTTTTAATTTCTCTTGTTTGGCATCTTTGACTTCTGTATTCCGTGAAGGAAAAAACCTCGCAAAGTCCCAATCTTTCAGCAGTACTGCTTCGTCAATGTCTGGCTGTGTTTTATTACCTTCAGTACTTCCCTTCTGGCGTTTTCAACATGACCGGCACAAAAATTTAACATAAATATAAGGGAACACAAATACAACAAATTAAATGTAACTAAACATCTTGCTCACTAATCTTACTTTGGCGTGAATTGAAAATTCAGAATAAGAAATGGAGAAAAAATACTTTAGGAGAAATATTCCCATTCTAAAGTATCGACTGAAGATAAATACTAGTAGAATGTATGGTTTCATTCATAACCAAATGATAATTTCAACCAGACGTTACCACTATGAGAATGCTTTTGTTAGAAAATAAATAGGTATAGCATATCACCTAGAATAGGAATATCGCTCGTAAGTGTTATAGTGACAGAGACAATTTAATAACATGTTAACACAAAATAGCGAGTGTGTTGTGTGTGGTGAATGTAACTTACCCGCTTCATGACGAGCGTGCGGTCTGGATGCGCGTCATCGTCGTCGGGGGTGGGCGGCAGTGGGCGGGTCGGTGGGCCGGTCGCAGCCCCCTCCGCACCCACACCTGCGCCGTCCTCGCTCACCGCACTCAACCCTGGCCTGTAGCAGAACTCAGGACTGACAAGCCAAAACCAAAACAGAAAGAGGACGGGGCAACGAAATGGGGGATAAAAATATGTAATGAGCAAATAAAAATAATACCAGTAACAATGAATTAGTTTCATAAAATACATGCAAAAGTTATTAATTTATTTAGGAAGTTGAAATACGTAATTGTACAGCTGTCTCCCGCGCTTTTGCCCGAATGTAAAATATTTCCAGTTTTTATCCTTGTTTGAGTAAAAGAGGGTGTTGATATGTAGACCAAACATTCTCGGAAGCTTTTAATGTATTCAGATTTCGTTAATGGCATATAAAGAAAACTATTATATTACGTTCAAGTATTGCGTAAGCACTAATTTTGGGTCTAGACGGTGATTACGTCAGCAGTAGTTATTTACCTTTTTACACATGGCAAAATAATACTTGAACGGCCCCCAAGAATGAACCTTGTAAGTGGCAAATAAAGCAATTAATTACTTTATAATATCACTAATCGTTTTGCCCGGGACTTCGGTATGTGTAACCTTACCAAAATTATATTACGGGATTTAGCGTAATATCTTGTGAATCACTTATCAAGCGACCACTCTACAGACTTAAAACGTTGCACTTTAAAAATGTTATAGTTCTTTACAGTGTCTGGTGCTCTTTAAATCGATGATGAGTGATGATGCGAAAAATCAAAATGTTAGCGGTAAGGTGTGTTGTTGTTCTTACAGTGGCTTGGGCGGATCGCTGGCAAGAAGTGTGCCGTCGTTGCGGACTCTTCCGCTTCCTTCCTCGGCGTCAGAGTCCGTCTCAGAATCTTCAAACGTTGGATCTGGCACGTTCCTCTCTGCTGGGACACCTTTATTAACAGGTAGTATGTTTTGACACCGTTGACTGTACCTTAAGACTATATCCAAGACAAGTTAACGCGTTCAAACAGAAATAGAAACAGACTTCAATTTCCCTGCAAATTTAAGACTCATATGGTTTTCTCATGGATGCCATTGTCAGAACTGGTCCAAATGTACTGTGACCACACGGGAAGCACCAGCTTTCAAATAAAAAAGAATCATCAAAATCGGTTCACCCATTCAAAAGTTCTGAGGTAACAAACAGAAGAAAAAAAAATACTTGTCGAATAGAGAACTTCCTCCTTTTTTGAAGTCGGTGGAAAAAGATATCGTCTGCCCCATATCATTTAAACCAGCTAATTATTAAATATAACTATTACAAGGTTACAAAATGTCGGAAAGCTATACCAGTGATACTCATCAAGATGTTCTCTATTAGTTTGGAGTATATAAATATATTGCACACCAAAGAATCATAATTAATCACCTAGGTATTTTAGCTAGATTTAAACAAAGTCGAAGAACTCACCTTGTCCATTGGTGGGTGCTCGCGGCGGTCTGCTGGGAGGTTCGTTGCCGGATACTACGCCGAGTTCGTTGAGTTGCGCGGCCAGCTTGTCCAAGTCCTGCAATAATATTGTATAATGTTTAGTCGTGGAATTGTCAACAATATTAATACTATTCTTAGAATAATTTTGTATATATTGTTTACCAGTCCTGGAAAAATATTTTTTTATAATTTTCTCCAGCTTTTCAGCTCTAATAAAGTCCAGTAAATAACGACATATTTTAATGTGCGATTTATTTTCGAAATGTATATTATAATATAAACTATACCAAGGAATGTAGAAAGGTTTTATTTTGTCATTGATGGAATATTGAGTAAATAAGGAAGAAATAATAATAAAATTAAAAATATTAACAAACCTCTGGCCTTCGTGGTGGAATCTGCAGATGAAGTTTGAGTCAGGTGCGAAAAGAAAGATACAGCGTGACATGGAAATAAAAAAAACAAGCTGATAATATAAATCTTAGAACAGGGCAGTTGACAACGGTGTAACAGTTACTTCAAGTTTCATGTTCGATATAATTTCATTTGTTTAATATGTTTGGCCCCTTAAAAATTACATGTTGTTTTCAAATTAAAAGGGTCAAGACACCTGTCAACAACCCTATTGTGGACGTTGCGTTGAATTGATAATCACACTAGCGGGGATAAATGAGCTACAGCAACTATCAGTGGGAAATAAAAAGCTAAAAAAATGCAAGGGCTGCAAGCATACGAACGACTTTATGTCAATTATCGGACTCGTATTGCCTAAAAATACTGCACTCTTTTGTCAAATTCTTAATCGTTCGTCTATCGGAGCCCTTAGTGGTAAAAAGCATTCTAGACTATTACACTATCGGTCAGGGACAAACGTCAAATATAGCAGCTGGAAAAGAATAATTTTTTATTTTATTTTTATTTGAAATAGAACGTTCACCTACAATCTGGTGTCAATGGCACCAGTTGTCCTGGAGACACAGATTATAGCTTCCGAGACTCCCACACACAATTGATAACAGTTAAAGCGAAACTATTAGTGTGAGTCATAGGAATGATTTTGCTCCTTCATTAATATAAAAAATAACAATATTTTGAGAAATTATTATATATTCTGAACAAGACATGCTCACCCAGAGTCATTAGAAACACATTTTTGTGTAATTAATTATCTTAAATCGTAGAAAAATAGTTCCTTCCCAGTAAAACAAACTGACTTCACTATACACTAGCTTAGACTACCAGATGAAGTAGTAAATGACACATTACCATAGGCTTGAATATTGGATTGGAGCCGCGCTGCGGGGGCTGAGGCCCGCTAGCAGGAGGCGTTCCATTGTTGGAGCCCGAGCTGTTCGACGAGCCGGATGACTTTGGCGTGGGCGGCAATGGCCTGCAATGATGGCAAATGCATTTTTACATAAGCTTCAGAATAATTTGTATCCTTATGTGTGTATAACAGTGAAAAGACGCCGACCAAACATCAAATCATATTACCATATCAAATTTTTTAATTCCAAGTTGCAGGTGCAGTTCGAGCCCCGTGCGTTTCGATATTTTTTCTACTCGAAAATATAATTTACCTAATGCCTCTGGGATATGTACAAAGGTTCTATTTTGCCATCATTTTGTTACAAATTTGACAAACCAGATACTTGAAGAACCGTATTTATTGTTACCGATTGTCAAATATTTGATTACAATCAAACAGTTTTCGATGTGTCTTTCATTCTGGTCTGCAGCGCCGAAAATAACACTCATTTATAGAATTGAATTATTATTTTTTGTTATACATTCCGAGACAATTCTAATTTTTAAGCGTAACAAAACCTGGTTAATAATGATATTTAGATATTTAGCGATCATTTATCTCATAGTTAATTTAGCATACATATAATACTTACCTATATCTATTAGGTTGTTGTGTCTGTGGGTCTGGCACAACAATCAGTCTTTGTGGGATAGACGGTCTCGCGGGCGGACCGGGCTCTAAGTACACAAGGACAAACATAGTTAGAATGACGTCACAATAGTGTTATACCCAAATGACAACGATCACGTGAATCCAAACAAAATGGTTTCATACAAAATTCATTTTCATATAATTCGTTAAAATAGTAGTAGTAGTCTATTTTCTAGCTGTCTCGTTCAAAAGAATTACTCCGTAAAACATTTAAATGAATAGCGACTTTTGATATAATACAATAAGCAGCTCACACAGCACTTCGTGCCAAAATATTTTACTCACCTCTGGTGTCCTCTCTTTCTAACACTTAACAGTAACTATATCTCTACTTAGAATATTTTAGGCACAATATTTGCGTTCGTAACTAAATAAGGATGTGAGACACGCTATCTCAACATAGGGAATAATTTAATTAATCTTAGGTCTCGTCATGTCCACCTGCTCAGAGGTCTCCCCGCCTTTTTCGGAATGACAACTGAACCGGAAAACAATACCAGCTAAAGGTGCTGTCATAAACAGCAAAAAAGAAATGTGCGTCATCGTCTATGGACGTCGCCTGTGGCATATAAATTGTGTACGAAAATATTTTGGTGTGATTCACTTCAATCTGGCAAATAACCCTACCTGGGATTTCTTCGCGCTCTTCGCGTTTACTGTTGCGCTTCGGAGGCGGTTGGGGTTGTTGCGCTTCCGCTGCAGCTCTGCTTTCACAAACAGTGTTAGGTGGAAACATACACAGTTATCTAGCTATATACAGTTGTAAGTTTTAAGACAAACTACGCATCTCAAGATTGTGCCGACCCAGGCATAGCTCATTCTGACCAACTCAATCTGGATAACGTACTATTAATACGGAAATATAAGCATAATTACGGTTCCTTGTAGTGTTTTGTTTTGTCATCATATTAGGTACAAATAAGATAGAAAGCATATACATTCGTGGCTACGTTAAGTCGTTCCCAAATCCGGAAATAACTAAAAACAAATATAACCTAGCTAATTTTAATACAGTTGTAATGTTGTTAAAACCCATAACATCTAGTTTGGTAGCTCGTAAATTTTTTGTTTACACTACATGTTACTATGGGGTGTTCCTATTCTAAAGCCGGAGCCACACGGCTCATAATACAATGCTCTTCCTGTAATTAAGTATAAAATCTACATATGATTTGTCTAGACTTGTCTACTTTGGGTGTTACTACGATGTTTCCTTTGTTACGAGTACTTAACAGTTTTATTGTATGTCATTCTGCTGAATCAATTGCATCTTCCTATCCCTCCCACAAAAATTCCACCTACACTAATCTTCTAATTACAAAATTGTAGCGTCGAGCTACAGAAGACAACCTGTTAACTCATACACTACAAGAAACCACAAGTATCGCTGTCGTTAGTGTAGCAAAAGGCATAAATGCTATAGAAGACAGAATCAAGGTCTTTTCGCTCTCTATTTACAAACTAATTTGTATTCAATTAATCCAAAGTCACAAACAATCCATATCTATATCTATACATTCCGACATAATATATATTGGAGTCTAAGACTATCACATTTATTAGTTATTAGTAGTACGGGGATACAGAATGATCACTCTCTGTTCGTATATTAAAAGAACCTAGCCCATGGATCCCTGACACCGGCCGGACACTTCAAACAAATGACGTGAAATCGGTCATACAACGGATGACGTTTGTATACACGCGCATGTGTAAGTGGATTCGCGCGCGTCTTTTTACCGATCATTGAGCGGGTCACTTTCTCACGGGAAGTGAGGTATCGCGGATCGGTGGGAGGACGTCAACGTCCATTCTGTACGTAGGTAGTACTATATTAATTCTGTGCCCCTGATAAGAATAAAATTATTCTTAATACAAAAATTATGTCGGAATAAAGTCTATAAGTTTGTAAGTGTTATCCTTGGGTTAGGCGTTGCCTGGTTCTGTGACATCCTTATAGAGCGGAAAGTGCAAATTCCGTCTCCTATAGTTATTGCGTCATTACGCTAATACTATACTATACTGAACTGACCTGCCCTCCTGTATCTGTTGGAAGTTCCTGCGCAGCGTGTCCCCGCCCTGGTGCGGCGCGTTGTGCACGATGGAAGACGGCTCACCCGCCACCGCGCTGTCTTCCTCCTCTCCCTCAGACCCAGAGTACTTGTAGTCTTCGCGCACAGAGTTATCTTGCTTTCTCTTCTTACACCTGTCTATGTGATCCTTTAGCTGTATCCTCACCTGTCTTTCCGTTGGTTGATCTCTGGAAGTTGTCATTTCATTCATTATAAAATATCTTTTAAACAAACGCCGTGTAAATGTGTTTGTGAGTGTTCAGCTACAGAACAGGATCGACCCATGTCATTCCATGGGTGACGTAAAAGGCGACTAAACTAAAATAATGGTATCGTAGCATGTTACATAAAATGATTGTATCCCCTTGAAATTCACGAGAAAACTGGCGGCTAGACGTTCTGTCTGTTCACAAACTGGCAACTAAATCACTTTTATTTGATAATGGCCTATTAAAATTATGTGTACAAAGAACAGGCCTTGGCTCCATACATTCGCAGAACGTATCATTATTCACTATTGTTCATTTATTAATTTTTTTCAAAAGTTTGTGGCAAACTATACTCAGCTGATAAATAAATAGAAAAATTAAAGTATCCCAAGTGGTTTAGGCTGATCGATTATACATCAATCAGTAGGGGTCTTTTATAAACACAAATATTTATGGATAGCCTGCATTAACTTTTTATGTTGTTGAATGAATATGCAGCTAAATTTAGGAACCCATTTATATAATTAAGTAAGTAAAACCTGTATACCTTATAAATGGATGTTTCAAGAGTTGCTCCGTGTACGGTCGTTGATGATAATCTTTGACAAGAACAGTTTCAATGAAGCTATGAAATTTCTTTGCCCACTTCTTTGACTTCAAGCGTGGCGGAGGATTTCTGAAATATGTTTATCACATAAAGTTTTCGTTTTGCTAAACCAGATACACCGGCTGTTCTCGACTTTACAATATGAACCACTCACTGCATCCGGGTCGAGCTATAAAAGGCTACCAAGGGGATGAACTACATCTAGCAGCACCGAATTGCATTTTCCTATGCTTCTATCCTTTTCTGTTATTCAGTACCGTCATATACTAGAGAGAGAAAGAGAGCGGGAGTACAACCGCCTTATCGATTCCAACGCGCGAGCATAGGAAAGTGCGATCCGATGCTGCTGACATCTAGCAGCACCGAATCTGCTGCTGTTAAATGTAGTTCAATCCTTTAAAAAAATCAGGAGCATCAGACAACAGCATCTTACTGCGGTCAATTATTTAATTTTTTTAATTATTAATTAGGCCAATTATGTCATGGAAAGGCCGCTGTGTGTATCTATGACATACTCTCGGGTCCTACAGTAGACTATACAGTACGATGACACTAAATGCGAAGTAATATCTCATGTAGTGTAAGCATTAAGTTCCTAGAAACACACTCCATCACCCCTGCCTATCGCTACTGAATCGATTTGTTAATTATTATCGCGAAGATAGTCAATGACAAAGATGACGCATGGCCGATTTTTATGCAACACTAATCTTGCATTTTTAACGTAGCCACTTCTTTATGCCCTTATCAATATAATGAACTGTTAAATATATGTATGCAAAGCGGGTTTGAACTTGGACTTCATTGCACCTCATGGTATCATGATCATCAGCCGGGAAACGTCCACTGCTGGATATAGGCCTCCTTCATGGTATGCCACATTGACCGGTCCCGGTCCGTTGCATCCAGCGACTCGTCTCATGGTGTAGTAACCGACAAACAACTTGAAAAATCTCCCCGACTGCGCAATACACGGTTTTCGGGTCTCTTTGGCGGAGCACGGGAGGGGATCTCATTTCTAACGCGTTGAGGCGCGTGATTGGCGGAACTGGTAACCTAACGTCCCTCTTTGTTACCCGGGGTGCGTGAACTCATCCCCACTATGCCCCTTTTTTCAAGTTGTTTGCCGTGAACTATAAGTGACGGTAACCTAATGAGGCGCAGCTTCTTTTACCCTTTCATAACATAATACAACTGTGCTATTAACAATGCTGTTTTGTGTCAAACTTAGATAGCATTATGATGCCTGGGTAGGCGGACATACAGCAACTAGCCATCAGAGACAAAAGTCCTGAATTTTTATAATAATAATTTTTAAAATACCTCATTGTAATCTGTCTAGCAATACAAGTTATTATAATGATATTTACCTCGGAATAAGGAACAGAGCTCTCATGGGATGCAGATCGCAGAGGGGCGGCTGACTCTCAGCCATCTCTAGTGCGGTAATGCCGAGCGACCACAGATCTGAGCGGTTGTCGTACGTCGCGTCCGGGTTCTCGTCGCACGCGATCACCTCGGGCGCCATCCAGTACGGCGTGCCGATGAACGTGTTACGACGACCGATGGTTCGGTCCAGTTGCGCTGATACTCCGAAATCCACTGTTCAAACAACAAATAATAATACATTCTTTATTCAATGTTAACTGCAACGTTTCCATAAAAATCAATTAGCAAATACAATTTAAGTACATGGGACGCCTATGATATTTTTAACTATTGCTTTTGTCCGCGACTTCGTCTGTGTGAACTACAGAGATCATCATCATCAGAACGTTCACTGCTGGACATAGGCCTCCTTCATGGTATGCCACATTGACCGGTCCCAAGCCACCTGCAACCAGCGACTCTTTGCGACCCTAACCAGGTCGTCGGTCTGTCTAGTAGGGAACGGCTCGGTAGACGCCTCCTTATCGTTTATTACTATTTATGAGAAGCACTTTAGAGTGATCAAGATGCATTTTAGTTTCTTAATATAAATATTGTTTGATTGTACACCATTGATCTTGCTGAATGTGTTGTACTTTTACAAATAATGTAAATATTTGCCTGACCACCACACCACAATAAACGATTCTATCCTATAGTGGGTATCTAATTTTGCAAAACTATAAGTATATGTATAAAAAATTATTGACTGACTTCACTGAAATATAATGGTATTCCACCTTAAAATTTTCGACTTGAACAAATACAACACAGTTTGAAATTTTAATGGCACTTTATGAATATATCTAACACATACCAAGTTTGACTTCAGCATTGTCTGTGAGCAGCACATTCTGCCCCTTGATGTCTCTGTGTATAACTTTGTTTGAGTGTAAATAACTGAGACCTCGCAGTATCTCTCTGCAAATGTATGATATCCACTCTTCTTTCAGAGACTGGCCCTTCGTTGATTTCACTAGATCTGTCACAGAACCTAGAAAAACAAATAATAAATTCACAAATTATGCATAATATATTTGTTTCATTTTTACATTACATTGTTGAGATGGTATTACTATTGTACATATCATTTTTAATAAGTTTCAAACACCAAAACGAATTATTTTAATAAATTTAGTTAAATCATCATTACCCACTGCAAGGTCTACTGCTGCTGAGATAAAACCTTCATAACCCAACACAAGAATTTTTAAATTACAACTAGGTGTTCTAATATTATATATATAATACCATAAATAAAGAAGTCATGTAATAACAGTAATTGCAGCACCGAAATAAGACCAGTGGGTTAGACTGCGATATTGTACGACCTGGCACACAGCTATTGCTCCACATCAGTCTAGTAGATGACAATAGGGCTTGTTGATTTGACAGCAAGCCGGCCAGCTATCACAAGGCGTAGCTGTGTGTTTGATGACCCCGGTTTCAAAATCTGGCTGGTAAAGTACATTTGTGGCACAGTAACATGCCAGTGGTTAAAAATTGGATACTACTATTGCCCTAACCCTGGCATGCTAACTTATAACACCTCTTCTGACATAGGACCATCCTGGTAGAAAGCCATAACATATGAAACAAACTGGGGCAAACACATAGAAACATCAAGAGGTACACATATTAACATACCAGCACCACAGTACTCCATAACCAACCACAGTTGATCATCCTTTCCAGGAGGGCTCTTCTTAATAAAAGCTCCATAGTAAGTGGCTATGTTTCGGTGGTTGGAGTACTTCTTTAGCACGTTTATCTCAAGCTTGATCTCTTCTTCTTCATCTTGTGTGACGTCCATGACTTTGATAGCAGCAAGTTGGCCCGTTTTCGTGTGGCGCCCCTGTAAGAAGAGAAGAAATTAATTTCTTGATTGCAAGGATGGAAGAGTACATTATTCAGAGTTTTAGATACAGCTCGTGCTTTATATCGACAATGATGTCAAAATAGCATCAGGAAATGTATTATCCCATTATTTTTGATAATTTTAAAACACTTAATAACTATTTATTACATATTTCGCTCCCAAATTCGTCATACCTGTGAGAGTTGTACATGTCCCCAACATACAATTATTCATAACCAATATTAACTTGGTGTTCTAATATTATTATATTCTAATATAATATATTTCGGCACCAGATTTGACAATTTTCTTTTTAAAGCTAACAATCTCAAAGCGTTTCAGAAGCCTGTCCCATGTGAAATGTTATCTATAAGAACTTTGAAGACGTTACAATTCCAAATGAGAGGAAAGTGATGAAAAACCTCTTCATAGGGACATAGTATTACAGATTAATACATTTAATTTATAAAAAGTGGAAAGTGCACTAAAATCGAAATCCCGGAACAATAAAATATTTTCTCTTGGAAAATGTTTGTTAATGTAGATTTAATGGTTAATATTGATTTAAAAAAAACCTTTTACATCTCATATTTACTACTCTTGTCATTAGTGCTTTATATTGTATTTTAGTGCATTTGTGACATCTCTTTTGAAAAATATTCATAAAGAGTGATCAATAATTAAGATAAGATTAAAAATACACAGTAGCATAGCAGAGTGTGTAGAGTTCTCAGACTGACCTAGTTTCATTATAATGTCTTTTTTGTTGTGCAAAATGAGTCACCTCATGAAATAACTTGACTGACTATAAATATTTTTTTAAATTAATTTCCTGATAATTCACAGATAACATTAGAAATACATTATGACGTCAATAGTTTTTGAATTAAAATACATAACATCATATCCCCTGATGTACCTATTTTTATCCAAAAGTGCTGTAAGACCTTGCTTCTTGTAAAATTTCAGGATTCTCGGTCAATGGGAAGTACCATATGGATTATGATTTCTTGCGCTTGCAAGGGAAATCAACAAAATAAGCAGCATAAATGGCCATATCTTTTTGCATTGACTTAGAAATTTGATTTTTTTACAGGTCAAAGGGATTGCAGTCTTGATTATTCGATATTAATTTCAATTGCATATCTCCACGCGCTTCTGAGAAAAAGGGTCTTAACAGACAGACAACCACGTGATCTTATTAGATATGGTCAAATTTATGAAATTCAGAACACCTTATTTTTGAGGTTGGTTAAAACTAGATACTTTTACAAATCAGGTTTTGGGGGTGGTGCTATAGCCACATAGAATAACAATAGATATAGACCTGTAGACAATCTTCTTATTACAAAACACAGTTGTCTAATCCACACTAATTGCTACATAAGTAGGAACAAAATTATGTTATTAAAGAGAAGCAACTTTAATGTACCACTTCTGTCCCATTGTAGGCAGGCTGATATCAATTAAGTTCATTGACATTAATAGCTTCCACTCTCTAATTGTAATACTCTCTGTACTTATTACACTGAATTATTAACTACAATCAGGTTGACAATAAAAAGTGATAAGCTGAGTAGTACTCGATGTAGAATGTTTTCATAATTTTTCCCACAATAAGAGCTAATTGTACCAAGAATGCAAAGGAATTCATATACAACATGTTTTAATAACGGAACAGATGATTCAATAAAAAACGAAAGTATGTATTTAGTTTCGTAAAGTCCATTGAGGAATAAAAGTTCTCGAGTGGGGATCACATCATCATCACATACTGGGAAATATTTCCTGGGCCCTCCCCCTAATAGGTGGACCGACAACCTGGTAACAGGGAGTCACTGGATGTAAGTGGCTCAGGACCAGATGGTGTATCATCATAATAAGCCACATCATTTCATCCAGTTATCAACATCTTCATCCAGACTACACTTTCAAGATAGGATAATAAATAAAAATAAGACATAACACCAAATGTAATTGTCAAAGCATATTTACCTTGTAAACTTGTCCATAAGTGCCATTTCCGACAACTTCAATGAGTTCAAATATACCTGCAGGGTCCTGAAATTTATAACAGTTACAATCACTTAAGTGATATGATATTTAAGTTTAAAGGTTACATTTACAATCTAATCACGAAATATGACCACAATAGGCCAATATAAATATTAAAAAAATTGGCACAAGCACAATAATTATTTCAGATTTTCTTTTCATTAAAATGTGATTAATTGTAATTAACTAGGAGGCAGAATGGTTATGGATGGAAGAATGGAATTTTACTTATTTGAAAATTATTTTTACAGAGCCATGGTAGCTCAGTTGGGTAAAGCATCAGTCCTTGAACAATCAAAGTCTGGGTTCAATTTGTAATTTATGTATGACTGCTAAAAATAAT
Organism: Carcina quercana; assembly: GCA_910589575.2. Classification (NCBI taxonomy): domain Eukaryota; kingdom Metazoa; phylum Arthropoda; class Insecta; order Lepidoptera; family Depressariidae; genus Carcina; species Carcina quercana. The sequence goes on from OU342429.1 coordinate 8,883,273, forward strand.
TTCTATTGGCTTGGTGAAGGAAAACATCGCGTGGAAATTTTGTAATCCTTTCCTGTTTATGTATACTTATATTCTGTGCCGAATAAAGTCTTTTGAATTTGAATTTGAAACCTGCACACTCCTGAGAAGAAACCCAAAGGTGTGTGAAGTCTACCAATCCACACAGGGCCTGCGTGGTGGACTATGTCCCATAAGCCCCTGTAGTGGAGACATATATAGGCTGTTGTGGATGGTTGATGAAAATTATTTGTAGCTAAACTATTTGCAGCTTGCTGATTCAGCCTGCAATGGCCTAACTAAAATGGGGAAAATCAAAGTTATTTTTGACACTGTCACCACTGGAAATTGAACCAAGAAGAGGCGGGACAAAACCAACATACGAAGCAGAAACCCAAAATTAGCTGCCATATTCTTTTTATAGTTATATCCAGGGAAAGACAAGGGATTAACCTATCCCATAGTCCAAACAATTTATGTATGTGCATTTCAGAGGAAGTGCAAGAAGATTTAATCAGAATGGAACAAAAAATTTTTTGGATCATTAGAGCTAAAAAATCTATAGAGCTACAGCACTGCACACAGCAATAATAATTTAGAAAATGAGGGCTAATTTTTATTTATTTATATTCTATATATAAAGCTGCCCAGAGAGTTATCTCGTTCTCTCATTCTCTTTTCAATGTGTTGTTATATGTGGTATAGAAGCTCGGGACCGATCATTATGTTGTACATTGGGTATATATAATATAATATTTGTAGTGTAACTTAGGTAAGCAATAGCTAATATTTGCCTTGCTCGATACAAAGAGGACTCAATGGCTCAGTTATTAGACTTCTTGGGTTACACCTATGAACTTAATTGATAAGGTCTTGTACTAGTAAGATTCATGAATACCACAGAATCTGCAGGCCATAAACGCTTAAACCAATATATACATTAATAATATTGTGTTAAACCTTAAATTATCCACGGATTTCCATAGATATACACATAATATGGAACTGAACCTTCACTATGAATCACGCCCAGTGAGATCATTGCCCTCTAGGAGCAGATTTTTCAAAGAGTGGGCACTTTAGCCAGGTACATCGCCAAATTAATAGCTAATTATGGTTAGTTTTACTATAGTTTACCTTTAATGCACTGAGGTCAATGTCGTCTAATGAACAATTTACAGACGGTGCCAGTTGATGCGCCATTTTGAGTATATTGTCACACACGAAGACAAAGCACGAGAACCTCACATCAACACTAAAGTTGTAGAAAACTTGCGTTTTGTTACATTGGAGATAAGATTACAATAGTTTTAGCACTGTAGTTTCATATAATTTATAAAACACATTGTTTACAATTAAATATAAATTGTAGACAGACAATACGTTCGTCTGTGGCACATACACCACACACACCAACACACACACACAAACACAACCCGGCTCGGTCGGTTGAATGGGTTGCAGGGTTTCCATTAGTTTCCATAGAATAACAAAAATAAATAAAATGTCAATGAAATAAACCAATATTTTAAAAGAATATAAAAAACAATTAATACCATGAATATGCTAGAGTGAATTTTATACAACTCGTATTAAGTAAAATATTATATTTTGTTAGCTATGAAACAGTACATACCACTCCAGCCACTGTGAAACCTGTGATTTTGCTGTCAGATTGTTTAAAGGTCGCTTTAATTCTAAGCGTGACTTTGTGGACAGACATGTTTAGAATAGGACACCTATCATATTGGCGCGATATTTCAATTTTATAGTGTGGTAGTGTGTATCCATAAAAATGTTTCATGTAACAGATCACAGACTAATATAATTATGTACCTTAAATGTTACTGTGTTTTATGAAATATGTACACTTTAGTACAAAAATATGTTTTCACTTTTCAACCATGACACATTTAACCTTTGGCAGATTTGCAGTCTTGTCCGCCCTAGCCTCGGTACATATATGTATTAGTCTATGCTAGGTGCTAGCCCTTAGGCCGTGTATACAAATACAAGCCGCCCCTTTCTCAGCACATATCATCATCACAGCACACATCAATATAATATACGAAAGAATATCAAGAATTGAATTGAATTTTGGGATGCAGAGCTTGATTAGGGAGAATACTGTACCCGTCTAAATAACTTTTGCAAATACCACATTATTCGTGATGTTTTTTTACGACTTAAAATGAAAATAGTAGACTGTCCTTAAAACATAGACATGTTATGGATGAAGTGATTAATGAGGGCATTTTTTACAATGCCCGCGTAGTATGAACTATTTATTGACTTTATCAAGTCAGACCGGGTCTGGAGTCGTAATTAACAAGTATTTAAACTTCATTATATATCAAAGGTGAATCAAATGGCGAAACGTTTTATATATTAAGAATAAATAAGACTGGAAGAGATACCTATATAGGGATAAGTCCGCCAATTCTGCTTTTATTATTGTTTTTAAATTTTAATTATTTAAGTTAAGATGAATAAAGAGTAGGTTTTCAAACAAACAAATAAATCAAATCTAATCTATCACAGTGTTTGGTCATTATGAATAAAGCTACATATCTGTTGCGCAATTTGATAATTTAGGTACATTTGACCAGACGCTGGGAACAGACATATGACATGCGCTGACCAACCATGAGGTTTTACCGTAAAATTTGATGATGAAGTGGATGACAACAAAAACATACGAAGCGATAAAAATATATTATATGTTAAATCTACGGATTTGAAATTGGGAGAAAAATGCATTCTTCAGCATCCTCTTTCGGCTTTACGACCGAACTCTGTTGACCGAATTCAAGACCGAAGGTATTATCGGAATTCAAAAAATACAGTAGTTTTGCAATATTGAAAGTGAATCGAAAAATATTTTGTGCAATTTTTCGACATGGATTTTGGAATATATGTATTTTAAAATTATAGTTTCGAAACCTTGAACATCGGACTCATCAAAACTAGAGGGTTTTACATAATAATAAGTTCCACTATCCACCTTCAGGCTCAGATGGTCTATGGTACTAAATCAAATCAAAGTCATTCATTGTCAACTTGTGGTATAAATATGGCTACACAGTTCGATTCGGAGGACCCTGGTTCGATACCCAGGTATCTGCTTGCTGGCTACCAACCAACATAACTAAATTCACTGTGTTATAAGGACTATTGTGTTCCGGTGAGTTTGGGTAAGCACGCTCTCCTTACGGTCTTACGGCTCCATCGAGAGATGAAAAGAAATGTTTCATAAGCACAGTATCATTAGATTACAGTATAAAGCTCGCTTTCCATCCAAGGATATTGCGACTTTAAAAGTTTAATACTTAATTTCTTTTATCTTTTAAAATATATAGATTAGCTTATAAGCTTTGTGTGGTAACCGGGATGACGACTAATAAATATTATTCCCTCATTCGAGATACCGTGTGAAAAGATAAATAGCCTTGTAAAAGATTTTTCAAATATTACTAATTTTCCTAATATAACCCATTGAAAAGTGATTCTAGTCAAGTGGTGCAAAAACGCTCCATACAAATCGGTACCTAGGTTCATTTTGCAAAATAGGCGCACCTGACGTCGAGTTGCGGAAACCTGCCAGATAATGAATACGAAGAATCGGTACCTAGGCGTGACGTCACGGCTAGCCATTGAAGTTGAAAATGTATGAAACTTTTAACAACATTTCAGTTATCTCGTGAAATAACGTTTTTATGTGACCACGCCCTTACTAATAAATCTTCACAGTGTAATTAAAAAGCAAAATGTAAAGAAATAATTAATGTAAGTGAGTTTTTAAGAAGAAGGAAGAAGAAGGAACCTTTCAAAGGTTTTCAAACCGACATGGGGTTTAAGTTTTTTGGGAGGATCCAGATAACAGTATTACAACTAGGAACATTCGAAGACGATCAGGGAGACACACTTGTTTGGAAGAGTTGGACGAATAGTTCCTTTTCTAAAAGATGAATTCAGAGCGGTGCGGTTAGAGTTTGCTTGACCTACGCTCAGGAGATATTGGTATTGTTTTCTGTCGAGACTAAGGTAAATCTTATTTAATATGACGGTAGGCAGTACGTGCGGTCTCCAGCAAAAGCAGTAATAAACGCGAAGTAGGCAAAAAGCATGGAGGTGGTAACATCAAAATTAGGGGCTGTTTTTAAGTACTCGGAGTGGAGCTTGATAGAAATGAGTGTCCCTAAATCGACATATGAAGAAACCATGCTGACTTATGCCTAGGAGAATCTTCACGTGACATGGACTTTTCAACATTATAGCTACCCCAAGTACACAGCACAGTCTATTAAAATGTTTCGTACAAAGGAGATAGAAAATAGACCCGATCTGACCATACGACACGCTATGAGAAATAAATAAGAAAGCTGCAGCTTTTCGTTCTGGAACGTTCTACATCAGCTCTACGACAAGTTTCAAGAAGCTTGGAAAACTTTACGTGTAGAATTTAAAAGCATCTATGCCTCGTCCATACCGAATTAGACAATTAAAATGACATAGGTTACTAAAATGCATCCAACTAAATTAATTTTACTCCGAAGTAAATAAAATTAAGTTGGAATAAAAAATTAAGCTCAATGTATAGTTTTGTTAATAATTTTTAGTATGCTCCTTTGTAACCTTTGCGTATCTGTGACATATCAAAGGACACATACCAACTTGAGATGCGGAATATAAATTATTTTGATGATGCGGTGCAGACTTGTCGAGTATCACTAAGGAATAAATTTCGTCGTTTAATTAATTAATAAAACTCAATAGAATTGTAAGTTATCCAGACGGTATTTTCTTTTTTGGTCTCTGAAAAACTTGTAGTGGACTTCATATAAATATTTAACACAATAGCTTCTGTATAGTAAAGTAAAATCTAATTTAATTAGTCTACAAGAAGAGATAAAAACAACTTGCGTTACGCGGTCAAACTTATCCGCGTGTGTATACGAACCAACATGGCAGCAAAGCCAACGTGTGCAGTTGCACAAACACCGGACTAAAATTATTACCAGGGAATTATAAAGTAAAATATATCTGCAGTGCTAGTCAGTGCGGCGCAGCGCGGCTGTGCATACCGAATCATAAGATCAAAGCACGCATTGGTACTTTACCTACACCGACACCCACACGCGGTACGCTGCACGCGCTCATATACACCACGGATGCATCATACTCAGGATTATTGAGGAGCTAAAAGTAGGTGGTGTCTCCAACTGTGTTCTCAAGTATGCAACATAGTGGGTGTATGTATGCATGGATGGAGCCATTCAGAAGAATTTTAATTTTAAGAAGCTTAGTTTATATCGGACTGCGACTAGAAATTTTAAAATTAGTGTTAATAATAGACAAAACTTTATTATTTAACTACGTTTGGAAGGCTGTACCAAAAATAAGAGCAGATAATTATAAATATAAATGCACCGTAAGCAAATGCAAAAAGTTTCGCTACAAAGATACAAATTATTTCAGAATTTTTGCTTTTCGGTATTTATTAGAATCAAACTATTTTTCATTATTTCATACTTTTACTTCAGTGTCTACTTAAGAAAATATTCATCGTGAAAACTGTATTAGGATTACTACAAGCATATTAATTTCATCAAAATCGTCTTGACCATTTATCAGTGAAAACGCAACAAACAGTCAAAGAGACAGACAGTGTTACTTTAAGATTATAAAATGAAGGGTGATAGGGAAATCTATGTACATATATTGAACCTGTACCTAGCCACACATGACGAGTAAACTTCACGCGGCGCGGCGTGTCCATAGTTTTATCAAGTGAACTGGAGGCGCGGGCATGCCATGGCAGCAGCGCCACGTCTACAACTCCGCTAGTGTGGTGTGAGCGCACACAGACACACTGCCCAACACTAATAAAAGTATAATAAAAGTGTACAAGACACGAGCGCGGTGTACGGTACTATTTGTTTGGAGGGAGGTTGGTGGCACTCGCAGGCGCTGGCAGGGAGAGGCTGCGCCGCGGCCCGACAGTTTACCGTTGCGAGGCGCGTAGTGCGGCCGGACGTACCGCCAATCGCCCCCCGCGCGCCGCCGGTCACATACAAACCCCTGCCACAAACTTATAAGGGGTTGCATCCTGCTACGACCTAAGGTTAACAAGACCCCATACACACTTGTGATAACACTCACATGAACTAAGAGTCTATCTCTGAAGTACATACCAAGTGCTTACTCGTGCTTAATTCACTGAAGTGTTCGTTCGAGTTTTTGGTTCTTATTGGATCGCCTATTCATAGACGTGGTAAGTTTTGTATCTGCATACCACTTTGCTAACGCTGGCAACGCTTTGTAATACAGCACGTCTGTTGGCTTTTGGTTGAGGATATTTTCTGTTTTACATCACTCATTAACATTTACAGCATATCCATTAATTTTAATTGGATATTTATAAACGCTAAAGAAAGCTTACGGTATTAAGATGGAGTAAAACAAAGTAGTGTTTATTGATTTAAATTTAAACACAAAATTAGGTATTGAAATTAGTGAAATTTTATATTAATTTGGCTTACACTGTAGCTAATAATAATATTCTTAATAGTATGTGAATAACAACGTACGCACGTAGAACGTCAAGACAAGAATACCAAACATCCAAGTTAACGTACTGGTTGATTGACATTTAAAGGGAGATCATAAGATTACAGTGTTATAGTGCATCACCTCAGTCACGCTTAATATCTGACATATAATACAAAATCTCAACAGTTAATATAACAGTAAGGCCCTCAACAATACGTCTAGCTTAATATTGAGTCGAGACCAGAAGACTTACAAATATATATGTATGTATATATTACTATTTCTCTTATCTAGAGATTGACACATACTTTAGGATATGGTACTCGTACTAGTAAAACATTTCGTCTGTTTGGATTAGTATAGCTTTACATTACTCTACTCACCACCAATATCAAATGCATTGACCAGCATGTTCTGAAAGCATTATGAATGCAAAATGAAATTTAACTCCTTAGGGATATTTGCCTGTTGCTCACAGAGCCATTTAAAGCTTAGACGATTCAATACTGTTATTATTCCAATTTTTGCCTACGTGGAAATTCCTTAGTGGCACTCTACGGGATTAATCTCTCTCAATTACAGGGATCGAAATTTTAATTTTCAAGTGACAAAGCCAGGCGCATGGGGCAGTCTGGGAATCCATTTATGATTTATGTATACAAATATGCCAACATTTTCATGAAGCTTAAAACCACAATAATAGTTGAGTATGTTAGCAACGACTGCGCTCACAGTTCTGCGGTACAAAAGAGTTCAACGCGCGCGGTCTCAGTAGGATGTGTCGGTAGTTGTGATGAAAATCAATTCATATTCACTAACTCTGATCATTAATGATCGCTCTTATCTACAAATGTAAATGTGATAGTTGTTAACTCTTATTTAGTATAAATACTTAATTTATCTTTGTTATCGCGTGTTCCAGGTGTGTTTGCATCATAATTTTTTTTATCTTGAATCATTGGCGTTTTAACTTGCTAGTAAAACCATATATCTGAAAGAATCCTTGATCTGAGGTATATATGGAACCAAAGACCAAAAATCCAATCAAAACAGTCCTTTCTGAACCTGAGTTTTCTTCATACACCGCCACTCCAAACATACTTTTCAGGGGATTTGCCAAAATTAGTAATAGCGTTTAGATATTAGGTGTTTGATAGCCCTGATCACATCTACTAAATGGATACAGGATAGATCTGCTGCCCGTCACCAGGTTTATTTTTTTACTGTTAAAATGATTTTCTAATAAGTCTTTATTGAGGTACTAGTATTTTTTTCGTGACTTTGTCTACGCGGACTTCAGAAATTATCCCAAATTATCTGATCAAGATGAAAGTAACTTCTTATGTCCTTTTTAAATATTTAAGCTATCTTTGTACGAAAAATGAAGTCCTTTTGAATCTCTGTTACGATGTGAAAGAAGGACAGAAACAAACTGACTTCCGCATTTATAATAGCTAGAATTATCATAAGATAGTAAGTGTGTGTGTCTGTCTCATAAGTAATTTTAATGCAGATCAATATACTACCACTGATATGAGTCTATAGTCATAGTATTTTTTATATTTATGACACCTACAGGAAAATAAGAGGTGTTCCTCTTGAACTTGTTATAAAGTCGAAGCAGCTCAATGTTTCCATGGAACCTACAAAAAAGGTGATTTCAAATCCGGCAGGCACTTTTCATTATTGAAAAATCAAGAAAAAAATAATTATTAAAAGGCACGATCATTTTAGATTTTTCATCATCAAGAGATGGCGCTCGTGTAACTTTTGGTATTTTCTGTTTGATTTTCATTCGGTCATTAATACAACACGACGACTGTATCGTAAAATCTTACTATCTATATAAAATCTAACTTGTAAAGTAAAATCTTAGAAGAAGCGATAATTACTACAATTATCTTTTCTTTGAATAAAATTGGTTTATAACATTGAGAGCTGCATGTGACTCTGTTGAGAAGGAACATAGTAGGAGATCCTGCTATTTTCATTTCATAAATCTATTATTATTTGCTATTTAGACGTATAAGAACCACGGATAACATTTACCAATTCATTAAAGCAAATAAATGAAAATGAAATAAAAGGGTTCACTTTCTTTAAATCATTTACTGTAATTTATAATGTAGAATATCAAGAAGAAAGCAAATACTGCTAACGAATACTATAAGTAATGAATTTGTTTTAAAATTGACGCACAAATTCCCATAAACAAGGGAACTCAGAATGCCATACCGCACTACTGTTACCAAAACTGTCGCGCACGACATCTAGCGAGAGCTAAGGAATGCTGCAAATGTATACTGGATAACCGCTCATTGCATATTTAGTAGTATTTTGTTTATACAAAATAATTGGTATTACGTTCTAGATTAGATCAATTGCACAAGGAATTCAACTACAATTCAACTAAGGTCTTTGTTACGATCATATAAGATTTTGTGGGGAACTGTAACAGGAAAATGCTGGTAACAAATTAATTTGCAAGCGGCATGCAAAAGAGCAAGATTACCACCTCATTTCACTCATAGTCGTACACCGTACAATAATGATGGCATTATGGAAGTCAGCGGGGGTGCGACGAGTGAGGGGCGGGCGTCGACGGCCATTGTTCAACTAGGCTCGTATCGCAAGCGAGCGGCAATAACTATCTAGATGCCCGTTTAGACGTACCTCTATATACCACGCATTGTGTTCCTTGTTTTTGTTCAACTAGCTGAAAGTAAATAGTGCAGCATTGAAGACAGGAAGGAACTATAGTTTATAATTACGGACTGTTAATGAATTCATTATGTACTTCAATTTAATGGCTGAAAGACCTCCTTCCATAATAACCGTATGTTATTGGCTGCTAAATGAGACTCCCTCATAGATCGACACTTCGGACCTTTTAATTGGGGATTTGTTGTAATCATCACGCTCGGCCTCTACCTCTATATGTTGTTGCTATATAGTATACATTGTTCCCTTTTTGGCCTTTTACAACACCCACGAAATTTCCGATCAAATGATAATGATGACCACATGGGCTGGTCCTATTCTATGTCGAAACTTGGTTGAGACCACAAGGCATTACCAACTGCATACAATGAGTCAATAAATGTTTTTCTTTATATTTTCATTCAATTACGTAAGTACATCTCAAAATTTAAATTTTAAAAAGCAGCCAAGTGCGTGTCGGGCCATGCGCAGTGCCAGCAATAAACATTTTAGTAGATGTAGGTCGGGGAGGGGCCTTGATGTTGACAACAATTATCACTTCATTTATATTTCACAAACGGATATGTAAACGGATACCTGAATCAAAAAGTGGTGTTCTCAGTCCCTCAATGTTTTTAAAAGACATATTTAACGATACCATTCCATAAAAATGACATCGTTAAATCACCTGTTTGTTAGTTAGAAATGTTCATCATCTGAATAAGTCCATTGCAATATGAGTCTGACTGTCAAAGTATTGCCGCACATAACGAATTCTAAGAGAGGATAAAAATAATAATCGTCACTTGGTATGTAAAGATCAACTACTAATTATTGATAAATACCAGGTGATACCCTTTCTTATTCTGTTCATAACTTACAGTATTCGTTAGTAGTAGTATTTTCTTGAGGCATTTTTAGATCATTTCCTTTGCGATGCAAGGGAATCAAAACCTAAAGGCTACTTCTAGCTGGCTTAGCATACTATTTTTTTTATTACATGAATAAATTTAAAAAGTGTATCCTAAAAGTTTCACAAGGGCCATTACTTGATGCTGAAAAAACGTACAATTCTTACTGGAAACCCCCTTGTTATTAGCTAATTAAAAATATCTATAAACCTTTTTGGTGGGCAGGTGGAAATACAAATTCGTTTACCCAAGTGAGATAAGCTTTTACTAAAGAATATATCCTTCAGTGATATAAAAATGCAGCTTTTCTCACAGATTTCGTTTATAAAAACAACCCACGCCTGATTTTAGACTCCGCTCCGCTGTAGTAGATACAATTTAATTTGGCATAAGCTTGCGTCTGTAAGTATATCCTGCTGTCGCATAAGTAATCCGCCGAATTAAAAGAGTGCAGTATTTTTTATTAACACTTCGGTTTCTACGTTGTTACTACAGACTATGTGTGTCAAATACCGAACGAAAAAAAAGATGATCAGGTGAAATTACAGGGGACAAAAATCTTATCTAATGACGTTTTAGGTATAGCGCTTCACGTCGTGAAGGTTTCTTTCTAAATCTATGGCTTTTCTACCTCTGTAGATACAAAGTGTTTTTCCAACTGTTAACTTGTCTCAAACACGACAATAAAAACCTAATACAGTTGCAAATAGTTGCAATCAGTTGCTCTTATTGAAGTGACTAGTCGTGATCGTTTGATGTTTCTATGTGAAATAAACATTGAAATTTCCTTTTAAACTGTGTGCATACTGCTCTGCGCCGGCGCATAGCCGTGATCTGTCTGTCTCGTTGCGTAACCGCGTGCGCCATTCCACACGCTGCCGACGCGGAGCAGGCAATCTTAATGATACCAACTCCTCATCACGATTTGTCCTTAATAGGTCCACGGCACTGGGTACTAAACGGAGTGAATATGTGGTCGGTATATTGAAATCGATTTAAAAACCTTCCTTTAACTATTGTGTTTCGAAATATATTAAAAGCAATTTGATTTTCTGTTTCATGCAGCAAGAACAAGTTAGCTTTCGTAGTACGACTAACCACGTATAAATAATATTACACTCTATTCGTTTCATCGAATCGTTTCACACATTTAACCGACATCCATAAATAAATCAGGGTAAGAGTTTGTGTTCATTGGTCGTTGGTTGGCTTGTCGATCGCAAAACTTTAGTTTTAGTTGCAAATACATTCAGGCCCATCCGTATCCCCTCGAACTTTTACAACAGACGGAAAGACACAAAAAAGAGCTCCCTGAATTTGAATTTTGAATTGCGCAAGAAAAATTGACTCTGAACTAATCCGAGTCTACGTATTTACTCTCTAGCTTCCTTAAATGAATCTCCATACGCTGTCATCATCTTGTAAAAGTCCACCTCGAAACTGATTGGTCCCGAGCCACTTGTAGCCAGCGGCTCCCCATGATCTTTACGATATTGTCAGTCCATCTAGTGTTGTGTAGAGCTGGCCCGGTACATAAACATAACCCATTCGTCTTAAAATTTGTTACGCTTCACAATCTAACCTTATCAAGAGACATTTAATCTCTTTAGTGAAGTGTAGCAGATTCGACAGTGTTGCGCCTTGACCCCTGCGCGGCGAGCACTTAGTCACTAGCCGGAAGATTGGTGCGCGCCCGACCGCGACGACGCACTCCTGCGCAGAAAGTGTTTGTCCTTGTGCCGGCCGACATGACGACTAACCTTTGCCACAAAAAATTTGCTAGCATTACTTAGATAAGTTCGATTGTCTGCGATAATCTGGATTAAAATTGCAACAGTAAATTAATCTGAATTATATTTGCTGATATTTTTTGTATTTGCACTTTGTAAATCGTTCGTTGGACATGAGCCTCATTCAACCTATAGGAGTTTTCATTACGGTATTTACCATTATCACTACGCTTCGCGGGTGGTTAGGTGATCGTAGTAAGTACCTGTTACCTTTTTTTTTTTCGAGGGGGAAATCTTCTGAAGATACCCGACTCCTTAGAAGAGAAGCCGGGTTATGTGAAATTTTTATCCACTAAAACCCCCTCGGTGGTCATCCTCCGCGCAAGTCGAAGAGCCCTGGGATCTCCTAGGAACACACCAGAACTCCTCTAGCGCTTCGCAATCAGCCCTTCCCTTGGCCAGTGAGCCATGACGTCTCCGCAGCTCCGCGCTGCAGCGGGACGGGACCACGCCGTACTACCGCTGCCTTCTAGTGGTAGTAGTAGTAGTAGTGGTAGTGGTAGGGCTCTTATCATTACTGGTTATAACACTAAAAATTTCACGTTCGCAACTATTTCATAAAACTATTATTTTTTGCACAGGGATAGTTAAAGGGTCAGAGGAGGAGGAGTGGGTAACAAAGAGACTCTATCTCTTTGTTACCCACTCGAACAAGTAGTTACTGTAAGATAGCTTTTGAAGTTCACGAAGATGATGTCGCGGGGAAAAGCTAGCTAAATATACTAAGCAATCAATTTGACATACACTGATTTATTGATTATATTTGTATCTAAGATCCCAAAAGATAAGAGATGGCCTCAGATCTATTAACTTTCCGTTGTACTTCCTTTCGGTTAGAAAAATAAATAAAAATTGAATTTTAAAATTTATAATGTTTATTTCCAAAAATAATTACAATCTATTGAAATTTTTCTAGGGCCCGTAGTCTTCATTTTTTATAAATTATGTATGCCTGGAGTGTTGCACCAGTAGCTATTTTGAGCAAGCGTTTGGGGGTGCATCCACATCCATCCTTTGACTTATTCTGACAGAAGAATCGTTTCATAAAGTTTTTCCGTTGTTCGACTTCGACTACCTCTGTCAGATTTCTAATATGTGAATATGCAGTATACACTACTACATATTCACTATTCATTCCGAAATATGTGTTTCCTCTAGCAAACCTTTAACAAATAAATAACCGAATATGGTCAGCAGTCGGCCGCACAAACAGTCAAAAGTAGCAACGTCATGTTCAGTTTTTAAAGCCATTAGTAAATCGACCATACTTCGCAAGTGTGGTGGCAAAATTATTATATATTATATCAAACAACCAATAAAACCAGCAAACTTTCACATTAATCAAATCAGAGCACAGTAAAAGAGCAAAAAGACCACTCCAAATTATCTGCAACAAATCTGCAACAAATCTACTCTGTGCTGTACATCAGTGCTTCATTACAAAATAAATATGGTTACAAATTAATCAAAACAACGAATAAGTCAGCGTTTCCGTATGAGTCGACATTTACTCTAAAGGCTAATCATTAAGCCCCATAATTCATTTTGCAGAGTTATTAGTGTTTAAATATTTTATGTTCTAGCTATGCTATGAACGTGTATTAAAAATGAATAATTTTACAGGCTTACTGTTCTAGCGATCAGATTGGCACACTGCTGTAATATTGATAGGTACTGCTAATGCAAGATCCATTTGAGTATATTCGATTAATCAATTTAGCTTGACTGCTAGCTAGCAAGACTGACATGATCAGGTCGAGTGAAAGCAATTAATATATTTGGCCACTATATATTATTTACTTTCTTTTCTATTTGTTCTTTTCCGTTATTACCTATTCTGTAATTGTAGTGGTTTCTGCAAATTCTGTTCCGCATAAGTTTGTCAATCGTTAGCGGTAAGCCAGTTTTATTTTTCTACTTACTATATTTACTCGAATGCTCATTGTAATCAAAATGTAAAATGTAGATTCCGGATTTTCCTTATAATTTACTGCATTGCTCGATCTGTGATCGCAATAAGAAAAGAGGTCGCTACATAATAAGTGAAAAAATATCCAATTAGACCTTTTATAGCACATTTCCTGATTGTTCGTATGCATAGGTGAAGATGAAATTTTCCTTAACAATTTCCTACAAAGATTTTAGTTTTTATTTAACTCAATATAAGAAATCACGCTAGCTTTTTAATACTTTGGTGATTAAGGTGACAATGTTATTTATTTTTATTAGTTATGTTAGTTATTAAAAATAATAAAATAACTAGAGTTTCATGATCATATATCTTCTGTAAACCAACTAAAATAGAATTTGAAAAAATATAGCCAGTTAATAATTTCCAGAAGTTCAATAATTACAGACATGAAATTAAATTGATAATTTACCTAAATAAGTACAAAAACTAATAACGACGAACATCCAATATAAACTCATCATTTTTAATACATAGACTGATAAATAGACCGTTAGACTTAAACATGAGCCTGCCCAGTGCGTACCTCTATACGACCATGATGGAAGTTTTAAGTGTGGGCATTTTTAGTAATCATAGGATTGATGTTGACTTGATGGATGAACGGAGTTTGATCACTTTTTAAAATAAATGGGAACGTATACTTAGGATCCTAATTATTAAGGAGGTTATCGATTCGACCTGTATGTATGTAATATTTCCAGAGCCGCCCATTTTTCGTATATGTTAGTCTATATCAGTTTCTAAACAAGTGTGCCAAATTCCGTAAGAAGATGTTTATATGTATATATGTATGTATATTTGTATGTTTGCATATCTCAGGAACTACAAGTTCGATTTAAAAATCCTTTTTTGTTCAACTTAAGGAAGACTGCAAGTTTCATCTAAATCGGTTTAGTAGTTTTGGGATAGGGAATGTTAAGTGTGTATTATTTAAATGTTTGTTATCTCAGAACTTTTGACTGGATGAACCGATTGAAATGGTTCTTTTTTATGGTGCTGGTGCTTCCTTTGTGGTCCAATTTCAATTTGGTCCAGTGCTGAGAATAACAGCCATGAGAAAAAGATATACATCTTGAATTTGCTTCAATACAAGTAGACTTTCAGGGCAGTTGAAGTCGGTTTCTAGTTCTTTGTAAACGCGTTAACTTGCATTATATAAAACCTTGGAAGTTTGTATATTTGTGCCTATAAGAAGAATACATTTGATGTTTGTTTCGATGCAATTTGCCACACATTATGTTATGGATGATGTTATACATATAATACTTTTTATTCAAATTCTTAGCTTAGGTTAACTTGTTAAATCAACTCGCAAGAAGTCATAGGTGAAAGTTAGTAGTAAAAGGCTTGCATGGCTTTTAAATAACACAAAATATTTTACATATTTGACTATTTGCAGACTTTACCAACGTAGAATATTTTCAATAGAACTCAGTGATTTTAGTAAACAAACGCGTCATAAAAGATGTTTTGGGGCCTATAAAGATGGCGCCATTGGCTAAACTGGAATCACTGAATAAAGTTCACGAAGATTACTGTAACGACTGTAATGAGAACCAGCTTTATACATATACAATCGAGGACCGCTTTATGCAGTAACACTGTACTGTAGATATCAACAAGTATTGCGACTTGTTCGCTTTCGATACGCGTATCACACGAATAACATATAACATTCGAAAGTGAATATGTCCCTCTGTCTGCTTTCTGACTTTTTCAAGACTTGTAACGTCTGAATCGAGGTCCTGGGTTCGATACCCAGCGGTGGTACCAGTAGGTACTAGGTTTGGTTGGTGGTAGAGCATTTTCTATGTCCGCCTGGCTACCACCATGTTACCTAAGTCTGCCACTAAACAGTTAGTAGCATGTAGTATGAATATATGAACTGGTACGAACGTAGCAGAGCCAGCCCCTCGCTAGCTTGAGGCTTCTGGGCAAGCTTACCATCCAACGGCCCTATCGTCACTCAAATACTTTCAAAAAGTCGATTTCGAATAAATTTGGCACGCATATAGCATACGGTATAAATAGAGACGTAAGCACATACGTCTTTATCCCGTTGAAAGATTCCCGGAAAGGAGGGCTTAGAATTTAACGCAGACGAAGCCGCGGCCCAAAAGCTTGTTGAAGATTTCCTCAATCTGTCCAAGGGTGTGTTTTATTAATTGTAGCGGCGTGACTAATCCGTACGTTTATATGTTTTGTGTCGACATATAGTCATAGCAATCGAACACGCGAACGTTGCTCGGTTGTGCATACTCAGTGGCACACATACACACACACCATGGTCAGTTGTTTTTGTTGAATATTAGAGTCGAAGAAACCGCCGAATACCGCTAGCGCAGTCGGTTATTGCTCTCGTATTCCGCAACAAATTAACATGTATTCGGTACGACTACGTTTTATACTTTACTATAATTTTGCGTTGCATAAGTTTTTTTACAGAAAAAAATCGAGTCAAGGACTGTGAATTAGATTTTTTGCCAACATACCGTTACGCGTTTTTTTAGCCTACAGATCAACACACTACGATAATGGTTTGATTAACGAAGAAGAAAAAAACTCAATTAAAAATTTAAATTATGCTTTTCAGCATATTACAACTAGTTTAAATAAATTAAATTATTTAAATTATTAATTAAAAAATAAACTAAATTATCGAATCTAATTGGTTTAGAAAAAATTGAAAATAAATAAATTACAATAAGGGCACTTAAGTAACTCAAAACATAACTGAACCACATAAAACCTTATTCATTACACATACAATTCTTGAACATTTGACATGTGTTGGTCGGTTGCTATGTAGAGTTTGTCGAAAGCTGCCAAGAAACCAGATTTTTAGCAATTATTATATTATGCACACCAGATAAGTAGCTTACGTTTTCTTCTGTAATTAATTACAAGCCTGTCAGTTAGAGTAATTAAATCAAAAACAGAGTGCTATGTATTAGCATATGATATATAACGATAAGCATATTAATGCAGCCATAACATATCGCTGCGCTGGGTGTTTGGTGTGTAGCGGCGACTACAGGAATGTTGGCGGCGCGGCGGTTACATCCAACTAGTCTCAAAACACTGGACTGGTTTGTTGTTAGAATATTCGATGATAGAGTGCAAGTGAAAGTCATGATCGACCACCGTACACACAAACAGTTCCGGTTTATCTCAGTTTTTATCATTAATTAGCGAGTCTTTCTTTTTGCTTGAAACGTAAACATCGCCTTCGTCCAAGTACATTTCCAGCTCTTAAAATAGCGAAAAACAAAACCCTAACGGACTGTTTGTGTGGATTCGTGTCATTAGATGTTTGTATGTGGTGTCATGTGATAAGTGTTTGGTCAAACTGCAAGTGGTAAAAGTCACTTTTGGAGGCAGGCTGTTTGATTTCCAACCAAAGTGTTACTATTTTTGCCTTAAGAATTTTCACACGTAAAAGCTTTTTTCAGTGGACCAAATCATAATCGGTTGCTTTGGTCCACTGTTGGACATGCACTTTCCCCATATATTATGAAAAGATTTGCCATAATTACCATGCTTTGCAAGTGGATTGGATCGTAGTTAGATGTTGGTGTTACATAGGTAGATGCATCAATTTCGTAAAGATTTTTAATTTTATTGAAGTCACGCTAAAGGCATGTAGTAGACCTGTGTAATAGTAACAATTTTGAACTTCGTCTGATGGTACGCAAATATCTGCGCGCACTCTTCAATATCACTCTGAGATTATGATGGCTAATTTGAAATATATTAAAAAAGTTCGTGTCTCAAAAATCAAAGTTGATACCAGTTGATACTATTAACATATCGGATTAAGTAAAATCAAATATCACGCTCTAAAATTATTTCACTCACACAATATATCAAGATGGAGAATACAAGCGCTGTATTTCCGAAATTTTATGTCTGTCACCCCAGAGTATGTGAAATTGTTTTTCCACTTATCCCATGGTGGCGATAATTGGAATTTAAGTTCCACTCATTCCTTTTACATCAGTAGTTACAGAAAATTATATCAACTACATAACCGCGAATTCAACGAAATTCGGATTCAACAAAACAAAAGTTTTAGAATAGCACCTCTGAATAGTTTTAATTTTAAACATACGTAAAAAACATACAAACATAACATCAAATATGTATAAAAGGCATGTTTTAAACAAATAAACACAAGTCTAAAAATATGGTCTCAATGCATGGATTGGAAGTGGTCACTGCACAATTCTGATAATGACATTTTAAACGTCCTTCAGTGACACTTTGATGCGGAAATTAAAAGACTAAATTACTACCTACATTCGCAGAGTGCACTGTAACTACCAAACTACTGTTGCGAACAAATACCTACTTCGAATAATGTATACCTATTTTTAATCGCGCAGTATATTGGGTTGAAAAACCGTTTTATTCAATTAGTTCCACTTTAATTTTATTTTTGTACTTACATAATGTATTTCATAAAAAAAGGGTTTTAATTTTTTAAGGTGTCTAATTTAATTTATTATAATGCAGGTATTGAATAAAATTGAATCAGATATAGTTGGTATATAGTGACCTCAGAAAGACCTTGATCGTTGTATTATTTCGCAAAAATAATAAGCCGTATTCTAATCATTCGACATATCTAGTCAAGTGGGTATAGATCTAAATTAGAGGCACTAAAGTCAACGCCATAATTTTACGGACTAATAGTTTGACATAAGTATGAGTAGAGAATGATTAAAATTGTCTTATTTGAAATATTGTGGAACCCATGAAAATGTTTCATTTAATGTTGGCTTAGTAAATAAAATGGTCTATCTATCAGAACCACACTGGGATAAATGTGGCAGAATTTGTGTTAGAAAGTCCGACGTACTGTCGAAGTAGTTCGTGAAGTTATGGCGTTGACTTTATATTTAAAACCAATGGTGCAAATCGTCATGTTTATGTAGTGCCAACGTATTAGTGCACCAGTATCTATTGGTATTTCGAAGCAGAACAAAAACTCGATATTGTCATTTTGTGGAGCTCTCGAGCGTGGGATTAAGAACGTAGTTTTAGGTACAAATTAAGTTTTAATTTGTGCTGTACTTTTCCAGCAAGTCGACTGACCTTCAGCTTTTAACGATAATGCTGTGTTTGTCATGGAAACTAATTTGAAACAAGCGCTGTCTACCTCAGACTTATTTCTTTTGGTAATAGATTACATTATTTGTTTTCTACCTATACGAATTCCTCTCTGCATATATTTTTCCGTGTAAACCTTAGTCTCTGTCCGATCTATACACTTGGTACATCATTGTATTACCATACACCACCACCCATTAATTTGTTATTCCTTAGAGTTGATAAGATATTTTTAGATTTTCAGCTTGTCATTTCTATACATTTAAGTAAATTTTTGGGTTCCCAAATCAGAGGGTGCCCAAAGGGGTCATATTACTTACTATGGCTCTGCTTTCCGTCCATTCTATTGTCACAGAGCTGTATCTTTTTGACCGTAATAGGTAGAAATTTTCACAGAGTGTGTGTTCAATTCAAATTAACTTTATTGCACACACATACATACACACACAAAACAAAACAGAACAGAAAAGAACATAAAAGGTACAATAAAGGTGGCCTTATCGCTAACAGCGATCTCTTCCAGGCAACCTTGGGCCAGAAGAATCCTATAAATTATATATATAAAATATATAACATAAGCAATACACAAAATATAGTAGAGCAGGAAGAAATATATATAGTCATTGAAACAAAAAAATATAATGTAAATACAAAATGTAAAAATTAAAGGAGGTACAAAAACGTGTTTTTTTGTGTGTGTTTTGCTAAATATTGTATTCAGTATTGTACGGTGTATGGGATCCGAGAGAACTCCGAGTTTTTTTAAATGTTTGAGATGGAAATGAAAAAGTAATCGTATAACAGATAAAAATATGGCATAGGAACAAAGTAACTAACTATGAGAATACATATAAGACAACATATTACATATGTAACTGGCCCATGTTTATATATTATGTACAAAAACAATGAAAGGATAGAATGGTGCTAGAAATAGCGATACAATTGTAATCTTTCGGATTCCAAAATGTCTTAAAAACGTATTTACTGTCTTGTCTGTCCGGTCTGATCGACGCTAAAGCATTCCAAAGCTAAACTATTTTAAAGTAGTTGCACGTAATCGATATAAATTCTCCCGCGATTAAAGACGCCTTGCCTTCCCTTATTATCATCATCAGCCAGAAAACGTCCACGGCTGGACATAAACCGCCCCCGTAGTATAATATAATGTCACTAATGTCATTCAAAACCGTGATGATATGTATTTTGAAATGAAATCCGGGATTATATTTAAAAGTAAATAAATAGCCACGACGCGGCGCGGAGACTTTCATGAAAGTATTTGCCAGAGTCACCATGCTGAGTTGACTAGTGACTGCACTAAGATGATTATAGAAAAGTAGCCGCTCCTGATCATCTTCTGGGAAGATTTGTAAGTCACCTTTTAGGGCACCCACGGGGATTTTTTATTTATTTATTAAGCCTACCTATACTTCATTCATATTATACATGTCAATTCATTAAAATATCTAATACATTAGTCAAAAATCATTGTCACTTGTCCATTTTTTTATAATTGTTCATGTCACTTCACTTAACCTATAGGTCATCCCATTGTAGGGCAAAGGCCTCCCCCCTCTTTTTTTAAAAAAAAACACGGGAATACATGGGGTAATTTAAACTACAAGGTATTTTAAAATGCTGCAATATAAACCGGCATTTAAAAAAATTAAAATTTATACCTTTAACTAGTAACTGTAGTTGTATAGTTAAAGATACGACACATTTTATGCCCCGTCATGTAAAAAATCTTCATGAAAAGGTATCAATATCATCACCTCGCCATTCTCAGCTATGATTAAAGTAAATTAGGCTTTGTCATTCCTTAATTCTGTGAGTGCGTCTTAGATGAATCTGCAAAATGAATGAAACCGCAACACTGGCATCCAATTATGTGGATTGCTAATAAAAGTGAAATCGAAGCGAGTGCAGTGGCCGCGGCGCGGGCGCAGACGTCGGCTCGGCACTCCAGCGGCCATGCGCTAGCGGCGTCTTGCAAATCTTTACAACCGTTAATGTATTTGATGCTCGCTCCACATTCGTAATTGAATTTAAGCTTTTAAACTCAAATCTGAGGGATAAGAAAATTGGAAAACGTCATCTGGTAGGCTTGTTAAGTTCATTTGAATTTGAGCGTGTTCGTTTGTGAGTCTTTTAGGCTGGATCTTTGTTTTTGATCCTCAATTGAATTTACCTATTATTTTGAACTCTTACTCAAATTTATATTTTCGAATTACTTTATCGCTGCCTGCGTACTATAATGTGTGTGTGAACGATAGCGTACCACAGCCTACCACATCGTCACGTAAAGGAGATCCAAGCGTTAGTCTATTTTGAATTTTCAACATAACCTATCTACAAGCTTTTAACACGGAAACTGTAACAGATATACAGCGTCGCAAAACTACAGATATAAATACAAGAAAAGATGCAAAGCAAGTTTAAAAAACCATAATAAAATTAAGAATCAAAATATTTCTGCTCTAGACATAAACTTAATAAATTAATGTGCGTGAAAAGGAAACTAGTAAGACTGGTTGTATGGCCGCTAGCGACGGACACGTGAGTATACTGTTTTACAACTTTCAAGATGCGAGGCAATCCTACGATCCAGTCCCAGTGGTAACATTATCGTCAATACAAAAATAACTATTCGGTAAAATACGAAATTGGAAAACAGCAAATGCTCTCGCTGCGAGCTAAGCAATCTAAATATGTATGTGGATTGTGGTTAGCTCCAGTCAAAAATGAACTTATGTAACTTAAAAATCGACATAAATGATTCCATAAAGCAGCGTTTCTTCACCTTTTTAGCCACGGAACCCTAAGGAAATCAAGCGTAATTTTCAAGGACCCCTTAATGTAAGAACAGCAACAAATTTTGGACCATTTATTTTAATACTCCAAATAAAATACGCATTTAGTTTTCGTTATTATAAATGCGTAGCATATGTAGGATTTTGTTGAAAGCGCTGTGATGTTTAATCATTTCGTCTAGTCCAGAGATGACACTGCGGACCCCCATATACTCGCTGACCCCCATGGGTCCGCGGACCACAGTTTAAGAAACACTGAGTTCTATTTGTGTTTTTTTACTATTGTCATTATGTTAATACAATATTTAGTAGGCAGTTTTCGGTTTGTTGCTTTTATCACTTTATTTGCATATTTTATCAATTCAACGAAAATAAAATTCAACAGTGCGGTTTGTGGAAATATTTCGATTTTGAGAAGTGCTCCATTTAATCGTAATTGCTATCTTCTGTTACCATTCCACCCGTTTTAAGACCGCATCCACATATACACTATGCTACTTGCATACAATCTTAATGTATGAAATATTATTCGAAGATATTTGATCTTTTTAAAATTTGATATTCCTTTAAGAATTTAAAATATTCTCGTTAAAACCCACGATATTTTTCAATATAATTATTAGGAATAGAACATCATTTGGCCGCGATTCATTTTGTTCAGAGTGATATTTTCCTACCTGCTACCTACCTATATACGTGGTACTAAGTATACCGGTAGCTACATTAAATGAATGAAGCTATATTTGTTGGGAAGTTTGTCTTGTGGTACTAGGAGACCTAGTCGGAGTCAGCGCAGGCGCTCTGCACGCTGCTGCTTGAACGCGCAGGTCCGCGCCGCGCGCATGATTTATGTGCGCGCTAGATCCGGTTCGTGCGGAGCGCGAGCGCCGCCCGCCGCGGTTGCACCCACGCCTTATTTTGCTCCATTATCGCGCCAAAATGATTACTCCGACAGACGGCGACCAGAGCGGAGCACAATTATTGAATGGATTGCTTTTGTTTAGAACACTTTTTCACTTTTACGATGCAAACAATGGTATGAACTTGTATGTACCACGTCAGTGTGTAATTTAAATGCCGACTTCAAGTGCTCGATTATAGAGACATGCACAAGAAAAAAGAATATGTCGTAAACTAGCGCATGCAGTTTGATTGCGAAATTCTAACTACTGCATTTCTTCATCTCGATATTTTGAATAAAAAGTAGAAAAAGACCAGCAGAGTTAAAACTAATGGCAACATAGTCCGGCATCGCGTAGTTTGAAAAACAAACACGATTTTTGATTAATATTGCTGCCATTTCCGAAGAAGAAAGTCACAAATAACACTTTTAACAAATCGAAGAGATTGTTCATACAAAGCAAATAAAACAGAACTGGGGCTATTATCTAGACACATCACGAATTTGTTGAACGAGACTCTCACGCTGCGGCGGCGGTGGAATCTCGTACTAATGACTCATTCAATGAGGCTCGCAGTGTCGGAGTAGCGTGGCGTGTCGATGCCAACAAACGGCTGCGCCTGCGCACGGCTACACGCTACCTTGCATCACACGCAGCACTCGGACGATGACGCCGAAAGAGACAACGAAGGAAAGTCATGACGACGAGGCGACATAATAACACCTACCCGTTCGCGTAAAGTCTATGCCATTTATGTCACCTAGCGAGCCATCAATTGTCTTGTATATGATATAGTCTTTGTATATAAGTGAGTAAAAGTTTCCACAAAACTCATTTACCTGAATTGTTTGTCCAAAATGATATTTCGCCATTTATCGTAGAATGTCGTTTGAGTGCAGTAAAATTATTATAATTTTACTGTCGGTTAATTGAAGTCTTGAGAGTAGGAAGAGATTCAATTGCGCATAGAGTTGGTCAACTTTAGCTAACTTTGTGGCGCCCACTGTTGATAGCTCCCCCGACAATCATTAAAGTAGAATGTCACAAAGACGTGAAGCCCGAGTACATAAAAGTTTTTTTTTCTTTTTCGAATGGATTTGATGCTGTTGGTCCTGCGACCTCTACAGCTAGACCCGGACAATGTAGAGCGCGGAAGGCCCTCAACCACAGAGAAGTCAACAATAATTAAACCTGTTACTGAAATGGACGTTCTGTATAAAAATTTGATTGATTGTGCTTTGTAACTTTGCGATGGGCGAATGCTTCGTGCATAGTATAATCACTCACTACTTACTACATCTAAACTTGATACCGTCTTATATTCGAGGAAATTCCTTTCCTTTTAAATTATAAAACCCTTCAATTTCACTCTCACAATTAAGACGAATCTAACGATATGAATTCTCGACATTAAGACATTTCACTTTGGTAAAGACACCACTAATCTAGGATCAGTAGTTTCCGAGATATGACTGTCTTGAGTTGATAGATATCATCCAAAATAAAGATCTCATTAAGAGGCCATAGAGAGATAGAAGCGCCCTCATGCACTCTTTTCTACAATTTCTCCGCAATCGTACAACAATTTCAAAAACCAATCCGGATTTTTTGTCTTACTAGCTTACGGTTTATTGATACATCATGTATTTATATATCGATTGTGTGCAGTTACTATCAATGAAACAGTTAAAAGAGACCGCTTTAGGCGGTTCAATTTATAATGACTACACAGAATCTAAACATGAATCCATAATGTATTGATAAACCGTAAACCAGAAATGACTACAAATAGTCCGCCTTGGTTTTTGTAATTATTGTATAATTGCGGAGAAATGTAGAAAAGAGTGAATGAGGCCACTATCGCTCTATGGTCTCTTAAGAGATTTTATTTTGGTTCAGGCACCACTGGTCTGGGATCAGTAGTTTCAAGATATAGTCCTTGTATATAATATTTTGTATCCTACCATTTTGGTAAAAGATAGGTGCGTATTCTTAGTAGGGCTTATAGGCCCTATAGTCACTTTTGTGATCACATGTTTTTAAAAGATGATCATTAATTAATTATGTAATTAGTTGATTGTGATGTAAGCAATACACGTATGTCTGTGTGAGTGTGGTGCGCACTGTCCACTGACCATTTATCTGTTTCATATGTCGGTGCTAGCCTCGTGGCGAACACTTGACGATGTGCATGCTCTGTACACGATTAATAACTCTCTACTTGATCTACGACACCAAATATACATTATTTGTTTGCCATTTGTATTATTGGCAGGTGTAATACGATAATATGTATTACATCTAGCTTCACTATCACGAATCACTATTTGTAAACGCATTGATCAGTTAAAATGTTGTGAAAAGTAAACGATAGCTCAATATGCTCTGCTCAATAAGAAATTTGATATCCTCCATATATTTTATGTTCCTGAACTCATTGATAAACTGTTGTTTAACTTACATTTGATTATAAAATTCATCAACAGTTTAGTTTAGGATAGGTACATTTAAAACTTTGTTCAAATAAGCACTTCGGAATTCACATTACTAATTTGACGAAATAATGTATATACTCGTCAATTATCGTTACATATTTACTGGTAATCACTGAATGAACCCGGCCGCTTTTGTAATCAGCATTAACAGTAATGCACCGGTGCGGCAGGCGGTACTTACGTATTGGCACAATACGCACCGCCGTACACTCAAATTACCTCGACGAAAAGAAAAAGTGTACCAATTGGTCTCTGTGTAAGAGCTAGACGTAAATCAAATTGAAGATGCCCGATAAAGTGGATTATAATTAGTGGAAGACGTGAAAGCGTTGGGAGAAAAATTCGTGAGAGTTTGTGTTAGTGTGATTGTGAGTTTAGCGCGAGGCATCCGGTCGCCGCGTGGCCGTGTGCCCGACAATGTACATGGCTTTGTGGTCCAGGTATTTATCTAAGGATTCTCTTCAAAATCAGGATACTCATTCACAAGTTGTTAACAAAAATTCAACTACATAATAATTTCATCCAGAGGCTGTTTAAATGTACCTATCATTTACATTACATACTGACTTAAATAAATGTCACGTGACGAGCATAAAGTAATGAAGTGCCTAACATAAAAGTTTAGCAACTTGAGCGTTTATGGTAATTTATTACCAAGTACTTCAAGTACCGGCAAGTGGGTAAATCAAAATTTTATTCAGACATTAAACGCTAGAAAGGACTCGCCAAGTGAAAGTTGGCGTCACTCGTCGATTTTGGTTAATTTCGCGTGTGTAATCATAATTGACGTGTACTGCTCTGGAAATATCAGTCAAGCAAAGCGGTAATTCAGAGTACCTACTTATTCACATCTCGTACTGCCATATATTATTATGTTTTCGATGTAAGTACAAAGTTTATGATAATTAATCAAATATATCAACAATTGAATAATGACAGGTCTGACATGCGCAACATTATTAATTTATGCGCTTATCATAGAAATGTGAGCAGTTTAATTGTTTGAGTTGCAGTATTTTATTGAAAATATTTCGATATAAGTAATTTATTAACCAAGTAAGATATAATATAAGTAACACCGACTCAAGACTTCCGACGAAAAATATCAAATGATTAAATTCTGTTGCCAAGACAAGTAACGTAAATGGGAATTGGTCGTAAGTTTTAGAATCAGACAAACTGGTCGCTTGGTTGACGAAATGTAAAGATTGAAATGCATATCATTAGTATTGGAGAGATACTAGTAAGTACATTGAAAGCTATTGCATTCAGTAATTTAAGTACAGTAGCTGGCGGAATGTCGTGCATGATGCTATTTACATATCGAGCGCGTGCATATAGGCAGGCACCAGTGCAGCGCAGCGCTCTCGTGACGATGATTATAGAACTGCAGCGTGCCACCCGCGCCCGTGTGCCTAATGCAACACTCAGCTGCGTAACGTTCAGACAATGACTCGATTTCAACAGTGAAAACCGTAATATCGATGCTGAGAGAAAAATTCGAGATGGCCCGTTCAATTGAAGTTCGAACTATTTTGACTCGATACAATACACGCAATAACAATAGCCTTACGGACGCTGTAAGAAATATACATAATCACATTATTCACGATCGAAAGCAGGCGGTGGGTCGTGAGGCTGCGCGTACGTCGGAGGCTATTGCGGTCGGTTTCTCCTCACGCTTGTATCTCGAGATCTCGTCGCAGAGGCGTTTCGCACTCCTTTTTTGGAATAACTCGAGCAAATTTCGTCGGAAACTTTTATCTGGCTTCGCGCAAGTTGCACTCGAAAATCTGATTTTTATTTTAATGAGTCAGTTTCGCGTCGCGGTCTCGCTCGCACCCACCGCTGCACTGAATAAATAAATGACTCGCTCTACTTTCTATGAGATCGTTTCTTTGGGTGTTCCGATGAGACGCGAGACTCGCCTGTGACGCACCTCGTTCGCTTTTGTTACGAGCTCTTTTATTTCGCCGACTCGTGCTTTGCTTTGATCGAATAATTTCACGTTGCGAGATTTTTTAAACCATATCTGTACATAAAATGTTAATTGGGTGAACAGGTATCGCTGCCGCGTTACCCGCGCGGGCGCGGGCGGAGGCCGGGGGGCTAGCAACGTTACCGGACACTGTAAAGGACATTATTATTAGTGCAATGCACTTGCATGCGTCACTCATTCCGCGAAGGACACGCTTTGTCTGGAGCGGGAGGGGCGAGGGCGCGCGGCGCGGCAGCAGGTGGGGGGTGCGCGCGCGCATGGTGCCGCCCGAGGCCGCTTCCTGTCGCAGGACAGGTTCTGCGGTTTGCGACACAACGAACGCTTTGTACCAGTTCTCAGCCGAGTAACTCGACCAATCGCTTACACTTAGATATTATTGACTGAGTACATATACGCACATTTGCATACAGAAACGCTTTTTGCATTCGAATATTTATCGCCGTAATTGCACCTCCGTGTGCATAATTTACGGCTCTCGGACTCAGTTGTGAATTGTGACAGACCTGAAGTAAATTTAACTTGCTTTAGTATTGTTTTATATCGCATTAACAGCTTCCTTCATTTAAAAAAAGCTGTATTATTTCAAGTTCTGAACGATGTCGCTATGATTGCATTGGCAGTTTATTTAATGAACGATTTCCTTTTCAGATAACGTGATCAAGGATTGCTCATAATCGAGGAGAAGGTAAGGCAAATCATTTAACTAAGACTACAGTAAATATCTACGATTAAACTTATTCCACTGAGAACCAACCCGAAATGTAGCTTGTAGTAAATAAACTAGTAGATATACGTATATCCAGTAGTAAATGCATAGATAGATATAGTCAGTGTAAGTGCAGTGCTTACTTGTACACTCGTACTGTATACAAGTGCGGTGCTAGCGGGGAGTGCGAGGGGGCGCGGGCGGGCGGCCTCCGGCGGCTTCCGCGTCGGGCTGCGCTCCACGTGCTGAGAATGCTCTCGCGCATACATACAAAAGACCTCGAATTTGAACTCTCATGACAGTTATAACAAGAGCATAATGCTAAAGGTCTAAACAACAGAATTATTATTTACGAGTCAAGTCGTATTTTACATCTACATTAATTGACCTACCAGTTTCCTTGTTACGAATTGGAAGTCTTCTAATGTATGAATCCCTTTGACATAAACATTCTCAATCACCATCAAGTGGGCTGCCCGTAACGCGTTGGTTTATAACTTTTCATATTTCAAAAAGCTTGCAAAATTCGCGCCTATAATGATTGAAACAATTTTACTATAAATCTATATAAATAAAACAAAGTCTTATTAGTTACACCATTTTTAACTTAACAACGGCTGCACCGATTGTTAATTTTTTGAATTTATTTCTACTCCGAATAGTAACTATTAAAATATGGGATAAATTCTCTAAAAAGTATTTTGTCATCCACTCACAACCTAACAGAATGTTAGAAAGACTTGATTTTTTTAGAGGGATAGTTGAAATGCCAAGGAAGGCCAAGGGATACTTTTTATCCCGATCGAACGAGGGGTTGGGATACATCCTTAAGTCATCGCGGGCGAAGTCTGGGACAGAAGCTAGTTGTATATAACTAATACATTTGCAACCCCTGATTCACCCATTTACAATTTGGTGTTAATTTTTGAGAAAGCCTCCTGAATATTCTTTACTCTTGAACCAACTAGAAGAATTTTACGATTGTGGGATGCGTGGGACAACTCCTAAGTTTCGTGATGTGAAAATTGAGGTAGCAATATTTTACTTATATACATATGCTTTTAAAAATAATTGGGTAATTTGATATGTTTATTACAAAGGTCGTTCTTTATTGAGGCAGCAATTGAATAAAATATACATTCAAACTTAAAATTGCAGGGTCACTATCCTGACATAGGAAGCAGTACATAGCACGAATAAATATTTGGTCTAATTCCTTAGCAGAAAGCCGTTAACTTTTTGTTTTTAACTTAAAGAAACCATGGATCGATACTCATATTCTCACAATCTCAAAAACTGCAGAACGCAATATTATAATTATAATATCCAATTAACCCAATAAATAAGATATAAATACTGATGGCCCTGCTTACAAAATTTTATGATTTTTTTACTGTTCCGCGGTATTGCAAAACGTGTTCATTACATTTTAAGTAGTTATGCTGGTGTAGTGCTCAGTTGGAACAGTATAGTCACACTGGTTTATGTTAAACTATGTACGTAGAAAGTCAGTTAAAAGTCAGATTTTTACTATTGAAATGTAAATAATTACATAACCATAAACATGACAATAGCATCAAACTTCTGATTTAAACAGAATTCTCATTTATATGCATATTATTCATAATTACAATGCAGAATTTCATGGTACTCACTACTTCAAGATTCGTGCCAAACGACTATTTAGATAGCTGTATCCACAGGAAACAATTCGAAACAGAAGAATAAGCTGTCCTGCTGACACAAATCTATACGTGCTAAAGGTAAACGCACTTTTTTCATGAAAACAAAAGTTCATTTTCGAATGAAAGTAACGCGCTTAGCGACGCGACCACGCTCTCGTTGATGTCTTTTGTGCGGCGCGCGCGCAGGCCGCACGGTGCGACGGAGCCCGCGACTCTCTGTGTTTGCCATTTATCTTTTAATTTCATCAGTGTTACCTTTGTATCGGGCAAAATGACTGACATTTTAAGCTTCTTTTTGAATAGGTATTTTATTTTTGACGTTTCCGACCTTTTAGTACCTATGCGTACTTGTTCTGTTTATGTAGTCCTTACCGAACTTATAGAACGTTATAGTCACCAAGGTGTTTACGTAGTTTATTTTAAAATCTAAGAAAGTCTAAGACAGATTCGCTACTGCTCGCCTGTCAGCTATAATTTTGATACTTACTCCAAGACTACTACTATAAGACTTTTTGCGCGTCTCGTAACAGTTCTTTATTTAAACTAGGCTACTTACTATAGTTTCAGGGGTATAGACGCGCGTCAACTTCAGTAGGATTTTGGGGAAAAAACCTCTTATACGTATCATATCACAATCTACTATTATTTTGATTGCAGACAAAGACATTTAACATTACTAGTGATAGATCGGACAAAGCAAACAAAATTATGATAATGAACATGATACTAATTGGTAATAGGTCACTCAGACTAGCTAGTGTCACATCGGGTCACGCGCCCGGACAAGATATTTGACGTACCATCGGCTTCAAGATCAAAGTTGTTGAAAGCCTTTCTGAAAGCACACCATGTAGTGATTCGTGATTAATGCTGTTTCCCAACACTAATCCTCTGTTCCTATCCTCGTCCGGCTATCCTATTCAAGTCGTATTTTCCTGTCTAAAAGACTTCCTACACCATGTTTGCTTAATCGATTATTTATTCTCAAGCGGAGAAAATCTTATAAGATCATAGTTAAGAGTTTAAAACATAAAATTTCAAATAAATCTACGACATGTTTATACTATATGTTTTGATCAATTTGTAAATATATTTATTTCATTACTCGTTTTTGTGTGTGACACAAAACACCAAAGAGACGCCTTTATAATAAACCTGTGATACTGAATCAGAACTAATTTTGAAAGAGCATACCGATACACATACACAGAACAAAATAAATGTTTATTTGAATAACAAGTTTCTTTATATGTACCCATATATCTTTATGCATACATATAAGTGAAGTACAACTCATGCAATTTTTAATAGCGTCAAATGAAACTTATGGGTGATGTACATAATAATCAAGAAAATCTTAAACCCTACTGACGTGTAATCTGTTGCATATTGTAAGTATTAAAAATCATATTACTGATCATTTTTTTGACCTTGACGAACCTGTATTGTCATATTGTCTGGTCCAAAAATTGAACCTCTCCTTTCATTAAAGAATCGACAAGCCTTGGAACGAGAATAATCTACATAATACCGCGGGCGGTTTTCGGTTAAAATTAAAATATCTGAGTCGGAAACTTTGAAACGATAATAATATAGAGCCAGTGGTAAGTGGAACAAGGAACTCTCGTAGTGGTGCGTTGAACCTCCTGCGCGCGATGGTGTGCGTGTGCG
Organism: Carcina quercana; assembly: GCA_910589575.2. Lineage (NCBI taxonomy): Eukaryota > Metazoa > Arthropoda > Insecta > Lepidoptera > Depressariidae > Carcina > Carcina quercana. The sequence continues at coordinate 8,914,581 of OU342429.1, forward strand.
CACACAGGGACACACACACAGACGCCTGTCCGGACGCCCGGCACCGGCGTCGGCACCGCGGTCTCGAGTGCTGCTTACCCGTAACTATGACATTTGAGGATAGTCTGTAATTTGAGGCCGTATCAATAGACCATGCTCAAGATTAAGTCGATTTCGAGGCAGTCAAACAAGGGACACTGTTTTTAATTTATTTATTTAGATTTTGACGTTTGTAATTATTTTTTGGGGTCAAATCATTCTTGAAAACGACACATTAAAACAGGCATCGTTTGTCTTATTTCCCTGAATAATATTAATACTTTACTAAGTAGGTACTTAAGTATTGATAAAATACATAGCTGGCCAAACAAAGCCAGCAACGAATATTGTCTGAGAAAATTTGAGGAATGTCTGTAAATGCATGAAATTTCCATTTCTCTTTCATTGGCTAAGTGAAAAATTCCAATCAAGTGAATTAATGACATAGCATCGCAAAGGTGCTATGTTATCGTTGTAGCATTTATCTGCGAAGCGGCACCGTGGTAAGCTCATATACACTGATTGCAGCAACAGCTCGCGGCAGTTAACCAACCGGCGGCGCTCGTCCTTGCCCGCTTGCTCAAGCGCCGATAATGCGCCTGCCCCGCTACATATTAGCCTCATCGCATTAAAAGCTTTGACTGTTAAAATAAAAACCAAAGTAAGAACAAAGTAATTAAAAAAAACTCGATATGTATCGTTTTGTCGGCGCCCGCGCGCTGCACCGCACTCTAGCTATGATTACTGACCTTTGTCGGTTACGATTTCGAAATTGTTATACCTATTGAACACGTGAGCAAACTTTATTGTTAACAAACTTATATTGTGTAAGGTCACAATGCAATTTATAGATAAATGTCATTACTGCAGCGATATAACGTAATGATCGTAATCTATTCATTTGTTCTATTTGCGCGTGCGCAGGTGACTCACGCACTTATTAGTTCCTAGTGTTCCAATTAGGATCCCATTGAAAAACAATTTACACCTCAAGGCTTCCAATAAACAAAAGCACAAAAGTATTATCTAACCTTGGAGTCCAAATTGTTTTAAATTCCGGTTTCGGACCCTAAAATGTTACATTCAGAAACTAGTTCTCCTAACAAATATTGTAATAATTATTACTAACGCGATATTTAAAGGTTAATGAATACGGTGCCATACTCAGGCGAATATTTTTTGCTACAACTCCTTTAAGCTGCGTTCAAATATTAATTCAATAAGACCGTTCACGTAGTCAGTCAGTATTTGAGACACGATCTGTGCTAGAGTATTAATTTCTTGTAGCTATTTCGGAGGCATTTATCTAAGAAATTCCGTAATATCCGTTAGGTTAGGACTAATTCAATACACACATACACGAACGCGTTCAACGTGCACACAGAGCCGTCGCGCGGTACTCTACAGTGTCCTACGTAGTGGCACACGTGCAGTGGTACCAACAGCGCGGAACGAGTTCAGAGCGACCTGCTGCGCCCGCGCAAGAAAGAACTCAGCCAAGGACGCCGGGCGTAACGGTCTTGTGGAGGGGGGCGCGGGCGCGGGGGCGGGAGGTCCCGGCCACGCGCCTACGTCACGGGATCAACGGGACTTCAAGCCGGGGCGTCATCATTACATCACGTGCTCTTGTTATGGTCATATTTTTATTTTGTTTATGATCTAAATGTCTACGGTTTCTTTATTTCTCTGCTTATTTCGATTTGAGTGCTACGTAAAGATTGTGGTCTTCTAAAGATGGGTTAATTTATTTGACTTATCATAATCCTATCGGAAACGTTTAGTATGCTGCTCTTAACTTAGTTTAAGACAACTATATACTCGTATGATGGTGTATTGTTATTAATGTCCAGATAAGGGACGGATGGTGAATGCCACGTAACAGATAGAAAGTATTTGAAATGACTTCTTAGTTCGTATGAAAACAAGGGTCGCTAGATATTGCTTCACTTGCACACATTTTTTATATCATTATCAGTTAGAATTTTATACCAATTTTAGCTGAGTTCGCAGCACAAACTCCTAGAACGTCCAGAAATGAGCGCACGATTATATGAATTTGAAACCGAACTCTGCGGTGACCCTACCACGACACATTTCCACTTTTTATTTATTCCTTCATAGATATTTACATAATTTGTATCATTATCATATCAATGAAACAAAGTCTGGTTAATTACATCCTTTCGGATCACTCAAGAAAGGCTGGACCGATCTGTATTATCTCTGGTTTTTTAATTTGTCTTTGCCCCATATAACAGAATAACGGTTAAAACATGGGATAGTGAAGTCCACGCAGACGAAGAAGCGAGTTATATTATAATTGAAATGTAAGTTCCATTATGTAAGCTTATAAATTCTTCCCGACAGATGGCGCATGTTTATTTATTTTCTTGCTCTCTCACGCATTACTTTATGGGTCGAGAACCAGGTATATATTGGACGCATCATTGCTATCTATATCTAGTTGAATTGATCTATGTCTTACATAGACACTAAACTTTGACGGTTCTAATATAAATTTAAATTGTATAGAGACAATCCGAGATTAAAGAGACAAAGGAATCCTGTAGCTAAAGAAGAAATGTGTATGTTACCTTCAGTTTTCTACTTAAATTTTTGTAGGCCTCTTTGATTTCAAGAAACTGAAATAGCATATCAGTAGTTGTCATCCAGCTTAGTGGAAATAGAACACTTAAAAAGCAATTGACCGGTCAATATCCAATCAAATTTTGCCTTATAGAATCACAATGCTATCTGATTGGTCCGAATATATAGCATTAGTCCAAACTCATGGGAGCGGTTACCTAGCTATAATTTATCTCTCAAAAAGTCATAAATGAAATAATTACACTGCGTATTTTGCCAGTCTTTAAATCTTTAAAGTTTATTGCTATCTTGTTTACTACGTCAAAATAAAAGTTCAAGAGAAACAAAGTTAACTCTTTTATATCACCATAAAAATAAATATTGAAGAGCTATTGGGGTCATCCTCCTCGCCCAATCACAGCTGATTGACTTGACCTAAAACGAAACAGTATTCTTCACTAAACCAATTTTAGAGTTCCTTCCCTCGGACGTCGACCCTATATAACTTCATCTCCCTCACACGACTTTATCTTCATAGCTTCGTCTCGCAGTCACGAATACCGCTATTCTGTCTTTTTTACGGTCCATTACGACCAAGAACAATGACTATTTGTTGATGGGACCGTGTCTGTATATCTATTGCACTCTCACCGGTATCTGCAGCAATAGCTACGAGCGAGACGACCGGAGTTCAGTCAGAGTGGACACAAATGTTTCAACTTATAATAGGTAGCCGTGAGTCGGAAGATGGCCGATCGAGGTCCATTTTGTTACGATAACCCAATTCCAATTAAGTTTCTTTAGGTTGCCGGTTGTTGTTCTGGTTACATTTCAATAAGGCAACTCCATTAAGTTCGAATGTCAAGAGGCAATATGAGTAAAAAGATAGCGGCCTCGTGAGGCGAGTTCGCACGCTGCCCGCCGGACTCCCCGCCCTCCAGTCGGAGCTAGCGCCGCTGCGAATACTCCCCCCCCCCCCCTCCTCGTGCCTCACTAGTGGTGGGTGATTCAACTATTTTGTTCGGAAATGTCGAAGGTTTGCCGGACGCCAGACACGGAACTACCTTCAGCTTATGCGTGTTTCCAGGTATTATTTTACTACACTTACTCTTGAATATGCAAGGTTAATTAGAGAGCAAATACACCATAAAGCTCGAAAACCTAGAAAAATGGATGAAATAAACAAGCAGCTGATCCGGTTTGGACAAGTCATTCAGTAAACATAAACGAAATACTATACGTATAAGCGTACAGGTTGCTACGCAATAAATTCTAATTTATTCCGGCACTTGATGCATTCTTTTCACGTACAAAAGACACCAACGCGCGTCTGTCGCGGCAGTACATACGCGCCTCAATAGTTTTGAATAAATAAAATTTTTGTTTATTGCTTTTAAATAAAATTTTTATAATAAATAGATAAATAATATATAAATTTAAACAAGGATCATCTTTATTTATTTCTGGTTAAAGTAATAAATAGTATTGAAAGAACAACAAGGATATAATGTTATTAATTTGGAGGACTAATTTCTTCACACAAGGGAGCACTATTATAGTATGTCGCCTGTAACTTTATCTTCCTGAAAAATCCTTCTTTGATTGTTGTCTAAATAATCAAATGGATCCATGTTTTAAATTTCTAGCTTCCAGCTCAAGTTGTTTACCTAACTTTAAACGGTTCCATAGCCTATAGAGTGGTGTTTTTTGGAATCTTTCCGGTGAAACAAGTGAAAAAAAATTCTTAGTGCTGTAGCTGTACATAACCTTGCAGTTTTGTTTACGTTCCACGTGTAATAAGCAGATTTTATTTTAAACATTTGATATACTCCACATCTAGGCTAAGTTTACTAACAAATCTAATTTAAAAATATGTATCTTTGACATGTAAATATCTTTGACATGTAAATATCTTTGACATTGAATAAAAATTTTGAATAAAAAAAAATATATACCACATTAATATCTTTTCCTCTGCCAAGTTTTAAGTAATATGTTATGATCTGTAAAAAAAAACGTTACTGTGAAAGATGGAAAATAGGTGGACTAGATACAGTGCAGTAAATATTGGCAAATTCTTAACAATAAAGAAATTTCATTAGTATTCAAACTACAGATAACTGCATAAGTTTTCTAAAGCATAAAGAGCATCAATGAAAGCAATTTTATGGACAACTAGGGGCATAAAATCACTACCTGCTGGAACCAATTTAGTGGCAACAAGGAAATTAAATATTTCATTGGACTACGTCTACAAGACACGCGATAACAGCTCACAACACTGTTTTACAAATACATGTATAATTCGTGACTCTTAGTTAGTTTTTGTAACGAAAAACGAAAATGGCATGCAGTTTAAAATTAGACTAGATCGAACAGAACGAATTGATTAAGAAGTCTACATCCCGCATGGACTGAAGCTGTACTTTAATATATCTAGGAAGTAGTTTGACGTATTAATATGCAATATTTATCATTACAATAATAAACACGCATTTTCCTGTTTAGTATAAAGGGGTAAGAATCACCTATTCCCTGATATAATCCGACATACCAGCACAGTACGCCCAAGCACGGGTATGATTCAATTTAATTTCTTCATAGTTAATTTATATATTTTGGGTTAAAATGCTAGAAATAATAAAAATGCCACCTAAACCCATACAATTATATATTTTTTTTCATGATAATCAGCCGGGAATCATCCGCTGTTGAATGTAGGCCTACAGTGACTGGTCCTGAGCTACTTTCATCCATCGACTCCCCGCGACCTTTACTAGGTCGTCAAAACAAAAAACGTATTGAAATTTGCGCCTACAAGACACTAGAATTAACCTTGTGTCGTACGTAGTAATTTGTTTATATTTATGATTTCAAGGATAACACACACGTATACACACAAGATCAATCATGCCAGTTTCAGTCTGGTTTCTTGACAGACATCCCGTGAAAGGCTGTAAGGAAGTTTGTCATTAGTGAATTGCACCCCTGATATAACTATGCATTCGTGAAATAGTAGTTTGATAACATGATAATAGCGAATGAACAAGTCATCGCGTCAGCCTCGGGCCGGACACGGTGCCGCCAATGGCAGCAAGTTGGTCACTTTTTGCGCGACAACTTGACTTTGTGTCCCTTTATAATTCATATCCTATTGAGATAGGTATTTGTCCGGTTCAGGCGTTGAACTGCTTCAAATCCTGTTTCGTTTTTACTGACATTGAAGAATTAATTATTAACCTCTGATCGTCTAGTTGCTATTCAATGACGATGAATAATTCTCATGTTGCGGTGACAATATGGATACTTATAGGATAGTTCGTTTACAAGTTAGTCTCAAGTTAGTTTTATGTGCAGGAATAATACAAGTAAACTTCAATTTTACCGCTGATCACGAATTCAATCGAAATATATGTAAATAGGCTGATTGTTTTTTATTATTTCTTGAACCAACTTGCATTACCGAAAAAAGCGTGTGAATGATGACTAATTGAAAGGATGGAAAGTGAAACCGATTAACGGTATAGGTTCAGACTTCGATAAAAACATCTAAAGTGAGATTTGGTTCACTGTGTATTCAAAACGAATCAGCAGCATTATTCTTAAATTATTCAGAACACTTATTATGTATTCAAGACTTTCTTTGTTTGGTAACTGTTAAAGCTATATTAGCCATAAAATTTTATGGTGTTCAAGTGTATATTCGTGTTTTATAATAGTAAACAATGTCGGAATTGACAAGATTTAGTGGCTTTACTAAATTAAGCGCTCATTAAATGTGGGATGTTAATTTCTCATCATAAATATGTCTAGGTTTACAACTCGATGGGAGACGGACGGTTACTCGCGAGGTCTATATGGTTATTACTGCGCCGGCAAGATTGAGCGCTATCTTGCAACAGCGTTGCATCCCTGTTCTTAATGCCTGCATTATAAGGTGAAGTACAGATGGTTTATGGAATCGGTCTTCCGAAATCCATGTATTTGGAACATTGTAATGAATTTCAAAGTACGGAATACAAATATATATTTTAAGTATATAGCTCATTTTTCCAGACTTATAAGTCGAGTGTTTTATCTGCCTTAAACAGTGCCCTGCACGTCAATTTGATCGGCCAATTTCAGGCCAATCTCCAAACAGAGCGTGTTGTGTAGAGTCACGGTCCTATCACAGTTGATATTGGCACGAAATTGATCAATCAAATTGCCCCGTGTAGGGCACTCTTTATGTTTCAATACAAGTAAATGCTTTCAAAAAGAACTAGAAACAATTGCCCTAAAAGACTACTTTTGTTAAGCCAAATTTAAGATGTATATCGTTTTGTCATGGGAGCCACTCTCAGAACTGAAAGCACAGAGACAACACGGAAAGCCCCAACTTTCAAATAAAAAAAGAATCATCCAAATCGGTTCACCCAGTCAAAAGTTCTGAAGAAACAAACATTAAAAAGGATTTTAATAATACCTGTCGAATTGAGAACCTCCTCCTTTTTTGAAGTTGGTTAAAAAGACGTTCTTTCCATTTTCTTTTTCATTCATTTTCTTTTCTTTTCTTTCCATAAAACAAACAGCAATCAACGAATTAAGCATCGAGATAATAGAAGCTATACTCCTAAATTGATAGTCATACGTTATTAAAATCTTTTTGTTTGCGTCAATACTGCACCAAGCTTTACGTTTTACGACGAAACTGCGCGTTTCGCAAACTGATCGCCGTGGACCGAGATTGGTTGTCGTGTTGGGCCCGTATCTAATTTATTACAAGCAAGCATCATAATCGTAACTGGAAGTAAGTACTTTTGCTCACAGAGACGGCGACCAAATAAATGAACGGTACACGTAATAAGCTTTGAGGATTCCACAGTCAGAACATTCTGATGAGCACTGAAATTGATGATGCAACTAGCACAGCACACCTCTATTTCAATCGATATAAATATTTATCTAGAAGTTAATATAAGAACGAGTATGATTCAACTCTGAAAATGCCATACTCGTGTATATAGTTACTATTCGGTTAAATTTAGGAGCTATTTCTTGGTAATTGAAGTTTAATATTTATTTAGTTTTAAAAATGAATACACGTGGTCTCGGCTTTAGAATAAGCAGTACTTGTGATCCTGTGTGTATCGGGAAAGGCAACTATGGGGAATATACAGGAGATGGCCAGCAACAGCACAATATGTAATGCGACTATATATTTATTTTAAGATTTAGAGAAAAACGGGGTACAATAATATACCAATCTGCTGCCATAAACATTATCGTTAATATTTATACATTTAAAATAGAAAAGGGCAAGAGAAAAGTACTACAAATATTAAGTAAACAAACAGCATGTTTAAGTAAACAAATATATAATAACATTTTACACACTAATTATATGCATAGATACGGTTGTACAGAAATCAGAGTAAGGATTAATTTTATAAATAACTAGATATGAAACATTAATAATAATAAAAGTTAAAGAGCATGTGACATTACTGTAATCACTGACCTTCCTGGCAACCGTGGTGATTATGGCAAATCCCCTTATGGAAAGTCCTACGGAGCAATCCAGCTCAATTCAGCAATGCATGCAGCTAACGATGATGACGAACAAACAACAATGTTTCAATTTCAATCTGTTGAACCATCTCTTGGTCTATCAAGAGAGTTGCAATCGAGCGTACTATATGCAGGTGTAAATACCGACAAGTGTACGGTGAATGCGTTTTAAACAGATGTTCGAACTTTATGACTGGCGCGGTACTCATGCATATTTCCTAGTACACCATCCCGTGCTAGAGATACGTCGACCCGGCACGTAATTCCATCGATATCATTGCAAATTACGAATGATGCGGAATAATAGTGTGCACTTGATAGGTGCTTATTTATTTATGGGAAACTCTATCAGTTTCTTAGCTTAGACACTTTTATCGTTATGTAAATGCGAAAGTGTTTCTTTCTGTTTAGCTATAAACATATTTAATCAATTTTAAGTTACGATCGTAACTCTGTTAAAAATTAAACAAATAAAAATTGAATATTTTAAAAAGTGTGTATTTATGTTGATCACGAAAATTTACCAGTCAGTTTATATTGTTTTACTCTCCGTAAAAATTATTTTAAGGGCCCATGAAAGTATCGTATACGCTGTCTTAGTCAAGTTTGTTGTTATGCCCTAACCCTATAATATACGCTAAAATAATAATTTTTTATGATTATACTGCGAATTCGCATAATTATACATTATGATACAACTGAGCTAAGTTGCTCATTACACACGAGGCTTTAGTTTGCACCCGTGATATTATAGAAAAGTGTTTTTTCTGCGTTTTTGGTCTATCTTATGTTAACTATTATAAAGTGCCATGGAACCTTCCGTATGCGGGTCCGGCTCACACTTGGATAGTATTTTATTTGATAACTACAGATTTATCGTCATACCCACTGGCCCAGTGATATTTTTATTAGAAACATAAAAAATACGCTTTCTGTTTTTTTTCGTTCGATGATAACTTCGTTAACAGTTAAATGTCAATATCTGGAGCACTTTAAAGGAAAGTTAAAAAATAAAATTATGTTTTCACTTAAAACCCGTTCCAATTACCTCCCTTGAAAAACAGTTTCGTCGAAAAGACCCTATAATTAATGTGTAAGTACCGGTTTCACAGTTGCACAGAGGTAACGATTTATAACGGACAATCGATATCGGCATGTATATTTTACTGCAAGTGATACTGAAGAGTCAGTCGCAGATATACTTTACTAATGCGCAAACATGAACAACATTTGTACATCTTCTTGCAGTTTTTCTAGCTTTGTTAGTATATCGTAGGCTACATCAATCAATACGTGCACTTTATACATTCACAAGTGAGTAATTTTACTAAATTGTACACACAATTATAGCATTTATTTTATAATACCAATCTGAAATACGAGTATAGACCTGCACATTTGTGACGTCGCTTCAGTGAGTTAGGCGATTCCATGAAGCTAAAAAGATTTTACTGTGCTGGGCGCTAATTTTTATTACCATCGTGGGTGAATCACACGATAAAAGTTTCATTTCGACTTTTACCATAATCTTTAGTAATTGGGTATTATGCAGTAATTATCTAAAACAGTGTACCAGATTATAATTCCGGGGAAAAAATAACGTTAAGATACAACTTCATAGCGACACACAATTTGCATTAGCTCACATTAAATTTAGTGAAAATAGACATTGACATAGATATTTATTGTAAAATAAATATGGTATGACAGCATTCTGGTTGTATTTCTATATACATTATCATAAAATATTTTTGATGTACCTTTATGTGTACCACTTTAAAATTAAATGCGAAAGTTTTGATATTTGTATTTTTGTATTTGGAAATATGTTCGGATTAACGCATAGTATACTTTCATCCCAGCAATGTGGTCTTCCGATCAAATATGAAGTCCAAATAATTAAAGTTGCAGGTAAATAATAGTATTTAATAAATTCTAGGGTGAAATTTTTTATATTATAGTAACAATACAAACATCCCTATATCCTCATGGCTTACGGGTGTATTTGCTGACGTCATTCGATATTGATCCTTGTTTTCTAGGAAGCTAGAGATATCTTCGGCAACTACATCCTTGAGCCAAGATTAAAGGGTGTTTGGCCTTAGAGAATTGAATCCCGGAATGACGTGTTTCTATATTTATTCATTGCTGCTTTAAAACTATCGATAAATTAAAGATTAAAATTTCTAAATCACGGTGTTAACATTATAAATGTGAAAGTATGTTTGTTGATCGGTTTGTCCTTCTTCCACGCAGCCAAATAAGTAAGAATAACTTGTACTTTAATCATCATTAGCCGGAAGCCACTTTTACTGTTGGACATAAGCAATGTCGAGTCTAGGCCACTTGCATCCATCGATACCCCTCCGTCTTGACCAGGTCACCGATCTATCTAGTAGGAGGGCGACCCAGTACACGCTTCCCGGTACGTAGCCCTTATTCCTCATGGGTTATCAGTCCTTAGACCTGCCCATTACCAATTAAGTTTACTGACTTGCCGAGCTTTGCCTCATTCCGGATTTTATCACGAAAAATTCAGAGGGTTTATGTAGCCCGCTATATTTACCACGATAAACCCAGGGCACGGCACGACAAATCTGTAGGTAGCCTAAGGGTTGGGTCCGGATACTGTTGAAAATGTTTATCGAGGTCCCACAAAAACTCATACCCAAATAAGTTAAGTAAGCGTGCGAACCCAGAACCTAAAGAGGTGGTAGCTAGCCAGGCAGCCAACCAAACTGAGTACTGACAGGGATCTCCACGGGGAATCGAACCTGGGACGTCCGCATTGTTAGCTGAGCGTGTAGCCATTAGGCCACGGAGGTGGTTGCACAAGTACATATTGCCGACTGGTATATAATCTAGCCTAAAACTAGCATGATTGATCTACTTTATTTTTGTATGTTTTATTTATCCTTATAATCATAAATCTAACCAAATTTAAGCTTTTATTAAGATTTTAGTGATGAATAGGTAGAACTGCGATAAGGCCGCCTTCATTGTCCATTTTATGTTCTTTTCTTTTCTGTTTTGTTTTGTGTGTGTATGTGTGTGTGCAATAAAGTTTATTTTAATTTGAATTGAACTGCATCCTGTCCATAGACTATAGAACTCCACTTAGATGGTTAGTCATTTTTAGTGATTAAATGCTCCTAGGTCATTTTTACGACAGCGACAGAAGGAGGTGGCAATGTTCATTTTATAATGTCTACACGAGCTATTAAATGATATATGAAAAATTAATTCCGATCGCAGATATCTAGCTGAATGTTTATTAAATATGCCATTGATGAAATAAATTTATTAAACGCAAATAAATGCTAAGAAATCTAAATTTAAAAACATACAATCAATAAAAAGCGGCAGTATTCAATCGGCCCACACAAGATTTTCGGTTTTGGAATTCTATTAGAACGTGACCTATGCCATTTTCTATCGCACATCAAACATTTATAAAAGAAGAAACTCTGGTAGCCAATTAACGTAGTATCGTCGAAAATAACGAGCGTGTTTATTGATTTAAATTGCAAACTAAGTCGCGCGTCACAGCGCAGGCCGGGGCGGGCGGGGCAGGCGGGCGGGCGGCACAGACATGTTGCGACCGACTCACATTTAATTGGAGAACATGTCCGCTTTTCGGATACACAACCTGCGTGTTACGTTATGGTCGTAAAGCCGTAATAAAGTATAATAATTATAGTGTAATACTCGTGTTAACAATTAGATCATCCACACCATAGATACATAAAACAGCCTCCGTCAGAGTTCTGTGGCCCTACAACTTGAGCTCACAATCCGGCGGTCCCAGAATCGATTGCCTGTGTGTGTACTCGGTTTGGTAGGTGGCAGTGTGGTGGACCCCACCTGACTAGCTACCTTAGTGTTATCTAAGTCGGTATCCAAACATCCTTGTATTAGAACTGTCGTGATCCGGTTATGAAAGATAACATAGATCCAACGCCTTATTGATCTGATGCTTTAGTTAGAGTTAACAAAATTATAAGGCCTTACAGTTACTTAAAGCCTGTGCCATCCCAGCGTCATTTTCACCATTATTAGCTGCATTAGTCGACATCTGAACATTAGTAGTATTTGTCTTATTATCGCAGTAAGATATTAAAGGTCTGGTTGACGATTCTGTAATTTGGGGACCTGAGTCTGTCTTATTCCAAAGTTAACCATGACAGCCATCTCTTCGTGTCTTCCCTTATTTGTTGTATTTGTTACTATAATAATAATTTATCAGCCTGTACTGTCACACTGCTGAGCAAATGCCATTCTCATATCCTTAAAGTTATCTCTCACAAGTGCCTCCTAATAATAGTAAAAATAGTCATTTATTAAAAAAAAACACCAAAATACCTCTAATGAAAATAAACTTCAAAATTGTAATATATCCCGATGCACTTAGAGCCAGTAGCTATGAATAGTACTCACCCCGTCCACATTGCCTTGTAAAAACCCTGGCCCATTGGGGGTGACCCAGAGGGAGGTGGCAACGCCATTAGGATGCGGAACGCGGCTTTCTAATGCACCCGGTACGATTAACAAGGTAACCACTGATCACACTATTACCTAAATAATATCATCTATTAGGTAATCGATGGTATGTATCTGCCAATTGCACCGTACTTGTACGAGTAAGTACATAGAGCAGTGACGTTCTTCTGATGTCAGTAAACATGCTACAATGCTACATGTTGAGTAAAGTAGATTTGCATGTGATCAAAGTTGAGTCGAGTATCAGAGATACCTCGCACTGGGAATTAACACATTACATTTAACTAAATTTTGCGTTTAGCGTGGACTTCTGAAATTATCCTAAGGTAACTAATAGCGCAATTGGGATAAAAAGAAGCAAATGTCGTTTTTCAACCCTTCAACTATCCATACATACACGTTCAAAAAAAACTAAGTGATCAACTTCAACTGCCTTAAAAGTACATTTTTTTATGTTTTTCTGGAAAAGCACTAAATTAATTTCGAAATCGGACAACATCTGAAGCATAATCTACTAAATCAAAATCGGAATGATCGCGTATCATACATACAAGAAACATACCGCCGAATCGAGAACCTCCTCCTTTTTTGAAGTCGAAAAAAAGCAAGGAATTCTGACCCTACGTTACGACTTAAAGGAAGTACAAACAAACAAACGAACTTACATTCGTATTTATAATATTACTATCGATTCAACGACTCTCTGATATTTGTATCACTAGCCAACAAAGTGGTTATTTCAAAACGATGACATTTATCTTTACATCTTCAATATAAATAAATTATAGTTCTGAATCATGGGAACGAAGTACGCTGTGCCTATAAATATAAATTGGTGCACTGCCTAATATCATTTAATCCGATCTATGCAAATCTGCAGGACATTAAAGACGGTGTGACAGTAATGGCCAGTGCAGTGCAGTGGTGCACGGGACGAAGCTCTCTCAAGGCTGAGACCGGTGAAAGGAAGCCATATATTAATCTGGATCATCCAGAGCCATTCGTGCCCTTAGTACAGCAGTTGACTTAACAACCAATTTATTTTACGACTTCTACTTGTGCGTTGCTAAATTTGAACGAACCGATTAACGGCTGGCTAGCAAAATAGTTTCAGAAACCCTAATTATTTCCTGACGTATTAGAAAATCATCTAGTATTTAAACGCAAAACATTTTTGTCAATTTGCGTCATGATTGTTAGAACAAAAAGTAATATCGGCAAATAGTCGGTAGATATTGTTTATGTTGTTATGTAGAGTTTATAAGACATAGCCTGACTGCCTGACTGAATTAATATAAAGAATCTCATACAGGATTTAACTATGTTTTCATACAAATTTCAAACATAATTGATTACCCAAAATAAGACGTAATCTATAATTCTCATCAGAAAAATCGAAACACCTTGCAAGTTTATGTTTTTTTTGTAAGGACTATAAGAAAAACATATGAAAATTTTATTTGAATTTAGAACATTAACATTAGGATTTTAAAACCTCATATTATTTATTAAACCACATTTGACATATATTCCTGAATATACACATTTTTCTAACAATCCTTACAAAACATAAACTTGCAAGGTGTTTCGATTTTTCTGATGAGAAGTTTATAAAACTGATATACGAATTTCAATTACTTACAATTGTAATTTAAGCTACCACAGCCGTTACGAAGCTAATGGCCCTTGAATGACGTTATAAACATAATAACAAATGTGGAAAAATTAAATTTATATTTATTTCCCGCTATTATAATCTGATGTCCTATTTTTCGATAATTAAGGCAAAAATCCTATTGTAAAAGATTGTACTAAAAGAAATTTTCTGTGAATTTTGTTCGTTGCGAATCGAGTTACTTCTACTGACTGTTAGTTACATTTTCTGTCAAGAACCATCATTGGAATCTCATTGGTTCGTAACATAACCCCTAACTGTTCCGACGAAACCCGGATACCACCGATCGATACTGTGATTTATTTTTGTATTAGTATTGTACAAGCATCGAACCACTACCGTTACTTTTGTTAAGGTATTTTTAATGACGCACATTACAGATTATGTTTCAATCGTCTATCGCGACCCTTGGTTTCTATTCATTGCCAGAATAAAAGCTCAGTATCACGAAATCTCTATGATTTCTATTTCACATTAATTGAATAACCATCAACGTCGATTTTTGTCATTTCTGAGAGGTTCTCTACTTTTTGTACGGCGTCGCTAAATGTTATCGTAGCACATATAAATGTAACTGTATATGTTAGTCACGATGTACATGTACCTCTATATCCAGTCGTTGTGCAGGTGATGAGACTCGAGTTACATTCAAAGTGGTCACTAATTACATTGACTTTTTAACCACAAAGTCCACAAATATAATTTTGTGCAATTTTGTTTTGTTATTATTGAATCGAAATTTTAGAAATCATTTAATAAAATCAACAACGATGACATGTTGTGATATGTAATTGATTGATTGAATAGACTTCAAATCCTCGCAGCCACTTTCATTTTTATTCAGACAACATTAAGCGCGGTGCCCCTACCTACACTCGTATGCCTACACGTTTTCATATAAATGGCTCGCTTGTCAGATCGTTTGATGCCAATTTGCCTCTGTACCGACAAGAGTCGGAAAGCTCGATTCAGTTCAAAGTTAAGTTGTCTTTTAATAAAGATGTAGACATTGTTGATTTCTGATGCCTATATAACTATCAGTCTTATAGCGACGTTTACATATTTGCCTGCGGCATCGCCACGCAACCGTACGTACGAGTATAAAGTCTCGAAGTTAAGTATGGAAAAGTTAGAATTATACCCACTCGTGGTTTTTTTTCGGTACCTAGATTTTTTACGTAAGTGGTTCACAGTGAACCACTTACGTAAAAAATCCAGGTTGGCCAGTAATCGAGTTTATTTACTCAAGGTATCGTTTATCATCAAGATAATAAAAGGACACGTTACGAATAACAGTGGTTAAGGCACCATGAGACTACGGCAGGTACATGCAGTGTGCGACGCTGCGCTGCGCTGGTTGCACGAAACAAGAGCAAACCGGATCCCAATCCGAGGGAACGATTTCTGTAACTGGAGCACTCCGCGAGGTTTCGAATAACGCCCCTTACGTCGATAATAAGATTTTCTTTCGATCAGCGTAGTTTCTCTTTTTAACCGACTGCCAAAAAGTAGGTTTGCTGAGACATGTGGTCCACTCTTGTTTTTTTCTTCTGTTTGGAAACTTAATTTTGTATCTAAAAAAGACAAGCTGTATTATTGACGCTAAAAGGTATTTAATTAGGATTGTACTCAGCCTATTTATACAGAATTTTGAGGAACTCTCAAAATGATAACATCGCGTTGTATGCTTTTTCAACCAAACCAAACCACAACAACTTCAAGAAAGTTTTTATTAGTAGAAGGCTTAACTGATTTTAAAAGACTCTGTCGATATAAATTATTTATATTAAAAAGAAAATAAATCCATAGTAGCACCATAAATACATATCATTATTTTATTATATTTAAATCAAAATCAAATCAATAAACATATATAGAGCGGGTATATTTTTTTTAAAACAAAAAGTTTCTTGAGAGCCAAACTTAAGTGCGTCAAATATCATGTACAGAGCGACTTATTCAATATTCCTATACAAATAGGTAGATTGTTTTAAAACCTGACCTGAAATATATATTTAAAAAAACTATTCTTGGTGCACCACATTTTTTTAATAGCAACACTCAACTCTGTAAAAACAAGTAGTTCCATTCTATTTCCGCATCATGGCAAAGTTTTTAATTTTCCTAGTCAGGTAACAAGTTATGGTATTACGATTTTGTTCCCTTAGTAGAAATGGAATGTCTTTGGAAAATATCCTATTCATTGTATCAAAAGCATTTTAGTCGGTGTCAGTTATGACTCCACCTGTTATGTGGGGTAATCTTGGATTGTTTTTAGCTATCAATACCTTAATAACATGATTGACACTTATCACGCAAAATAATATTGAGAGATTAATCTTTGATAGTTACACGTGCAGCTACTTAGCGGCAGCACAACAAAAAAACTGTTTTAAACTGTTCCGGATACTCGCAGAACAAATGTAGAAATAAAATAATAAATGATGAAACGGAATGAATAACCGGACGTGCCACTGAGATTTGCTTAAACGTTTGGAAATAGTTCGCGACGGTCATCAATATATTTTAGAATTAATTTTGTAACCAGATTTATAAATTAATGTGTCTTGTGATATGATCAATTAAATCATGAATTAGAATTAGATCCGTCCCGACATTTTTAATGTTTTAACCCCCTTACCAGAAACAAATTCAATTTGATTCAATATCTTCACTGTACACCCAAAAAATCGTATAAATTAGTTTAGTTATAATAAAATAAAGGCACAACAGGTGTTATTATCGCTACAGGCGATCTATACCAGTATAAGAAATAGATTTTTTTTAAACTGGTTTATGCTTTAAAACAATAGACACTCAAAAGGACCTCCAGAAATAGATGTATTGATCTCAATTTTGATTACTATTATTAGTCAACTAGCAGACAGTTCACGATGGCGCGTGGGAAAACCGTAGACCCTATTTGATTTGTCGGCCATATTTCACGTTTCAATTCGACGTACTCCAGTTGTTGCGCTTGTGCAACGCCAGAAATCCTGCGCCTGCGACATTAACTACACGATTAGATTGTGCATCCTTGTGGAGGTGCGACAGTTGTGCGTGAGTCTTAGATCCCATTACAGAGAACTTCTTGAGCCGCTGCGGCAAGTATTAGGGACAAAGTTTCTTATTTTATATTAAGGCGATCCTCCACCTCCATCAAAGTTTCATACTAATTTTCTGTTGCCATAATCTTTTAAAATATAATAGCTGGATTTGTGCAGTAACTATCTAAAAATAGGACATTGGATTTTGATGTCGCGAAATGAGTATCATTAACATGCAACTTCACAGTGAATCACAATTTTCATTTTAAAAACTTTTTTCGATTTTTGTTCAAAGCGCCATCTATGAATCATTAGCTGCGTAACTGATATTGTGTAGCTAAATATAAAGTTGTAAATTAATGATATTTATTTCGCGACACTATAATTTCGTCTCCTATTTTTAAGTAATTACTTATCAAAGCCAGCTATTCTATTTTAAAAGAATATGGCAACAGAAATTTAGTATGGAAGCATTAGGAGAGGGATCACGTTAACACAAAATTTTCAAATTGCTATTGCTCCGTGTGTTAAATTTAATCCAAATCAAATTAGACTGAATCTATTGACTCTAATATTTTAATTGTTTAACTTTCTTATTGTTATTGTTTTATAGTACAATATGTTTCGACTTGTCCATCATGTCTCTTGATAGTATGACGAAGTTCAAAATGAAGTGACAGAACCGTACAGTATCACGCTCAGTCGCAATACTACTAAATTTTCAAACGCCATCAATAATGGACGGAGTCCATGATAATTTCATTTATTTATTTAATATTTTAACAGGAAATGAAATCATAAGCACTTGAAATAAAATATAGGTACAGGTAAATTATGAAATGAATAAAAACAAGCTGTCCTGGGTCAAGTCAAAAGTAATAAAAAGTCAGACGTATATATATGTGTCATTATTAAAAATATCTAGTATAGACATGTAGCAATAATAAATAGATTCAGGAGAAACTCTCTCGAGAAAACAAGTACGGAGCAACAATATACTACACGTATCATTTACGATCATCATGCCTACCACCAATAATCCGACATAGTTGCGACATCAGGGTGTATGGGGGAAGATCAAAGGCTGCGGCACGCGAGCCGTCAATCTAACAAATGCCAGAGGGCACGAAAACGCGACGAGATCGTACTAGAGGCTGTACGTACACGCATCACATGCCGGTATCGCGATCGACGACTGTCAAGAATGTGTTATTTGAAACACCTGTTTATAATAGTAATTTTATTATTTACGCGTTCAAATAGAACTAGAAACTGAATTCAACTGCCCTTAAAGTCTGGTCTCTTGAAATGTTCACCCTTGGAGGTAGAATTGTCTTGGTACAAATTTGTTTTGTGTTGATTTTCTCAAAAACCACCTCAATTGTTTCGATAAAATTTATATGGGACTATCTCTGAAGTATGTTCTATCAAACATATTTTTTTATCAAAATCGATTCATAATTAGCAGAGTTATAGTGTAACATACCAAAAAACATGCAGTCCAATTGAGAACCTCCTCCTTTTTTAAAGTCGGTTGATAAATCTATTTCAATTGAATACTATCTAACTCCCAATTATAATACAGAATGACTTTTAAAAGTGAACTATGCTTTTATTTCATAATCTTTTGATAAATTATTCATTAATGAATTGTTATACGCGTAAGATAGACTCTTGAAACGGGTGCAAAGTTCTCCGTTAAATAATTTATTATTTACGAGATAAACGGATAAATCCACCTATAAACCATACCACTGACTGTGAGATAAATGGAGAAACAAAATGTCAATTGTGTACTGTTTTGTCTAATTTGTGGAGTTTGTTGTTTATACAAGACATTCACAGCGAGACATTAAATTATTTTGTTTTACGTAGGTCCATAGTTTCGAATGTACAGTAATTGTTATATGTCCGCCTGGCCGGCTACCAAAATATTATCTAATTCTACCGATAAACAACAATGTTAATCGGTTTGTATTAATATGACAATTTAATTTATGCTGTGAGGTAACAAGCGACAGCACGGCAGTCAAAGGTTGTTGCTCGATGACGCCACCCATGTTACACATGCATTGATCTGACTGAACTGTCGACGTAAACAACACCATACCTAGGCCACGCGTGGGCCCAGTGCGGTGTGGTCAATTATTTCACATACACATTACAATTTCTTCTCAAGAATGTGCAGGTCTCCTTACGATGTTTTCCTTCGCCTACAATTGGACCATATTACTATGGCCCCGTTGTTCAAGCGTCTCTCACATCACATGGCTGTATCTTTCGCACTGTAATAATCAGAAAGAGTCTGTAACTATGGCCGCTATAAAAACAAACACATAAACGCGAAGTGAGGCGAAAGAGTGTCCTACTCTTTCCGACGACGTCAAACGTATCCTGTTGACGTTAAACGTAACGTGGTATCCTTTACCACAGTGAAATATCAAGACAAAAACCCGGTTAGTCTTACGATCCCGTTGGACACCTTTTGGGTACGGAACCCTAAAAAGGTTTATGCTGGACCTTGAATTATATATTCAGTCGTTTTTAATGTAATTTACCACTCAAAAAATTTCTGAAAAGACTTTGTAATTTACATAGTTCTTACTGGACGTTAGATGCTATTCGTTACCGTCTGCCAGCCAGAGACTTGACATTTACAATCGCCTCTGCAACTCACCTGCGCTTGCGCCGATCTGCTCCAGTTTCAAACAGAGAACAAGACACTTCTTGTGCAGCACCAAGTGAAGCCTGTGTAAGAACGCCAATTAAAACTGAACGACAATGGTCCGTTCAGGGCACATATCTCAACTCAGATCGCATTCCGCCACTCGGCGACTACTTACTTATGTACCTTACTTACTTACCTAAAGATGTATGCGTGCTGTGTATAGTTCCAGGCTGCTTTAAGATCTTGTAATATCTTAGCACTGTTTTATTCCAGTAAAAATATGTGTTTGTGGCAATGAAAATTTGTATTTGAACTCTTCACTAAATATAATTCTGCATAAATAGTTGCACAAAGCTATCGTCATCAGCCTCATAAACGCCACGTAAACAACACTATGCAGGCGGATCGGTGAATGATTTTGATGGTACTGTTTCCGCTGACCGTTTCCAGAATATTAAATTTCGTCGCCGGTTACCTAAGAGTCATGTATGACACGAAGTAAACCTATTTAAAGCCGAGATCACACAGGAGTAAAAACGATGTCATAAATCCAGTAAAAAGCTTGTAAGAGGTATGGATTAAATCATGCTAGGTTCAAAAAAATAGGGGTGCAGAGTAGTTTCGAGGTTTGTGTGTTCGATACACAGTCACTTTGACCATTTTTCATTGCGAGAAAAAAGAAAATATTACTTTTTACGAATGAACCTGTAGTCAGAGAAAGTCATCGCTATTCGTAGTTACTTTTATGCCCAACATTGATATATGCTATTATATTAGTAGCAACAATCTGCTAACTGATTATGCATATATAATTCCAATATTTCAAGAACATAATCTTGTTCTGGAATCGTAAAGTATCCACAAAAATTTAATAAGGATTCTGTTTGAACACGGTGCCAACTTTGGGCAAATTTAACTCAACATCAGGTGAGCGCAGTAACAATTAAATTATACATATACTTCTACAAAATACGGATCGTAATATTAATTAAACTATTTGCAATGAAAAGTTATAGCTTCGAAGCGAAACATTTATTGGAGCTTATTCTAGGTAAATAATGTTAAGTGTTTGAGTAATCTCAAAAAGCGTTAGTTGCGAAAGTTTCACATGCCAAGTGCTTCACTTGAAGTAGTAATACGCTGGCTACAATTTACTTTAAAATATCGCAATCATGCAACAAGTTAAAGTACCTCCTGATCGAAGTTAGAAATTTATGAGCTTTTTTTAAAATAACTCTGATTTTGGTTTTGCTTTTTGACGATTGTTTCTTTTAGGGTTCCGTAGTCAAACAAGAAACCCTTATAGTTTTGCTGTGTACGCGGCTTAGCTCAGAAACTATTACTACTAGAAAACTGTAATTTGGTACAGTATACATATTAATCACGTCAACAAAGTGGTAGAATAAAATCTTAACAATAGGGTGTATCGTGGGGGTGAAATTTTTTTCGCGTCTATCCCATTGTATGGGGTACCGTTGAATAGGTCTTATAAAAATATTGAGGGCCCAGAAACACCACTTTTCGATTCAGGGATTCGTTTGAGAAATATTAAGCTTTAAAGTAATTAAAGAAAGTGAGTAGAGCCTCTTATCCCTATCGGTACCGGTGATCGTGTCGTACCAGCTGATGATAATGATGATGATATAAACCGTTTTGATTTGCTTTAGATTATACTTATAATATTAATATTAATAAATATAAATATAATATTATAATTATAATATTATAATTATAATCTAATATTAATAATAAATATAATTTACATGTACATACTTATGACTTACAAGATGTATGTCATTATTCTTGATTGTCTCCTACATCACTCGTACATAGGCTATTCGTAACATTTGCTAAAATATATGAACCACGATACATATATACGCGGTACAAATATATATGTATATCGTCAGTATAAGTATCAGCTAACAGATGAAATATAACTCGGGTGTTTCGGTTCACGATTTTGTTCCAAATCCAAATACATACGAATGTTTGTCAATACACATTTCAGATTATTCGTAAGACAGTGTTCAGTCAGTATTGTTCTTATACAATCGTGCTTCTCTAATGCTTTCATATTTTAAGACAGTGCTATTATAATCTGTATCAATAATAAGTGATTCTGCTGTGTACAAATAAATTAAAATAAAAACGTACATGATTTACGAATAAATAAATTCTGAAATAAAAACTTTGATTGCAACATGCAACTGCGACTTTTAAACTATTGCAAAGCTTTGATGCGAAGCGACGATCGGTGTCAAAATATGATCTGTATACCTTCTTCTATTACAATAAAACTGAATATTAAGTTTTATTTTCGGTGTTAATGTCTACAGAAGTAGTTTATGTGAATCGGCGCGCGCGCAACGCGACGCCGCGCTGAGCTGCGCCGCGTGACTCGCTCGCCCTGGTTTCGTACAGGACTCAGAGACACGACCGAACTCACTCTATTAAATTAAATATTCAGATATATACGTCCATATTCCGATTTAAAACGACTTCACTCGATGTAGGCGATCGTTTTGAGATTATCTTCATTGCAGTATAACTTTCTGAGAAAAGCGACGGTATTGTTACTATTACTAAACATTGATTTTTCTTTCATTTCAGATCGGCCCGGCACATTGACATCGAGTGCCTCACAGACGAAACATGGAAATACACGCGAAGTGCACCATCTTCGCCGCCAAGAGCTTCGGAAACTGAGTTCTTCGTGAGAGGTGGATAGGGTTGGGGTGAATAATGGGAAAAAGCAACGTCCGGATCAAGTTGGCACACTCTATTGGTCCGCCTTTACTCCCGAGCACACCGGGCGCGTTTGAGTAGCGCCCCAACCCTCACCCCCCTACCACGCCGCACCACCAGTTACCGACGCACTAGCGACTGCCAACACAGTACAAGTCATACCGGGTTAAAATTCAATTTTATTTATATTAAGATAATATTTATTGTATAAATAGTACAAAAGTGATCTGGACGATAGTAGAAGATCACCGGATGAAGGAAAATTCCTAAGAGATAAAACCGAGTCATCATCCTCGGTCGAAGAATTGAAACGGTAGTCATGACGGCCACTGCCCCAGAACTGTCAAAGTCGGATTTTTTTGATTTCGTGACGTCCAACGAGGTAACCGATGCTCAGTACAAGCAGCAGATGCGTTCCGTTAATGTATTCATGGAATCACCGGACTCGAGGTCTAACCCGCTGCTCTCCGAAGAGCCCAAGGAGCAGAACAACAACAGTGTGATCGGGACGCCGAGTGCGGCGACGGCGGCCAGCGGTCTCGCCGCTACTTCCACTACACTACAAAGTTTTGACTCCATATGGAACGTTGATCGCGATCGCGATCGATTAGAAACTGCCATGCTAGAAGATCTCAACAAATACTACTGGAACACACAAGACAGTGAAATCAATGGAACGCACTCGTCTACAGACACTGCAATTTCCAATAAACTGATCAGCAACAACACAGATGGACAAATATACACGCTAACAGTTCTGAACCAAGATATAAATGATAACAGCTCGAATCGATACTGGGGTAAGGATGAAGACATTCCCATGTCGAGTCCCACGGAAATAGAACAGCAGTCTTCCTTAGATCTAGAGTCAATACTAAATATGAACGGATTTCCTAATGATTTTACCCAAGACTCTCTAACCTCTACTATTCTACCGAAAGTGGAAAGTTTTAATTATGACGAAGGTGACACAGAAAGTCAAAACCCTGATTTAAACCCAACTAACATTATAAAAGTTGAACCCTTTAATTACGATGACGGTGAATTTCAAGGGAGTGATAAGAAAGACGATCGAGGAACTATTATTAGTACTCCCACCTTATTGGAAAGTCAAGTCGAATTTAATAACAATAATAATGATTGGAAAATTACAGATCAAAACACAGAGTCAACTGAGTCATTATTAAGAAGTGCATTACAGGGAAAAGCCGTCATTAGGTACAGCGCAATCCAAAAGAATACTATAACAAAATTAGATCCAAACACGGAGTTAAAAAGAGTTATCATTAATAACAATAACAAAGCCGATGTCCCTTCTATGTACCAAGACAATAAGGATGGTGAATCAGACTTATTGATGGCTATAGGACCACCGAACGGTAACGTTAACATCTCAATATTATTAGAAAATCCAACCGCGACTGTTATTTCCAACGGTGAGAACCCAACGTCAACACAGAGCGTGGACGATATCATACTCTCACAATTAGACGCGAACTACCATCCAGAAGATTACGAGAAGCTAAAAAGGATAGCAACGGAGTTAGGTGAATCAGTACAGCCATTTTGCACGGTGGAACCTATCGATCCAACGAGGAGTGTATACAACATACATCATGTAAACGGTGAATTAGTGACAATGATACCAGCTAGTGAAGTTCAATTGCCTCAACATCTGCAAATAGTGACAGCATCGCCCACTGTGACGAGCACGAAGTCGGTAAAGAAATATAAAAGGATTCAGAATAAGAATTCACCTCCGTCGTCGCAGGTGCAGACTGGCACGGCGATCCAGGCGGCGACGTCGACGTCCAACGGAATCAGAAAAGAGAGATCACTACATTACTGCTCTATTTGCTCTAAAGGGTTCAAAGACAAGTACTCAGTGAACGTGCATGTGCGAACACACACCGGTGAGAAGCCGTTCGCGTGCTCGCTGTGTGGGAAGAGCTTCAGGCAGAAGGCACACCTCGCCAAGCACTACCAGACGCATATCGCGCAGAAAAGCGCCGCAGCCAACGGCGCCGTCAAACCCAATAAGAGGTAACGCGGGCGCGCGCCGAACTGTAATCTACGTAGTTTTGCATATGCGCACTGATAGTCAATTTGAACTTTGAAAAGGTGATAGCATTGTATTTTACAAACAAATACCTAAAGGCTGAAAATATCACAGATGAATTTTGGTAAGGTGCTAAACATTAGATAGTTGTAGAGACGTAAGGCAGTTTAAAACAAAAAACATTTATGTGAAACAGGTCCTCGGCCGTAATCCTATTTAATTATTAATGTTAATTCGTATGTAATTCCGTCCGTTACCGAATAATTTTAGCGCTAGCTTTGTAGCTAAACACACATTGTTAAGTACCTATTTTATAAACGAGATTACTTGAAGTAGAAACTTTATTCCATCGTAATTTATTAGTCATATTCACTTATTTATAAGATTCCATAAAGTCAGAGATTCTATTCTACATATGCGTATGTGCATAAAACGTAGAGACATTGTATCATAGTTTCCCACAACCGAGGGTGTTCAAGCGAGTAAATCCTTCGCTGTTCTTGGCGCGTATTTATTCAACCTCATCTTATTTTACGTAATAAATCGAGCTATCGTTTTTATATATCCCTATTGGGCTTAACTGAACTCGCTATCTGATAAATAGCCAACAATGATGAGCAGTGTTAGGATTACTGCTTGCCGCCGTCGTAATTTCACCCGCTGCGCGACCGACTAAACTTTCTAAAAAATAAAAAAAAGAGCAAAAGAACGAGTATTCAGTACCAGGCATCTTTCACCGCTCGGGTATCGTATCTCTACTGCACGGCGTGTACGTAGTAGTTGCCTTCATCTCGACTGCGGCCCACTACGTGAATGTTATTTTATCGCCATCGCCAGCCATACCATCCCATCCGTCAGAACCACGATGCCACTATCAGTTTCGACAATGGTATTCAGTTACTACACTTACTCTACGTCTCGTATGTTTTACTCGTGGTTTAGAGAATGTCCAACTGTCGCTCCATTTCGTTTTGGCATCTTATTTTATTTTTGAGAGAAAATGATCGTGTATACTAAAGTAGTTCCGCATATCGTGTAATAGGTATCTGAGGTGTGTTGCTCCCTAGAAGTTTCTATATAATAGCCATAATTATTGGGCCATCCATATTGGACAAGATAGTGAACGGCTACTCATTTCCAATAATACATCTTTCGCCTCATACTGAATTGGCGTGATTGCTTCCAGATTGCTATAAATTTGAAATACAAGCAGCCCAGTGCTTCAATCGCGGTCTTTAAAATTGTGCTCCCTTTCTAGTCTAACAAATTGGACTTTCTTTGTTAGGTCCATGTACTTAATACACTGCCTCGCCCTGTTCTCCAGGCATTATTTTCGTGTTCAGATCTACAATCAACTCATTCTATGTTTTCTAATAAATGCTACATTTAATGTGAAATTGTAGAAGTATTTTACTTTCCGTCCTACATAAGTCTTAGACTAATAGCTTTTCGCTAATTTTAAGTTTAGATAAAAATGATTTATTGGTCCACCAAAGACCTACAAAAACGCATCAATACGGCAATTAATATTCAGGCAGGTTATGTTAGACATTTTAACTAAATTCGTAAGTAAGTTATGTACACATTAATCAGAGAAGATATATTGTTGATTATCACGTTGAATGGTCTAGCTAGAGAAAATGACAGTCAAGAGTGTGAGCACACGCTGCGGTTAGATAAATCATGCGCCGGTAACATTTATTGCTGACATCACACCTTGCAGGCTGACGCGTCGTGATCTAGGATTTACAGAAGCCCTCTTCGTAAATAGAATAATTAGATTTCATATACTGATAGGGAACATTCACATTTAGCTGTCCAAAGCAAAGGAAAAAAGCAAACCGAATTTACTACGGTTTGACCTCCATAATAGGAAACGCGCGGGTCTTTTATTAATTTATTTATACCTTTATGATATTGAATCGTGACGCAGCGAATAGCGCGGGCGTTAAAACTAGTTTCTTCGTATTGCATGTAGGTAAATATATCGCGGATCATATGAAGGCCCCTATCTACCGCCAAAAATGCTGTTTTAATAATTTGTATGTTAGACGATGACTTCAAAATATTCACACGGTTTTCCATCGGTCGTCTCTACGCGTCTATTGAGTGGGCTAATTAATTATTGTAAAATTTAAAAAATATTGTATATTCTTTAACACATGACCCCTGGGATAATAAAAACTGTTATTAACGCTGGAGTTAGCAGCCAGCTACTCGTAACGTAGTTGAGCTATTATGAAACGGGAAGTAATGTTTTGTGTTTACTTCATACAATTCTTAATATTCAATTACCGACAACGACTAAATTTAATAACGAAACTAATAGCTTGAAAGGTCATGTTGTCCGATAATATTTCGGCCTCCGCACGTCAGTCTTTGTGTCATTCCACAGTCTTGATATGCAATGTCATTTCGCATAGCGGCCGCTACACTGGCAGCGCTATCATTCCGCGCATATTCTCTTATCATTTTATCATCTAATAAAGAGTTAATGATTTCCCGTCACTGTCTTCTCTACAATTTTATAGAGAGCATTCGTAAGGTCGTGCACGAGACGTATAAAAGAACATAAAGAGCATGCATGCTCAAGAAGACAACCAAAAAAGTAAAATGCTTAATCTGTCAGTTGAGATTCGTAACTTTCACTGCATGGAGCCCGGCCGATATCCGACCGACTATCACTCGAACCAATAACACGTGGTCAATGCTCATAATATCATTTTGAGCAAAATTACTTTTACAATGTTGCCGTTACATAAACGGAAACTAAGACTCACTATGAAAATTGTACAGTCGGAGTAACTTTCACAGGATAAAATATAATTCGGGACTGTTGTACTCTACCTTAGCTCAAACTAAACACTAAAAACCGTTTATCGCCTCACTCGAGTTCCACAACAAAGTATGATATACATGTTAGGTTTCATGTATTTGTACTAGATCCCTAACTTATTACTAAACAAGCTGTGCATACTTTAAGTTCATCTTGCCAACAATACATGCTTTACGTGATAGTATAAATGTTAATTAACCACTAGGCTGCCTTTCACTTGACTGAGAAATGTTCAGAATCAAACGTCACATGGCTGACAATATCTGCAGTGATGCACATACTAGTTACACGGCGTGTGTGTTTATGTACATTCGTCTGTTTCCTAATTCTTTTGATTTAATTAATAAATATACTTACTGTAAACTCCCGATGTATCTCTTTTAACAGTTGAATACTCATTATTTGTAAATATTTTTACGTTGGTACGTATTACAAAGGCATCGAGAAATGAAACACAAATTACTCTAACACTTGTATCTCATTAGATGGTATTTTGAAAAGTTAGCGAATTTATAGATTAAGCGATAAGGTTACTTTTGAGAGATTTACCAATATATTTTAAGAAACTGGCTACCTTCATGAAGTATGACGGATGTTACTGATAGATAGTTGTTATAAGCGAGGGGCACGTAGAAGGAATTGCGATAAAATGATTATTTATTATATGCAACTTCAATATTAAGGCTAATAGTTAAAATATTTAGATTTCTAAGGTCAATTACGGTGTTAACTTTCACAGTTATTAAATTAAAAAAAAATGAAATCAATTCCGTAGATAATGGGCGCATCCATAATTTACCGCAAATATTCTACGTGGCCCATCGCAAAATCATGTAAAATATTATAATTATGTTGAATTTGAGTATTCGTATTGATATGAAGGATTTTATTATATTGATCGATTTTTATTGCATTTGTTCCTGAGATGAATTTAGATTTTATTGATGTAGTAATTGTACTGTTTATTAGATTGTAAGTAATTCTTGCATGTGTAATTTTATTTTATTTAGTGTCAGTGTAGTTTTAAGGATGGCGTGGATGATTATTTTCTACTTAAACACGTAACTCAAAGTTACAAATTGACTTTATTGTGTGCTTTCAAGTTAATTCATTTTACGTCATTCCGTCTAGCAACCTCCACTTAAGTTTACCGGTACCTGTTGCA
The DNA here is from genome assembly GCA_910589575.2 of Carcina quercana. Classification (NCBI taxonomy): domain Eukaryota; kingdom Metazoa; phylum Arthropoda; class Insecta; order Lepidoptera; family Depressariidae; genus Carcina; species Carcina quercana. The sequence goes on from OU342429.1 coordinate 8,943,433, forward strand.
CATTCCTTTCCTTATACAAACCTCTTTTATTTCCTGATTAAGGAGCTTAACGATACGTATCTTTGATGCAAGGAATTTCCAAACTATTGTCACGAAATATATACTGGTTTTGTAGTATGTGTTTTAAATGTTAACAGAAAAGTGTCTCAATTTTAAATTTGCGGCAAAACAATCCAAATAACTACTCGAGTAGTCATCCACAAAAAATCGTATACGTTTTCGTCAAGTTCAAATTTATACCTAGACATCATTGAATCAAAATTATCAAAGAAAGAATTTCACACACGAAGTGTGTATACATATTATTTATTCTATTTATTATTGATCTCATCTTCTCCATCCTTAAACTAAACGATCCTGTACAATACTTTGATTATTTATTTGTAGATTACGATTAAGAATGTCAGAAATTAAAAAGAGAAAAAACAAAAACGATTGTATTTTGATTAACCGGAGCTGTGATTTTTATGTTTATCATTTGAAATGGTGTCTCATTGGAGAAAAAGGTAACTCTGAGACCCGAATGCTAATTAATACCAGAGTGGTCCATTGACACTGTTTCAAACCTGAGGTCTTCCAACCATTGTGCGTGTGCTACATGAGACACATTTGTATGATATGTAACACTACATGGCATGGGTGTTTCAAAGAAAACTTCAACATCCTGATATGAGTCATTTGAAATACCGTTACTTGTGTATGCAAGTATGTGTACGATAGTTTTTACTAAGAATCTTAACGTTATCCTTCTCCTGATGCTTCCATACAAAATTTCTGTTGCCATAATCTTTTAAAATAGAATAGCTGGCTTTGATAAGTAATTACCTGAAAATAGGAAATTATAGTGTCGCGAAATAAATATCATTAATTTGCAACTTTATAGTTAGCTGCAATAGCCGTAAAAGATTATGACAACAGAAATTTAGTATGAAACTTTGATGGAGGGGGATCGCCTTAATATCTATATTATGTTAGGCAGATCTATCATTTAGTGGGTGATTTTCTTTGCTAATTTATTAAAGTTTTTAATAGCTCATTAACATAAAGGTTACTTTAAAAATATCGCAAAGAACGATAAGTTTGCCTATCCGTACTTATATAATGTAGTGTTTCCGATTTTACATTTTATTCTTTATCTTCATTTTCAAGTGGTATTTGATCGTAATTTTCCAAGGAATTCGACACTTGAGTACTTTCACTTCTTCGACATTATCTTACAAAAGTGTTTCATGTGAACTCATCAAATCTGGTCACTTGATAATATCACTATATGGTCTCTGTATTAATTGTACCGTTTTAAGTGTCTACTTACCATGTTTTACAAGATTTTCAGTTTTGTATTGAATTTCTAATATTTGTACTTTCCTACGTTAGTTTGCTAATAAAATGTTTTTGTAATTAGATTTATCGTTTCATTCGTTATTCCTCGCCATTGTTAGGATCTCTACACGGGAAACTGATAACGAGGAGGTATGGGCGAGGCGAGGCAACAAAAGAAATGGCTTGCCATTTTAATTAGATCGCTTTGTGAACAAAGAGATCAGAGATGTTATATGAAAAGTGTAATTAGTAGTTATACAGAATTACATAAAAGTTTAGCTTTTACACCGTGGAAGCAAAAGGAAATACAGTCGCAAGAGAAAATTCAAAAGAAATTTCGTAAAAGATTAAATATCCAAGCTTTTAAAATGAATGGAGAGTTTCCTTTTGGATTTCATATCACCTGATGGTAAGTGACGGTACGGCTATCACATGGTAAACGTGAGCACCCAAAATCCTAAACCTAATGAGGTGTAAAAGTGGAATAGTTATAATCCGAGAACCCAAACTGAATGGCATCTTTTAAAATACAGTTTCAAAATTGCAATGCGTGCAATTAACATTTATAATAATCAATTATTTTTAAAAGTTTTAATTGACATTGAAATTCTGACAAAATATTGGGGAGAATCGTAAAAATTTTGATAATTTTCTAAAGGCACTATTTGTTTATTTATCCAGAAATGCTTAATTGAGAAGCTCAAAAACGCTGTGATAAATTATATCAACTCATCTCTTGCCCCGTGTTTTATTACGGTTATTTTCTTTTTCTAATATCAGTGCACCAAACCAGATAGTCAAAAGTGACAAAAAACGGTAATTACAACCCGTAAACTGTTACTTATTATCTGGTTAATTCACACCTAAACAAACCCAAGCCGCTAACAAAGGTAATATAACTTTGGGCTGGTGGTGGAAGAGTCGTCCCTGGGCATTGTTTCTGGTCGGTCGGTTCCGTCGGCGCCCGCGCAGCCGTAGGTAAGGCAGTAATTAGCTCCATTGTGAATACCGCGATCCTATCGACACTGCGATCGCATCCGATGTCCTACCATGCCCACTTTCCACTGTTTGTTTATTTGTTAGCTCCTATCTTTTTTCATACCTTACAGGCTTGCATTTGGGCTTGCATCTGAAGATAAGTGAGGATATAAGTCTGCTCATTCAGAAATTTTAAGCACTAGTCAATATATCTTTCTTTATAGGAACACACCAACCCTAGAAAAATCTTCAGAGTTAGATGGTTTAGGTAGGTTTAGATAACCAGGTCGGGCATATAAAAATGTCCTATACCACCCAAAAACCGATTACCTACAAATACTCTACTGGATTCGAATCCGCGACCTGTGTAGCCACTAGGCTACGCCGACAGCTACGTTCACCTTTACCTTGTTGTAAATCTATTATTTTATTAATTTTGAAGCTTTCGATGAAGTTTAATTTTTATTCTTGCCGGATGTCTCCGGATGTTTAAATAAACTGTTTTAAAATTAAGCTCCCCAATCACGGAGCCCTATTACCATAAAGTTATTATACCAGTAATTAATATATGGGGTTATTATAATTATTTATTTGTCGCTGATGACGATGACTACGCTAATTTCGAAAATGAATTGGTCATTAGTTGCTGAGTTCAGAAATTTAGATTAATTGAGCGTCTAAGAACGCGCGTTGATGTCTTTTCCTAACAAGCTGGTATGATAACATATATATCTCCAATTATCGACTCAATTGAAATATTCCAAAAAAGGTATCATTCATCCGCTGCCCATAGCTCTTCCTTGCTTTCTATTTTTATATGATCAGCTGATGAACCTAATGAGGGTCGACTTCAGGAAATAAATCATATCATGTTTAGACATGAGAAGCTTCACTTAGCCTAAGACATATGCCTAATGTAAACAGACATGTGAATATTACGATGCGCCCAGCTTTCTCCTGCTGATGGGACGTCAATCATCATAAATTTAGTGGGAGCTTTCCACTTATCACTTCATGTAAGGTCATTGCCGAGATTAAGTTCAATCGCATTACATTCGTCTGTCTACGTCTGCCTGCACGCGGCTCAGTGCGAGCATTCAGTGTGGTGTGTAGATCTGCCTTAACAAGTGTGACAGAGTGCTAGAATCTCGCGTACAGATTAATTTAGCGCAGAATGGAATGAAACATATACACAAGGCACACTTTATATTCATTCCACCATCAACATTCAAATATCGAACGAAACGAAGAATGGCCGACTCCAAGCCGTACGCACTGGAAATTCCCACAGCTTACACAAAGCATTTCGCTTCTACTTTTATCATGCTTCTAGTTAAAGTATATAGTGCCCTATCATTTTCGTGCTTCCTGAGGATTACAACTTGTATATTTTTTAGGGTTCCATACCTCGAAAAGGAAAAAGGAATCCTTATAGGATTTCTTTGTTATGCGTCTGCCTGTTTGTCAATCCACTTTTTCTCAGGAATGCGTGAAAGTATCAAGTTGAAAATGATATCAAATAATCATAATCAAACATGTAATTTCTTGAATCTGAAAAAAATTAAACTTAAGTCAACGCAATAAAATAATACGCCTGTTTATGTCGCAAATTTTTACGATTTTTGATTGACCTACAATCCTGAATATTTTTCAAAAAGCCGACCTGGCTTACAGTATAAATATAGGCAATGATCTGAAAACTATCTTTTTTAAATTATATTACATTAAAATTGCATTTTGTCGTGATATAGCCGGATGTATAGGATACTATTTTTTCAACTCACAGTTGTAGCTGAACTGTTTGTTCTTCAATAGGACTCACATTTTAGTTAAAACATTGCTCAGTGACCTTACCTATGATTTATTATTTTCAGTATTTTAATTATACATATTATGTACAGAACCTTTGGTGCGCGAGTCCGACTCGCACTTGGAAGTTTAAAAAATTATACATGGCTTTCATCTCAGCTGATGTAAAGGCTATCCACCTCCATCAAAGTTTCATACTATTTTCGTTGCCATAATCTTTTAAAATATAATAGCTGGATTTGTGCAGTAACTATCTAAAAATAGGACATTGGATTTTGATGTCACGAAATGAGTATCATTAACATGCAACTTCACAGTGAATCACAATTTTCATTTTAAACACTTTTTTTCGATTATTGTTCAAAGCGCCATCTATGAACCATTAGCTGCGTAACTGCTATTGTAGCTAAATATAAAGTTGTAAATTAATGATATTTATTTCACGACACTATAATTTCGTCTCCTATTTTTAAGTAATTACTTATCAAAGCCAGCTATTCTATAATACTTATAGAATGTATTTGGATAAGCTAGGTTGGTAAGTACGAGGATGTCAACTTAAGTCAACTGAATAACTTTTAAGGACGGTTAGCCCGTCTATTAGAATCATTATACCTACATAAGTCCACAGTTGGACTTCAGTTGGACCTCGCCACATCAGGCTTTCCGTGATAGCATTTGCCATAACCACAACGCAAGGCAAGCAAATTGGGGGTCACAGTAAAATTTTGTTGATTCATATGTATAATGAACGAAGCCAATTAACTCCTACAGTTTTCCTTAGTTGCTCTTTGTTACATCCATAACATGACGTCCTTTTAATCCTTTTATAAAGTCAAAGAGTGCACACATCAAAACAAACAGTTCTTTTCTGGGTTTTTATGTACTTGTAAACTGCGATGTGAATTTAGCTTTTCAATTTTGTGTTCCTAAAAACAGAGAGCACAGTATAATAATAATAATCAGTCCTAGAAAATAACTCGAGTATCTACTTTACTCACACGTTTGCTTTGCGGAGGTAAGAATCTTATAATGCCAGGAAAGAGCCGCATGCAAGCTAATGATAAATAATTACTGCTCAATCCGGTGTGTTGCCCCGAGGAGGTCAGCTGTCCCGTAAATAGCATTTGATGAATATATTATAATTAAATTATTTACGATCATAATTCGCTGAATTACTAGTATTTCTTAACTAATAAAATAAAAGCTTAATATTAATGTCAAAGAAGCTATGCGACATTAGCTAGTCCGAGTAAAAATTTTATGACTTGAGAAATTTTTTATCTTGCAATACTTTTTAACTATACGAAACTTTTAGTCTGTACCTACCTACACACTTAGTATGTAATAATGCCATATCCTAAAAACGATGTGTGATGACGATGTGAAACTAATAAAAAGCAACAATTAAAATTCTAAAGTTTATTATAAAAATATTAACAAATATAAATAAAGCTACCAAATAATCTTAAAGTTAGTTAAGACTAAATTTAAACAATCGTGTTCAAGAAAGTGACTTTTGGAAATGATCATGAAAGTCTAAAATAAGTCGTACAATTTCAATTTTGGCTATGGTTGCTATATCTACTTCTACGGACTCGAACTACAAACCAACTTGTACACACATACATCATCCAAAGAAAAGTTTTTTTTTTTCACTAATTAAGACCAATAAATTAGAAGTTCGGAACTTTAAGTAGGCAGAAACATCGCCATCATGATGAAATCATAATTTTGAAGAAGAACAGATTGTAATTTAATTAAAAAAGAATATCGTCTCTCAATCGGATTTGAATATAAGCGAAAATTTTATATTGTTCTAATTATCCGATATATTTTTCCAATATATGATAAAATTTAATATTCAGGAATCCATCCTCATGTACCAACCAACCCTCTTCCGCCTCCTCCAATATATTTGTCAAAGATTTCATTCGCTTCTTTGCATACTTTGAGAACATACACAGAACGTGGAGTAACTTTATTTCATTTTCATGCACTTTTCATGACACATTTATCGGATAGAACTATTTAATCTGAGATTTTATTAAAATCTGACATTTCAAAGTATTTAATCAAATAACAGGGTAATTTACACATTTTCAAAACAAAAGGGCTAAATAAGTGCTCCGTTTACGACCAGTAGAATCAGAATAAAACTAAACAATCGCCAATTTGTGACGTTTAGCTGTCAAATTAACCGGAATCTTACTTACTGTAATGTCTGCGTACCAGTACTTCAGTATTAACAAAGATTACGTTAGACTTAACAATTATTCTTAAAACATTTTAGTGAGATCTACTTCTTAGGGTCCCTGTAGACGCCCATGAAGAGGATAGAGTTGGTGGGCCGCTCGTACAGAATATACACGAAGGGGAAGTTAGCCTTGAACACGGTGGGTTCAACTGGCCGGGACGATCTAAAGCCGAAGATGGCAGTCGCTGCAGCTGCCACAGTCCCTGTCACATACAATCGTTGTTAACAGAAATAGAAAGACATTTATTTGAAAAAATACACTTACACACAATCCCTCGCATAAAATTTATTTGAAAATAGGAATACGGTATATCATGAAAAATACAATAGAATTAAATGCGCCGAAAACTTGTGTTAGTATTAAACCATTTTACATATTCATCATCAACAGCCTTTATATATATATGTATGTCCCCACTGCAGGTGCTCAGGCCTCCTCTCGGATAAAGAGTGTACGCCATAGTCCACGCGGGCCCAGTGCGTATTGGTAGGCTTCACACCTACACACCTTTGCATTTGTTCTCGGGAGCGTGCAGGTTTCTTTACGATGTTTTCCTTCGCCAAAAAGCCAATGGTAATTATTTTTATCATCCTACTAATATTATAAGTGTGAATGTTTGGATGTTTAGATGTTTGGATGTTTGTGACGCTTTCACGGAAAAACTACTGAATGTATTTGAATGAAACTTTACAATAATATAGCTTATACATCAGAATAACATATAGGTTATAATTTATAAAGACATATTGTGTAAATTGTACAAAATCACACTTATAATATTAATGGGATTACATGGGCAATTTTGGCATAACAAAAACGCGTTGCCTAGCAACCGACCATAGAATATGTAAATTCTTATATACAAACTTTCGCGTTTATAATATTGGTGTGAAGACTATTTGAATGTACTACGTCAGATATTGAAATTTATTTTGTTTCTTTAAATTATTAGACTACGTAACAGAATAAACACTATTTTGTACCTTATGCAGTGTAATAATTTGTGATATATGTCACCTGTGCCTACCGAACAAGTAGAATACATCCTGAAGTACACGCGGACAAAGTCGCGGGCGGAAGCTAGTGCGTACATAAATTCCCAAATAACAAATTGAAACTCATTGGTACGAGCCAGGAACGAACCCAGACCTCGATTGTTTAAGGACTGACTCTCATCCCAACTGAACTACCAAGTTCGGATTAGTTTTTGCAATCAGAGATCTAAGATTCAAATAATGACGCAAGTAAAGCAATCTGCCGTTGTAGCAAGAGGTGCATCAGAGCGGTGAGAGTGACGTATGTCATATATATACGTCATGTCTCCATACCAAGTCTATACGATCTCACGTTACAATACTCTCACCGCTCTCGTGCCTCTCATACTACCGCGTGAATGAAAACAATGCGGGACATAATTTTTATACCTATTATAACGTCAAAAGCGCTATTAATCATCGCCATATGAGTATTAAACTGACTCTGGTCAAGCGCAGTTTCTTCTATTCAGAGCTCCCCTTTCAAAGAGGCGGTAGGTGCATGGACGTAACAAAAGCTTTGTGATAAGTCTAAAATCTCGGACTGAAGCTCTTTGACAGTTTATAGATGGATACTTGTTTCGGCGATGATTAAAAGTGTTACAAGTATAATTTACCTTCTTCGTCGACTTGTATCTTGGCTTTGTGCACAGCGTCATCGAACAGGATGCCGTGCTGTTCAGTCAGCGTACTGAAGTCAGCACTGACGTTGAAGAGGTCGCCCACGCCGAGGGTCTCCAATACCTGCAATATGACGTCAGATAGTTATCTACCAACATAATTACCAGTACAAACAAATTCATTGATGAACTCGTGTCTTTCCAAAAGACCACCTCGGCGCACGTCATGCTCGATCACTGTGTGCACCCATGCATGTGCATGTGCAATGGAAGTTGCTTGTATGGGCAAAGAAATATGGCACAGTTATATAAAACTTATTGTGTCACACCTAACAATATATTTTTAATTTAAATTTTTTGTCGGGAATTTAATGCATCAATTTTGAAGCTATAACCATAATAACTTTTACTCTGTAATCTGATTATATTTAGGTCTGAATGAAAATTTTAAAGCTATGAAAAACAAATTGAAAGTATTTAAAAATATTTATTTATGAGTCAAAGGAATGCATGTATTAGTGTAACCAGCGTAAGTTTATAAGAAAACGAACTTTAATCATACCGCAGGAGGAGGTTTTGTGGAAAATAATACGCCATAGTCGTTCAATATACGCATAATGACTTGTTACTTACATGCCTAAGGGGCAGGGTCCTCTCGACAGTGAACTTGGGGATCTCTACGATGACCTCGCGCCCCATGTAGCTCTCCTCGACCACGGCGGACAGGCGCTCCGCAGTCAGGTTCTCAATTATGTTCGTAACTCCTGGATATACAAAATTTGCATTACAGTCACATACTTGGACGGACACGACTAACGGCGACCATAAGGCTATATTACCAAGCTCATCTAAAAGCGTCAAGGTACTGAGGTGCTGGATATGTTATTTTTCTTACCGAAAAACAACAGTGCTATTAACACTGCTGTTTGACGACCTCATTATTATGAGCGTTGTGTAGCGACTTCCCTTATAGATCGCCACGACATATGGACTGTTCATTGCACAATCATCACGCTTGGCAGGCGGACTGGTGATCGTAGTAAGACGTTCTTGGCACTTAGGTAAATGCTATAGCTCATTTGCTGGATTTATCCCTCATTCGTCGGTATCACAAGGGGTCGCCCTACATGTCAGGAACAACATATTCATCGGATAGTATTATCGCATCTTAAATGTAGTCAATAACCAGTATTTAAATCGTCCGTTCTTATGAGTCCAAGTAAATACATTCAAACGCAATAGCACGTTTATGTGAGTACGGGACAACACGCAAGCGGAGTTTGGTGGAGTAATACTTAATACAGACTAGGTGCTGCAATTAAAACGTTATCTAAAATTATCGCAGGAGGACAATCGCAGACTGTTGTAATTGAACGTTAATAAACGAAACAACTTATTATTAGTGTTATTAAAAACGAGTTTAAAAAAATGAAAATAGTGGACAAAATTATTCTCGTCACATATATACATATATGAAACTACATCGGTAGGCGAGACGGAGAACACTGCAATAACACTGCGAGAGCAACGAAGTAAAATAATTACTACAATATCTAGTCAAATAAATGATATGGCCAACTTATCACCTTTCATTGTCTTTAACCTTATCTATTGAGTGAATCTGGTCTGATACAAGCAATAAAACTCATTAAAAAAACTCATACGGTGACTGAGACTACTGCAGTAAAATAATTATGATAAATAAAATGAACTGGATGACTAACCTTCTTTCATGGAGTACGGAGGCAACAGAATATACATGCTGATGTCATTGCCTTTGTACGGGAGCTCCAGGATCTGCGCGCCAAGGTCTTCGTTGACCACTGCAAACAAGAAATAAGTCACATGAATAAATATTTTTGAATACATTGTTCTTCTGTTTGGACTTCTATTCAAGACTCCATAGAGTGCCAGAGGTACCCTCATCTGTTCTTTTTGAAGAAAACAACAACATTCTAAGACCAAGGCGAACTTTTTCTAGTTATTGCTGGTGTTCAGTTTATGGAGTAATAATGGATTCATATTTAGATTCTGTGTAGTTATTATAAATTGAACCGTCTAAAGTGGTCACTTTTAAATGTTTTATTGATAGTAACTGCTCAAAATTGGTATATCAATTCATGTACTGTACCATCTAAGTATGTGCAGGTCTAACGCATAACTGAGTGTGTTCCTGAGGTACATTGTATTTACGGAACGTCAAACGACACATAACTTTAGTCGAGCGTCGTTTGACGTTCCGTAAATACACAGTCCGTCCATCCCGTACAGCTCCCATACCTCAGGAACAGACTCAATTATGCGTTAGACCTGAATTTACGCAATCTTCAAGAGAGAATATAACTATGGCATGATGTATCGATAAACCGTAAACCAGCGATGACTACGAAAAATTCGGATTGGTTTTTATAACTGCGGATCAATGTAGAAAAGAGCGAATGAGGTCGCCACTGTCTCTCCATGGTGTCTTTTTTGGCATGTTTTTTAAACTGTTAAAATGATACACCACTGTCGCCGTCCGTTTGACAAATCGGCGATACGGACAGTACGAGTACAACATATCTGAACCTAGTTCACACAACATATAGCCTCGTGGCGTTCAGGATTCTATATAAACCTTTGCGCTTTAGTGTGAGGTATGTTTAGAGTTATTTATTTTATTCTCATCTTATTTTTATATTGTCCCTAAAATTCCAATTACCTTACAATACTGCAAACATTGATATCGTGCTTACTGTAATGGAATGTACCCTTCTGCTTCATGAAAGGTACCAGTGTTTGACGGGTTTCGGACACGAAGAAGGCTTCCTTCTTGGTTCTCTCTGCGGGGAACTTAGAAGCCCAGACACCCTTGAAATAGGCTGCGTTTGCGAGCACCAGCTTAGTGTTGGAGGACACCCCGTCCACGGGCAGCAGATCCTGAATGTGGTTCTTGGTGACTCGGGACACCCACGTATTGATGTACTCCCGAGCTTCTTGAGAGTTTTCCCGGAAGTTCTGGAATACACGAATTGAAAAAAATGAATTTTGTCCCTTGGGTCAGGAGTATTTCTAGTCTATAACCATTTAAAACTAATTTTATTCGAAGCTGGTCTAAGAATGGTCCCATGTCTGTATAGTATCGGCTTTAGGATAGAATCACCCCATGCTCTAAACTCTATTAATACACCATCTTATCCCTTGGGTGTCGTAAAAGGTGACTAAAGAATAAAATTTATGAAATGGGAAGTATCTATATATTAGATGACATCTTTCTGCGATCATCAATCCAAATCCTCCTCAGCTCCTCATTGAAAAAAGACTTGTAGGTGAAAACCCTAACATTATGCGTCATCATCATTAGTTACGATGATACAGTTGGATTTAGGCCTATATACAGACCAGGTCAAGCAGTGTTTGCATAGAAATCTCATCATAAGCTTGCTCCGCTTACACTCTATGACCTTGAGAATCTGGAGAACTACGGAATCCTCACTTGAATTTACATACCAATGTTTCTAGCTCGTCGCCGAACAGGTCTAGCATGCACTGTCGGACTTGCAACTGTTCATCAAGGAACAGCTTGTTGGCGCTGGTGAACTCGTAGCTCTCACTCCGGTTGGTGGCTCGGCTCCGACGGTCCACCTTGTACGCCGTCATCAGGTTTATCTTGTCCTGTTCCAAGAATAAATTAAACTGATGAAAAAACTGTTATGTTAGCGGGAATTCATTCAGAATGCTTCCATACAAAATTATTTTGCCGTAATCGTTTTAAACAGTACAGCTTTGATTAGTAATTGTCTAAAATTAAGAGATCGGATGATTGTGTCGCCAACTTTATTGTCAGCTACAATAACGATTACGCAGCTAATGGTCCCTTGATGGCGTTTTGAACAATAAAATCCGAAATAGGGTTTAATGATACTCATTTCACGTCATTACAATCCGCTGTCCTATTTTAAGATAGCTACTGCACAAAGCCAGCTATCCTATTTCAATTAATATAATGATTTAATTGAATTTAAAAAATTCTAATTTAAAGTCAGTATGAAAAAAAGCGATAGATGTGACTTGACTTTTTTGATTTGACTTGACTAATTCATTATAATACAATATTATCAACACATTCTTATCATAAGCTTCAGATAAAAGTCAAGTCCATAAGATATATGTAACTGTGATGTTGGCTGTGGGAGCGTTGTTCAAGTACAAAAGATTTTGATCTATATGACTACTACTAATGCTTCGGCAACATGTATACCTACAATTGTTTGTATGGCAACGGTGGGGTAATCGAATTATTTCCTGTATTTTCGACATATGCATGCTCGTAATTTTAAAATCTATTCCATTTCAAATAACGCAACTACATATCGTATCTGCTAACATTTATGATTTGAATATTGTTGATGTCGAAGTTATTTCCGTTGAACCGTTTTCAATAGAATATCGTTATGCAGTGCATTAGCATACCTGTATATCGATAAAGTTTGTCTCGCACACTTTATGTCACTCTTCCGTGTAGTTAAGACGCAAAAATCTCAAGCGAAAAACTATATATTTTGTTTTGGAGGATGTTCTTCCAGTTCAAATGAAAATCGGAAGGTTGAACAGTATACTACACAACATCCACTGAACTGAGACACAACACAACGAATTAATAAATACATTTTAGGGTTCCGTGCTCAAAGAGTGCCAAAGGGGGTCTTATTAAGCACCGTTATCTGTAGTTTCGTCCTCTGTAGGGCCGAATCTTTTGAATCGATAGATTTAGGTAGAGACCGATAATGGCCGCTATAATAGCAAATAAAAATAAAATTTAAAAAAAGAAGGAATACCAGAAACTAGTTGTTTCGACTGTGTGTGTTTCGGTCTTATGTCCTCTACGTAATCAGTTATTGATATGTTTTTCTGGAGTTTGTCATCAACTCTGATATTTTGAATCACGAGTACGTATTCGTTTACGATATATTCGTACAATATTATATGATTACGAGACTCTACACCGCTTGCGCCAGTACCCTGGTGCGGTTTTCCAATACTCACATTTTACAAACGAAAGAAGTGTTGACTCGAGAAAATAATAGGGCGCCTATATATAAATGTAAAAGACTAAATTCTTACCAAACTATCAGCAATCTGTAGAGATTCTTTCAGAGACTTTTCAGTCTGTGCACCAGCGGAGAAGTAAGCAAGCAGTAACGAGTGGTACACGGAGAAGGGAGAAAAGAAGATGTTGTCATCGGGGACCTCCTTGTTGATGGATGCGAAGAGGTTGAGCGTGAACTCCAGCTGGCCTCGGTACAGTGATGTCCTGGCTTCACTGTCCAGTTTCTTAGCTGAGTCATCTTTGTAGAAGCATTGACTGCTCACGGTCGAAATGACCGCGAACACTGTCACACACAGCTTCAACATCTTCCGCCTGAAATAGAAAGTAATGACTGTCATTAGTGATGCATAATGGTAGAGAGTTGTTTGAAGTCTTATATTACGAATTGTTAAACATGTTGATTTAAAATTAATTATGAAAGATTATTTAGTTTAGACTAGTTCTAAAAGTTATTTATCGATAAGAAAAGTCTTCACCTTAAAGTATAGCACACATACAAATACTTGTCCGTCGGTTTTGAAAAATCACCTATATCGTATTTGTAAATAGTAAAAGTGTGTTACAGCTTTGTTGCAATTAAAGGTGAAACTATAAACGTGTAAGGCATATTTACTGTGACCAAAAAAACTCTGTCTCACTACCTATATTCTATTATTAAACACTTCTTGACAAGTTTATACTCCTTTTTTTTTTTCATTTCAAAAATTATCATCACTTTAAGAATTTTCGTTGCATTATGTACCGACTTAGCAAATTACCCACTTTTTTGGATTGCGGTGAAGAAAAAGCCGCGGTCAGAACACTAGACTTTGATAATGAAATAACTATACGATTACATGAGAATGTGTTGCGGTCAGACCACCCACTTGGATGAAGCAAACACTGTCTGCTGTAGAGCAGTACATTTCACCGGCGAGCGCTTTCTCCGCCCACAGGCAGTGCTGCAGTGGGGAGTACACTTGGATCTCTTACAATAGATACACAGGCACAGTACAAAAGACCAATTGACTTATGTGAGTCGAACGACATAATTTTGGACAAGCGAGAGATAAAATACGCTCCAATCAGGCATCAACACAACAATTAGTATACAAATATTTGTAGCTAATGTAGAGACCAGGCAAACGCAATTTTGTCGATAAGTTAATGTTTTTTTGACAATTTAGAGCAGTGGTTCCTAACCAGTGGTTCACGGACCTTCAGGTGGTCCGTAAGAGCCTCGGTAGGGGTCCGCAGAAGCATCATGTAAGTCAAAAGAGGTGACAATAAATTGAATGGGCGTTGAACGAACTGGAGTGGATACGTTTATATATAACTAAATATATAACTATCATATATTGAATTACTTTAAAATTATTATAAAATTTTACAATCAGGTCAAAAGTTGATTATTGAAACTTTTTGTCCCAGCTAACAACGAAACGGATCGAGGTAGTCCTTGGTCGCAAAAAAAAATTGGAAATCGCTGATTTACAAGGATACACTTATCCTTTAAAAGCACTAGAGTCTATTTACATAAATCTAACGTACACTTAAAACCCATAATTACAAATCCACTATTCACGTACACCGAATAAACAAGTGAGTGCAACTATTACAACAAAGAGCGTGTCTGCAATTGATCACTTCTAAAATTTTATATTTTTGGTAAACCAGTAGCTTTTTAAAAACCCATATAATAATGAAAATGGTGTACAAGTTAATCACACGTATTCACTAAATAATATGCGTAATGTCAATAATAGATTGACCAGTAGGTACTAAGTATTTTGCTAGTAAATCATTTATGACTAGATACGATAGAACAAAGGTTATTCGGTACACTTGTATAGCCCTTTAAAAAGCAACCTGGGAATGGAATCGCACGGCGTTGTCTCATATTCATTGAAGCATTTGTTTAATTCGGACGGTCTTTCGCTGTTTGTACGAGTAGATCATTATGGATCATCAATAAAACACAAAGACGTGACGGCTCCGGGTGTCAGCTCACGGCAGCGCATGCTCACGGGCAGTCGGAAAACCCCGCCATCGCCCCGGCATGACACGGCGCGGCGCAGGCGTCACCGTGACCGAACGCCTGTCAGATGTGACCTCATTCCCAATTATGAACAAATTCCGTCTACATTTACATGTTTTAAAGTCATTTATTTGAAATATCGTAGCCGCCCTTGAGCGATTTGTGAAGAAAATTGTTAACAATTTAGAGTAAAATTCGAATGAAGGATATCTATTGTGGCATACAAAATTTTAAATTACATGACAGATACATGGCCGCGTTGTTGTTTATTACTGCATAGTCTCAAGAGCAGATTACGTTTAGTTTTTAGGGCTTGGAATCCTAACGATCTAGTCGGAGCCCTATTGTCAAGGCAAGTCTGTCCATAGGTACAAACGGGAATGTAATTTTTTATTTATTTAACAAGTTCGCCCACAGGACACTTACAAGCAACAACGACATGCTAATAAGAACGTAAATATATCTGACGCTCCCTAAAGAAAAAAGTGCATAGAAGTCCGCATACTGGACGATTGAACAGCGAGTCCAGAGATTGCTTGTTTAAAGTTTCGTTGCTCCTTTAATAAGATTAAAGAATCCGAGGTTACGAACTTAAGAAACAGATTTTATGGCAATCGGTCGCTCTATCAGAGAATCAGAATAATATTTTGCCGGTACATAAGCTTAAAGTCTATTATTAATCACAAACAGAATGGATGGCGGGCACTTTACGTTCGACGGGCGATCGATCATGACCGTGGCACACTTTGCGGCCAGCTAACTGGACTTCGGCTAAGTTGACTCGGGGCTCCAAGTTTTGAATGAGTAATCATCATCAGCTTCAGATAGATTTGCTTTTATTTGGAGGTCAGTGGGTAAGCATTCATCTCACTGTTGTTAATTTAGTATAAAGTGCCAGTGCAGTGGCTGTTCAAATCCGTTGCTATAAAACGTTGTAGTTTGATGAGCTTTATGTATGCGAATAATACAGACCACTTTAGCTTAATACAAGTGATATGTGTAATCTGAAGACACATTCAGATTGTCCAGTTGATGATAATTTAAAATATATAAAAACTTAATGTATAACATCACACAGATACCAACATAGTTAACCTACGATTATAGCAATAATTGCAACGGTACTTTCTTTTCATTTTTCAAGGTTATCTTGGTACTCTGTGGTTTTGGTACTGGTTGGTACTAGCAAGATTTCGTTTATTATATCCATATTTAGAATAGATAACATCCTCGAAAGTTTGCATCACGTTGAATTCATCACGAATAGAGTACCTCTCATGCAGAGAAGCGGTTGTCCCTGATTTAATAGTCTGCCAGTGTCACTCAACTGGGAAACCCCACGATTTAAATATTGTTGTAAGTAAGGCATTAAAATGGCATTGAGGTCAATTCAACCTTAATGTCAAACAATAGCTCATAGCTCTACGTATTTTTATTTGAGAATTAGGAAAAAACGATAGAATAAGAAGACATTTCATTATATATACTAATACAAAATTATCACAATTCGTAGTCAGAAATAAGACCTTCAAAGTCTTCGCTGATTACTGATAGATAGCATAAATGATGCTGTTCGCGTCAGAGGAAATCCCAACGTTACTGCAATGAGCTTGCATTAAACGGTGGACAATTGGAGCCATAATGCTCCATTGCCATTGCTCATAATGCACGGATTTCCCTTCCGAGCTAATGAGACTCTGAGCAGAGAAAGTTAAAGACACGTCATCTTCGACACATTGTTACACAACAACCAGACTAAAGCGTGTCAAAAGAACCATTCAATACGATAATAATGGGAATTTAATGTTGGCCTCCACTATGGTGACGCACAATAGACGAAAAGGAGGCAACTGTAGAACTATTTGCAGCTGCAGAGGGATACATATATGTATATACAAACAGAATAGTATCATTCCGATAATTAAGCTTAGTCTTCACACATAGATAACATCTATAGATAATAGATAACTGCCTAAGTTTTTAGGGTTCCGTACCTCAAAAGGAAGATGGAGCCCTGATACAATCTATTACTTTGTTGTCCTTCTGGACGGATATTTTCTGTGCGTATCTGTTTGTTTGTATGTTTGTGGAATCCACTCATAGCTCCTAATGTCACTGAGTAGGTGTTGTCAACATTAATTGGATATGGAGTGTAATTATTGGGGCTTCGTGCCCAAATGATGCCAACAGGATCTTATTATGTACTCTTACTAATCCAACGCCCTGTTTGTCTTCCGTTGTACCTATTTCGTGAACCCCCAGGTAACCGGTGGAAAGTTTCTTAGAATATGTGTTATTATGTCGGATATACTATAAAAATAATAATAAAGTATCAAATTGAGGATTCCAAGGAGTTTTTCGATGTTTTCTTGATTTAGCTCAATTATAAACACGGTAACGCACACAAACGTCAAGCTCAATAATCGGTAATATTCACTCACACATGCGCGTGTATACAAACTTCATCCGTTAGGTGTATGAGAATAGGCACCAGTATCAAGCCATTTTTGGAGTGTCCAGCCTGTGCTCGAACCGAATGAAAGAAAACACTTTTTTAATACGTACGTAGCACTTATGTCATGTGTGGTGGTAGTGGGCACGGAGTTCTCTGTACGCAAGTCCGACTTACACTTAGCCGGTATTTATCATTATTATTTTTGATTAATCCCGACGCAAAAAGAGGGGTGCTATAAGTTTGACGCCAATGTTCGTCTGTCTGTCTGTGGCATCGTAGCTCTCGAACGGGTGGACCGATTTTGATGCGGTTTTTTTACGCGAAAGTAAGTTTCCTTGCGGTGGTTCTTAGCTATATTTGGTAATCGTATGATCATTGCGTAAGAGTTTTTTTTTTAAATTTTTAAATTTAATTTACTTGCGTTTGAATAATAAGCTATTTGATCATTTTATGGCATTTCCAAATGTAAAATGTAAATAGTTGGTAAGTTAGTACATTACTCACACTGTAGTTATACAGCCGGAACACAATGCAGGCCGATCATCGATCGGTAACACCTACGAAGACGTGCGGTTTTGTAACGTTTGCATAAGTCCCTCGCGCTCGCCCGTGAGTCTCTCAGCACGCCCACGGAATAATAATTATTTGAGTCAATAACGTTATTCGAATAGCTTTTTCGTTAAATACTTGACCTCCTGGTTTTGCCTGTACGAGTATAACAGAAAACACAGAAACCTGCATTTAGCGACGCCTTGCATTAAGAGACAAATAGTTTTTTTTCTGTTTCTGAACACTATCCATCCGAAAACCTGCGTCTGACAACTCAGAATGTCTTGCATTGATGATAATTATTCAAACACAACAGAAGAAATAAAAGTTCGTTTAATATAATTTCGAAGTAATGGCGGATACAGAAAAAAATCAAAGGACCACGATAATAGTCCGCTCCGCCTTATTTCATCAATCTCGGTTTTCATTAGCTAACTCTTTCTTCCTGTAACATGTTATTGTAGAAATTACAACAATAGATTTTGGTTCTTCCTATTTTGTGTTTATTGCATTGGCAAATCTATATAGTCTGTCCTTTTAACGCAATGACGGTGATAACACTTTCAAAATGTATTACATCTGTTCCTTTGTTCAGTAGCTTACTATACACTCTGGCTTTAGAAAGTGCACGTACTGTTAAATATTCTCTAATAGTTTTTTGTTGTTTTTTCAACAAATGCACGCAACATTTATCTGTGCACCGATTTATCTGCTATTATAATTACAAAGCGAGGGCTACTAAACGATGACCGCAGTTTTCCGGCTAAAGTAGAGCAATTGTCACCTCTTCATTGTTAACAAACGGTGAAATCCCACGGTACATATTGTATAGTTCTGTACAACGTATGTCACATTGGAAACCGCCTCCATGGCCTAATGGCTACATGCTTGGACTTACAGTCCGGAGGGCCCGGGTTAGATTCCCAGTAGGGGTACCTATCGGTAATCCGTTTATTCCGGCGGTATCCGGTGGTATTTTCTATGTCCGCCTGGCTAGCTACCACCATGTTACCTTAGTTTGGCGCCAGTTGTGTTCTGGTATGAAAGGTAGCAGAGCCAACGACTCATTAGAATGAGGCTATTGGGCAAGCTTACCATTGACACCATCACTTGAGATGAAGGCCAAGTGCATACCCATAATCCAGTGAAACGATTGTAATGTCAGTATTATTTACAAATTGTTACCAAAATAAAACTAGCATCCAACCAGGAATAAATAATTTCTAACAAATAAATAAACTATACATAAAATTGATAAGGGACTCTTTGCGTAATCGCCGCGTAGCTAGTGAAAATGGGAGCCAGAAATGTCGCAAAATTACAAAACTATCTTACATGCTTGTAAATAAGAGAAGTGCAAGGCAAGAATTTACGTAGCTTGGAGTCGAACGCACTGCCAGACAGCACTTGTATGTCCCAAAACTACAGTCTTGGACTCTTCTAAACAACTTCTACTAACGTGATCGTCAGCCACATTGCCACTTTCCGGTTAGATCTTAATAGCCAACATTACGATACAATACAATTTAAAAAAGAATAAATTAGCCTTTTTGTCCACTACATTCAGTGTTCCCCGGACTTTGCCCGCCCCTCTGCTGCACTGAGGAGTAGGTGGGGCACAGGTATCATTGTATGTTTGTATTAATACGTCATATTGAAACCGTACACATGTTTTCACCTTTGTTTGTTCTGCAGAGTTACATTTACCAAAATTCGTCATAGTAAATTAGAAAGCGTGCGGTGTAATCTGTGGTCTGCCGGCGACGGATTACGGACTGCGACCTGCGTATCGCTCTTAGTTAGAAATATTCACTTGGTATTTAATACGTTCAAAAGAGGATACGTAGATCTTTATTTTTATTTATGTAGCTGTAAGCTTCCCAGAAACAGAAAAATGCAAAATAATATTTATTAAGTCACGTTACACCACTAGTACCTAATCTGTGCGTTACACCCACTGTCTGTAAATATTAACTGTAATTTTTTAAAATTTTAAACATAACAAAAGAATGTCGAAATATTTTTTCTTATTCGAAGAAGGTTCTGTACTATCTCACAAGTTTCCCGTCAACAACAAAAGAGTTTACTTACTGCTCTCTAATTTCCAAACGCTGGTTAGGTACGATTGAAGTGGAATGAACCGATTATGTATTAAGTTACCTACGCTTCTGCTATTGATTACTATAGGTAAACCTGCATTCCTTTTGTACGCATGAATGTTTAAAATAAATGGAATTTGAATAAAATACAAGTTTTAACGTAAAAGTACGTCACTTCAATTGGTTGTTGCTATTTATATACGAGAATTACGATTGTAAAAAATATAATAGAGTCTATAAAATGATTATAAATACACAAAAAAGAGAGCAAACAACTCACCGATGTGTCCGTATGCACGCGAACTCTTCTGACGAAACCTGTTCTGCTAAGTTGAAAAATACTTTGTTGTATTTGAGTAATCCTTAATATTGTTCTCGTACTCCAGGTAAAAAGTACAACGGAAGCGAATTTATATACGAAATGTCAGTAAAACTGAATTCGACTAAGGCACGTTGAGCCGCGTCGAAGTGCTGGGTCTGACTGAACGGAGGCCGGTCGCTATCCTCTTTTATGCCAGTGTTGAAACCCGGTGTGCGTTCTGACGATGTCAACAGCAGCACCTCTACCTGTGTCCGATGAAAACTGTTTTTATAATCGCCCACACACAATACAATACGGTGAGTTCACATCGCAGCCACGGCAACGTGTAGTATTAATATTTTAACTGACAAATGTTCAGTGAAACCATTATCTCTTGGTAACAGTTTAATAAAGGAAATAGCCAGCAAGGAAGAAGAAATGCGTTATCTTAACAGGTGCTGTTTTACAGAATTGTGTTTTTAGTAACTTGATGACTTTTTATGACCTATATACGGTCTCATTTGCTTACCTCAAAAAATATTTGTCACAGTTGGGAAGAACAACTACAAACCAACAATCTATATCAGTTCATAAAATAAGTATAACGTATAGGCATAGATTAGATATTAATACTGTATAGGTACCCACACGGGAATAGGAGCCGTATTATTTATCTACTAGCGGCCCGCCCCGGCTTCGCACGGGTAGACATTTATTTTTTAAACATTTTTGGATAAGCGTAAATGTATTTTCAGCTTCATATCCCTACGCGACCAACGTCCCTGAGAAAAATGGTCTTGACAGACATAACACCAGAAAAAAGTGATTCAGTTGTTAGTTTTATGAAAAATTTCGTAAATTAATTCACGCGATATTTTGTGGCTTACAGACGACCGACCGCGAGGGGTTGAGTTGGTGTTTAAAATGTTTAAAATGGTCAACTAATTTTGACGTTTCTATGAATTTTTGGTGTTAAGGGAGTTGGTCTGAAACCCCACACAGGTTGTTTGTTGTTGGCGAAACTACTTGCTAGAGAAAAAAAGATATCCATTCAGAAGAGATTTTTGATTGGTTAGGTTTGGCATTGTAGCTAAAACGCTGTAGCTGCGCGAGCGAAGCGAGCGGTTTTTTCTTTAAACCACGCTTTATTTAAGATGAATTACATAGACATATATTTATTTCATCATCTACCTATATACGTCCCCACTGTATGAGCTCAGGCCTACTCTCCTACAGATAGTGTATGGGGCATAGTCCACCACGCGGGCCCAGTGCTGATTGGCGGATTTCACATGCCTGTTCAAGACATGCAGGTTTCCTCATGATGTTTTCCTTCACCGTCAAGCATTCGAATAATGTACTTGAATTGAAAAACGCTCATAGGTACACGGCTGGATTCGAACCCGGAACCCTCAGATAGAGAGTCCGCGCCTTAACCTCTTATTATATACCGCACAAATTAGCATAAACGCTATTTTTGAGACTTTAAATTATTGCCAAATCCAAAGAAAAAATTTTAATTTTAGAAAATCCTGGTTTTCCGATTTATTCCTATGGTTGCGCTGTAAGACCTTGCTTCTTGTCAAATTTCAAGTTCTAGCTCAACGGGACGTACCCTATAGGTTTTGGTTTCTTTGCATTTTGTATGGAAATGGTCTGAAATACAGCTATATCTTTTTATTGCGTTGGCCTAGAAACTTCATTTTTTCACGGGTCCAAAGGACCGCAGATTCGCATTAATTCGATATTAATTTCAACTTGATACCTTCACACGTTCCAGAGAAAAAGGAACTTGACAGACAGACGGACAACATAGTGATCCTATAAGGGTTCCTTTTTTCCTTTTGAGGTACGGAACCCTAAAAAGCAGCCGAGTGCGCGTCAGTCCACGCGCAGTGCAGGGCTCCGTAGTTGCTCGGAACAATAAGTGGTTTGGATTTAATGTTAATGAATTTTTCAGATTTTTAAAAGCACCAGTTTAGCAGATAGAGGGGAGGGGGACGCTCAACTCGGACAAAAATTCTCACTTTCAAGCGTAATATTTCAACACAATGACGTGACGTGAAAAAATATTTCATCCCCAAGTTTTTTTATTCTACCACCACTTTGCTATCGTGATACCATGTATACCCATACCAAATTACAGCTATTTAGTAGTCAGGGTCTCTGAGCTAAGCCGCGGACAGCCAGACGAACAGAGGGATAGAGTGAAGCTATAAGGGTTCTTTATTGGACTAAGGAACCCTAAAAAGGTACCCTTAAAGGATCATTTTGTTGTCCGTCTGTCTGTCAGTCAATACCCTTTTTCTCAGTGTATACGTAAATGTATGCGTAAAGGTATCAAGTTGAAATTAATATCAAGTACTCAAGTCTGCAGTCTCTTAGATTTGTGAAAAAAATCAAACTTCTACGTCAACACAATAAAAAGATATGTCTGTTTAAGCCGCACTTTTAGACAATTTCCTTAGAGAATGCAAGAGAATCAAAACCTATAAGGTATTTCCCGTTTGACCTAGAATCCTGAAATGTGGAAAAAGCAAGGTCTCAGCACATCACAACCATAGAAATTAATCTAAAACCATACTTTTATTTATTTATAACACAGAGAAAATAGCTTTTTGATGTTCTTGTTCTGTTGATTATTCATAGTTTCCGCAGCACATGCGATGAAAGACATTTTACGGCGTAGCACGTGGTGGACGACCGCTGCAGGCTGTATCCACTGTCTACTCTTCTTTCCCAGGAGATTTAAAAGAACCGACTAAAGGCTTTCTTAGGCTGCGACGCAATAATCACCTGTACATTCGTTGGCAGGTGCCTCGACCAAATAGAACGTACAAAATCGTCGGGTACGCTCGGACCGGCCAAACTTTGTAGGTGCCGTAAGAATTTGTGCTGGCTTGCGGTCCCCGATGTCTTCGTGCGTGAGTAGCTGGCGCACTCGCTGCTCTTGCGATGAAGACAGTTCCGTTCAGTTCCGTTTTAACCTTGTCATAGTTGTTCGCACCGGGAGTTTCTGACACGTATTTGAACTCAAGATTCCATATGACATAATTGTATTTGCTGTCTGCGGTGATGCTGGCAAGCACGAACTGTCCTTCCAGCTGCGCGAACCAAAGCGCTGGCTCTTCGGGCCAAAATGGTGGCACTTTCACACACACGGCTTCCACCGTCGTTGTAGGTTTAATTTCCATGTTCCCCTCCGTCATTTTGAAGTTTAAAACAATCCTGCTAACCGTGCTTGCTGAAGAATATTCTGCGCTCACACACAATGTTCGTTCGCTCATGTTCGCTCCACGGCAGGCCACGAAACACGCACGTTTCTACTCGGATGCACGTCGGACGCACGTCAGGTGCACGTGGAGGACGACCGCTGCAGGCTGTCGCGCAGCGGGCGTATCCACTGTCTACTCTTCTTTCCGGGGATATTGAAAAGAACGGACTAAAGGCTCTGGTTCAACAATAATATATTTAAGACTCGTAATAAAACATTTTACAATAGCAGCCGTTGTTTTTCGTAGTCATAGTTACAGATCAACTGACAGCGCTCGGCGCGCGTGCGTGGCGTGGCGCAAACCCGCCATAACGGCAAAAAATATTACATCTTGGTTTACATTACTGAAGTTTTAGTAATGATCTCAAATTTTTTCTAAAAATAAATATAGCCTATGTCCATCAGGGATAATGTCGGCTTCTAATGGTAAAAGAATTTTTCCAATCGGTCCAGTAGTTTCGGAGCCTATTCAATACAAACAAACAAACAAACAATCAAAACTTTCCTCTTTATAATATTAAGTGTAGATGTAGATGTAGATGTAGATAAGCAGTGGTAGTGGTGACTTTTTGTAAAAATTCTTTTAAAATACTGTCCTTCCTTTACGTCGTACCGGAGAGTCAGATTGACCACTTAATTGACTTAACTGTTGTGTGTAATTGTCATTACCGCACATGCATGTATTTAAAAACCTGAAAACGGTTCAGTAATGGCTGCTTTATGAGCAAGTTTGTTAAGCATTATTTATAGGTTCGATTATCAAACTTCTAATCATTTCCAAAAGAAAATTTCCATATTGAGCTTGAATAGTTTTCATCCCCTAAAATTTATTATTACCGTGGCTGTGTGGTCTCGAATTTGGAATAAGATCACCAGTTGTCATCCTGCGGGTGTCGTAAAAGGCGACTAATGGAAACAAATATTTAAAAAATGGGCGGCACTATCTACATAACTAAGTACCTGAATATCTTACTGCGATCAACATTCACCAATCCGCCTGTCAATCGTAGTGATTATGGCAAATCTCATGGAATATCCGAAAGGGCAATCTAGGAGAGATACTTATGTCCAACAGTGCACTTGCATCCAACGATGCAATGTCCGGTCCAGAACTACTTACTTCTGAATGTTGGCGTGTACATCATTCTCAGCTACATAAATCTACTCCCGACCGTATATACTCGCCGTATACGATGAACAGCCTTTCCATGCAAGAGAGACGGATCGCAGTAATATGTTTGTCATTCATAAGTAGACGTTTATTCCCGTCTTACGGACTTAGTCATCTCTAATAAAACCAAAGATAAGATATTAAATTAAATTAAACGCATTGAATTAGTTACTCTCTCTGTAGGAGAGTAGGCTTGAGTCCCTGCAGTGGGGACATACGAGGCGTATATAGGCTACTGATGATGATTGAGTTAGCATCTTGCATTACTTTATACGGAACTGTAGGAACCACCTCCGTGGTCTCTCCGTAGCTACGAGGGGCATACCGAAATGATCGGGAATATAAAACAATACATACAGGAAATAACTAAATTTATTTTTATTGCTTTTCGAAGTATTCTCCGTTGCAGTTAATGCACTTTTGCATTCGTTCGAACCAATTATTATAGCAGCAATTCCAGTCCGAAGTTGACATGGTCAAAATCGTCGATTTGTATGCTTCCACTGCTTCTTCTGGACCTTGAAACCGCTGACCACGCAATAAATCTTTGATTCTAGGGAATGTAAAGTAATCATTGGGACTCAGATCAGGGCTGTATGGAGGATGATCCATTAATTCAACGTTTTCCTGCTTCAAAAACTCGCTTGTTTTCTGAGCGGTGTGAGAGCTCGCATTATCGTGATGGAGGATTATGCGTCGTTTCGGGTTACCTCTACGGAGTTCGGATATCATCTGTGGCAAACAAACCGTTGTATACCAATCAGCGGTAACCGTTCTCCGTTCCTCTAAGGGAACTGTGACTACATGTCCTGTTTTCGCGACAAACGAAGCGACCATTTTCTTCGATACGCTGCGAGAGCGGACAACTTTTGTTGGCTTGATCTCACCTGCGAAGACCCAGACAGCCGACTGATGCTTTCTTTCTGGCTCATATGAATAGATCCATGATTCATCACCAGAGACAATGTTATAAACTGCTTTTGACTTTCCTCCGTTGAAGCGTTGCAGAGTAGACCGGCACCAATTGACACGAGCCGCCTTTTGCTCTTCGGACAAATTATGGGGCACCCAGCGGGAAACTAGCTTTCTCACTCCCAGTTCACCATGTAAAACAGTTTGTATCGCAGTCATACCTATCCCTAAAGTAGCCCGAATCTGCTCATATGTAATATGTCGGTCATCCTGTATCATTCGGCGCACAACAGCGACATTTTCTGGTGTAACCGCTGTTTTTGGCCGGCCTGTGGAAGGTACGGTGCCAAGAGAAGCACGTCCACGCCGGAATTCAGAATACCAGCGATATATTGTCGTCTGGCTAGGCGCTTCACTCTTGAATATAGATATAAGCTCAGCGAGACATTGTCCCTGAGATAATCCTCGTCGAAAGTTGTAAAAAATTATGGCACGGAAACTTTCTCTTGTAAGCTCCATTTTTTTATCGACCTATCAATTTCAAACTGATATTGTTCTTTAAAAAAAAATTTTTTTTAATTCTGTCAATTGTATTCGATTTTCAACTAACCAGTGTTTATTCATCAAAAAGAGTTTTTAATCTAATTAAATCGAAAGTACTCGATTACCGATCTTTTCGGTATGCCCCTCGCTACACGATTGGACTTACAATCCAGAGTGCTAGGGTTCGATTCCCCGTGGAGTACCTGTCGGTACTCGGTTTGGTGGTGGTAGGGCACCTATCAGCATGGTAGGTACTAAGTTTGCCGCCAAACAGCAGTGGCACTGTTGCGTTCCGGTATGAACGCAACAGTGCTACTGCTTTCTTTGTGCCAACGCTTGCCATCGAATGACCTTATCGTCACTTACCGTCAGCTAAAATGAAGGCCAAGCGCAAACCCATTAAAAATTTATATTAAAGACCTAATCTCTAAACTTTCAAAAAGAATACCTTTCACGTTCATCGTTATGCACGCACAGGCTTCATGGCCAGATGAAGAATATAGTGACTCTAATATTAATACTTTCATTTTCAGTTAGCAATACACTGTGAAAATAAATCTAGAAACCTAGTACGGTTCAAGAGATGTCTATATCACAGGGCTGGTTAGACATACAAACGGATAGCCAAACATTGAAACCATATTCCTAAAAATTATAAATTTAAACTCAGGAAAGTTTAAAGCGTTTAATTTAAATACCGAAACTATAAATTGTACTCCAATGTGAGACAATGTTAATTTTATAGATAATTTCATGGCTCTAGGACCAGTGGTTTAGGCTGTGCGTTGATATATCAGTCAGTCAATCAGAACTTATTTTTTATGTATAGATTCTAGCAATTTCGTTCAACTAAATCTACGGGGTTTTATTAGCACACACTGAAGTCCAAGTCGGAGAATATGTCAGTAAATATGTTTCATTGTTATTACCAGCAGGTGTCAGCAGATAATCACAGGACGTACCTTATCGAAACAACTTATGAGTAACTTTACACAAACGAGGGTATATATAGAACACTAATTGATCCTCAAATTGCACACTAAGTCATCAGTTCGTCATTATCTGTTATTATAGGAATAATGATGGTTTTCCGTCCATAAACATTTTCCGATTTTTGAATAGTATTATTTTGTGTCGAATAATGCGAAGGAAAAAACGCACGCGAAAACGCGCATTTTCCCAGACAAGAGACTAATCTAGATCAATTTTTCGCCCCCGAATACCCCCCAAATACCAAATTTCAGCGAAATCGCTGGAGCCGTTTCGGAGATCCGAATTATATATATACAAGAATTGCTCGTTTAAAGGTATTAGATAGATAGATAGATATCTCATTCACAGATTAATATATGTACCTATCTCATTCATGCTGCCGGCGGCTGGAAATGGAACATCTAAATTAATTTATCGTTTCATGATTTAGAAGAAAAAGATTTGCAAGTGTATTAATAAAAATCTTTATTTTGCAATACGCAGTATAAAAGGCTAATACAAATTATAATCGAAGCTGAAATTGTCATTTATGTAATTGATTAAATTATACAAAGTTGAAACTAAAGTCGAATTATAATTATAAAAAGATATGTCAGCAGTGAAATAATACTTTTACAATGTTTTTAAAAACGTGAATACTAATTAAAACCGAATTAATATCCAAAACCAATAAATAATTACTAAGACCAAAAAAATATAATTGAGAAGATTTACTTACAAGGCACTTTGGAGTTGATTATACAATGAACTAATTCTAATTAACATTATGCCGAAGTGAGTAAAGTATTATTTTCATTGTATTATGAAGAATTATTATTATTATGCACAGTGCATTGTACTTCTAGGAATGCTTCTTGCAGTATAACTAAACGATACATATAGTATAAAGTATTACCCTCCATTCTACGAATGGGGGTCGTGTGAAAAAAGCCTGGTCTAGTTCGTGATTTAAACAAACAACATCAGGTTACATTAGGACAGTTTGAGTATCGTTTTATTTAGCCAGCCTGCCTACTTCGAACAGGTAAGCGGCGAACAGTTTTATCTGAAAACAAAAACAAAATTTTTGATCAAACACAATTGTTTTCTAATGCTAATAATTAATACCTAGCCTACATTTATTATCCAATTGCTCGTTCTTCCGTTAGATTGTAATAGTTATTTATGTATAACTAGCTTCCGCCCGCGACTTTGTCCGCGTGTAATTCAGGATGTATTCTACTTGTTCGATAGGCACAGGTGACGTTTATGACAAATTAGTATACAGCATAAGGTACAAAATAGTGTTTATTCTTTTTACGTAGTCTAATAATTTAAAGAAACAAAATAAATTTCAATATCTGACGTAGTACATTCAAATAGTCTTCACACCAATATTATAAACGCGAAAGTTTGTATATACGAATTTACATATTCTATGGTCGGTTGCTAGGCAACGCGTTTTTGTTATGCCAAAATTGCCCATGTAATCCCACTAATATTATAAGTGTGATTTTGGACAATTTACACAATATGTCTTTAGAAATTATCGCCTATATGTTATTCAGATGTATAAGCTATGTTATTGTAAAGTTTCATTCAAATCCATTCAGTAGTTTTTCCGTGAAAGCGTCACAAACATCCAAACATCTAAACATCCAAACTTTCACATTTATAATATTAGTAGGATAGTAGGATAGGAAGTAGGATGTGAAATGTGAAATATATGCCAGTCTTAATATCATAGGCCAAGCATATTTAAAAAAATATGGACTTATAGTCTGGATTAAATGATGTTCATTTCATATATACTTAAAAGATGTATGTTAACTCTTGGTTTGAAGACTTAGCATAATGTATCTCTGGAAATACTGAACAATAAACGACTGTTTAGTAGAACACATTATTTTCATCAGTTTTACTGATTATATCTTCAAATTTTATCTAAATTTAATGGGTCATTTTAAGTACGACGACGTAAGTCAAGTAGACTTTACGAATAATGGGATTTTCGCAGAATTACAGACAATGGATTAGACCGCTAATACTCGTATTAACTTAAATAACAATCAAGGTTTATCATGAGTGTATTGTATGATCATTTAGAAAGATAACTGTTCCATCAATTCTATGTATATTCTTTTGGATCGGACAATAGGACTTGCAATTGAAAAGGTGCGAATGGGTCATTATCGATTATTGTTATTGGTAAAGACTGCCTTAAGTGTCACAGTTAGTCTGATTTCCTCTTTCTCGGAAATAGTAAGTCTATTGAAGATATGAAAAACTCAACTCAAGATTTGTCTGCACTAGGTCATCTGCATTTATATTTGCTATTGTAACTAACTGATTGTCGCCTCGCCCAAACCGCTTCAGTTTGCCAATGAATAATGTATTTGATGTCGGGACCCCAAAATTCAAAAACTTTGAAAATCAAACGTAATCATAACATTCACTCATACATTATTATGTCCTGTGTCCGGTGCTTTGCAAGTGAATATTTATTATGGGCCGCGGGAAAATTTTCTTTTCACTTTTATTATTTTTCAATACTGCCATTAGCTGCGTCACGGTAACATTAGTGTTGTACCTATTTGATGTCCTATTTTTAAAAGCTTTTATTTAACTTGCAATGTTTGTATGTATGTATGTATGTATGTATATTCGGGTCAAATCTTGCAAGCTGAATTAGAAGCACTTCCTCTTATCCTAGGGAGTTGAAATTTTGTACGTTGGTTCAGTTCCGATGACAATGCGTTTTTCTGGTACTATCGAGCTGGTCTGATGCTGGAGTCAGGAGGAATAAAGAGAAACTCTTCAATACGCCCCTCGAATTCGGGCTCATCTCAAAATCAGAATACCAGGCTGACATAAGTGCAAGGGAGCGTGCTATATCGTTTCTATATATCGTATCGTAGCGCAGGTTGATTCCTAACAAACTACTTAAAATCATTTGAAGTACCAGGTTAGCAGAAACAGAAGTAGTTTTGATTTAGCTCACATGACATATTACGCGCGGTTTATTCTACTAATGAGAACGCGTGGCTTCTGTCACTTCTTTTTTTTTTAAATCTAAATAGATTCATTAACTTTAGACTTTAGTTGAAGTGTTTTAGATTCAAAATGCTATTTGTCTCTTTTTGGCCCAAGGGAATGAAAGAGTAACCACATAATCAAAACAAGTCGTGATTGTGCATTATATCAGTACCTAGTCTGTGCAAAGTCTGTGATTATATCCTCTGTGTAAATGCTGAATGTCATGCATAAATGCCAAAAATACAACTAAAAAGGATGCTGGAGCCAGGAGAAATAAAGAAGAACTTTTCAATGGTCCCTCAAATACGGGCTCATCTTAATTCCAGAATACCACGTTGACATAAGTGCACCGGAGCGTGCAATATCGTTTTTGTAGCGCAGGTTAATTTCCTACCAAACTATTGAAAAATCATTTGAACTACCAGGTTATCAGAAACAGAAGAAGTTAATGACATATTCCGCGCGGGTTTGAGTAAAACTTATATTTTGAAATGAGAACGCTCAACTTCTGTCACTTCTGTTTTTAAGGTTCCGCAGTAAAACTACGAACCCTTTTAATTTCGCTCTGTTAGTCGGTCCGTCTGTCAGTCCGCGGCTTTGCTTAGAGACCCTTACTACTAGAAAGGTGTAATTTAGTATTACATTACATATTAATCACGCCGACTAAGTAGTAGAATAAAATCTTGCAAAACATATTTTTAAGGGTGGCTCCCATACACGTAACTTGGGAATAATATATATAGTTTTTCTAATACTTGTGGTCAGAAAGTAATACGTTTTGTAGCTGTTTGGCGTGCTAAAAGTTCGTGATTTCAGAAGCTTGTCTTAAAAACGCAAGGCAAACGTGCGTTTTTCTTATTAACTAGTTATAAAGCCAAAAGCACTAGTACTTTTTTTTCTTATTAACTGAAGGAATGTTTTTCATTCAAAAATCAATACTAGTATTTTTGCCGAGTCACTGGGCAGTATTTGCAACACACTCTTGGCCACAATCTCAATAATAGACTACCAGGTTGACATAAGTGTCAGAGAGCGTGTAAGACAACTGTTCCGCACTAACCTCCGAAAAAAGATCGGGGTCTGTTTAATTAGATACTTTTTGCTGCATTCACATGCTCCAAGAGGATTGGCTTCAGTTCGAGTGTTTTTGAAAAAAGAACGCGGGCCTTCGCTTTTTAAATATACATATTTAAATTCGAATGTTGATAATGATTTCATTTAATTTTATGGAGATGACAGAGACCTTATGCCAAGGTATTATATATCTATTTTTCTCTCTTTGAAGTTGTAGTTAGACTCCATCTTAGGTATGAGGTCCTGGTACTTTCGTCTTCATATCAACCGATGTTAAGTGATTAAAGTCAACAAATGGAAGCGTTCTCACCTAGAAACGTTACTTAGGTTGCTAGCTATGCTTTCTGTGCTAACCGGAACACAATCATCTTCATCATAATTTTACTATTGTTATATTTTTTCGCAAATGTATTATTAAAGAATGACGTTCGAAACTAGTTTCGCGTTTCCCCCCGTATATCTTTTAAACTATTGCTTTTAAAAATCTGAATACTTCACAATAGTATGTACACTGAACTTATAAGAAAAACTATCACGACTAAGCTGGCTCTGCAGGTGAATGAGTAATAGTCAAACAAATTATAAAATAGACTTCGAGGTGCCATAATGAAAGTGCCGTACAAATTCCAATCAAAATTACTTTACATCGTCCTGGGTGGGCCTAACTTGCACTTCAATGCTTTTTAAAATTGAAATAGATTCAGTAACTTAACTAGACTTTTTTAGTCTTAAGAAACATTTACACGATAACTAAAAAATAAAAAATAAATTAATATAAAAAAATTTCATAAAGAAGCTTTTATTTAAATGCTCTAAAAAGAAGAAAATAAACTTTAAATTAAATAAAACCCATCAATTGATTACATTGAACAATTTATATGCTATAAAAGCTTGTCGCGTGATTTACTAGTGTAGATGTATGTAGAAATATATAATATATATATATCTATTTTATACAATACATACTTTTTCTCTAGATCAGTTTACATAATTATTGTATTCTGGTTCATCAATACACAGGCCTCCTTCATGGTACGCCACATCGACATCAATACAATTAAAATCACGCGACAAGCTTTTATATCATATAAATTGTTCAATGTAATCAATTGATGGGTTTGATTTAATTTAAAGTTTATTTTCTTCTTTTTAGAGCATTTAAATAAAAGCTTCTTTATGAAATTTTTTTATATTAATTTATTTTGGTATTTACTTATCATAGCCTGGTATTCTATTGTAGAAGATTATGGAAAATACTATTTCTCCGAGAAAAATCCCGTTAACATCAACTGAGCTTGTGTACAAAGAGATTATATCTAATGGTAAATTATACTTACGCCCTCAATATAGTTTCTGACGTTTAGTTTCTCGTTCTGCGAGTGTGCCATGTCGTCCCCGGCGCCCATGGGCAGCAGCAGCACGTTCTTGCCGCTCGCCTCCTGCAGCGTGATCGTGACCGGGATAGAGCCTCCCTCCCGCGACATGTCTGGGTCCGTCTGGGTAGCAACAGCATTCGTCACATATACAAACTAGTCGGTCTTGGTATTACTTATTATTATTATCGTTCGGACGATATCCTTAGGGTTACTATTTTAAATCTAAATTTTGAAATTAGTTTACTGCCGCTGGGGAGACACCCCTCCAGCAAATCGTCGGCCGGGGCACTCCTCCGTGTTCCTTTTGTGGCAGATTTCCGCAACTCGACGTCAGATGCGCCTGTTTTGCGTGATGGGGTGTTGTGCCTGTCACCCCAGCTCCAGCAGAAAGTTCAACAACAACAACTCGGTGTTCCGAGGTGTTTTGCCTTTAGTGTTGCTTCTCCGCACTCCAGCAGGACGTAAGCAGCGATCTCCTCGGCCTCCATCATGCTCTTCACAGAGGGCTGTCAATGATACTTAGATTGAACAGCTGCTTGTTGTAGAGTCAATGTCCGGTGATTGTTCCTACAATCAGGCGAAGTCCTCCACGACACTGTTTGGTTCGACTTAAGATAATTCATTCAAAAAGGGAGGATATGGTTATTCGACTATTTGCCTTGTGTGCTGTTAGAGTGTTTTTTTAATATTTTTACTAGAAAAAAGATCATACATGTTTTTTATGATTCCTTTTTTTTACTTTTACCCAAGCCAATTACTAAGGATCCGGTGTCTGTCCTACCGTCTGACAAAGGTCTGTATCTATTGAATCGTAATGGGTAGACACTTGAAATTTTTATAGGGTTCGGCCTCGCTCTACCCAGATCAAGGGCTAAGGCCAGCACTACATGGATGGATTCAGTTCTAGAGGACAACCTTTTTTGTTTGTTGAGTTGACGATACGTCTATGGTCGCATTACCTGGTAGATGAGCTTGGTTGCGCGCGCGGCCGCCTGGTAATGCGGGTGGTCTGGGTTCTCGGTCCAGGCGCGACCGCTCTGAGCCGTGATGCGCATTTTGTTCAGAGAGGCGCGCTCTTTCCACTGCAATTGACATTCATTAAATAATTAATTTGTTATTTTTTGGTTTAGTATGCTCAGGCGAATTTAAGTCAATTTTCGACAAAAGCGGGATTCGAACCTGCGTCTCTCGCCAGTGTGTTAGCAACATCTTCAACAATGTTTGAAGATTGGTTTAAATCAATTGCAGTCAACCTAATAATCTTCTAACGTTTCAGCTAGATTCATGTTGCCAGAGATTATAAACTTTTCTATTTCAAATTATTTATTAGTTTTGTATGTATTGCTCAGGTGCAGTTACGCATTTTCTATGTTGTTTCTAAATGTTTCACTTTGTGTTGTGGGTCCCCCTTAACAAATAACTTCATTTCAATCAAATTACATATCAATATATATTTAGTTGTTGAATCTACTGCCACTTTCAAAGCTGTCAGGTAGGCATGTGTGCAGGGACCATCCGCTGTGAAGTTGCAGAACAGTGCAGTCCATGTAACAATTATAGATGGCGACCAACGTGGTTTATTGAGGTGTGAACTAAATAAGGTCCACATGTTTTATGACAATGTTTCTTACTGAAGCTACATCCGGCAACATTATAGACGCTTGTCACGCGAATTGGTGGTACTTCATACATAGTTAAATGCTGCTATGCATCTCCTGACAGCATCCCTAACTCACATTTTACTGTCGGTTAATCCTAATTTTAATAAGGCCGGGACACTACCTACATAATTAAAATATAATCGGCCACGGTTATAATATTGCGGCACAATATATTTAAAGATATTAATGTCACAAAATAGATTCCAGCTTGACCATCTGACTTTTTTTTTCAACTGGCGTTTCCCAAACTAAAGACTAAAAATAAAGAAATATATGTATACCTTCTTGTTGATATAGTCGAAGACCAACTTCTCCACCTCCTCAGGCTCCTGGTCGGGCACGATACGGATGGAGAACTTCCCGATCACCTTGCCGGGGATCACGGTCTTCGCTCCTGGCTGGAACGCGGCACCTGATGACGTCACGTTATCAGAAACTGCATAGTACAATAATGTTACTTCGCTTGGCCTATCGAGAATATCAAGGTACTTTAATACTTTGTTTCCTTAAAAAAGAAAAAATGTAATAATTTAGTTAAACAATGTTGACCCTGAGACCAGCCCCTGGCTGTATTAATACATATTGCAAACCATTTACAAACTATCAATACATACTAACCGTATACGACCGTATTATCACAGAGTAATATATGACTAGTTTCATGGTAAAACAAACGGGTTTGAATTTAAACCAAAACTTCGAAACAAAGTTATTCCAAAATAAATTATGACATAGCGCAAAGATATTCGTAATAACGTCTAGTAAAAAAAGTTATGATGAAACTTAAGTTTTATGGTTTTTATTTTCCGCTGGTCAAAAAAAGGTTAGGATGCGAACCGGCACAGGTTTAAACAGACTTCGTATGTAATTTGCGCAATGAAAAAATAAGAAGGGTTTTTGCATCTAAAATTTTATTTTGTTGCAGGTAATCAGCGACTATGTGACTTTAGTGTTGGATCTCCCCATGTCATCCCATAGGTGTCGTAAAAAGCTACTGACAGAACAAACAGGAGATAGGCTACCTAGGTGCCAACATCTTTCGATTATGGCGAAATAATTATTGCAAAAGGACGCTAATGTATATCACTATACCTACGCAATCGATTATGATGATGAATCAACAGCCATCTGTCACAATGAATGATAAAGATGTAAAATAATATTCTGTTTCAGTTAATTTGTACGATGATGTGTAGCGTCTATCCCATAGTTCACAGGATGCAATTTGGTTAGTTAGAAACAGAAGTTGCACTCCAGTATAAAATAAAATTAACGCTTTATTATTAACTAGCGTTTAGCCTGCGACTTCGAGTTCAGAAATAATTCTATTATATTAACTTCTGGATGTCATTCCTTTTGACACAGGCAATAATATCAAATCTGAGTAAATATGAAATGGTACAAAGTTGTTTAGATACATATGACGCTGACTATACGGAAGTGTGCCATAAGCTTTTGATTTTTGTGTTGCTTTGTCAGACATTGCAACTTCTTAACTATTGTTTAAATCTATAGCAAATTTCCTCTAGAATTTTTACAAGCCTTACGAATGTTTTTAATCACGTTGAAGATGTAAATAACTTCTCAATAAATAAAATGTAATTTTTAGAGAAATGCACATTAATTTGTACGATCTAATACATTCATATGTATATTAGGTACATGAACATGACATACATTCCTGAGGACACACACTCTCTACTCTCTTATCACAACAAAACAAAGTCACATTATTTATGCTTAATGCTGATAAAATAGTCCGTAGATACCTTCAATTCCATGCAGTGAAAGGCTAGGGTACCTCCAACGGTGCATTAATATTTGTTCCTTGTCACCGTTGTGGGCCAAACTGTGAGCTCCTATTGAGGTCCTATAAAATAATATCATTTCTGACAAATTTTTACAATGTTTATGAGCTTCAATATTGCAGGACCTCGTATGTGGTCTTAGGAAGCAAGCAAACAAACACCAAACATTCAATAAAACGGATAGCAAACCAAATTTATTTCAAGTAATCAAAATAGTAAGACTAAACAAGTTACAACGATTTTATTGATTACGAAAGGAAACTGTCACCCAAAACAAATATATTTTTTAAATATTACATTAACAAAATATTTCCACAGCAATTCGCACAGTCTGTTCTAACTTTGCTTTCTCATTGATTCCGCGATCAACCTCCAAAGTCTAGTCAAATATTATGGTAAACACAAATATCGTCATAGCTATGAAACAAAAAATATTGACCATTAGACCTGTATTTGGCAATGGCAAAATAAACTATTTAAACTATTTTCATTTCTCTTTTGGTATGGCAAATGAACTAAAAGTAGACGAAACATAAACTTTTTGAAAAATAGTTAGGTCACCTTTAATACCTCCCTTTAATTAAATACCCAGTAATTTATATTTTCATAAACATAATCTCTACAGAATTTTAATATGACTTTTGACCCCAATGGATGATGGTGAATAATAATAATTAGGGACACAGCATCCTCTATGTACCACTGACATAATATTGCGATCACTCAAAAATGTGGTGACTATGGCGGTCAATAGTTGACAATCAAGTTTAGAATTAATATCAAGTTTAAAATTATTATTTAAAATAGCAGACAATCAATTCAGTATTGAAGGTGGGTGGTGACAGCTGCCTTCATTATCTCTTTGTTATCTATCACAGGGTGTATAGCAACAAGATAATACAAACACAAATTAAATGAATTGCCACAACACAACAATGTTATCAATCATATGTGATTTATGTACCTGTAGGCTTCAGTGTCAAAGTCAATTGATGTGTAGAGTTTCTTCTCGTTGTCTGTGAGAGGAGCTACTGATTTGTAAATGTCCTTGACCAATATCTTCCCATTCTTGTCGACCAATTGATCCATCAGATAAATTAGATCCGTCATGGCTGAAATGATGTCACATGTTTTAATTATTTTTAACTAGCTACTTGTACTTGAGTACTACTGAGGAAAATACCGCAAGAACTAAATTAGTCAATAGGAAATTATTTTGTATCACAATTTTTATCCAATTGACCCGACAGAAGCTATCCCAAAAAAAATATTCAAAAATATTATGCGGAACATATTAAAACAAAAAATATCCAAATCGGTCCAGCCATTTCCGAGTTATGCGCTTCACAACACATTTAGACATACATTTTATTTATATATGTAGATAGACATCACATCATAATATGCTAACATGTTTACGATTTGTTATGAAAAAATTTAATACTGTTTCATTTATTTACGAAAGCATATTTTTACTACTTACAATCCTAAACAAGTTCCGCATATGAATAGAAAGCTTTTACTGTCTTATTGGCCTACATCAAAATGCAAATTTACTTTATAGTAAAAAACTTATGAGCATGAGATAAAGATATTTGTGTTCAGCTTTTAAGAATCACTTGGATACAAAGTATTTAAAATGATGCTTATCAAAAAAGTGAGAATGATAAAAACAATAATCAATAGCGTAAGTAAATACTGGTAGCACAGATAAGATGTCGGTAAACTGATATATGATATAAAAAATAACAATCCTTTGAAGATTTTTCCTTTAAAATATGATGTCATGTTTATGTACTAAACCATTGAATATAATATCAATTCCAAATACAAAGTTGTTTTAAAAATACCTTCAGGGACCGTCCCACCATAGACACCACTGTGCAAATCCATTTTGGCACATTCAACTTCTAAGAAGTAGTAGCTAATACCGCGCAGGCCATAAGTGATGCATGGCTTAGTAGTTCCCAGCCAGTAGTTATCAGATATACACACATAGTCCACTGTGTCAAAGAAACCCTCGGGCTTCAGTTGCTCTAGGAGAAGGGCATCTAATCCTTCTGAGCCAGATTCTTCCATGCATTCAAATACAAATTTGAGGTTTACTGGCAGCTAAATTGAAAAAAGAAAAACTTGACTAAGATAAATATTGATTAAGAAGAACTATTTATAATAGGATTGGAACCATACATGTTTCATTACACCAATAAGAGAATGAAATTTCTAGATAAGCACCAACTTTTCTGTTTTATTTTATAATCCATCTATGTTAAAATATCAGCTATATAAATAAATACATAAGTCATATACAAAAATTTTCAAAATTGAGATGAACTGAAATATAAAAAACATGTAGAGGAATAATTAAGTTGTCTGTGAATATTTTAATAATTCATATAATTGGACTGTTTAATATCGTCATAATATTTGTCACTCTGAACTCTCACTGAATCACTTATCTCAGGATAATAAATCATTATTGATTTTTGCATTATGCAATAACTTTAATTGATTTTATGGGCACTAAGATAAGAAACAAAAACTTACTTTAAGAGCTAAAACCTTATGGTGTTACTTAAAATAATAACAAACAAGGTAACTGACTAGGCACAGGTGCTGATTTAATAAAATGTTATGTGATATTATCTCAAAACTGCATCATCACATCTAAAATAAATATTTGTGAATTTATAAATTAATTACCTACTGCTTAATTGCTTATTACAAAATTTTTGTTAATAATGGATGGATGGTACTGAATTTTAAAATATATATACCTCCTCACCAACTCCCTTGTAAGCATTGATTGCATGAAGCCAACCTAGAACAGGGCCCTTGTCATCGGTTGAACCACGCCCGTACAGTTTGCCATTACGCTCCACAAGCTCAAACGGTTCAGAGTCCCAGCCGTCTGATTTCAGGGCTGGTTGAACATCCAAATGTCCATACACACATATAGTGTTTTTCTTGGGGTCCTAATAAATTTACAAATAAAGTAATTTATAATACCAGTAAAATAATCAAATGTTGAAATTACTAAAAATATTAATGTGATGTAGGAATCTGTAAAAAATATGTTTGTATGAGAGGTGGTTTCAAAAGGTTTTATATACCCCCCAAAAATTGGGGCCTGATTTTTAGGGTTCTGTACCACAACAGGGAAAAAAGGAACCCTAATAGAATCATTTGGTAGCCTATCAAGACCATTTTTCTCAGGAACATGTGGATTTATGTATCAAAATTGTAATTAATATCAATAATGACACCTTTGAAATGAAAAACAATAGAATCTATACATAGAAACTAGACTATGAAAATTTGTTTTACTGAAACAATTAGTTTGGTACAAATGCAAATTAATAAATGCCAATAATTATGTATAAAATTCACAAATGTTCAACAAGTCTTCAAGTTCAGTCATCTTGATGATGAAGATAAAAACAACTTTCAACACATTTTTGGGATGGTTTTATATTTTAAT
The DNA here is from genome assembly GCA_910589575.2 of Carcina quercana. Lineage (NCBI taxonomy): Eukaryota > Metazoa > Arthropoda > Insecta > Lepidoptera > Depressariidae > Carcina > Carcina quercana. The sequence goes on from OU342429.1 coordinate 8,983,270, forward strand.
GGATGGTTTTATATTTTAATGGAATTCGAATCATACTTTTGCTGGACTTTCAAATCTAATAAAATGACTATGAATAGCAATATATTATAAATTTTCTACCTGTTGTCATAAGTGTCATTTTAAAAGAACTGATCCAAATTAGAGTCCTGTGAATCTGAAGATGAAATATATGACAGTCATGTAATATTTTGCATACTTACATCTCCCAGAGCACCAACCAAAACAGGCGGCAATTTTACGTCCGCACCATCAATGGTCTGGAATCCAATGTCCCTCAATTCAGTCGAAGCCCCAACTTCTTTTAGCTTATCCTTCATCCAGTGAACCATTCGAACACAATCATCTCTATATTTAACGTCGCATGATACCGAAGGAATAGCCACCGCTTCCTTCAGCAGATCTTTATAAGACTGAGCATGCTGATCTACAAAACTAAATATCTTCGGTAAAGTTCTCTCTGGTGCCATTTTAGTAATTTCCTGCTGCGTTATGTGTCGCGACTGGCAGAATGGTCGATATCTATGTTTAACAAATGACTTTATAGCAGCCGGCTTTATATCAAAGCAAATACGTAACGTTTTTATCAATGAAAAGGACAAAGACATGTTAAAAAAATTCGTGTCAATGACACTGACTACTGACATTTAGGGATGTGAAAAAATAATCGATTATGGAAAAAATCAATTAAAAATCGATTTTTTTAAAGTAAAAATCGATTTTAATACGCGATTTTATTTTTATGAATAATTGATTAATAATCGAGTTTTTTTAATCAATCATTCAATCAATTATTACCGATTTTTCATCTGCAACCCCCTCCGACATTAAGTTTGGTCTTCTGGCCCGGAGCCCGGAACGTAAACTGCCAAAGAATACTATCTCCATAATATTACATTAACGCCATTTGTGCATCTATGATGACATTCCTTCTGTGTTTTTGAAATAGTTTAGTAGATTTATTTAATCAAACATTCACTAGATGGAGTTAACGAACTGGAGCCCGATTCTAAGTTATTTTAAAGAAACGTAACTGAAAACGCTTTCGAAACCACACCAAATGACGTATTTGGTATTCTACTAAAGCCTAAATTACGTAACCAATCGGCTGATGTAGTCGTTCAATCGCCATTTTAATTTGAACCTTTTATAATTTGATTGCTATAACTTTAATTTGTGATGATTACATAATATTGCTATTCTGTTGTTTATTTTTAATTAATAAATCTATTGATATAATATTTATAGCGTTTATTTTGAACTTAATTGACAAATTAGCAAAAAATCAATTAATGTAACAAAATCGATTATTTTCTTAAGAAAAATCAATTTTTTAGGTACAATGTCACATCACTACTGACATTTACTTTTTTAATTTTAAAATTACATTCGTGACATATGGATACATATGGTTTTCAAGTCGAAAAATTAAAAAAATTACAATAATATAATGTTAAGAAATCATTATATTATTTTAGTACTGCATTTGTTGTTAATACTTGAAATACAAAAAAATATGAGTAAATTAAATTGGATACTATATATAAAGACAAATCGATGCGAAAAAATACGCGAAGTTCTTTTTTAATCATATTTGTAACTTATTATGTCCATCTTTACTTTGAAATATCAGGTAAACGTTCCACTTTAGGTCCCTATGTTTTATTATATTTTTCTTATAATACAATTAGCCCTCTATTAACTCTATCGCTATACATCAATAGAAATGTGAGCTGCCGACTTGAGAAAAAAAACAAGATGGCGGCCGAACACTAAGCCAAAATCTTCGAACCCCTTTAGTTGCATACTAAAGAGGTTTTATCCAGCGAATAGCCTTAAGCTTATATATATTAAGCCAATAGTAAAAGTTCACGTTTCGGTTCCATATGTCACCACTGTCACACACACTTAATAAAATATTGTTGTCTTTAGACACGGGTATTTTTGACAATTAATGTCATAATTCCCTGAATTCTTACTGCCCAGACGAGTTGCATTCTACGGTTGACCTTGTCGTCGATGTTGTACCTACTTAACTGAACTATCTGTCCAAGATATTCGTCAACAACTTGGAACGTAGTGTTCCTAACAACTACTTACCTTAAACTCACTAATGACACTCACCGGAGTGATTCTGGAGTCTCGGGTTCGAGTCCCGGCTACGTTAATACCTTATTTAATTGTGTGTATTTTTCTATAGCTATGGTACCTGCATCCCATTGACCTAGAATCCTGAACTTTGGTAAGAACCAAGATTTTACAGCACAAGTATAGGAATAAAACTCAAATGTGTAATTTTTAAATTATAGCTCATTAAAATCGGGTTTACGATTACAAACTGCTCCAGCGCCTATAGTCTTTTGTATTTTAATGTATAAATTAACACATGTTCGTTGATTTCGTCAGGCGCATTCATTTTCATTTTAAGGTGCACACAAAGACATTTAAATTATTACTATATACTCGTATTTAAATCTCTTTGATTGCACATTACCTCACCTAATATTTATGATTTTCAGTATGGTAATTTGATGGTAATCATTCATATTCAATGTTCACATATTCTGTATGGGACCGTCGGTGCGCGAGTCTGACTCGCTCTTGGCCGGTTTTCTTTCCATAACTATATACGAAATTCTTCTTGATGATATTGTCGAGTACATGCGTACTTTCTTATACTTATCTTTCAGAATAAAAACTATACGCTGACGTATGAGAGGTTGAATTGAAGTAATTTGGAGCACCTTGTTGATTTGAAGGCTGTCAACTGCCAAATAGGAAAATCAAAGTAAAATTCAGTAAAATTGTGTTCCATGTTCACTGATGTTCACCCACGTAAAAAAGAACCGGATGCATTAATAGTCACATTTAAGCATGGATAGCATTACCAGTTGCAAACGTCGTAGTTAGAAAACAAACATACTCTAACATGGATTAAATACGGTATTTACAGCTATTTCCACAATTATGTTACGAACACTGTGAGAAGGTTTAGTGTACCTTATCTATTAAACTTATCCTCAAGACAAAACCGATAAAATGAATTCCTCGTCGAAATCATTATCAACATTTATTGCAAACAAACTACACAGTAGCAATTCCAAGAAAAGGAAGTCTAAGTGCAAAAGTGATTCAACAAATATAAAACAGCTACCACAGATCGAAGAATGTTTTCACTTCTGCAAGAAAGTTGCACAGTTGAACAGGGGATATCCTGACGCACCACCTATCATTATCTTCAAGAAACAAGTGTCCGTGTTGATGTACTCCGATAAACAAATACATTTGCCACCTGATTTAAATAATTCATGTTTTATGACATTGAACTTCAATATAGAATCTGGGTTCCATCTCTATCCAAGATCTAGTTCATTTACGTCAATCCAACGAGTTGGTAAAACCAAAAGTAGTACATATCAAAAAACTATGGAAAGTAAAAGCGTATCTGTAATGAAGAACAAAACAAAAAACTATAAAAAGCGAATGTACTTAAACAAGAGGAGGCATTGCGCCCGCACGAATATTATTCTTTATAGTGAAGATGGCTCTTCAATTTGTCTCAATAACTCGATTTTTTGGAAATCTAAAAAGAGATGCTTTAAAACACTTCCTAATTTTAATATAGCATCAGCGTTGTATTTAAACTTAAAATCTCTGAATTGCTTTCAATCAATTCAAAGATTTTATGAAATCGAAACTTTTAAAATGCAAGATATTGAGTATTCTGTCGATAGTATAGCAAAAGAAGTTATAGCAGTTATTTCCATAGCTAACAAGTTTAAAAAATATCCCCTTCTGCTCAGTATAAAGCAGTGGTATTTTCAAAACTCAGCACAAGGGTATCTACTAAGCGTATTTCTAAAAATTATGCACTTTAGAATAGTGAATTGTGTGAACAAATACTATTTCGTAATATTTTTATTGGATGCCGAGAACGCTAGCATCGAAATCATAATTAATTTCAAATTTGAAGTGATTGAATACATTTTTGATTCGTTCAGCGATTTTCCCTTAAAAATAGCGACATGGAACTCCGAACACAGGTTCATACTGTCACAGACATCGTTCGCGAAAAAAAGAATCACAACTGACAAAAAAGTGAACAGAAGAATTTCAAAAGGCCGCAAGTACAAAAAACCCAAAGCTAAATGGGAAAGTCTTTTCAAGGCAACTGAGAGGAGAAATGCAGCAACATCTGTATTCTCCTGTAATTCATTTTTATATCGCAACACTCCAGATACAAATGAAGTCTCTGTGGGAACAGATGACATGAAATTAAATATATTTTTAATGTTTAGTACATTATGTGCATCCAAATTACTACGAATTAATTTCAATAAGTACTGGATCAACGAAACATCCTGGAATAAAATATTTCCAGATGGGTTTTTAAAGAAGAGCTATCAATGTTTCGGACACGCTCTCTTCTACACATTTGGTGTTTATTTTTTGTCTCTCATGTGAATCATTTTGGCAAGTGAATATTAAAAGCAAAATAAAACTTAAATTAGTTTTAAAGAACTATATTTTATCACTGAGTAATAAATTAGTTTACAGTATGTATACAAAATAATAAAATCTACTTACAACTGTCGCATTATTATTTTAAAAAGCTTGGGTTGCGTTGTTCACGACACGCACGCTCCAGTCGTATCAACTTCGTTACGTGAGCGATCATCGAAGTAATTTACATAATCTTACATGTATTTTTTTAAATATAAATTAGCCAATAACTAACTCTTAAATGTATACCTACAATAGCATTTTCTTACCCTACGCCCCTGCATATAAAACAACCGTTGTCACAGCATACTTAACAGTACAGGGGTATAGGAGGATCACTACACAAATTCATTTAAATAAATAACTGTCTGGACACAAGGATCAATTCAGCTCGCACAATGCTGCGAAAATAAAATTTATACGCACTCTCTATTGGGTAGCTCTACCTCTTTTGACGCAGTTTCAGACTCGGTAAAACCACCCCGAGGTTGCAGCGCGGCTGTAGGTACTTTCGAGCTAGTCTCCATTGTACCTAGCTTTCCGTTATCTACGACGTAGGTCAACGTTGTCTTAACACAAAAAGATGGTCACACACTAATGCAGTCGCCGGTCACGCGGAGGACTTTAAAGAACGCTTTATATATCTCCTACCTTATTAATACAATGCGTTGCAATGCCCAATGAATTTGTCAGCAACTAAATTTTTACTATACTGTTGGGTTTATGGACAAACTATTTAGCTACACAATAGTTAATCTTGTTTGAGTTTTGTTTTAGTTCACACTAACATTGCAATTGGTGTTATAATAATAAAACATGGAATGCCTGCCACTATCTAATAACTTCGCAATAGACCGCCATCTTCAACGAACTTCATTTCTTCAGTCTCTTTAGCAGTTGACAGTCCGTAGTATTCTGTAATAATTGGAAAATCATAGTTTGAATTAAATTAAATTTAAGAGACCATAGAGCGACAGTGGCGCCCTCAATCGCTCTTTAGCACTACGAGTTTACGGTTTATCAATACCTTATGGATTCACGTTTGAATTCTGTGTAGTTATTATAAACTGAACCGCCTAATTAACTGTTTTATTAACTTTGTTTTAGTAACTGCACACAATCTTATATATCAATTCATGATGTATCGATAAACCACCAATAACTACAACAAGTCCGGCTGGGTTTTTGAAATTATTGTATAACTAAGAAATGTAGAAAAGAGCAAATAAGGGCGCCTCTATCGCTCTATGGCCTCTTAAGGATTATCGACATTGAATTGAATTAGTCGTAGAAAGGAATGAACCGAGGCGGTATTTTATGGGAATCTCATGTTCCGGAGTGAACTGCGCACCCAGAAGCCTCAATATATTGAGGCGTTGGCTTTGCTACCTTTCATACCGGAACACAACAGTGCTATTAACATTGCTGTTTTGCGGCAGACTTAGGTATCATGGTGATAACTAGCGAGGCGGACATAAAAAAGCCAGTGGCGTAGCTAGGTAACCAAGGGCCCTGGGGCAAATTAAAAAATTGGTCCCCACTGCTATGTAAACTGATTAGGTTTTATCAAATAAAAATATGAAATATACAAATACTTTAAAAATGCTAGGCTACTTAAGCTCTTTTTTGTGCACTGCAGGGCAGGTAATAAAAATATTAAACAGTAACAACATAAATTACAATTAATACTTGGTGTAGGTTTGGCTAATAAAACGAAATAGAGAAGATTCAAGGGTTTATTATATAAAGGTCGGGCCTACCAACTGACTAAATAACAATTATATTTACAATTTTTTCCTAGCTTTAGTTTTCGCAAAAGTATCAATGACTTCGTTTAAATCCAGGCTTGATGCGGTTTTGTTTTCAATTGCTATTAGCGATAAATGTCGGAGTCGAGTTTGGCCCATATTATTTCTTAAATAATTTTTTATTATTTTTAATTTGCTGAATGACCTTTCAGCTGCTGCAGAAGTGACAGGAATTGTAAAGAATAATAACATTGCTGTAAATACTTCCGTTAGGTCGCATTCTAGCACTCCATATTTGCTCATTATTTCCTTACATAATTGGTGAACAGTCCATGCTTGAGTTAGTTGAGGTAAAACTAGGTGGTAAATATTAATAAATTGAAGTGAAAAACTAGGGCCTATTATATCTGAATATTTTCTTTGGAATTCGTCACACTTTTGTAATAAAGTTGCTTCATCAACATGTAATAAAAATGTTGGTGTTAGAAAATCGAATATATGACAGACTGCACTCATACCAATAAAACGTGTATCTAATTGAGATATTACTGTGTCTAGTACATTATTGAAAATCTCAATTTTAAATATTTTTTCTCGGTTTGGAAATCGGTGATCAGCAGCTAATTCATCAAAATGTTTTTTAACTTTTCTTTGCCTTTTTTCTTGAAAATGGGTATCAATACCATATTTTCTTGCAGTTTCACTGGCTTTGCACTTGAATAATTCGAAATCATTTCTATAAATTTGCAACTTTGCTTTGGTCTCTGCTAAAACTTTACTCGCCTCGCCCAAATTGATGTCGCATTTTTGTAAAGTTTTGGATGCATAATTGATGTCGTTCAATACACTGTGCATGAATTCGCAAAGCAACACGAACTCGAAATTTAGCATTTTTGTTTTAATACTCTCTGCTTCACTACGCTCATCTTTATTAGGACTCTTTAGAACTATTTCTGATAATGCTTTGATAATATCAAAATAACGAAGTTTTATTGCAGATATCGTATTGACCCTACTGGACCATCTAGTCGGATTTAGTTTTTTTAGAGTGGTGTCCGATTCGCCAGTGAATTTTGACAGTAGATCCCAACGTTTGATGCTGTTTCCGAAAAAGTTATACAAATCTTGCAACGTTGCGAAAAAAATCTGTATTTCCACACAACTGCTAACGGCATCATTTATCACCAAATTTAAATTATGAGTGGCACAATGTACGTACTCTGCGTTAGGCTGGATATCCTTAATATGTTTTTGTACACCATTATACACACCACTCATCACACTGGCTCCATCATAGCCTTGCCCCACACATTTTTTTAAATCAATATTTTTGTCGATAAATAATGTTGTCACTTGGTTGACTAAATCTACTGCGCCATGTTTGATGGCTGCATAAAAGCCTAGAAACACTTCTTTTACTTCTATATCAATTGGCTGTCCATTTTCCGATCTGGTTATTACTGCATACCTCACAACAATGCTTAGCTGATCTACCTTCGATATGTCCTGTGTCGTATCCATTATGATGGCAAAAAACGGTGACGCTCTAATTTGTTCTAGTAGATGGGTTTCGAGTCTGGTCCCCAAGCTCTCAATCATTTCATTTTGAATTGTTGCACTCAGATATCTTGTAGATCCTAAAAACATAAAAAAACACAATTTCAAAAAAGTCCCGATATTAAACAGTTAATAATTATAAACAAAATAAAACGATAAAAAAACTTAGAAATAATTATTATTACCTTTGGGCATATCCAAAACTTGCCGCAAAATGTGATCATATCGGGCGACAAGCTCTACAAAGGACAGAAAATTTCCGTGGTATCCTTCCTGACTTAAGTCTTCTTGATGTCCTCTCAAAGCCAAAGAACTCTTTGCTAGGGTAAGTATGATATCGAATAACCTTTGAAGAACCATTTTCCAAAATGATGCTTCTTTGCGAATTTCATTTTCAAGTTCCTTGTCGATAGTATTAGCATCGTTTTTTTTCTCCAAAATTCATACACAGCACATGCTTCCGAATGGCCACTCGAACAACTGTGTTGTTTAATTCTTTCTGATAAATGCTTCCAATCTCGAATTCCCGTACACCAAACATTATTCCTTTGTGAAGCAAATAACCAGCAGGGTTGACAATAGGCAGCGTCTAGTATTTTGGAATAACACAACCAAAAACGATTAACTGGCCCATATTTAGAACACGAAACGTAGTACGATTTTGAAAAACACCTATTGTTCTGGTTGATGTCTGTTGGAAAAGGTCCTGAAGGCTGTAAAGGCCCCATATCAAGAATTTGACGTTTTTCGTTATCACTTAATATTTTGTTCGTGAAGTTTCCCAAGTCATAAGAAGATTTGTCGTACACATTTTCGAAAAATGTAGAGGTCTGTGATTCCTCCAAACCCTCCGCTCTTATGTGTGTCATGCAAAAATCATCCACGTTCACATGATCAGCGGCGGAGGTATCTCCAACTGCAATAATTGTCGAATCTTCTTCAGTAGGCTTCTCAACCAACACTGCAGTTACCACATTATTTGAATCACTATCAATAGAAATATTTTGGCCAGATGTACTTGCAGAAGGCTGACTAAAAAACTTGTCAATTTTGGGCAATTTTTGTTTACTATCTTCTCTTTCTTGGCGTTGTTTGCGTTTAAATGCACCACTGGGCTTCTTCTTTTTATCCATAATTTTAGTTTTCTAATTTATTTCAACAATACAATATTAGATTGTGCTCGAGTAGGTAGGTACTCACTGTTCACTGACGACGTTAAAAGTAAAATAAAAGGAAAGAGAAACACAATGATACGCTACAAGTGTCGTTGGGGAATCCCCGGAAAAAAAATTATCACCGTTAGTGTTACCACATTTAACGGTGGAGACCATGAACGATCTTCTGCCCGCGGGCCTGAATTAATGTACCTACTGCAGGTGACTTGCATTATTTCACGATATTTCGCGTTATACAATGAGCTGTAGCCGAAATCTATAGATTTGACACGATTTATTGACTTAACGGACATCAATATGAGTGGTAAAATCAAATAAAATTGAACCACTATGTCGACCAGTACAAAAAAGTTTATTGACATTAGCTTACTTACTCCTGATACAGCATTAATTTTTTAACCGTTCTCGTAAAAAAATCTTAACTCGAATTCACAATAAAACGCACATCGATGAATAACAAAACGCACATATCACTATCCGTCAAATTGACAACACTGCCAACCTACAGAAAGAATTTAGGGGAATTCCCTAGGCATAACTTTTGAATTTCTCTCAACTGAGTTGTCATGATTACAGTGGGGTTGCAACCTGTCATATTTATTTTAAAAATGGGAGAAATTTCCAAAAGTTCAGTTCGATCAAGATTTCTGGTAAGGATTCGAGGGCTCCCTGAGCTTGAGGGCCCCGGGGCACTGCCCCGCCTAGCCCCTAGGTAGCTACGCCACTGAAAAAAGCCCTACCAGCAACCGAGTACCGAGAGATCGATCTTATACAAAAACCATTACGTGTATATATTTATGCACTGACCCGGTAGAAGCATCGCTACTGATCGAGGATCCGTCGTGGAACAGGACGTTGGCGTGACGCCGCAGCCAGTAAGTAAGCAACGCCGCAGCGGCGGTGGCCGTCCCGCCCGATATGGCAGCCGCTCGGGCTCCGCCACCACCCGCCGTGACGAACACTCGGGCCCACATCGCCTGCCACACAGACTCCGTCCACGTGGAGAACTCGCCCGATGCATAGTTGTAATCTAAAGAACAGGAACAATGTTAATACAATCACTAGGTCATCATAATTAAGGTCACGACACATTGATCAACGACACGGCCTTCGACGGTTTGTCCATACAAAAAGAGAACAAATTTTAGAACGAAGTACGCATCCTTTCGCTTCGACGCGACGAACGCGCTCTTGCATTCAGAGACTTAATAAGTATAATGGTGGTAGCTAACAAGCAAAAAAATGTTTTATATACAATAACTAGCTTCTGCCCGCAGCTTCGCCCGCGTGGACTTTAAAATGTAATCCGTGGGAACTGCTCGTTCAATCAGGATAAAAGGTCCTTTGTTGGCCTTTCAACTATCCCTCTACAAAAAATCAAGTCATTTAAAACTTTCTGTTAGGCCCTGAATGTATGAAAAATTAAATTTTTGTGAATTTATCCCATGTTTTTATAGTTATTCTGCTATTCGGGACGGAGACAAATATAACAAATCAAAACCCATGAAAACCAGTCCAGCCGTTCTCGAGTCAAAGCTTAGAAGTGTTCCAACAAACCCGAGTTTGTTTTATATATTAAGAGTATAGACGAAAGGTAACAGTCATGTCATGCTTACCCTGCTTAATAAAAGCCGGACTGAGAGCCTGGCTGAAGTTCATCGTAGTTTGAATACAGGCGCCTGTATGGTTCCAACCCTTCAACCAGTAGTATGAGTAGTCCTGAAACACAATTCAGGAGAAATTCACAACGTTGACAATACATTAACAACATATTATATATCCAAAATATTTCGCTCATTGGCGCACGTCACTCAGATAATTAAAAAAAAAAAGATTTTTCACAAGCGAACTCGCTCTCTCTCACTCTCTGGTGACTTTTTCAAATGAAGGGTCTTGTATCAGGATTACCAACGGGATCCTATTACTAAGCCTCCGTATGTATCTTTTGAACCGTAATAGGTAGACACTTGAAAGTTTCACTGAGTACTACTATACGTATAGCCGTTATAACTAAAAATAATAATAAAAGTAAAGGATCCCAAACAATATAAATGAAATGTGTTTTTGTTTTTCATTTTTTGCGTCGATCTTGCGTTAAATGTTATACAGTGGTACAATTCGAGTGCGAGTGCTATATCTATTCACAGGATTTTCTTCATATCAACAGAAATTACATCCTTTTTTATCATACAAAGCTACAGATTTGACAATGACAAGATTTAAAAGAAAATATCTAAAAAATAAACTCACAGGATTGGCTAGAGCATCGCACGCGGTTCGGTTGACAGGCAACTGGTCGCCCGTGAGCAAAGCCAGGAGGTGTCCGGCGAAGATTGCGGGGGTGTTAGACCACGCCGCCACACTCACGTAGAGGGGAGCTGGTCGCGCAGGGGGGGTCTCATCCCCACCGTTAGAGCTGTGGGCGTAATCGGCGGCCACGAGCAAGCGGCATGCTTGGCTACGAAGGAGGCAGTACAGCATTTCGTCCACCTGCAGTTTTCAAAAAGGATTAAATGAGTTTTACGCAATCTTTTTAGGTTTCCGAATACTCGTATCCGATGAAAAACTGCAACTATAATAAAAAGGCTTCACTCTGGTGTCAGTCTGTCTGTAAAAGCTGATTATTTCAGCAACTACTAATGCTATCAACTTTAAATTTGGAACATAAAACATTGTAATTTGAAGAAAAAAAGGGGCGAAATATTATTGTCGAAATTTACAGTCACTAAGTCAAGTGGTATATCATTTAAAAGGGATTTATTTGTACATTCTAAAAGATATTTTTCAGATCCCACCCTTTTATCTCCGAAGTTTTGAGGCATCGCTTTGTATACCTAAGCCAACTAGTATAGTTTTTGATAAATCATCAAACCTTGACAGACTTTGTTATGCAGTCTCGAAAAAAACCTTTGTTTCAATGTTATAATATCTGTATACGTCTCTTTCGATCATTCCGAATCTTTGGAGCGCGAATCTGACTCGCACTTGGGTGCTTTGGGTGTTTTACAATGTGCTTCCATTGACCACAATCTGAACTGATGTTAAGTAATGATAGTGAGTAGGGTGGTACACGCCTGCATAGAAAAAGATTGACCTTGAATACATTCCAGTTACACGGTCACTTTTAAACACCAGCTAGTAGACACCTGGCTACCAACCATCATATCTAAATCTGTCGCCAAACAGCAGCGTTGATAGCACTGCTGTATTCTATCTATTCCATCCCACACCATCATGTGAGAATTGCTATGGCCTTGTGTAACAAATGACCCAACAAATGGCCCATTGTAAAGTCCCCTGACGCGCCCTAGTTCACGTACCAAGTGTGCGGACGCAGCGATGTTCCCTGCATAAGGTGACTCCGTAACTCGAAGATATAATGTCTTAGCGATCGAAGTAGCTAATCTTGATATCTTTACTTGGATTTCAGTCTCCAGCATTGTTCCGTTCGCTAATAGATCATCAGTAGGTACAACTGCAATAAGAAATCTTCAATCAACACTTACTTCATCAATCATCAACAGCCTTTTTACGTCCCCACTACAGGGGCACAGGCCTACTTTCATACAGAGAGTGTATGGGCCATAGTCCACCATGCGGGCCCAGTGCAGATTGGCGGACTTCACATGCCTGTTGTACACGCAGGTTTTCTCACGATGTTTTCCTTCACCATTAAGCAATCGGATAATGTACTTGAATTGAAAAACAACTCATAGGTACACGGCTAGATTCGAACCCGAAACCCTCAGATTGAGAGTCCCGCGCCTTATCCATTGCGCCACCGACGCTTCTTCACAACACTTACTTATTGCTTACTTATAAATATATAATAAGTGACAGTAACAATCACACTGAATAACTTATATTTGCAAGTAGATCTGTCGTCTTTTTGTTTGTTAAGAAGATTAATTAAAAAATGGGTTTCGTTATGTCTATGACTATAATACGATACTGATAATACTTTTTGCCTGATTTGACAAGAGACATTATAAGATAGTTTAAAATATCACGATAGGGACAACGATGGCGACACCTTAGCACAACCTTAGTAACTTATTTTCATAACACTCAAATTGATCCATCGGACAAAGATAACGAGTTACTAAGAGTAGTCGATACTCACATGTTCCATTACTTCCAATAGTGATATTGTGGTACCCAAACGCGACCTTATCATATTCATCGAGGGCGGAGTTGTAGAACAAGTTGGTGAACGTGTCGTCATGGTCCACAAGTAGGAGCTCCGGGAACGCTGCAGCACTCTCTGTCACGTTCTTCAGGATGCGACGGAACGAGTGCAACGAGGATGGCGGAAAATTCGTTGGGAACTTGGACTCGAGGCTCATGTTATACTGAGATATGTATTCATTCATTTTCAAGATGAAGTCGTTTACCTGGATATTAAAGTTAAGTTAGTTGACCCCATTTATTCCGCTACTGAGCAATGGTCACATTTTACTCGATTTTGTGTTGTTCAGTTCTTACAAGGCTGAATACCGTTCAGTACAGAACGTCTACTATAATAAGCCCCGTTTATACATACAACATATGATACCTTATCTGGAATGAAGTGTAGTTTAGGCTTATTTAAGTAGGTTCTAGATTTAACCCTGTCCCACACCTACCGATTCTATTCTGATCTACCTAGAACGGCCCGGACCGATTCGTGATTGTTCATGTCGGTAGGTGCGTGACTATCGGCATATTTTGTATTGATTTATTTTTGTAGTCTTCCGGTTACAGTTCCTAGAAGAACTGAATAAATGTATTTTATATATTATTATTTTAGTAGTAAAGTTTCTCATAAATATATGACTACAGACTATCGACAACAGTCTTATTTAGCTTTTTCGTCAGCCGAGTAGTAATATTAGGTTCACCAGCAACAATAAAAAATGTCTGTTGTGTTGGTAATAAAGCCTGTATTTCATTTTGTTTGGTTATTCAATATTATTCGAAGTTACTTTCAATCTAAATGTACACTTATTATTAACAATCTGAATGCATCACGTACCTTTGGCATTTCTTCCTGCAATGCAAGCGCTTTAAGCGGCCACGCAGTGCTGCCACCGTGGAGGTGCAGCGACCCTCCGAGCTGTGAGATCTCTAGATGCAAGTCCACGTCGGCTGGAGAGAGCGGCGTCACGGGCCACATGCCACGGCTCATGTCGTACGCCACTCGCTGCGAACCGATGTAGTCGAATGACTCGCCGTTGAACAATGTCCACAGGACATTTTGCTCTGAGAAAAATAGATACATCTGCGTTGGTATTTTGATTACAACAAAAAGTTAAGGATCCTGTGTCTTTTTAACCGACATCAAAAAAGGAGGAGATTCTTAATTCAACGGGTATGTTGTTGTTTTTCGTTTTTTATGTTTGTTACCTCAGAACCTGTGACTGGGTGAACCGATTTCGATGATTCTTTTTATTGGAAAGCTGGTGCTTCCCGTGTGGTCCCATTTCAATTTGATCTAGTCCTGACAATGACATCCATTCTTCTAGCATATAATGAGACAGAATTAGTCTATGTTCTGACAAAACTGGTATGAGTCTCGTGGGTTCATTAAAGTATGAAAATCGGCACTGATAACCTTAACGTTTTTGAACAACAATCAAACTATTAAGTAATGAACCACCACTGGTTTGGTTGTATAGCTCTATCCTAAAGAATAATATTTAATCAAAAAATATGTACTTCTATATCACATGATAATCTTAACAGTTTCTGGGTCACTCCTTTTAAGTCAAGCGAAACTTGTACATAGAATATCTAAAAATCTAACAATGAATACGTATTTGAAATTAATTCAATGTAAAGTTTCTGAATTCGAAATATCTTTAGATCACACTAAAATATGAATGTAAGTACTTACTGTAGATATTTGTATCGGTGGTGTTTGGTATCATTCGAGCCAGAGTCGCGGCCGCTGCTATTAGAGTAACCATGCCAATCACGGAACTAGCCGCGCCTGGTGCTACCCCTGTCAAAAAACAAAGTATTCGATTATCACCACAGATGAAAATATTCTAATTTGTATCTAATATTATTTTTATAGTCATAACGTTGGGCTAAAAGCTACTTTTAATCGTCCTTTACAGGGTACCAAAGGGAATACCTTTGTTTAGATGTGAAATGACGATTTACAGTAGGTATCCAATTTCTTCTGTAGGTCATTGATAAATCGCCTCTGTGGCCTAGTGTCTACACAGTTGGGACTCACAACCCGGAGGTCCTGGATTTGATTTCCAGTGGGGGTACCTTTCGGTACTCAGGTTCCGCCTGGCTAGCTACCACTGTTTTCTGAGTCTGCCGCTAAAGAGCAGTGTTAGTAGCTCTGTTACGTTCCGGTATGAAAGCCAGCAGAGCCTAGTTGTAGTCTATGAAGGCAGTTAATCTTGACGACACATGCAATTCTAGATGGACTAAAGTAGTGCACTGTGCACAAATAGATAATATAATATCTTCGTCACTCATATCGAGATAAGAATGAACGGCAAAACGAAAATGTTCAGAAACAATTTACAAATTAGTGTATCTATGATTTTCTTACCATCAAAAAGAGACGCTGAATCAATTCTAGCAGTCACAAATGTGACACGTTTCTTAGAGGTAGCAGTCTCCTGAAAATATTCACCATTCAATTGTAATTAAATAAAACCAATGGCATCATGAACAGCTGCCAAAGTCCTAATCGGACATGAGCTTCATCGGAAGACCGACATGTCGATCTCTTCGGTCTTTCGACGCGGGGATTCACTGTAATGACTACACTTGGCAGGAGAATAGGTGCTGGCTATCCATATTTCTTTTAATGTATGGTTGGTTTACACTTGGCCTTCATCTCACCTGTTTGTGATTGTCAGGCGACGATAAAGCCGTTGTATGGTAAGCAAGCGCACACAGAAGCCTAAAGCTAATGTTAATAGGCCTGTTTCCACTAATAACAAATTGCTTGGTTTATAGTTTCTAATTATAAATGAGGAGACGAAGATAAGAAAAAACTAGTATATTTCTCAAAAAAGTTAAAGATTATTAATATTTTTAGAAAATGAATTCGAAAAAAATAGGCATTAGGTCACGTGACAACGAACACGAAGAACGCGGCGCAAGAAAGTGTGACGTCACGCCTCGCAAAACATCATTGTTGTTGTTGACGTTTTCATATCACAGAGCAGGTTATTTCGCGAGCTGACGTCATTCAAGACGCCATGACACTATTCAGCGTTTTCGAGGGAAATCTAAATGGCTTTTTTAAAATACAAAATACGTAATGTAAATATTGATTTTTCTTTAAAATATAGTTTTTTTGGGATAAAATAGATATTAAAGTATATAATTAGCCAAGTTTTCAAATTTAGTCAACTAGCCTATTATTTTTTTCGTTTATAGCCTTTTCCTGCACATATAATATTCATTTATTTCCTAAAAACAAAACTCCATAATCTAAAGCCGAGACCACACTAATATGATACATATTAAAGTAAGTTTGTGTACCAATCGTGATGTTTGGCACGTAAGTAGCACGTGAGAATGCTAATTTCTAGACTGGAGTCCGAAGGCGAAGTAGCGAGCAAAAAATTGTGATACAATTAAGATAAGTTAATTGATAAAATTACTTACTTTTGCTCTAGGGAACAATGAATAGTAGACATTGTGATCACCTAAAGGATCACACACTTTGGTGGACGTCAACAGGCTTGATGATGCTGATCTAACAATAAAAGAACAAGGTTAGATATTGTCTAGAAGACAGTATTTAAAGCAATAACGGAGATCGCATACAAAATTTCTTTATTTACTTTATGATTTGAAATAGAAAAATCTATTTAGAAAGTCCATATAAGTGGTAAAATCCGAATACAGGGGACCTGTATGTAATCCAATTTTTTAACTTTCTGTCCTTTTCATTTTTACACACTTGATATTAGGTTCATTTGTATGTAAATATGTATTCAAACAAATCTAGCAAGTCAATTTTACATCCCTCTGTCGTATCGATTTGATACTTTGAGATTTTCTTTAATTCGGGTGTCAATACAATAATTTGACAACATAGAGCTGATTGACCCTGGATAGAAGAACTCTTCAATGGGCACTAATAAACGCCTCGTTTTTGGGCTCATTTGGTTTAGTCTTTTGAGTTCAGCCTGTTAATAGTGGTGACAATGGTGATAAGGGTCTGATGATGAAGCCAGGGAAGTAGAAAGTGGAACTCTTCAATAGAGTTTGAGCTGTTTCTTGTTTTGACGAGTCTAATACATAACGCTTAGTGAAGAGCGTCTAATGTAGCTAAATGTGGATAGAGGAACTCTTTGACTGTATTACTGACAAAAGCATGGGTTTCGTTTTTAAACTGTAATTATTTGTTATAATTTTTTGTAGAATAGGTGCACCATAATATTACATATCCTGTAAAAATTTATATGGGCTACCTATTACGGTTAAAGGTAGGACAGGCAGCAAAAGCTTAGTAATAGGTCTCACTCATCATCGTCATATGCATTGCAGTTTAGAATTCTTATTATTAAATAATAAGTAATAAAATAGAACATGTAATCATTAATACAAACTCACCTCCTCATACATACCATGCTGCTAACAGCAGCAAACATGAATGAGTGCAACTGGAGTGAACACAGCGGCTTGCCTTCCTGATTGTTCCTGTCCAAATTATATCTGAAAATGAGAAAACCTTTACGACACTTGTAACACTACATATTTTGTCTTATTTATACAAGTTTTCTTCTACTTTTGTACCTTGTCCAGTAAACATTTGCCGATCAATGTTTATTATCAGTTCTGAGTTGGTCATACATCACTTCACTGGCTAGGCAATGTCCACGTGTTCGGGACTACTAAACATCCACACTCGCCCACAGCTCTCGTGACACTGTCAGTCATCGACACTTTGACACTGATGATTAGCAAAACAGGCCATAGACACACGAGGCAGTGTATGCTATAGTGCATACCCTACACTGCCCAATGCCACTTCAGCTTACTGACTCATCGAGCTAATTAGCTAGACTGACGACCTAGTCAAGGTCGCCCGTCATTGTATGGGGTAGGCCTGTGTTCAGTAATGAATTTTGACCAGCTGATGATGGACATTCTGCCTTGCTTACTGAACTAGCTGATTTTTACATGATGGTTGATGAAAATCAAAGAGTATATTATCTTCCTCACTTTTCTGCTATTTTCACACATATATACTTAAATATGACTCTGGTATAAATAAAACTAACACAAATAGACTTACCTTTGATAACATTTGTCTATCTTATCAATTTCTTCCAACCGGGACTGAGGTAGAAAAAAAATTGGGAATGGAATATCTCTCCTCAACAATCCAGTACCCCTTTCATTCCATACGATTCCGCCAGCCTGAGTTGATGAGCAATGACTCCCTGGTGATGATGCATACTCATTAGGGCAGCTTGATTCTTGACTAAAGGAACTGACACTGCAAATGGATAAAACAACATTTATATTATTTTTAAAATGGTAGTACAGGAATTGGTAATTAATTCCATATTTTAGGTAAATACTAAATAAATATTTCCATGGGGGGAACAGATGCAGGTCTGCCATTCTTCTTTTTGTCTAGAATCGGAATGTCAAAGGCAGATTCAACATATCTTACTCACATATGAACAGCACATTCAGAATTGTTTTCAGTAAAATGATGACAGGTTGATTGGACATAAATCATGTACTGTTTTACTGTGTAACTATGTAAATAAGATATATTAATCAGAGGATGCTTAACTAGTTTATGTAATAGGAAATAATTTTATGACACTTTGAATTTGTCATTGAAAAGAGTTTGTTTCCCATGAATGAATTTTTCAAAAAATATATTAAGAAATCAGGGATTTATATCAAGGTTACCACCTGCCATGTAATAAGCCCAGTATACTTCTTCATGTTTGACCATAAATCACAATGGCATTTGTTGGTGAGTAATGGTGTGGTCAGCCCCTCCAGTGGGGACATATACAGGCTGTTGATGATTGATGATGAATGGTGTGGAAATGGACAGAGTATGCTTGCCTAGAAGTATACTATTCATTCTGCTCTTAAGCAGATACTAATAGAATGAATAAGCAAAATATTTGCAAAAGACTATACATATTTATACTTACGGTTCAGAAACGTTGTCATATACAAGTATCCCAGCCACTACTTGTGGGTGGGCCATAAGCATTTCAACCACATCATAGAAAAGGGCAGTGTTAACAACAGCCATGTAAGGCCCTGCTGTAGCATTAGTTACGAGCCATTGTACATCACTAATGTTGTTTACCATGAGCACAATTCCAACTGCACCTGCAAAAGGAGCTACAAAAAAAAAATTACAGTAAAATATGTGTATATTTTGGACTAACCTAAGAAAGCATTTGAAAAAATTAATTAAGTAAATCCATTTTCTTTAATTACTCACAGGAACATCCTGCTTGATGTGTTCCATTAAGACGTCTAAAACAAGCAGCGCCTCCTTCAATTGAAGAGTATATCTGACCATGTAGTCTTTCACAGTAGCCTTCAAAAATTACAAAACACAATTGTTAAATTTAACAGCTTCATCAATCTTCTTGGCTACCCAGCAATTTAAGTCCTATGAATGACAATATATGTTGCCATTGATAATGATGGTTTCCAGTAAACTATGTAATGTAAACCATCATTATCAGTGGCAACAGATATTGTCATTCATAAGTATAGTTATTAGTTATACAGCCAGTCTTATTACATAGTATTAGTCTCTAGTCTAACTTTTTTCTATATTGAAAACTCGTAATTTGCTTCAAATATGGTAATACAGTTGTTTTACAAATAAGAAGAAAAAATAATTTCCCCAATTATATTACATTCTTTCTAACTGCAGTAATATGACCCTAGTTGCTTACTGTTGCGGCGCTGCTTCGATGGAACATAATAACATGAGCATCAACAATGCACATTATTATCTCAATTTAACATTAAATTCAACTTACTTGCTGAAAGTGAGACCATAAAAATTATTAAGGTTTTGTAAAGTCCCATTTTAATCTGGGAAAGGCTGAACTAGGAAATCGAATTTAGGTGTAAATTATACTTTATTGTCAACATTATTTACATACAGTGCACTGACTGGTATATGTATGGTTGAATTGATTGTGATTTTAATGTACTCTCTGATTAAATAACCACAATTAATTTGTTTAAATAATCCTTTTAATTATCACAGTCTATGAATCAACTGAAATCAACTCATGACAAGACCGAGACACTGACAAATCTGTCAATCAGAGTATCTGAAGGGTGAACACACTTCACAGCCAAACTGTTTTCATCCAAATAAAAATACGCCGAGGAGATACACGCCAGCGTACGTAATGTATTGTAATGAAGTATGTGTCAGGCTGTGTCGGCGCGAGACAGAATTTCTGCTGCATACATTTTTATGTGTGGGTCGTCAGCTTCCTCATAGAGCTATGAGAATTCTACGCATGCCAAATTTTAAGGCAATTTAGGAGCAATCAAACTTTAGCATTCATAATTTAGCAGCAACCATGACTCAGTTACAGCGAGTTGTTTTTAGTGTGTCAGCTGGAGACATGGGTCTCCAGCTAACACATGCCAGGAAGGCAAACCAGTGAGGTTAGGGCTTTAGACTATAGTCAGGCATTTAAAGGACAATTACAGCAATGAGAGCCAAAAAAATTGATAAACTGTTGGATCTACGAAAGAAATACCGTGTGTAAGCTGGCGACCCGTGTCACCAGCTTACACATCTGTATCTTCGTAATTATTCAAGTTACGATTATGTATTGTACCTCATATTTTAGGGCAAAATAGCAGCACCAGGCGCCAAAATTTTCGAATCTCTAGTGCTAAAACTGTTTGAGCTACGAGCCGATATGTGTGTGTAAGCTGGTGACATGGGTCGCCAGCTGACACATGTTGAATCTCTGAAACTACATAAGTGAGAACTTTGTTTTAAAGATCAGATGAGACCATACAATAGCAGCGTTCACGAGTCAAAATTTCAAATCTCCTGGCTGTCTAGATTCAAAGCTATAAGCAAAAAACTATTTTCCCGCCAAAAAATTCAAAATAATCGCACGGACGCCGCTGAGCGGACCGTTGTCGTTCCGTGCGCTACGCTATTACAATAGAGTTTCAACTTAGCCGTCATTGTTTTAAAATTCATTTTAATCTGCACTTTCGTATCGATTCAATTGGTATATTGAGCGTGTTAGACCAGGAGCCGACTGAAATAAGCAATTGTATACTACCGATTAACTTCATAAAAAGATTACGAACGACCTTCACCAAATTTGAGGTCTAGCTAGAATCTAACCCTTCACCGTTGGTGCATAATTCAAATCTACTAATTTGACTAATACGGAATCAAGATTTAGTTTAGTAATGAATCAACATATAAGAAACTAGCTTCTTCCCGCGGCTTCGCCCGCGTGGACTTTAGGCTTTATCCCGTGAGAACTACATGGCGTAGTACTACCAAATATCAAACTGACGCGAGACTTCCTGTCGATGACGTGCCATTATTCATATAAGAAATAACACTTTATGGTGTATGTGATATAACACAATATAAGAGGTATATGAAAATAACTAAAAATAAATGTTTGAGAAAAGATATAAGATCATGTTTTATTCAATAATTGCTACTGAAAATATACTAAACACCGAGCTCAACAATTATTGATCATATTGATATAAGCTGTATATGTTGCACATATACCTCTTATACTATGTTATATCACACCGTAAAGTGTTATCCCTACTAGTCCCTACTTTCTCTACTAATATTATAAATGCGAAAGTAACTCTGTCTGTCTGTTGTTGAAAACAACTCGCTGTAACTGAGTCATGGTTGCTGCTAAATTATGAATGCTAAAGTTTGATTGCTCCTAAATTGCCTTAAAATTTGGCATGCGTAGAATTCTCATAGCTCTATGAGGAAGCTGACACATACATTTTTTGTTTCAGGCTAATAATGGACGATCTGGGACAGGCACGCGAGTGGAATTCTTGTACATGGAAATTTGTGTCAAAGAATGTTCAGCCATGGCAAACAAGGTAAATTTTGTACATTAACTCCGCTGATGTGCAAAAAATGCCTGTAAAATATGTGGCGTTGAATTATTGACACGATTGCACAGTCCGATTTTGTACAGGCAGGAATTGGAATCCAATATTTATACGACCTTGTTATTAAGTCAAAGCTTGTACAGGCAATTACACGCCGGCGTACTTCATGTACTTTGTCGTAGAATTCCGCGTCTGTGTCAGCATTTCCGCCGCATACATTTTTTGTACGGGCAAGAATTTATGTACATGGCATTGTTGTATGTGAATGAGTGATTTATGCATTTGACGGAGCGATTTTTATTATGTATTTGAAAAAGTATGGAAAAATGTTAAAAAGTATTAATAAGTATGGAAAAGTATAGAATGGACTGGCACTAGGGATTTTACTTGTGGCGTTTGAACTGTGAAAACGATGTCAGCTTGTGGGTCGTATAAATATTGGATATAAAGCTAGCCGATGTAGAGCCGATATGTTCTCGGTACCCATGATAATATTATAGGTAATATCACTAACCGAATTTAGTTTGTTTTTCTAGGGTTGTGAAAGTCTGTATATACAAAAGAACTTTCTAGGAAAAGTTAAATTATTGAATTGAAACATATTGAGGTGATGTGTGGGGTGCACAAACTATATCACAGACTATTTGTTGTTTGGATCCTGATAAATAATCTATGACATACTATATTTTACTAATTATATATTATTTTACTAATTATATAAATTTCCTAGGATTTGTATACAATTCCTAGATTTCATACATTTCCGTTAACATATCTAAACCTAGCTAAAACCTCTCTATCATGCCTTTTTACTATAAGAAATAAACCGAAAGCGTTTGTATCTATAGTCGTAAACAAAAAGACTTTTGGAAAAAAGAAAGGAAATTTAAGACGCCATTTGTAAAAACGACAGCTGTGCGTGTAATTTTTTCGTTCATTTCTTTCTTGTCGTTCTGCACAGTTCTGCATGTGAGCAATTAACTACAATTTAATAATATTCGTGTCAGTGCGTGTCAGCAATGGCGGAGAATATTGAGTTAAAGGTATGTATTCAGGTGAATTTATTAGAAGGATCAAACTTCCATTGTTCAACCTTGTCAGCGGGTCGATATTTTCTTATTCCTCGGTATATATTTCAGTGATATTACCTATTACTGTCTAAAATTTGATTTGTTGTAGTCTGTCTTGATTTAAACAACCGTAAAAAAATACCACCAGCTCAGCTCAAATCACTGAGGGTAGTAAGTTAAATGTTAAATTGAAAAATCACATTTTAATATCGGAATACACCAGTCATTCCTTTCTTTATCATGGTTACTAGCCATTGCAATTGTTAGATTTTTATGTATATAAAAAACAACCTGATTTGTATACATATTTAATAACATGTAAAATATTTATGCAAAATTTACAGTGCTACAACAGCTTCCAGTAAGGCACCAAAAATTTCAAAAGAGATATTGCTTTTCTAGTAGCTTAACTTATAAATAAAAATGTTAAATAATTTGTTATATTTCAGTCTGAAGCTTTACCTGACCTTGATGATCTACTCCAATGTCCTGTTTGCTATGAGATCCCCTCGGGTCAGATCTTTCAATGCAATGAGGGCCACCATGTCTGCGGTCGGTGCAAAATGCGCCTAGATGTGTGCCCTGTTTGCCGTGCATTATTTTTCGGGACACGTAACTATGCTATGGAGGAACTTATTGCTAATGTCAGAAAGCTGAGAGCTTTTGTAAGTATTTAATTTGCCTTTTTTAAAATGAAGCAATTGAGATGAACAATGATACTCGTACTTGACATAATAGATAAGAGCAGGTTCTACCCCTAGGTTCTTAAACTATACATATGTAGGTGTTTTTCAAAGGGTGGAGTGGGAGTTCTCTCTAACCTCCCCATTCGGAAATGATCAATTTTGGGGTTATGTGATATTTTTTGTAACCTCACTATTCGTACATTTTAAATTGCTTCTATTGGTTTGAAGGTCTACCATAACTGACACTAATCTGATATGATTTTTCATGTAATAAAGTAGTTTTATTTTAAATCAGCAGCTGTACCAAAAAACTATAAAATAATTAGGAAACCAACCTGGACCTACTGAGATTTTAACATTTGGAAAGAAATCAAACAATACTAGCTCTGCTTGCATCTCATGTTGGATGCTAAAGGGCACTTTGTGTTAATGTGTCATTGTTATGAAAATAATTATTATGCTACTTTTATTAGTGTGTAAGTCTTAGATTTTAATTTAATTTCAAACACAGTTTATGAATAACTACAATACAATACAGAATTAGTAATAATCTGGAAAGATTAAAAGGCTAAAATAGAAATGTATTACTTCCTTGTTTAAATTTATCACCATACAAAATTGCGGTTTTATTTTAATAGTAATACAAATCGCAATCCGTAAAACAAAAAATGTGTTTCAAATAAATCCCAACAGCTGTCCTACACTAAAATCATTGTAAAAATCTGAAGTGTGTGTTTAAAAATTATTCAAATAAAATATTTTTAAAACAAGGTTGAACTAATTGTTACATTGAAAGATGTTTTGCTTATTACATGTCTGTATTTTTTTCATGGCAACCTTGAATATTATTATACCTAATAGTTTATATTTTTGGTGAAACAGCATTTGAGATCTATACCTTAAATAGGAAAGCGAGTTTGTTTGTATGTCATTGCTAAAATAAAATTGTATAATTTGAGTTAGGGATAGCCTAACGAGAGATTTCTCCCGGCAGTCACACTGGAGCTTTCAAAAAATTAAAGTAGGTTTATAATATATACAAGTATGTGGGATATAACTTATTGATAAGGAGGATGCAAAATAACTAGTCAATACTTTGTGAGATTTTAAATAAATATATAATTATTAATTAGGTATTAGTACATAAAAGAGAAGAAAAGATGGGCCAATGCCAAACATAGCAAGAAATAGTTGGATGAATAAGGCCAAAGACAGGGAAAGGTGGAGAGGAATGAAGGAGGCTTTTACCCATAAGTGGGACCCACAAGGAAATAGAAAAAATAATTATAATTAGATGTATATTTTTGTAACTGTTCAGTGATTGAGAATTGTTTTTTGAATTTATTCTGTAACTGTTACTATTGTGTTACAATTGTAGAAACTAGGAGGTAAAGTGACTACCGGTACTCCGGTTGCTGTGAGCAACACTCCAGCAATAGAGAACAGTCCAGAGGAAGTTGCCGATGAAGAAGCTGAAGATGATGAAAATAATCAAATTTTTGCCAGTGTAAGTTTTTTTTTGTGTTTTCATCATCAACTGCATATAAGCCCACTGCCAAAAATGAGCTTCTCTCATAGATTTTCACAAAGGAGAGATAATTTTACTCTTATGTAAGACTTGACTTTAGAAATGACAATATTTCTGAGAAGCTATAAACATTTCATACAATAGAGTATTTGACTTAAATTATTAGACATTACAGATCTTTGTGTGGTATTTATTACTGTTATATTTCAGAGGCCTGCATACAGAGCTCCTCAAGCATGCAAGGGTTTATTCCGTTGCCTATGTTGTAAGAATGGTAACAGTGAGCGGCTTCCATCTGCACGTTTGCTGAACCACTTGCGGTATTTCCATTCGCCAGAACTTATCGAGGTGAGAAATTTTTCTCAAATATTAAACAACCCATTTTGATGATTTCATACAACATTACATTTTATAAGTTATAAAAACATATTTATTTAATGTCGTGTGTTTGGTTGCAAACATACCATATAGCTGGATTTTTAGCAGTTGAAAACATTCAGTATATATAACTATTAAAGTGAAGAGTGCCATCTTTTTCATAAAAACCTATTTACAATGATCATCATCATAACCAGCCTGTAAATGTCAACTTCAGAACATAGGCCTCCTCCTTTTCCCCCATGGTATGCGACAATGACCTGTCCCGAGCCTCTTTCCAGCGACTTCCCGCAACATAATTAATTAATATAAATATATATGGTTAAATTTAAAAATATTCAAGAATAGGTAATTGTAATTATATAATTTGAAGAAAAAAAATACAATAAATTACAATATATATAAAAACAATATAATTATTTTAACAGGGCAAGTCTGAGCAGGGTGAATATTTACAAGCCTGGCAATTTTCAACTGTTCCTGGTAGGATTGTGACAGCCGTGCGTGTGGCAGACATGGGCATTTTCTTCTTGATCATTGAAATTAGCGGTAAGTTCAACTATGTCGATTTTTGCTATATAGTCTGATTTATCTTTGATTGGTGTTGATGATATCCCACGATACCAGTGAGTTTTATTAATTATTTTTTTACACTTTAAGGTTTCAACTTGTTCTCTTTCTTACCTTGTGATAAGGGACAATAATGGGACAGATCTAGTGGAAAACATGGACACATTTTCTTTATAAACACAACTGGTCGATATACGGCGGGGAGGGGGCAGAGTGTACAGAGGGGCAGGGGTACATCGCCAATGTAAAAATAAATTTAAAAATAAAAAACCGTGTTTCTATCTATCATCATCAGCCAGAAA
Organism: Carcina quercana; assembly: GCA_910589575.2. NCBI lineage: Eukaryota > Metazoa > Arthropoda > Insecta > Lepidoptera > Depressariidae > Carcina > Carcina quercana. The sequence goes on from OU342429.1 coordinate 9,009,888, forward strand.
ACGTCACTGCGGAGAGAACTCGAGAACTCTTACTCCCCATTGATTATCCGTTCTTCGAGCGATGTGGCCTGCCCATTGCGGCCTCACTGACTCGTAGCTAATTTATATCTATTTTTGAAGGCGCTTCAAGACATTATACGATTATTATGTATTTATTATGTGTATTCACTAATATAAAATAGTATTAATTTTCTTTTAAGATGATTCTCTATGTGCCTGGTTAACTATGGCATCTGCACCTTGGGTGGCACATGAATTTTGCTACACTGTCACCATATCAGGAAATGATAGAGAAGCAATTTTTTCGGACTGTGTGAGTATAACATTATTCATTATTTGGTAAGTGCTCTGTTCTCTGAATCGCGTAATTAACATAACGTATTTACTGCAGGTTTGGTCGGTGCGATCGTGCGAAGGAACTCTGAAAAAGCGAGGACACTGTTTGGTGGTGAATGGATTAGACGCACGCGCGCTGGTGGCACCCGCGGCGATTAGCGGCAAACTGTGCGTACGACGCGTCCCTACAGACCAGCTGGCGCACCAAACACAACCTAGGGCTGTCCTTCGTATCGCCAGTCGTGGTAACGCGCGTGACAATGGACGCGGGCCGTTGGCTCAAGATCTCGAGCCGTTCTTGCAAGACCTGCAACATGACGTTGAGAGGCTGTCGCGTGCGTTCGCTACTCTCGGTCGCGAAGCAAACGCTCTTGTGCGTTCCGAAGCGGAGATGCGAGCCAGACTCGAGACGGAGCCTAGAAATAATCAGAGCATCGCATCGACAGAACGCGCAGCGCCTGCCCCCGCCCCGCCAGTTGCATCTCCACCGGTATCGCCTCCTAATCAGGTGGAGAATTCTGAACGCGCCCCTTTGTCGCGCCAAGCGCGTAAACGTATGCGTCAGAGGCTGAGGACTCTTCTAAACGCGCCGCAACCTCCGTCGCAGCCGATGCGGTCGCACATAGCCACCGCTCCACCTACACGCTCACAGGCTGCATCTGCTCAAAATCGTGCGCAAGCTACTGAAGCTGAGGACATTCCGGTGTTTTTTACTGGCTATGCCGTAGTAGAAGAGGCGCCGACCCAACCGCCGCAGCCAACAAGCGGTCCGTCGAATGGAAACACGCAAAGTGGTAATCAAAATCGCAAAAATAAGAAAAAGCGTCGTCAACGCAGGTAAACATCTTAAAATAAGTCGTAATTATGAATTGATAACTGTGACATGCATGGAACCTCATTTATCTTTTTAAATGTGTTACATTTTACAAATAGACGAATCCTATATTATAGGCTGACAATCAAATGAATTGTATAGTTATTATGACTATGGGCAAAGATTTACACATGCCTCTTTTATTTTTAAGAAGAACCTATTATAGTAAGTAATGAAATCGTGCATGTGCTTGCTTGCCATGCTCTAGCTAGAGGGAGGGAATAATTTTTATTATATTGACTGCTCTTTATTAGAGTTAATTTTCCTCTCAAGGATTACGATTATTGTGTTTGTACAATGAATTACGCAATATTGTAAATAAGCTCGTTCATATTAATTAACACTGCAATTTTTACAAGTGCTGTGATATTGGTGATGCATGAGAAACATGCAATATAATGAATTAATATCTGATTTCCTGTGTATAAACCTACATAACAATACTTCTTTTTTCAAATTGTGATTAATATTGTTATATTTTGCTAAAATTAAAATGACAATGAAATACCATTATGGTCGAATGAGCAATGCTATTTTTCTGTATATTGACCTCATAGAATAATATTGACAAACATGCTGTTTAATGTATGGATTTGCTGTAGATCTACTATTATTATGTTAATAATAATGTCTGTTGTCGTCTTAAAGGAAGATAGTTATACTTAAATATAGTGTTAATTAATTATACAGTCTTTTATTTAAAATAATTTCTATAATATAATATATATCTGGCGGTCGCAGCACCAGCGGAAGGAAATGGAAGTAGTTATAAGTACTTATGGTTTTGTCGCATATGGTTCCGTTCGGATTTCATACCGTTTGCAATTCGTCCCGATCGCTACTGGTCCCTTTCGCAATTCGTCCCGATCACGCTATCTATTGCTTTTCGAGCAACACATGATTTTTAATGACATCTGTCAAAATAAAAACATCTCGGAAACTACTGACCGCAGCAGACTTGTGTCTATAGTAAAGTCAAATGTCTAGATGAGAACTTCATTTCTGATGACCGATGTCAAACTAAAAACAGTCACATCTCGGAAACTACAGACCATAGGCTACTGGTCTGCTTTTGTCTTCAGTTAAGACACCAGTAGTATGCAGTCTATAGTTTCTGAGATATAACTGTTTTAAGTTTGACAGCTGTCATCGAAAATGAAGTTCTCATTGAGACATTTGACTTTGCTAAAAACACCACTAGTGTGCGGTTTCCGAGATATGACAGTTTTTATTTTGACAGCTGTCATCAAAAATCATGAGTAGCTCGAAAAGTGATAGACAGCGGGATCGGGACGAATTGCGGACGGGACGAGGTGCGTTTGCGGGAGGTTTTGCGAACGGGACCATATGCGATAAAACCAATACAAAAGATGCGGGATCCATTTGTTACTATGCTTATACACCGTCTGTACCTCTGTCCTTCCTACTAAAGATCTGTATCCTGTTACCAACTATAACATCCAAGCAAGGGCGCTACCAGCAACATCTATATGAAGAGATATGACAACATCTCCAGTTTGTGTTTGAACTTTGAACGCACAGTCTAAACAACTGATCCTTTAGACATGAAATGTGGACGGTGTGTTCTTTGTAAAATGAAGGTATCCATTAAGAGGGAACAGCAGATAAAAAATTTCATATGAAATTAAGGGTTTGGGATATAGCTGTTTTCTCAACGAAACGTTAGCCAAATTCAATCATTTTGATCTTATTCTCTTTATCAAAGAATAATCTAGGCCCGTTGGTTTTGCTTTTTTCAATATTTTGTCTACAATTAGAATTATGGGCATCTCAAAACTCAAAATTTCAGAAAAAATTTCTTTCAACTTATGGTACTCATTATTTAGAGTAAACGTAACATTTTCAGAAAAAGCAAAACCAACGGGCCTAGATTATTCTTTGATAAAGAGAATAAGATCAAAATGATTGAATTTGGCTAACGTTTCGTTGAGAAAACAGCTATATCCCAAACCCTTAATTTCACGGCAAAACTAGGCAAATACCAAAAAAAGCTTCAACTGTCCTTCTCGCACAGTTCGGTTCGGGAGGCAGGGTACACTATATCACAACTATATACTGTGTATTATATGTATAAAAATAAAGTAAGCATGCATTAGTGATGTCAATAAGCTTTATCGATTTTTTCGACTAATAGTGGTGGGAAAAATATATCGATAGATACCCTTTCTCGAGCTATAATGGTTTTACCTGTTAGTTTTAATGTTTAGATTGATCTAAATAAACAAATATAAAGACAAATAATTCTAAGGAAATTTATTTTATCTCTAGAACAGAACATTTTCCCTGAAATTCTTAGTTGTTGTTACGTTTTGTTACGTGTAAATAATTAAATATGATTTATGAATAAGTGACTTATGTTTCAAATATTTTTTTAATGTTAAAGTTCGAGTCGGACTCGCATACAAAGGGTTCCGTACCACTGTAAAATATCTAAACAGAAAAAAAACACAGAAAAAACATAACATTTATTGCATGGACATCCGTTTATTTATAACTTTTTTAAAAGCTTTTTTATATTATTTTTTGTTATTTATTATTATTGAAAGTCTTGAGAGAGAACGAGAAGTTATATGGACATCGCATGTACAAATCGCTACGGAGACTATATGACCCGACACAGATATCCCGGAGATCAGCCAGCAAGAGCTTGAAATGGCTCTCCAACAACTCAAAAACCGGTCAAGAGCAAGTCGGACTCGTGCACCGAGGATTCCGTACAGAATATGAATTAATGACATACTGAAAATCATAAATAATAGGTATGGTAATATGCACCCAACAATGCTCTACCGAAAATGAAATTCTAAGCTAAATTACATATTACGAAGTTAAGTTTGTAAACATTAAAAAATCAATTTTACTGTGTTACAATTAAAAAATTCAGATTTATTCCTATGGTTGTGCTGTAAAACCTTTCTTCTTGCCAAATTTCAAGACATTAGGTCAACGGGAAATACCGTATAGATTTTGGGTTCATTGCATTTTGTACGGAAATGGTCTAAAATACAGCTATATCTTTTTATTGCGTTGACCTATAAGTTTCATTATTTGACAGATCTAAGGGACAGCAGACTGGAGTATTCGATATCACAGTGATCCTATAAGGATTCCTTTTTTCCTTTTGAGGTACTTAAAATATAATAGTATAATATGAAGTATGACAGTAGGAAATACGATAGATTTCGACGATATTATTATTCATGTCGACAAATAAAAACTTGAAATATTTTTTCCCAGTTATACATCTCATACACTTAAGACGGGATTTTTAACTCGTCTATTCTATTGTGTGAGGTGTCGTGAAATTACAGTTTTTTAACCGACTTCAAAAAAAGAGGTTATCAATGCGACCTGTATGTATGTAATATTTCCAGAACTGCCCAGTTTTCATATATGTTAGTCTATACCAGCTTCTAAAGAAGTGTGCCAAATTTCTAAAGTGTATGTTTGTTTGTCCTCGCATATATCCGGAACACACACACAAAAGAAAAACACACATAGGGTTCGTGGATTTCAACAAAGCATTCGACACACTCGAACATAGATTTATCTGGGACGCACTGGAAAAACAAGGCGTACATGCAAAATACATAAGAATACTGAAAAACATATACACAAAAAGCACCGCACAAGTGAAGCTAGAATCTACAGGCGAAGAATTTTCGATTGAGAGAGGGGTACGCCAGGGAGACCCAATTTTACCAAAAATATTTTCAGCTATCCTGGAAATGATATTCACAAATCTGGATTGGACGAATAAAGGACTAAATATAAATGGCAAAAAGCTGAGTCACCTACGCTTTGCAGACAACCTGATCTTAGTTTCGGAAAACCCGAAAACCCTACAGACAATGTTCCAACAGTTAGCGGAAGAGAGCGAGAAAGCAGGCCTGTCAACGAACTTAACGAAAACAAAAGTAATGTCAAATTCCTCACAAACAGAGCCCATAACAGTAAATAATGGAGAAATAGAGTATGTAGAAATGGACAAGACTAATAACTGAATGGCAACCACGAGATAGCAAAAGAAAAAGAGGCAGACAGACTAGAAGATGGGAGGACGACATCAGACAAGTGGCGGGTCCAACATGGACCCGCATAGCGAAAGATAGAATAGAGTGGAAATCCTTAGAGGAGGCCTATGTCGAAAGACAAGCTGAAATGTAGGAACGACCGGTTACTGATACTTAATATAAAAAGATAAGTAACGTATAAAGTAAGCATATTTTTAAGAAAATTAAAACAAAAAATTAGTTCAGCAATAAAGGCTATTTTATTTAATTTATTTTTTATATATCCGGAACTACAAGTTCGATTTAAATAATCCCTTTTTTGTTTACCTAGGTATTGTAAAACTTAGGGAAGACTGCAAGTTTCATCAAAATCGGTTCAGTAGTTTTTGAGACTGGGAATGTTAAGTGTGTATTTCGGCGTTGCAGTGCAGCAGAGCAAATTTAAAATTAATGTTTTAACTGTACTGTAATCTGTATGCCGAATAAATTATTTCTATTCTATTCTATTAGTTAAATGTTTGTTACCTCAGAGCTTTTCACTGGGTGAACCGATTTGGATGATTCTTTATTATTTGAAAGCTGATGCTTTCCATGTGGTCCCATTTCAATTTGGTCCGGTTCTTAGAATGGAATCCATGAGAAAACAATATACATCTTAAATTTTCCTTAATAAAAGTAGACTTTTAGGGCAGTTGAAGTCGGTTTCTAGTTCTTTTTGAACGCTTTAACTTGTTAGTCCTTAGACTCTAGCACTCTAGGTACTAAAACACCTCTAGGTCACCTAAAGTATCGTTGGAAGACGAACGTTCGGATATGGTGAAACTAAAAGGTTTCTTTGTTGACCGTAGAACCCTAAAATAGCAACGCCATAATTTATATTGTATTTATATGTGATAGGTACTTACTAGTCAATTATATCAAATACAACCACAGTATGTCGAGACTAAACCAATATGCGAACAATAATTTCTCAAAACGTAAAACAAGGGTTGACGCACGCTCACGTCAAGTTTATTATAATTTTGAAAAATACACTCTAGCCCAGGCGGAGGGGTAGCGACTATGCGCGGCTCGCAGGGGCCTCTTTGGGATGTTATGCAGCGTTATTTGTGTGAGTGAAAGCATGTGAAAGGCTGTATGTGTGCGTACCGAATCGCGACAGCAATAACATATTCAAATACCTACTATTCTACGGAGACTTTGCTTCATTGGCGTCTTAAGAAAGGATTTTCCGAAATTCCATCCCTAAAGAGGTAAAATAAGGGATGTAAGTTTGTATGAAAGTCCGTCATTTTTGAAGATAATGCCATGAAAATTTATAAGTGGTTAGATTAGAAACAAAGAAATACGTTTCACAGATTTTAATTGGGGTGAAAAGGGGGATGAAATTTTGTATGGGAAGTCTGTTGTTTTTGAAGTTAATATAATGAAAATTGATATTCAGTGTTATAAACTAAAATTAAAAATGATGTATTGCGTTTTAAAAAAATCCGCTTCTAAAGGGTGCAAATTTTAATTTGGCATTTTTTAAGATAATTCCAAGAAAATTGGTTAGTGGCTAGATTATCAGCGAAGAAATACGTTTTTAACATATTTTTTATGAGGGTGAAAAGGGGATGAAATTTTGTACGGGTACTATGATATTTTTGTAGTCAACAATATGGAAATCGATACTCAGTCTATGATTAATTTTAGATTTAGATTGTCGTGTTTTAGCGATTTTGAAAAATCTACCCTTTTAGGGCGAAAACAGATATGCAAATTTTAGTTTGTGATTTTTTTAAAGATAATTCCATGAAAATGGTCAGTGGTTAGATTGTTAACAAAGAAATACTGTTTTAATAATAATAATAATTCTTTATTTCGGGCAATAAACCCATAGTCACAAATATAAACCAAAAATGCATAAAAAAATAAATAACAACACAGAAAACACAATAACAATACAATATAAAACATACACAACACAGTGCGTAGTGAGCACTTATTCTACTTGTGGTTCGGTTCGCGCTGCACAGAAAGCCAATGCCAGAAGATTGGACTGTCCAGGCGCTCACAAATCGTACTGATGATCTCGTTATTAGACGACCGTAACCGATCCCAGAATGATGCTACTCGGGATCGCATTACAGCGAAGAAATCAGGTATTCTGGATGCGGCAAACATGCCCGACGCGCTACAGAAACGTGGCAGTTTCATCAGGATACGGTATGCATCATTATACTGGACCCTGTTGGTACTGTAGGAACGCTTTGTGTACTTGACCCACAGCTGGCACGTATAAAAACATTGACAGTATGTCTTATACAGCAGGTTCTTGACGTCATCGTTACACTTGGCGAACCTACGCCTGAGCATGTTGCACCGCACGGCCAGAGCCCTGCGCTCCCGCTCTATGTCGTCGTCATCACGAAGATCCTCAGTCAGAATATGTCCTAAGTACCTGAACCGTTCAACCCTACGTATCGGCGCACCATCTAAGTACACAGACGGCACCCTCTCCGGGCCTCTTCCACATTTAAAAACCATGAGTTCGGTTTTGTTTACATTGTATTTAAGGCCATAGCGTGCTGCGTACTTCTCGCATATGGCCAATAACTTTGCTAAGCCTTGAATCGAGGGGCTAAAAAGCACCATATCGTCCGCATAGCTAAGATTATTTAAGCAAGTCGTGCCAATGTGACAACCGATCCTGGTTCTCCTCAGCTCCACGATCAGATCATTGAGGTTAGCCCACCTTGACGGACTCCGCAGTCTAATCTGTAGTCATTAGACGTCGACTCGCCCCATCTCACACATTTCTTTTGTTTTTGGTTTGGTTTTCATACCAATACCTCAAAAGATCTACGACTCCTCTCGGTACTTCAGACCTGGAGAGCTTCTCCCAAAGCCAATTATAATTGTCAAGGTCAAACGCCCGGCTGAGGTCTAAAAAGCACGCGTATACAGATGTTTAGTTGTTTTGACTGGTTTTATATGGGGATGAAAAGGGGGATGAAATTTTGTATGGGAACTTTGTTGTTCTTGAAGTCAATATCATGAAGATTTATACTTAGTGTTATGAACTTAAATTAATAATGACGCGATTTAGCGTTTTTGAAAAATCCACCCTTAGAAAACAGGGATGCAAAATTATCTGAAAGTCTGTCATTTTTGAAGATAATGCCATGAAAATGGGTAAGTAGTTAGACTAGAAAAAAAGAAATACATGTTTCAATTTTTTTTAATGAGGGTGAAAAGAAGGATGACTTTTTGTTTAGGAACTCTGATGTTCTTTAATCAATAGTATGAAAATTGATAATCAGTCTTATGAACTAAAACAAAGGGTGATGTTATATATAGCGTTTTAAATAAGCTATCACTAGAGGGTGAAATCAGTGATGCAAATTTTAATTTAAGTTCGTCATTTTTCAATAAAATAGGGTCAAAAGGGGTTAAAAGTTTTTATGGAGAGTCTGTTTTATTCATAGTCAATAGCATGAAAATTTGTAGTAAGCCGTACTGATAAAAATTAAGAATGACGTATTTAAAATTTTTGAATAATCATCTCCTAAAAGGGATAAGGATAGGGACGCAATCTAATATATAACATTTTCGTGTCACAGTGTTTGTGGTCGCACTCCTGCGAAACGGCTTGACCAATGTTTATGTTTTTTAAATATATTGGTAGGTATGAAACATTTTCACCCTCTTACCCCCTTATTTTGATCGCGATTTTAGAATAATGAATAAATAATTATTCGTTGACGTGAAGTCATTGATGTGTGTGTCAATTTGATATTTGTTATGACGTAGTTCCCATGGGATAAAACCGAAAGTCCACGAGGGCGAAACCGCGGGCAGAAGCTAGTTTAGTTATAAATGTTTCAACAATAATTGATTTTTTATTTTGATATTGTATATGTGATTCTATGATTGATTAATATTGTTTAAGACGATTTCAGAAATAGCAACCAACAGAGAATATAGAAACTTATATTGTTAAAACGCCGTGCGAGTCATCGCTATTTATACTAAGCCCAGAGAGATTTAAATATAAAATGTATTTGACTAAGCCTCAACTGCCATTTCAAACCGCCGATCGCTCGGCTTGAACAGTGCTGCCATTGACGTATTTTGAAAACCTTACAATTATGTAATACTAGCTTCCGCCCGCAACTTTGTCCGCGTGTACTTCAGGATGTATTCTACTTGTTCGATAGGCATAGAAGGCATCTATCTCCATTTCCAGCATAAGGTACAAAATAGTGTTTATTCTGTTACGTAGGCTAATAGTTTAAAGAAACAAAAGAAATTTCAATATCTGACGTAGTACATTCAAATAGTCTTCACACCAATATTATAAACGCGAAAGTTTGTATATACGAATTACATATTCTATGGTCGGTTGCTAGGCAACGCGTTTTTGTTATGCCCAAATTGCCCATGTAATCCCACTAATATTATAAGTTTGATTTTGTACAATTTACACAATATGTCTTTATAAATTATAGCCTATATGTTATTCTGATGTATAAGCTATATTATTGTAAAGTTTCATTCAAATCCATTCATTAGTTTTTCCGTGAAAGCGTCACAAACATCCAAACATCCAAACTTTCACACTTATAATATTAGTAGGATAGGATATCGTTGGCAATATCGTCGGCAACTAGTTCCGTCGAGAGAGCGATGCCGGTGTCGTAAGCGACGCTTATTAAATTTCAACTACCGCAGTTTATACGTATATTACATACTCTTTGGTATAAATAATTTTAGGAATAATTATGTCTTCAAACAATATGTGCATTTAGTAACAAATATTGATTATAATTATACATTTTGGAATTTCAGTTTAAACGCAATCAATTAATATTGTATAATTGTGTCTGTTTTGATTCACGAAGTTGTTGTTTTCGAAGTAGGAACTAAGGATGGTGGAAACTAAGGGGGTCGTATTAGAAATCTGATGAACACGCATTTTATCACACATTTTATAAACCATTCCTGTTGTGATTTTTGTTGAAATAATACTAGTAAACGTTACTCTGCCCTACTGTGTTTTGAGAATATACAGCCTAATATATTAGCCTGATGGATTGAATCAACTATAAGAGTTTTATATTACTTGTTGTCGGTCATACATGGGACATACATAATATATGTATATATATATTCTCTTCTCTTTGAACCGGAAAGGGAAATCATTAGCGCCATGGAATGGAAACCACTAGAATTCTAGAAATTTCTGTAGGAACTTTTTAAATATTTTTTAAATCATGGTTTAAGCGCCACCTCTTAGTGAGTAGTTGAACCTCGTAGACAAAGTAAGCGGCGCCATCTTTCTTGAATAACTTTCAGATTGGCAATATTACCGTGAAATGTTAGAAATTAATGGACTTTAAAAATTGAATATAAGCCTTAATAAGTGCCTAAAAATAAGACACCTATAGCCTGAAGACAACGCCCTCTACGAACTTCTCATGAAAAGCTAGCTCATAATGGTTGGTAGCACGGTTCAATCTTCTAAAGCATGGATGGCACCACTTGTCGCCTTTCGCTAGAAAAGATACACTCACAAGTCACGTGTCGCTTTCCAGAACAGCAGTCCTCGTCGACGCGCCTCCTGGCTAAAATTATCTTTTATGGTGCGGAGGGAGATGCCGCAGGCCGGTTCTGGCCCGACCAGCAGGCTCTCTGCACCAGACCTAGCTAGTTCATCTGCGTTTTCATTTTATTGCCACAGATGCCAGAGTGTCCAGGTACCCAGGCCAGGGTAACCACATTGGTTGAGCCTAAATTGTTCAGTATCTGGACACACTCTTCACACAAATCAATGCTTTTAGTGCAGTTTGACTGTCTGAGAGAATTGTGATTCTGTTGTTGGTGTATGAGCGAAGGAGGTTTTCGTGAACGCAGTTGATTATTGCGTATTTCAGCCTGGAATACAGTCGCGTACCCACCCAGGGGGAAGTGTTTGTCCACCCTGGGGTCCTCGCTGTGTATCCCGGCTCCTGCTTGCCTGCATTTTTTCTTGATCCATCTGTGAACAAAATTATTTCGTCGGATTGGAGGTCGCTAAGCATGCCTTGTTCCCATTCAATCTGCTCGGGTAAGTATACCTTAAACAACTTCTGGAAGCTGTATACTTTTTGCATGGCGTCCGAGGGCATCGTCATGATTCTTTGGCCTATGAAATCCTCTTCTAGTTTTCTCATAGCAGTTGATCTCCAACTTTTGTTGGAGAGGACCCGTTGATCTCATCACTGCCAAACCTGCCTCTCTCTTCACATGAATGTGTAATGGGGCAGGTTTAGCAGTGCTTCCATAGATGCCGTGGGTGTGTAAGAGATGGCGGCAGTTATAATCAGGCATGCCGTTCTGTGGAGAAAGCACCCCACCCTGTGGGCATCCTCGTGTGAGTTTTACCCGTATGGTTTCTCCCATGAGTGTGAGCGACGCTTCCCTATTTCTCAACATTGCTTCAATCCATTGAATAGATGTTGTATCAATGTTGCGTTGTGACATACTTTTCAGTATGATATCGGTAGCGGTGTTGTCGAAGGCTCCCTCTATGTCCAGAAATGCGCAGAGTGCAATTTCTTTCTCCTCTGCGGCCCTTTCGAGTCTATCTACAAGCTCCATGAGAGCCGTTTCCGTAGATTTTCCTTTCTGGTAGTCATGCTGTTTTGCATGAAAGGGTGCCTTTGTCAGGTATTCCTCCCTGATGTAAAGGTTCAATACTTTCTCCATTGTTTTTAACATGAAGGAAGTAAGACTTATTAATTGGTCTGTAGGACTTCGGTAACGACTTGTCTCTGTCACCTCCTTTAGGTATGAATGTGACTGTTACCTTTGTCCACGCTGTTGGTAAGTATCCCCATGCGAAGCTTGCTCTGAAGATCTTACGCAGCGTTGTAAGGATGACGTCGGACCGGAATATAGCATCCTGTCCGCCGGTCTTAAATGACTTAAAGGTGTTTACAACAATATGGATACTTGAAATACCTACTGAAAATCATAAATATTATGCACCGAACAATGCTCTAGCAAATGCGTCTCAATACATAAAAATTCAGCTTTAAAAAATAAAAATAAAATCAATTTATTCCGGCACACAGCCATATTTACACACACACCACACAAAAATAAAATATGATTATAACCTCAGGGCTAGATTAAGTAATTGGCTTGTGGTAATTCCGCCACACTTCCATGATAGGGCTTTGCGGCCACTCGGTTTTTAACTTTAAACTTTAGTTTTACTCCGCATGACTAGATGGTACGACTAGTACTAGTGCAAGTGACCCGTGTCTCAAACAAAACAAACTTTACTTTGCAGTTAAATTTTATACTCGATTTATGGCTTTCAACTGCAAATATAACGTGCTTGCGTCACTTCCGAATCGTTAGTCTTTTGGATGGGAACTTCTTTCTGGCTCAATTAACATCCCCTCTATAAATCTAACGTGCTCGAGCCATCCCCCACCATGCAAGTGGTCAGATTTATGTGTCTTCGTAAACAGAGACACGTGGAGCATTTAATTTACCAATATCTGACGATAATCACTTAACAATTTTTTTCGCTTCTTCTCTTTCTTTCTTCTTTCTCGCTTACTATCTAATGTTCAAAGTCTAATAGGTTCCTACTCGAGTAAATCCAAATTTAACATCAGGGGCTTCCCTACTAATATGTAAACCGCTTAATGCGATCCACCTCCATCAAAGTTTCATACTAAATTTCTGTTGATATATAATCTTTTAAAATATAATAGCTGGATTGGTGTAGTGGCATTTTGAAAATACAAAAAACACGCCATATTCGCCAATACTCGAGCGCGTCAGATTTATTATACAGAAGGTTCAGGGCTTGGTGTCCTAATCCTGATAGCCCAAAAGACCATATCATATTTCGTTTCATTGCAGATACCGTGCATTGGAGTCAACACAACGCCATCTAGTGAACGTCAAAATGTCATTGATTTAAGCGCTATCTAGTAATGAAATTTTGTAATATGACACAACAATCACACCTCCTTAGTTAGGCTATTCAATACAAGGTGTCGCTTTTGCAAGTACATTTTGTTATATATACATATTTGGTTCTGCTACTCAACAGTAGATGTCATACTGATAAAGCGACCCAAGCATTTTGAAAATTTTGGTCTGTCTATGTCACTTTGACAGAACTTTTTTGCCTGTTTTTCATCGACACCACTGATCGACACTATTCTTGATTCACACCGTGTTACCATTTACCTCCTTCGCTGCCGCCAAAATTGTATTCGTACATTCTTTGATTCGTACGTGTTTGCGACGTGCGACCATATATTAGTCTGTGCAGCACATTGTCAAATAAATCCATTTCGTTTGGGTTTGGTTAGTTGGAGAGAGTGATTGTTTATTTCCTTGCAGTCTTGTATTTAATGTATACAGTGTAATGTAACATAATGTTGCGGTTTGGAAATAATCAAGTTAAAATATGGTTTGTTATATTTTGTACTTAACTTACCTATTTTTTGTACTTGAACTTATCTAAATATGATCGTGTTGATTTTGAATAGTTGGTATGTACATATTATATTGCTATTAGCTATTAAAATTTAAAGTCTCAATCCTGTGTTTAAAAAAATTAAGTTTATTTAGGTGTACTTCCATATAGTATAATGTACCCACTCATTGTATTTGCTATCTATGTAGCAAGATGAGTGACAGTATGTTCTTATGTGGTTCTTTTATTAGCACTTTTCTTCTCAGACAGTTGTCACATCCAGGTTAGTTGTATGGAAACATAAATTGTTTAACTTCCAAGAGACAACTAGCAGTTGTTAGCTTACTTAGTCAGGTTACAGTTTTGAATCAGTTCACTTCAATTTGATGTTTTTGTAAAAGTTGGCTATTCCTTTACAGGTAGAAACTCATTTTGGGTGCACAAATAGGGGCGCTATGGCATTTTTTCCTCGGTGCCCCCTTTTGTACACCCTAACCAGAAAATCCCTTGGCTAGGGAAATAGTGTTCATTCAAGAAAATATAGTAGGATCATAAGTTAACTTGTATAGAAAAAATCTGTTCATACATTTATTCTAACAACTTCAAGCTATGAATGAGATTGTGTAAAATTATCACTTTACTATACAGGGTGACCGGAAAATAGTCGAAAACGACTCTAAACTTCAAAAGTAGCCATTACTATAAAACAGACTTGAAACAAAGCTCAATTTAAGTTAGAAGTAAAAACGTACACATAGAAGATTGACAATTAACTGAATCCCGATAACGAACAAAGGGCCCCCACTACCAACCGACCTTGAAACAGTTTATTACCTGCGCTACTATTGTTTTAATCTTATAATAATAAATCCACACAGGTGGCCTGTTCCCAAAAGCTCCCTCTTTGTCTGCCCATTATCGTGTTATTTTTGTAGAATGCCTTTGATTTTCTAAAATGTGTGTTACTTGTTGAATAGCTGACGATACAAGAAAGTAATAAAAACACTTTTTACGCAAACTTCCACAATTTTTTTTACTGAAACGGCTTATTTGTAACTTAAAACTACGATTTTTTTGATAGTGACTTGTAGCATGAGGCCTACTATTTAAAAGTTACCGGCATTATGTACGATGGTGAAATTTTAAATGAATCGCTAGTTCATTAGCTTTGTAATAAATCAAAAAACTTAAATAATTTTTTTTATTAATTTTTTTTTCTTCGAAAATCAGCAAATATTTAAAAAACATAAAAATGACTATAACTCGAAAACTGTTCATTTTTGACCCCTAGTTTATTAGACTTTTTTTGTTGCAAATGAGCCATAGTTTATCTTCTTAAAAGGAAAACGACTATTTTCCGGTCACCCTGTATATAACAGTGTTTTGTCCACAATGTACTATTCCTGTTCTTTCTTTTCAGATACAATTCAGTTGAAGATGGATATGGTAGCAGTGGATACCAAGCTGTTCATCACATGTCGGTTGTGCCTGGAAGATACAGGAGTGTACAGAATACTTCCTAAAGTCCAGGAACAGATTAAATTTTGTTTTGACATTGATGTGAGTCACTGAATTGATGTTTTTTAGACATTTCATGGTTGCATTCTTTGTCAAGGTTACACAATATACATATCTAGTATCTGGGTAATTGAGCTTCACTCATAGTATAAATGTTGTATGGGTCATGAATCTGAATATGTTTTTTTTTCTTCTTCAAAATCAAGCCATATGTGAGATCGTCTAAGCATAAAATATAAATGTACACAAGAATAGCTCATTTCATAGCTTAGAATTTATACATATTGTTGGATGATTTGTCCATGAAACATATTGATCAGCAACTTTACTTTGAGTGCTATGTTTCCAGTACTGGTATGGGAGCAATATGGATCACAATGTTAAAAAGTTTATTAGTATAATAAATATATAATTGGAATAAATATTTAATAGTAAAAAAGGTAGCTAACTCCACTTGAAAACCCATTCGTTGGGTTCAGTTGTAAACTTACGAGTAAGTAGCTAATAATTCATAAATAAATGAAAATTGATATAAATGCATATGCAATAGCATGCGAAATGTCTTCATAGCGAAATGGCAACAGTGAATTTTTAAAAATTATATGTACCTGCTACATTAAGAAACATGTTATTGTGCAGAATACCTATGCATAATTCAATACAATTTGGAGAAATCTTATTCAAAATTATTTTTTCTGCACTTGTTTGTACTTAATATTTTTATTACACAAATTAAGGAATGAAAACTCATTTGAAAATTTAATATAAATATTTAACATTATGTACTTGAAACCCCAATATTGAGGTGTGGTTACAGATACAGGTAAAACATCAGAAAAGTATATTGCCTGTACCAATTTTGATGAAATTTGTGATGCACATATTCTATGGCAAGGAGAGAAACAGGATAATTCTTATCATGATAAAGTGTCTAAGGGACAATTTCTAAACTTTATGCAGACAAAGTTGTGGGCAAAGTTAGTTGCACTGATAAATGAATATTAGAACAACAGACATTGAATTTTATTCAAATGGGCTAAAATAATGGATCCGAATAGAAGAAGTTGCTATGTTATACCATTATGATGTTTAAAAACTTAAACCTTTTTAGACATTTTGATTTTGCCTCTATAGTTTTGCATTTTATTTGTTTTATTTTGGAAGATAACTATGAAGTAAAAGAATATATATTTCAGGTGGATCCATATGACTCTTTACCACAACTCATTTGTGAGAAGTGCCGGTCTATTCTATCAGAGGTTCAGTTATTAAAACAAACATTTATTGACAAGCAAAATGGTTTGAAGGATCGACAAAATACAAAAGTGAGTATGTCACTATATGATTGAAATAACTTATTTCTAGATTTTATGTTTACATTGTTTGTACATAAATTTGTGTTATGGTAAACAAGCCTCACATGTCTGGGAAACAATTATGTATTTATCCCACTCTTCACTAACTTTTTTGGGAAAAAATGGATTACCTGATACATTTAATAATTTTTCTTAATGTATAAACGACACACAAGGGATTCTTGGCGCGAACTTGTAAAATGGTGGTTCATTGCAATTTTGTTAATTGAATAATAATACTGTTATGTGTGTTTTTTGTGTTATAATGGTGTGATATAGTGCAAAAAGTGTCATGGACGGTGTTATAGTATCAATTACGCAAAATTGCGAGGATTTCGACGCGATCCGAAGAGTTTATCATGTCGAGTACATTCGGCATATGGATTCTTTCGAGTAATGTTGAAACCAAGGCTGGCCTTTGAAGTTCTCGTCAAGAATCCAAATTAAGCGATAAAATGTACACATTATACATTTTATTGAGAAAGCTGAAGAAATGGCTTCGGCATAGTTTATAACCTTAAAATTTGTTTACCTAATTTTACTCGTCATTGGCTAGATAACCACTGGTTAAAGCCATCATTTAAAAAAATTTAAATTTGAACGACACACAAATACATTACTCTAATAGAAATGACCACTTTAAAGCTTAATATTTCGTATCGGATCGGCCGCGCGTGGTCTCGGCTTTATAATAAGACCACCCCGTGTTATCCTGTGGGGGCCATAGAAGACAACTAAGGGAAAACTATTCAGGAGATGAGCAAACAAGGTGATGATGGCAAATCATCATAGAAAGTCCAATTTGGTGACCTATGAGAGAGAGAGAGAGAGAGAGAGAGAGAGAGAGAGAGAGAGAGAGACCCATGTCCAACTCACTGACTCAGTCAGGCGAATATGATGACGATTTTACATTGGAACCCTGAATTGAATAATTTTATTCACCCCAAAATTTAAAAAAATCATTTTTAATACACAATTTTGGTGTAAAATAACGTTGCCAAATTTCAGCTTTTTAGTACCAATATTCTCTTGAGTTACCTTGGACAAACAGACAGCAATATATATTTACAGCCAATCAACAATAATTAACAATCAAACAAGCAACAACAAACAAATTTTGAATATACATACATTTTTGTGAATTTATTAATTTTTATTGCTATGCATGATGGGTTTTGCGCCTGGCCTTCATCTCACCTGATGGTAAGTTATAATGATGCCCTTGGATGGTAAAGGTGCACACACAGAAGCTACATGCATGCAGCTACATGAGGAACTGGCTATGCTATTTTTCATACCGGAACACAACAGTTCTATTAACACTGCTGTTAATACATATTCTTTGCAAATAAAGAAAATTGAAATACCACAAGTATATTTACACCATTTGTAAGGCTATAACAATTCCTGAACTACACATGATAAGGCTGTCATGTTTCACTCTCACCTTGTGTAGTGTCCAGGGTCTTATGCTGAAGACCTAAGATGTTCATTTGTCATTTCATGATATGGGCAATTCTAAGACCTGGCCATGATCCATTTATAGCAATCAAAGGAAGTTATAAATATTTGCAAGAAGTTGTCATATTTAAGATTCATTATTAACTCCTTAAATCAATTTAGTAACTTTACCTTGACAACCTTTGTAAATTTTATTTGGTACATGTAATTTGTCACTACATTGTAAATGGTTTTCATTTTTACAGGGAAAAAATATAGCAGACGTTATAGTCCCGTCACAGCAGGACACTGTAGAAACAAGGTCAGAAAACACACCAAAGCCACAACAAGAGAGTGTCCATTTAAATCAAGAAAACAGAAAAGAAGATTCCGAAAATGTTTATCTATTAAGAGTAAGCAAGAGGAGACTAGAATCTACATCATCTGTAGCTACTGATGACTTAGAAGACAACCAGTCAAGATCTTCAAGCAAGAAAAGGAGTAAAAAATGTGACAAATCTGAAAGAGGTACTAATCTTTGGGAAAATGATTACAATAAAAATTATGTATGCAGATTATGTCATAAACAATGCAAAAAGAAAGGTAACATTATTCAACATTATAAACACAGACATAAAAAATTTTTGAATGAGCATAATGCAATTTTTAATAAACTCTGCATGGTGAATTTGAATAAGAGTGATGGTTTACCCAATTTCACAAGAGCAAGCACTGTTGTTCTTGATAAGTATAGAATTATAGGTGAGGAAAATAGATTACAATATTACACTTTGTATACATCAAAGGAAGATACAAAAAGATCCGACACTAGTACAGAACCATGCAGAAAAAGTCCAATCTCTGAAGACTTGTGTGTGGCATCTGATGCATCTGAAGAAATGACGGTAAAGAGTTCTCGCAATAGCCGCCGACGATTACTTTCGAATGAAACAGTTACATTAGACTACAATAAAAGCCCTGAGAGTTCTGACAATGACCAAGAGCGTGGTATATCTAAACCTGATCAAGATAAGGAACTTGAATGTATAAACATTGATGATTCTGAAAGTGAAAATAGCAACATAGAATTGAGATGTGACAATAGTGCTCAACCCGTAAAAGCTAACGTCACTGATTACAAATCCATACAGAAAATAATATCATCATGTCACAGAAAATACATCAAAAGGATAGAATCATCTGAAAATGATATGAAACATACAGCAAATATAAAATCCCAATTAAAGCACAAGATTTTAAGTATTGGTAGAAAAGTAATCAATAAACAAGGGTTCAGCTGTACAGGGCTATTGAGGTTTATAGAATTTAAAAATTTAGAAATAAACTGGACACCTTCAAAAAATTCAACATCAAACACAACAAACTATGTTCATATAATGACGCGTATGAAAAATAAGGAAGAGAACGGTAATGACACATTAGGTTGGAAGATTCTTCCTGAAATGGAAATTGAAGAAGTGCCAGTCGATACTACTAACAATGAAACACCCGCTTGTAATGTAATAAAGAATATCTGTTCGGCAGCATCAAGTATTCCGCCTACAACAAATACAATTAGTGTACCAACTAATGAAACATTTGGCAATAGCAATGTTGTAAGTAATTCTAAAGACAGTGCCGTATTGTACACCAATGTGAATAATGCCGATTGTGACGCTAAACTATTGAATGCTACACCAGTTAATAACCCAAAACAACTTCGTAAGAAGTCAAAATCAGGTGATTCGAAAGCTACTATCAAATTAAATTCTGATGACGAAGTTGCTAAAAATATTAAACAAAACAAGAAATGTGTAGATAGAAAGTATATGATGCCTTCAATAACCAGGCCCCAAGACTTATGTATGCCGATAATTACATCTACCACTTCACTAGCTGATGTGACATCTGTTGACGAAAAAAATAATGATAATGTGACATCTGTCGAAGAAAAAGAAAATGATGAGAACTACGATGTGGCAACTAAAGCTTATTCAGGGATTGTAATCGGAAGTAGAAGTGACAATATTGATCATATAAGTGATATTAAAAAAAGCAATGTTACAGATAAAAACATTTTTAGTAAAAATAACAATGGCATGGAAAAAATAAGTGATACAAAGACAACCAAAGATAATGAGAACATAAATGATATGGAAAAAATTAAGTATATTCAGAGAATAAATGATGCTGAAAAAATAAATGATAGTGAGGATATAAATCACGCTGAGGTGATTAATCATACTGAGAAAATAAGTGATACTGATAATGTAAATGTTTCTGAGAAAAGGAATAATGTTGACAAAACATGTGAAACTGAAACAGCCGTTCCCAGAATTAAAGTTAAAGCCTATTCCGAATTGATGTCCGAACGGGTTCTTAGTAATTTGAATCAAATGAATAATTCGATGTCATTGTGGCACCCTGTTACTACAGAAATACTACTAACATCGACTTCAAACATTGAGCAAGAGGTTGCCTCGGAGGTAACACAGCCCATTTCAGATTCTGGTGCAATTTCTATGAAAGCTGAAAATTCATTCCTACCAAGGACTGAACGCGAGTATGTTGTATTGGACACTGTGGAGTTGCCAAATACCAGGACAGACTCGCCATTCAGATATTTCAGAACTTTGTTGCGAATGCATAACATTGTTTTATTGGATGTCAATGAAAAAATCACGCGAGATTTTTTTTGCCTTATAAAATTCAGATTGAAATTTAACAAAGAGACATTTGTACAGCCCATCATTTTATGTCTGTCATTGCACTGTTATGAGAATAAGTTTTATATGGGAGTCAAATACAAAGATCGTGACCAACGAAATGATTTGGATTTGAACAATATATCTGCGAACTGGCAATGGGAAATATTGAAGATCTACACAGGAGATGTAGTTGACAAATTGTTGAAATCAGCCGAAAAAGTTAGCTCTGAAGTGCACGAGAGGACAAAGAGTTTTTTAGCTCTCCTCAAATCAATAAATATCAAAAGGGACAGAGAAACGGACACACGAGTGAACACGGCGAACAACTTGTAAGCATTTAGGAAGAATAAAACAGGATAGATAGATAGATGATATTCTGTACTAAACTTCTTGTGTATGTGTCTCACATTGTTCAGTGCCCTAAAATATCCAGTATCCTAAAATGTAAAAAATCCGATGTCGTCCAGTCCGAAAATAGGAAGATTTCGCGAACCCGTAATATTTTTGTTCTTACAAGCGTTAAAATATATACAGGCCAGTTAACTAAAGCCGGCACGGCACGTATATATCACGGCAAATCGGTCCGTCTCACTAGCACGGGGGCTTCCTTATGAGAGTGATAGAAATTGTTAATGTCTGTGAGTACTATGAACGCGACAGCCCCCGGCGGCCCCGCCACACCTACCGATTCTGTTCAAATCTACATAGAATGACCTAGGTCAGAAAAGAATCCAGGTGTATCGCGCCATACTTACCGGTAGCCGGGCTTTCTTGATTTGCGCTCAGTCGTAATCTAGCGCTTGCCGAGAGACGTACTAGTACTTTTTTAGTAGTGCACATATGCACGCGTACTGAGGCAAAATCCCTCTCTCTCTCTCAGATATACGGAGTTTGTATGTAGTTCGCGCCTCTTTCCTTTCTGACCTTACAGTACGTTCTTGCCTGGGAATGCTGGCTGGTTGCTTGCTGACCAGGCGTGCTTGACGGTTCGCGCAGACAGGTGTCACGATCTGTACAGTTTGTATGGCTTTCCGGTTCAATTTCTGTGCTGTGCTGAATAGGTAGATCAGAACAGCAATAACAGGTGTGTCCCCACGCTTAGTTCACTGGCCTGTAACACTTATAAAGCTTCAAAATATTGAAATTATTATAAACTTTTCCCGAAAAATAAATACCAAACCGACCGAGATATACTGACCAAGTGGAGAAAATATTTAAAAGCAGCGGACCGAAATGAAATGTCAAGTATTTCTTTTTTCCAACGAAATGATGACGTTGCGTCGTTAAATTGTGGTAATACCTTTTGTTCATTTATTTTTATTAACAAAGTGTTTATGAAATGTTATGAATTGTTGAATTTTATGTTAGTTCTTCTGTAATTAAATCTCTTTTGATTGTTTAAAGAAAGTTATTTATTTTATAGAAGTACTTATTGAGTATGGAGCTATTTTATTCGTAGGTACAGAGTATGTACTAAGCAAAGCAGACATCTTCATGCAAGTTGCAGGTGCCTTCTCTCATGTTGGTTTTCCTAATAATATATATGTATAAACAAAGAATATCTTGACATTGTGGGAACGGACGTTATAGAACACTGGACATTTTGAAAGATGGAACTTTTTAGAAACTGATCATTTTAGGACTAGATGAAATAGTAAATTGGACATTTTAAGACTCTGGACAATGTGGAACGGGAGGCGGAGGGAGGAAATATCCTGGTTCGCTCTGTGAATTATGTAGTTTATCCTTATTCAATTGTCCAGCGTCGAAAATGGCTTTGCGTCTTCATTACGTCATTTATTGAGACGCTCGGTACGCTTATCGAAGACCTTAACGGGATTACGCTCAGAATGCTTCCATACCAAATTTCTTTTGCCATTATCTTTTAAAATAGAATATCTGACTGATAAGTAATTACCTAAAAATAGGTGATGAAATTATAGTGTCGCGAAATAAATATCATTAATTTACATTAGTGTTACCTACAACAGCCGTTCCTAGGAGGCGTTTTGAACAACAACAATAATAAAAAGTGTGTAAAAATGAAAAATGTGATTCACTGTGAAGTTGTATGTCAATGATACTCATTTCGCGTTTTAGATAATTACCTCACACAGCCAGCTATTCTATTTTAAAATTATTATGGCAACAAAAATTTAGTATAAAACTTTGATCCTTCCGTACTAAATTATCTAACAATAAAGCTGTAAATTAATGAAATTTATTTCGTAACACGTTAATTTCATCAGCTATTCTATTTTAAAAGATTATGGCAACAGAAATGTATTATAATATAAGTATTCGTAGAGGGATCCCGTTAACATCAGAAATATTGTAGATAATTCTAATTTGTAAATATTTGCGTAGATATTTTTTTAAATATTGTTTTGTATCATCGAAGTGAACTGCTCAGTATGCTTTTAGACATTGCGAATGATAAACTCTAAGATAACCCGTATTCAGCATGTATGATTTAAGTGTTACTGAAACCCTTTGGGAGGGCATTGTTTACAAGGCTTTATGTACTAAGTTTGTTTTTTAGTTTAAATTATTTAAAAAAATTAATTTCTCAGATTACACTGTAAGTAATAAAATTAAACAAGTTAATATGACTGTTGTATTTTATTGATATAAGTTATAGTTTTATCACAGATGTATTATTTCAGCCTAATGTCCATATTGTGTCAACATCTAATAATACTTCTTCCGGTGGAGAGTGTTTGTGGAACATGAAGTACCCTTGTATTTGAGCTGGACTGACAGGCTTTTGTCGTTCAGAAACTCTGAAAATACACAAATTACATCAATATTACAAATGCAAAAGTAACTGTGCCTGTTTTATAATTTTCCATTTTTTTACTAAACTGATCTTCATAAAATTTGGCACACATTTATTATTATTATTCATTTCAGGTAACAATGAACCATAAGTATATATACAATACAATAAAATAAATTAAAATAAACTATTACACACTACAATAATATTATTTTCTAAGTATTAAATGTACACAAAAGGAAACTTTAACAAACTACAATGAACTAAATTATTTACAAAATAACAAAACCTTTTACCGGACTTGAAAAATAAAATACTATACTTAAAAAATAAACTGTAAATTTCCATGATATTTTATTATAATGTTATACATTCTATTTTATTTATTTAACCTATGTTGTGGAGTTAGGGACATAGGCTACCCGACCGAAAAGAAACATTTACGCTTTAAGCAACCTTTGTGTGTGTGTATGTAAGTCTTTGGTGTATTATACTCATCTAAGGTACGGGTTGAACGACATTAGTCAAGTCTGAAATTGATCAAATCGGTGATTCGTCAAATCCTCTTTTCGTCAAATACGACATTGGTCAAGTCTGACAGTGTTCAAATCGACAATTTGTCAAATCCTCCATTCGTCAATTTATGAAATACGCCAGACGGTCGGCCAAAAGCCAAATAATTGTGTATATAAAAATGTAGGTATATTAACTTTTTAGCGAATATCCTAGCGTGTTCTGCTGCTTTCTCCCCTTTGTAGAACCTCAGGAACATGAGGGCAGTCTGTTCCTCATCACAGTGTCCCACAAACTCTTTCATATCAACTCGACCGGGGCGTATTAACGCTGGATCTAATCTGAAATAATATTTAAATAAATAATACTTAAAAACACTAAACATGCTTTGTCAGCAATGCACTAAAACAACACACAAACACGTTAAAAGAAACAAAATGATTCTAAACTTGAGGGGTTTACTAGCACCCATTGAAGAGTTCCCTATCTACCTGGCTCTAGGCTCAGATGAGCCGATGATGCCAAATTATTGCTAATCTATGGCGTAACATACAAACAAAAACAAACAGTAGAATTGATAACATTTTTTGAAGCCTGTTGAAAATACTAATAAAATGTTCACCATACCTTTCTAAATAATTAGTAGTCATGAAAACGATCCGCGCTTCTGTGGAGGCGACGCCGTCTAGACAATTGAGCAGTCCACTGAACGTGACTCGATTGAGGCCTTCGTAGGCGGCCTTCTGCGCCGCAGTGTCCTCGCGCGATACGAACGCCGCGTCTATGTCCTCCAGCAGTATTATCGACTGTTGCGGGGCGACACTGAAACGGTATATGCATCTGTTACTCAGATTGTGTGGTGTTAGCTTTAGAATAGAACCATCCCATGTCTTTTCGTGGGTGTCTTAGATAGAGACAAGGGTAAAAAAACTGGTTAAACCTTTCCTCTGATAAATCGGTAAAAAAGAATGACGACGTAAATGTACAAGATTTTTTTTACCGCAACTTCGTCTGTGTTGACTTCAAAAAGAACCCAATGGGAACGTTTTATTGGTGTGAGCATAGCCTATATAATAGATCCCTATATTCATTTACATGACATAGACTGTATGTGCGCCAAATTACATCAAAATTTCAGCGCCTTAGTATTTCAAAGGCAACAAACGTAAAGTGAGATTACTTTCGAATTATATTAATAGTAATTTTTTTTTGATTACATTAACACTTCCATCCTGTATCCACAGCTGATGGTGAGTGACTCTAGAAAACTGAAGCTACTGAGACGCTGGCACTGCTACCTTTCATTACAGTGCTATTAATACTTGTTTGGCGGCAGACTTAGGAAACATTCTGGTAGAAAGCCAGATGGGTATAGAAAATCCCAGCTAAACCGAGTACCGACATGTACCCCTGCTGGGAATCGAACCCGATACCTCCAGATTATAAGTTAAAAATTGAAAACTGAAGTTAGATATAATACATATGCTGCTTAACTTATTATTTTAACTTAATGCCTTTTAAGACACGCACGGGATGACATGACGTGCTCCTACAGATACACTATCTATTCATTGTGGACATTTTGTTTGTGGTACACTTTTATGTCTCAATCAATGTTTGCTCATTAGGTTATTACTATTTCATAATTCAACATTGTTCAACTGATCACCATGAAATCAAGCTCATGCACCAATAAACATTTAGGATACGGAAAGTCGATTCTTTTCGATAAAGGCATACATACATGATGTACAAACAAATATACAAATAGAAAGTCAAATGAATGTTCAAACCTAAGCAAATGATTAAGTCTGTCGTCTGTCAAACCTCTTTCGGACAAGTTGAGGACACAGATGTTGTATTCCAGTTGACCAGCCAGTGCCATTATGAAGGAAGACTTGCCACAGCCCGGAGGACCATATAGTAAATATCCTGGAAACATAATAGGATATATGTATGGCCTAAGTATGATAGAATATTTCACTGCCTCCATGGCTTCATGGCTACACACTAGAACTCATTTCCAATCCACCTGGCTAGCTACCACCATGTCAGTCCTAAGTGTCACCAAAAAGCAGTGTTGGTAGCATTGTTGTTTTCTGGTATGAAATGTAGAAAAGAAGTAGAAACCTCATTAGTTTGAATCAAGCTTCTGGTTGACCACTCTTACTCATCTCTCATATGAAGGCCAAGTGCAAAACCGTAATACATATAATATTTATGAGAACAATGTTTTAGGTTTTAACTATTTTTTATGTAGAAATATTTTTCAGCAAATTAAACATGAACGAAAAACTACTTTTTGAATTATTTTTACACACCTCGTCTATAAGGAATCCCTCTGTCGGTGTACCATTGAGGATTGTCTATGAAATCGAGGCAGTCCTGCAGTATACGCTCAGCGAGTCCAGCTCGCAAGACCACACTGTGCATGGGGCGCCGACGCCGCGGGTGTCCGAACTGGCGCCATTCGGAGCCCATAGCGGTGTACATGAGAGTCATGCCTTCATGTTGTTTCAGAGCCATTGTTCTTGCTGTAATATCAAATGATATTAATTGTACTGCATGTCCATTTTCAAAATTCTAATGGATGTTGGCAAACCAGTATTATCAGTAAGATGCATTTTTTGGCTATTTAATGGAAATCATATTACTGCATGTTAATATAAAGAGAATTTCAATTGAAGAAGTATTTGAATTATGTGATTAAAATAACAATTCCTTCCATTCTTAAATGTATTTTGACTGCCTGAAATCCCTAAGCCCTTTCTGTCGCAATGTAAATGAATTACAAAATTATATATGTCATAAATAAAATGAATTAGAAATCCTTAATAAACATTATGCAACACCCTGAATATTCAAAGAACACCATTATCTCATTTAAATAGGGATTTTTTTGTAGGATCCATCATCAAGCATCCATTTCATGAGAATTCATGGTACAAATTGTAAACATCAAAATAAACCTGTCACAAATGTTGTGACCTGATATGTACCTTCTTCAAGTATGTCATAGTAAAGTTGTTTATTTCGCCCAAAAGATGTTAACGTAACAGTTTCCCATGGCACTCCCATGTGCAAGTCTAATGTGTGTTGTTCTCGAACTCTGTCTACCTTTATCCATGCGCCAGCATACCTGGAATTGAAGTTTAGTATGGGGTTTGATAAAAAAGAAGGTATAATTAAATCAAAAAATAATTGAAATAACAAGAACCTGAAGAAATGTTGTCCAACACTGGGTATAAAGTCGTATTTGGTTTTAATTTGACCAGTATCTTTTTGTAGAAAAGATGTTTCTACACTCAAATGTTGGGTTTGTTTTGCCCCCTTCTGCGTTATCCACTGAAGCACCCATTGATACGACTTATCTCTACATGGGACTTCCAATGTTATCATACAGTGCCTTCTGAATAAAATCGAAGCAGTCTGGAGTCCTTTCCGAAGAATCGCAGCACCAGCTCCGATGCCAAATAAACCGAAACCAGCGCCGAAGTATGGATTGTCTGGTAGCGATGACATATACTCCGTGAGTGTCATTTTAAGTTATTATTAATATAATGTCTTAAAACAGTATTTTAATTCAAAAATATGCGAAAAAGCTGTTCGGCAAGTTTTTGACATTGATTAGATAACAGACAGATGACAAGTGTAGATGTCAGCTGAGTGAGCTGATAGAGTAGTAGTCTAATTCTCCTGAATGGGAAGGCAAAGGAACAAAGCCATACAGCCTACTCTGAACATATCTTTTCTTTAGTTTTCTCAATAAAATGTATAATGTGTACATTTTATCGCTTGTTTTGACGATCAAGAATAGACGAGAATTTCAAAGGCCAGCCTTGGTATCAACATAATTCGAAAGAATCCATATGCCGAATGTACTCGACATGGTAAACCCTTTCGATCGCGTCGAAACCCTCGTAATTTTGCGTAATTGATACTATAACACCGTCCATGACACTTTTTGCACTATATCACACCATTATAACACAAAAAACACACATAACAGTATTATTAAAGAATTACGAAAAATTGCAATCAAGCACCATTATTCAAGTTCGCGCCAAGAATCTGAGCTAAGAGATACCACTGACATTTTAAAGTTGTGTTGCAATATTCCTAAGTTTAGTTCACAAACAGGGACATTAATTATCAAATATAGCAAGTCGGATAGGCAGACGCTGTCGGCAGACGTTGGGCAGACGGAACACAAAGTGATCCTATAAGGATAACTTTTCCTTTCGTGGTACGGAACTACGGAACCCTACGCCAGACAGACAGACGCGGCGGGCGACTTTGTTTTATATTTTTATAATATCAATATAAAGTTATGGTGCAGTCCGATTCATAAAATGTACTTTTATCTGTGCTATGTACTTGATACAGCTTCCGATATCACTAATTCGTTATAATTGCAATTTTCTAAATATTTTCTTTTCAAAATCTCTTGCTCCGTCATGTAACCCACAGAGTAATATGTAACACGTAAGCACGCTTTTTACTTACACCTGTATTATTGTGCTTCTGTGGGTATACTAAAGTAAAAGCAAATGAGGTTGGAGGCAAAAGCTTGTTTAAAATATTATCGGCCACAATAATCGGGTAGGGCTAATAAAAGACAATTTATATAAGTACATAGCACAGACCCTTCTCTCGTGTTTAGTTACCAAAGCTTTGACGCGGCGCGGTGCGTCCTGCGCCTACGGTGCGGGTCACGCGACCCCTATCATAAGTCTTGCCTGGCAATGGCGTGCTTGATACTCAATTTGTTAATAAAACGTACTCACAATACGGTCAAAATATACACCCATAAATGTTTATTTACTTCTTCTAGACCAAAATCAAAAATTGTTTTGTCTGTTATTTATTTCGGATGTTAGGAACCCTAAAAAGGTAGGTACGGTCGGTAATGTAGAGCAGTCGGCCTACTTGGTTGTAATCTCCGTTGATGTGCAGCTAGTTAGCGCGATTTTTTTTTCATTTAGAATGCGCCAGCGTGGTGCCGGGTGCCGCTTGCGCCGCCTGGCCTACGCAGCCTCTTCGCAACCCACTCGTAACCAGTGTCACTTTGGTGTCACTCATATTGTGTAATGTTATACTTATTGTCACCACATAATATGTGTTTCCCTGGACAGAAACGGTCCGGTACCTCGCCCCAAGTATAAAGATGCTGTAACACTGCTGCAGTACTGTAAAGCAGCTGCCGTAAATGGTTGCGAGTAAGGAGGAGTAGCATTGAGGCCGTATGAGTGTCATTCAATGTGTGCTTATTATATGTATTCTCATCACAACTTTAGGGTTCCCTGCCAAAAGTGTAAAAACGGGACCCTATTACTAAGACTCCGCTGTATGTATGTCTGTCCGTCTGTAACTAGGCTGTATCTCACGAAACGTGATAGATAGACAATTGAAACTTTCACAGATTATGTATTTCTGTTGCCGCTATCCGAACAACAAATACAAAAAAACATAATAAAATAAATAATTAAGGGGGCTTCCCATACAACAATCGTGACTTTTTGCTCGTTTTTGCTGGATATTTATAACGGCAACAGGGAGACGCTTGAAATATTCACATAATATTTAGTTATATATTCACTTTAAAAATAAATGATTAAATTAAAACAAAACATATAGTTAAGGGTCCCATACAACAGGCATGTTTTTTTGTCATTTTTATAGATAATGGTACGGAAGCTGGAGCCCGTAGCATCCCTTAGTGCGCGGGTCCGATTCGCACTTGGCCGGTTTTTCTATTTTACTGATCCCAGTACCACGTCCCTAATTACATCATAGCAATATAAGCTGTTACAGTGCCTAGTGATAGAAGTGATCAAATAGATTGAATAGATTACAGAAAAGATTTCAGGCAGTTGCGATACGATAACAGTTTTCCAGAATTACGATACAATTAAAATTAAAACTAATATTTGTATTAAATACTGAATAATATAGACCTGATTAAAAAATTTAAAAAAAATCCAGCCTGCAAAAAACCCCACTAAAATCCCAACACAAGTCGGCCATGCTTTAGGTACATATAATTAGTCTGTGTCTGAAAATACGGACAATATCCAACATGGACGTGTATAGTTCAACAGTATCACTTTTGATGTACTTGAGTGTTTCGGAGGCAGTAATAACAGTGAACAAGTTCGTGCACCAGAAGGATATGTCAGAGTACTGCAGGAGGCGCGTCATGCCCTCCGTCTTCCTGGGTCGGCACGTTATGGACGCCTACTCACAAATACTGCATTTTTCGCAGCTCGAAGTCCCTTACAGCTGTTTCATTAGTGTCAGGTTTGTAAAATCACACCCATACGTTCAATATCAAGCGACTTCGTTAATTCTGCTAGGCAAGTATATTTCTTTGTCTTGCGTCGTAATGTCACACAATTAAAGGTTTGATAACTTAACATGCCGATCGAGATATTTTAGGTTTTGCCCGTGGTTTAGTCTGGAAAGAACGACAAAAATTATTCTACGGGAACTCTTTCATGCGATAAAAAGTATCCGGTGTCGGTATAAACTGTATATTTCAAATCTTACTATGATCTTATAATTGCGACAGTCAGGGAGGATGTTTGTATGCTTGTTCCTATTTCACACTGAAACAGTTTAACGGATTTTGATGAAACGTAGTAGATCAGGCACTGGATTAACATGTAGGCTATTTTATCCAGGGGCCTTATCGTCTAACTCCAACACCTATCGCGATACCTTTGAAAGGTATCGGGATCGCGATCGGGATTGCGACTCTTAAATGGTATCGTCTAACATTCTTAATCACAATCGCTTTCGGAACGAATGAAATCGGCGCTTGTTGTCGTTGTGATTTTTCATTATCCTTAGCAGGAAAGGCAATGGTCTTTAAATCTTACAGCCAGTTGTTTAGATGTCTTAAAAGGCAACGATCATTAAATCTTACAGCCAGTTCTTTAGTTACCTTAACAGGCAATGGTCCTTAAATCTTACAGCCACTTCTTTAGTTATCTTAAAATATTTTTATCGCTGGTTTTGGTATCTTTTTTTACAAAAATTGCTAAGGTTTCATTTCATCTAATAACTAAGATAGCCTTGGTACCACCAGTGGTGTAGAAAGTTCATTTCCGAAGTATATATAATATAAATTATATACAAATATTATATTGTGGGTTCTCATCCAGTCACACATAGCACAGTAAACAAGCAGCAAAAATTATTATTTATTATCTACACAACAATAGTCACCTACAGTCACCCATCATAGCTAATTTTGAAGAGATACCATAATTCTCGAAATTAATACAAAATAATTATTTACGTACGTAACGTATATTATCTTGTTGATTTTATTACTTATTTAGGCAAATAATAAAAACAATCTGAAATCACTGAGAGTTATAAATAAAACATCAATTTATTATATTGTGCGGCTGAATTTCTTCTTCTACGCGAGCTATCAAAATAGTACTTGCTGCTAATTCAATTGATAGAACGACATTAAAACTAAATCAATCATTATAGTTATAAAACAATGATAAACTTGCGAGAAACATTTGAAAGATTCGAGGCTAGTGTTGAATCTTTCATTTGACACTTGAGAGTCGCTTTGAAAGCAATTTCTAGTTGTCAAAAAGTTACACGGTACCAATTTTATGTCAAAATTACGATTTCGTTCATTCATAATCTTTCAAACTCATGATTAATCGCTATACCTTTCAATGACATTTAGCAGTCGCGTTTGAGCGGTGTGAAGTTCGTGAATCATCTTCAAACGTCAAATTCAAAGGGATCGTGATCGGTGTTGGAGTTACACGATAAGGCCGCAGGTTCTAGTAGGTTGTTCCCCAGGTATGATTTGTAAAATTCGCGCAGCGGAAGTAACATCCAAAAATACTAGTTTATATCTCACATAATGGTGAAAGTTCGTATGAAGGAAACGTGCTCAGCCACAAGCCTTAACTAAATGCAGCATAGGTTATGCTATGTTGTATTACCGCAACACAAAAATACAATTGACGCTGCTATTTGTCGGTAGATAGAGAACATGGTGGGAGATAAATGGGCACAAAAAAGGGGCACTTGTAGGGCACAAGCATCTACTAAATTTGCTTCGCTCCCTCCGAACTCTCAAGACAACTCAACAGACAGAACTGTTTAATATAAGTGAATTAACAATCTGTATCGAACGAACCTACTTCTATTTCGGAAAAGAGTTCTGCAGAGAAGAAATGGTGAAAGAAACTAGTACATCTTCTAGAAACTAGTCTCTGGAGGCGGTTTAAACTTCGCTGACAATCGGTCGTCACATCTGATGGTAAGTTACGTTTATACACATTTGCGTGGAAAACTTTCCAGCCAATAATCTACAAGTTAATGTGCCTGGCTAATTATCGGAACACGGCAGTGCTTTATGGTGGCAGACTTAGACAACATGGCGGTATTTATCCAGACGGACGTAGAAAAATGTACCTCCCCTAACCAAACCAAGTATCAGAGATACCCCACTGCAAATCGTACCCACGACCTCCGTAGTGTGAGCCAACCAAGCATTTAAGTATATGTACTCTGCTGTATTGTTCCAGAACGGAATCGGGCAGCGATATAATCTTGGTCATGCACATGGACTCTGGGGGAAAGAAACCAAACTGTTCCAAGGAAGACGATCAATTAGCTGTGTACGAGATGGCTGAAACTTTTGGGGGATACTGGGGGCCGATACCAGAGAACATTTTACAGAGGAACGAGACCACGCCCCCTACATATTATACATTGAAATATGTCCCTCAACATGTGCCTCAAAAAGACAATATTAGTAGGTACGTTACCTGAAACCAATCTGCGTAAGAATGATTTAAAATAAGAAAACGTCCTTGTCATTTTAGAATCGTGCACGATATCGAGTGTAGAAAACTGAGTAAATGAATAATATTTTGTAAGATTCATCTCTTGATGAAATAAAGCACTCGATAGCCTACATTTCATTCTTATAAGATATCCGTGTGGGATATTTTTAGAAGTCCATACAGACGCGAAGTCACAGACGAAAATCTGAAAACATATAATTTTGTAACAAGAACTGTATTGAGGAATTTGAGGATTACGGATTATCAAGGTTTAAATACAATTTATTATTGTTATTAATCCTTTTACCTCTGTCTAGTTATTGACATGTAAAACTGGACTGGAGGAATATGCGATTACAATACGTCTCTTATACCGATAGTATCGGGCTAGGATAGGTGACGATTTGCACTTGCACAATGTACACATACGTATACATGATAACCGGACATTATGAATAATGGCCGTTTAAATCCATGATTGATGTGTATTCATAAAAGTTTGCACATTAAAGTAAATATTATCTGTACAGCGGCGAATACGAATATTACTACTATGAAGATAAAGAGGAAACTACGACCACTGGAAGTAGTAGGTCGAGTAGTGAGGAGGGAGACTTCGTCCGTGTGGAAGTGCCTCTTGTGAATGTGGTGGGCAGGATGGTGGACAGCGGGGGGCAGGAGCAGCCGGCGAGAATCTTCAACTCCGATGATCAGTTCGATGTCATATACAACGTCACTCCGATGTGAGTGCCTCTTTCATCTTGATCAGATGCACAATCCACCCAAAAGCGATCCATTATCATCACGTATGCATTACTTCATTTACTCATGTATAATATTGAATAATGTCATAGCACACACAGCTCCTGTTCGGACTTTTCTGCTGCACCCTTCTTTGATTTACATGCCAAAAAATAGAAATTATAACAATGGATTTAAAAAAAACCTTAAGAACTGACTTCATTTGTCTAGAAGTCTTTCAAATATACTTTTTACCCCTTACACATTTTATTTGAGTTGATAAACGGAAAGTGGGTTAAATTTTAATGAACTGTATTCATTCCCTATAATATCCCCGAGGAGACTGGGTCACGGTAGTGATGTAACATGAGAGGCCTATGTTCATCAGTGCAGTTTCCCGGCTCCAGCTGCTGTTGATGATGATGATCCCCGTTTAAGAGGTGGAATACTTTCTCCAAATTTAAATGGGAGATATATATATATAGTGTACTAACAAAAAAGAATCATTAAAATCATCCGCATAAAATATCTTCTTAAAGTCAGTTGAAAAAAACTAAGTGATAAGTCCCTCTCTGTAGGAGAGTAGGCCTGTGCCCCTGCAGTAGGGACATATATATGATGATGATAGTATCTATATTCCCTTTTCTTAACTTTGATTGGCAATCTCTGTGATAAACGATTAATTGGTAAAGTATCCAAACGCATCTATTCTAAATTGAGCTATTGTTGATCGTCATTTTTTTATTGTTTTAAGTTTAGAAACACTTTTAAGCTATTGCATAGCTTCTATCGCGGGCCTTGAGCGCGGGGACCGAATCGAGAAATTCCGTAACGAAAAAACCTCACGCTCCCCACTCCGACGGGCACGGAGGTGTGGCTTGAAGGCCGTCGTGCATCGTCTAACGTCGTTTCAGTTCGGCAGTCTTCGACACGGCGTTGTGTGCGTGCGATTAGATGTATTACTGTTTTATAATTTATTAAGTATAATAGTATGTAATTTGATATAGCAAAGCAAATCCGTTATGTTAGCTAAATATTATAATAATAATCATCAAAAATCATAAATAAAATAAATAAATAATTATAATTGCATAAGTTGATACAAAATGCTATGCAATAGCTTTACCGCGGCAGTCCCCGAGTGCCACACGTCTTTTTTTTCTTCAGTGTGATCTACGCCTTAATTGTGCTCTTGAATAAACTTTTCTGATTCTTTAGAAGGACATGTTTATGTATTTATTGCACGCGATATAGTAATTTTCCCATCGGAGTGTTGCTTGAGTACGCATTGTCGATTTAGAGCAGGGGGACAGTACCACACCGATGTCGTCCCGCTGATGCAGTTCTCCGTGAAGAAGTTGCTCGAGCCGGTGCAGCCTCGTCGCAGCGAGGACACCCGCCCGGGTGCAGGAGACAAGCCCAGATACCAACTTGATTTCAATGACTTCACTCCAGACCCAAGGTAACCATATTTCCTGTCTCCCAGTCCTATCCTATCTTACGTTTTCCGTGGTTAGAAAATAGACAGATAACATTTAACATATTGGAGTATTTTAGGATTCCGAACCTTAAATGAAAAACCGTAACCCTAATCTCACTCTCAAGTCTGTCCACCTGTTAAGCCAATTATCTAAGGTACTCAACATAGAATTTGGAATAGTTATCGCGAATAGCAGGTGCTGAACGAATCTATAAAATGATTTTATTCTTAATTAAAAAGGGGCCAAATAACATCAATTAAAGGTAAATATGATATGGCGTTAAAATGGGTACATGTATTCCTGTGCCACTGTGATACTTCGACTTTAGACATCCAGACTGTAGCTTTGTAGAAATACAGACTGTCACTGCGTTCCTTTTTGGATATACGCATAATAAAGTTAGAAGCAAACACTTAGTGCGAGGTTTAGGGATTGTCAACGGTAGTTCTTTTGTTAATCTGAGTGTAAAAAATTACACTCGCTATTCCAACCTGGACATAAGCGAGCTGTGATCGTAAAAAAACTACAAGGAGTGGTAACAAACGTTTATTAAAAATACAGGCTTTTTGAGCTGCTAGGAGATGTGTCTGAGAGAAAAAGTCATACATCCAAAATACATAACTTCAATAGACTACTTCGATTCAAAAATAAGAAGAAGGGCAAGCCGCAATTCTTCGCAGCACAGACGACACCGCACCTGAAACAGTAAGTATGGTAATTATATTTTGGAGTAGGGAAATAAATAAACCACGGAGGACAATGTCAGTGGCGGGTGTATGTATACGTTTTACGTCTGTCTACGACAGCGCCAAAGATTCAATAATGAAGACTTCAACGCGTGCGTTTCAAAAGTTGAGAATATTTTGTTTTATTTAAATTTTATACTTGTTTAATGTTATACATCTTATGTGTAACATGAAGTAGTAGTATATATACAACACTATTCATTTTAATATTCCTCCTTTAATAATAGGACATAAATTAGCCTGTGTAGGAAACGGAAACGGCGTATGTTTGTTGAGCTCGATCCCCGACCGCTCCCGCATTCTTACTGATGCCTGCATTAAATCAACCGATATCTTTTCGTGGGTGTTACATAATGAGCTTGGGTAAATTCCCAGCATCCACTTGTTTAACACTGAACTCTTACTGTCATTAACAACACGCCTGTGTGGTGGAATCCACAACTCATGGTGGCAATGGCAATAATTTCATTGCTACGACTTCCAATTGATACTGCTTTGACCTCGTCTGAATCCAGCACGAATGTGTTGCAAAAACTATTAATGCTAACAGTTACCCTTAATGTTATGTGAAAGCAAAGAAAATGGCCTCAAAGTCTACTAGTATCCTTCCTCTATCCATGCTCTAGGGTAACATCAACTCGATGCAGCTATCGATTTTATTATCATCCAAATTGCAAACAATCGCAAAATTCAAATCAATACGACAATTAGAAGTATGTTAAAATTGAGGGCATAGTGAGTTACGAGTAGGAACATGCTAGTGAATCAAATATACAGCGTTTAAAAATGAAATGAAAGCTTTAGACATTGTCGCGTTCTTTATAGGAGGCAGGCTCATTTCCATCTGTCTTATGGGGTGCAATGCACTAAAGATCAACGTCTTACAACCTCACGGATTTTGGATTTTACTGATTACAGGAGTCCTTCAAAAAACGAATCGTTCGACATGTTTACAAGAAGATTTGTGGATTTATCTTCTCGAGACACTACGACCGAATCTTTTCACGAATTTAACATGAGAAGAGCTTTTAGCAGAATCGTCGAGAAAGAAGGATACAAAAACCTACCGTCGTTGTTTCATAAAATTACGACCAGGAAACATAACTTTAGCGGTTGGTCTAACTAATTTTTTTAGACACAGTGGCTTTACCCTAGGTCTTTGCCTCACATGATGGCTTTTGGATGTAAGCATACTTAAGTTATCTATGATTAGTCGAAAAGCAGCGCAGGTTGTAGGGCTACACATTGACTACCAGATTTATTTCAGCGGCATCAAACCCCAAAAATCATCGGCTTGCAAAAAAACTATGCCAAATTTAAATTAGATAGTAAAGTATCCGGTCCAGATATGAAAGTATAACAAGATATTAAAATTATAACACTTATTAAGAAAAGCTGAAAAAATGCGCAGGCAGGCAGTTTCCTTTTACGTACGAGTATAATGAGAAAAATAGCAGCTTTCTTGAGTGGTTGAATTATCAACGCCCTTTGAACTAAATCACAAACAGATTGTGTAAGAAATTTGAAATGTGGTACATCGATCTCGTGATGAAGTAGGGTTTTCGTGCCCTAAAATTCTACAGCATTCATCTGATGTAGAATCTGGGTATATTTAGTTTTTGTTGATGTTCTCAAAAAATACTAAATGAATTTCGTCATAATTTATATGGGACTACCTCTGAAGTATGGTCTGCGAAACTTAAAAGAATCATAAAAATCAGTTCATAATTGGCTGAATTATCGCGTACCATACCTTAAAAACATACAGTGGAATTGAGAACCTCATCCTATTTTAAAGTCGGTTGAAAAGACTTTAGTAGCACAGACTAATTAGTACTAGCTTTAAATCGTCCGAAACATAACTACAGAGCTAAGCTAAGCTACGTTCTTCTTTTTTAAACACGAACTATTGATTCTGATTATCATTATCACCCACTGCGGCCTTCCCCATTGAGTTAAAAATCTCTACGAGTACAGATGCAGCTAAAAATATAAATTTTAATCTAATCTAAACTACTATAATTTAATATCTGCCTTTGTTACATGCATTACAGGTAAAATAGCAATAAAGGTACATCATTTATGTAACTAAATATATGTTGTTACTTTTTAGTAAATATGGCTGCAAAGTTATCACAACACAATAATTTTCCAACCAGTATGTCAACGAAAAGACGGACTGTTACTTTCAATAAAATTATAAAGAAACCACTGTCTGTTGCACTGTTGGGACCGCAACGTTCCCAGGATCCAGTTACAGTCAGTACTGAGAAGGCGGAGACAACACCTGATGGAAGAACTAAACAATGGAATACCTATTACCATCGTACACACTACACCCACGAAGCAGGTTTCATAGGACAAGTCAATTTAGTTGAAGATAACAGTGTTTTCACGAAGACTGTTCAAAAAAATGAAAGTATGACAACGGAAAGTGTTACTCAACATACTTCAAGCAATAAATTAAGCTATGCACCCAATTTAAAAGGTAAAGACAACAAGTTCTGTTCCATCATCAATAGCCAATAAACGTCCACTGCTGGACATAGGCCTCCCCCCTGGTACGCCACCATGACCGGTCCTGAGCCGCTTGCAGCCAGTGGTTCGTTAGTACATGGTAGACACTTGAAAGCTCTTACTCGATCGTTTCTTCGTTCTTCGAGTGATATGGTCGCTCATTTAAACTCCATCTCACATATCGTCCAGCTACCTCGGTGACCTTTGTTCGAATAAGGATTTCCTCATTGCGGATTTTATCACGAAGAGAAATTCCGAGCATAGCTCCACCCATAGCTCGCTAAGTTACTTTGAGCATGTTTGTTTGTCCCACAGTAAAGGACCACGTTTCGGTTCCGAATATCATCACTGGCAACACGCACTGATTTAAGGCTTTGCCTTTAGACACTGAGGTATTTTGGATGAGAAGAATCATCCATTCATTCCAGATCTATATGGAATAGAAGAGAAAATCCATCAACTTTTGAATATAACGACCACCAAATTATGTATATGTATTCAGAATAGTACTTTATTTTGGAATATCGATGTATTTTGTAATTTATTTAACTTAAGACTACTCTTGAATAGTAAGTAGAGAAAGAAATAGGTACATAAAAGTAAAACCAAAAAAAGATTTTTTTGAATGTTGATAGGTTGTTAATTGATTTATTTTGACAACGTATTTATCGATTTCAATTGTATGTACATACGAGTAATAGTTAAACTTAAAAACATGACCAAATATGGTTTCAGAACATAACACACATGGACATGATGGTACTGCTGTTAAAAGTACGAAAGTGGATTTATTGACATCTACAACAACGTCCAACCGGGCTAACAACACATCCCGTGAAATGTATGTTTTTCATATAAATTATATAATTCTCATTTTTAGTGTAAATTAATCTGTACATGCACGTACTGAATGCCATAATGAATAAGA
Organism: Carcina quercana; assembly: GCA_910589575.2. NCBI lineage: Eukaryota > Metazoa > Arthropoda > Insecta > Lepidoptera > Depressariidae > Carcina > Carcina quercana. The sequence continues at coordinate 9,049,156 of OU342429.1, forward strand.
GTGTTTATAATATAAAGTGTATTGTTGTAGTTTATACTTCACTTGTTACTATATTAGTTAGTACTTCATTTTATATTTATTTTTGAGTAATATCTTGTCTTGTTACTTGAAATTGACGCTGACGAAGTCGCGAGAAACAGCATTAGCCATTTATCTATACTGGTATATTTCTAATATGTGGATATTTTTTACTAATTTCAGGAAACGCAAGAAGAGATACATTCAAGTGATCCCCATTGATAATGCAAAGCCACACACTCTCACTACAGAGATGAATATGGTGACAGAATCAATATTTTTATACCGTGTTGGTGATACGCAAGATTTCGCACAATTAGTGGAATTGGATGATGACGAGGTGCCCGCAGCTTATTTTCTAAGTGCTACCTACACTTAATAAACTGGAGCCTGAATTACATTTCGTGCATATTATCTACTGTCCGCGACTTAGCCAGCGTGGGCTACCTCACGTTAACTTGTGATCGGAATGAAAGAAGCCCTTGTCACATCCTTTGTTCCTCTACATGACACGATGATATGCTACATGGGTGCCTAATTTCATCATGATATGTTCAGCCGTTTAGTTGTGAAAGGGCCGCAAACTGATATACACACTGACAAGACAAGAGCTCTCTCTTGGGATAACAAAGGGACAAAATTAGAACGTAGCTGTTAGGTCTTCGTAGAAACTAAGAGTTATCACTTTAAGTGTAGAAATAAGGAAATATCTTTCGTACACACGGCTACACATCAAGCTATACATTTCCAGTATACGCTGACCTCACATTGAATGAACTCCCGCACGGCGTTAGTTCAGCTTATACTGGAAACGTATAGCTTGATCTGTAGCCGTGCGTACTCGTATATTGATTAATAAAAAGTCAGATAAGACAATGGAAATATTGACTGAAAGTTTTTGGATGAAGGCTGTCTTACATTTATTAGCAAAATAATTAGAGGACAAACGATATCACAATTATCTTAACTAAAGGCTCCTCAAAGGAGCCGCTTGCATCCAGTGGCTCCCCACGACCCTTCGTCTTCGTCCCAGGTCGTCAATACCCTTTGCACCAGCAAAGATATAAAGACGTTTGGAAGTTTGTTAGTCAACCATTAGTGTATCATCATAGTCACCTACAAAATTCCACTGGGCGTGGGAGGTTCCCTTATCAACAGAACAAACGCAACCACAATCCAATTATTTTTGTTTCAGATACACAGCCGCTTAGCTCTCCGGTACTTACGACGACATGTGGGCAGGATGGTATTCAGTATTTGTAATGACGTCACCTCAGATACCAATACAAAGCACGTGTTCCTCTTCAACTCTTCTCGTATCGTCATTGCTATCAATAACTTCACTGTGAGTTTACTGCATCAGTTTAGACCACAGAGAACATAAGACTAACGAAAATTAGACGACTACATAGCATAAGCGCCAGGTGGTGTTATCTAATCAGAACATTGCCAAAATCTGGACAAGTTTTAGTTGGAATTCTTTGTTTCAACAATACAATTAAAAAATTTCACTGATAAAAACATCAACAACGAATGAAAAGTAAATTTTAAAAACCCGACTGCGTTTTTTAAATCATTTTAATATACCCAGTGTCACTCTGACAGTAAATACCAAACAGCCACAGATTGTGCCAAATAATTATACATACATACTCTCGAAGAACATAGCCCTCTTTCTAGCGCAGTCGGGTAAAAAACATTATGAATTTCCAGTCAACATATTTTTCTCTAGGAAGAGGGAGGAGACTGATACCTTTAATTACCTACATACCATACGAGTACAAACTAGGTTATATTATACAATACTGGCCAAGTGCTTTTCGGTAAAGGAAAACATCGTGACCGCACACTCTTGAGAATAAATTCAAAGGTGTGTGTGAATTCTACCAATCCGCACAGGGCCCGAATGGTAGGCTATCGCCCATACATTCTCTGCAGGAGAGTAGGCCTGAGCCCCTGCAGTGGGGACGTATATAGACTGTTGATGATGTATGTTTACGCCTTAGACCATTGGTGTAGTTCACTAAGGACAAACATCCTTAACAACCTCACGGCTCACATATGTCTCTACTCTCTATAAATATCGAATGGCATCAGCCTCACGGTTCACGGATGTCTGTGAACCGTGAGGTAGTGAGGATGTTCTTCCTTATTGAATTGCACCCTTGAATTTTGTACGCTATGATTTCAGTTAAAACGCATGACAATAGTGGCAACCCCTGCACGTACTTTGACCAAGAAAGAATCTATCTGCCCCCAAAACTACATCGAGTGCCAAGTGAAAGGCGCGCGAGTCTGCATCGATAATATGACTGCTTGCGATGGGGTCCCAAACTGCGGGGCTAATGGTAATGGCGTCCAGGTTTTATAATGACCTCGTGTTCATATGTATTATTATGGGTTAATAGACAACAGAAGGCATTGGATCAAGATAATAAATTATTCAATCCTTGCACGACTATGGGCTTACCCTGATCTTGCATACACGCCCGTTAAGATTCCATAGAGCAGCGGAGCCTCCATCGGTGTATTCTGCATTTCTCCGCTCTCATACAATAATTTCAAAAACCAAGCCAGACTTTTTGTAGTTATTGGTTTATGATTTACCGATTGTGTGCAGTTACTATCAATAAAACAGTTAAAAGTGACAACTTTAAGCGGTTTAAATTATCTAATTATAATTATCCAGGTCTAAAAGGTAGGTAGGCTATAAATATGTAGGTCTAATTGCGTAGAAATAAAAAAAGATCGAATGAAGGCCCTAATGTCAAATTTCAATATGAATTGTTTGGCTACGGAGCCAACAACGTCGCCATGGCGTCTCGGTGAGGTAGGGCCCTTAAAGCTGTTCAAAATATCTTCGGTAACTGCTTCATTTCTTTTTTCATTGTGTGTATGTGTAAAAAAAAATGTATGATGGGTTTACACTTGGCCTTCATCTCACACGATGGTAAGTCACGATGCAGATAAGTCTATTGGATGGTAAGCGTGCGCACCCAGGACCCTTAACCTAATTAGGCGCTGGCTCTGCTACCTTTCATACCGGAACACAATGGTGCTATTAACACTGCTGTTTGGCGGCAGACTTAGGCAACATGATGGCCATAGCCACGCTGACATAGGAAATACCCTACCCTACCACCAACCAAACCGAGTATCGATAGGTACTCCCACTTTGCATTGAACCCGGAACCTAAGGATTGTGAATCCAACATTTAGCCATTAGGCCGCGGAAGTGGTGTACTTCCTATCTGGTGGTAAGTCTCCAGGTTCTTAGCTAGAAGGATAATCGAAAATAGATTTAACAGTGTTATGTATTCTGTGGTAATAGTTAGTTTTCAACCGCCTTCAAAAAAGAAAGAGCTTTTCAATTCGACGGGTATGTTTTTTAAGGTTTGTTACCTCAGAACTTTCGAACGTTTGAACCGATGTTGATGATACTTTTTTTATTTGAAAGCTGGTGTTTTCTGTGTGGTCCCATTTCAATTTGGTTCAGTTCTGACAATGGCATCCATGAGAAAACCATATAAGTCTTAAATTTGCATTAAGTATTAATTAATATTAGGGCATGAATTCTGCAGACTTTTAGGGCAGGGCTTCTATTTCTTTTTGAACGCGTATTAACGGAGATAACTTCTAAGTACTCGTAATTTGATAAACCAAGTATCGTACAAACCTCTGAATGCAACGTATCTTTGTTTAGATATATACGACGAAGACAGACTGTCGTGCGGCTTGATCACTATGTCGCAGAAAAGTGTGTACATAGCCGCGAGCACATTCTTGGCTTTCCTATTGACCATGTTGTACACGGTCTACTACTGGCTCAAGAGATGCGTGCCTGAAGTCTCTCAAGCCTTCTTCATTTACAAAGACGGCATCGAAAATGTGTATGTTGAATATCTTAATAGTCTTCTGTAAACCTGCCTCTTAAATTGTTGGGGTTCTACCTCTATAAAATAAAAACGGACTTTTTTTCTATATTAAATTTTCATCTAGGTACTCCGCGCCCGTCCCCTTGACTGGCTGGCATAACGCACCTAATTATTTGCCTTTGAACCGCGAAATGCTCAGGCGCAAAATCTATTTTCTAGATGACTACGAGATTACTCATAAAATATTGTCTTAACATATTACAATTTCATTTAGTCTTATCTTAAAACTTAACATTGAACTTATCTTAAGACTGACTTGACTTGAGTAGGTACTGCCTACAAATACTAAAGTCAGTTCGCTTAGATTGTGTTGTTTGTTATATATCTATAGCCGCACCCGCTGATGGATTTGGCATTTTATATCGAGTCATGGCAGTGAAGTTGTGTTTGTAATTTTTTGGTGACTTCTGCATGTATAGAAAATGTTTTGTGTTTAATTTTGTTCTCCATCATGTGTAGTCCCATTTGTAGGCAATTACTATAATATAGTCGTTTTTTATAACCACATATTCCGTTCGGGTGTACCGACATTACCTAAGCGAACGGACTCTACTTATTGCGTGCGTAATATTTGAGAGATCATTTGATCTGCAGTTTGATAAGGAAATTTTACCGATATTGGCTCAGAAGTAAAGAATTTAACAATTTTTAAAGTCGGTATTAAGTAACTATTTCGAAAAAAGTACTAGGGAAAAATAACACGGAGTGATTCAAATAAGTAAATAGTACGGCTTATTTCGGGCTACCGCTACTTTTACTTTTAATGTTCACTACTATGCTAAGATCTACCTTCCACTAGCTTTCTGCATTTCGATATTTTGCATCGTCTCTTGTTAGGTTGGCTGTTAATTGCTTAATTAATTTTCCCCCAGATTGTTTCTGGACTCTGTCATGCGGGCACCAGGAGACACAGGGGACGACTCTAAATTGGCCTACCCCAGCCCCTTCTACGACGCATTCGAGCTTGGTTTTTACGAAAATAAAACTAAAAATACGACGATGTCGAAATTAAAGAGGTTTCTTACTTTCGGATTGTTTAAAAAACGCCAACCTAGCACTGATAGAAATTCGAGAATGGTGGGTTCCAACTCTAATGCTCAAAACAACTTGTATCCTTTTACCGAAACAGGATGCAAACATAGCTTAGAATGTGAAGACAAATCTGTGCAGACAGGTTCGAGTTTGGAAATGAAAGTCATAGAAGAAATTAAAGAAAGGAAACAAGTTGCTCATGAAAATACGATTAAACAAGAAACAGAACAGGGCAGCCAGAAAAATAACAGACCTCTCAGTGTTGAATTGCAAACAACAGTAGGGCAGCGTATTCGTGAAGGTGAAGAGTTACCACATCTTAAAACAAGTGAATTAAGTTTGATGAAATTCTTCAAAGACAATAAGTCTGTAGCGGGTGGTGAAGGGCTAGCAGTATCTCACAAGGATGCATCAGTAGGACACGAGACAGAGCTAAAAAGTACAATGTACTCGGATGACTCATCGGCGGAAATGACAAAAGATCGAGAATCATTTGCGTTATATGATGCAGATCCAATAGACGTACAACCCGGAAGATTGGATTCATCCAGGAAACGGTTGAGATTTGATGAAACACTAACAACAATATCGGCAGAAGAAGGCCCTGAGAAGCAAACTGCAAAAAAAGTATTCCTGACACCTGCAACGAAATCTTATAATGTAGACGAGGAAGGAGAAGCAATACAAGAACATGATAGTGGCAGAGATTTCAAGCGATTCTGGGGCGTCGGCAAAGGGAAGAAAACTAAGAAAAAGATGCAGAACCATTGACATTTATTTTGAAGAAAAGAAAATACAGACTGCAAATAAAGTACCAATTTCAACGTCTAACATTTTAGAAACAGCAGAGTGTTTGTAATTTCGGTGGACGAAAACTTGATTGAATGATTGTTGTACGTATTATAGACGATCTGCTTATACGTATATATGTACGATTAACCTGTGTACATACACTATAAGTACCACATCACTTTCATGTGGGTGTCTTTTATTATTTTAAATTATATCTATCTCTTTTATATAACAAAATAGTTTTGATCACTATTTCCAATTTATATACTATATCATAACTAGCAGCTTTTTAGGGTTCCGAACCCAAAGCGTACAAACGAACCCTATTACTAAGACTTCGCTGTCCGTCTGTCACCAGGCTGTATCTCATGAACCGTGATAGTTAGACAGTTAAAATTTTCACAGATTATGTATATCTGTTGCCGCTATAACAACAAATACTAAAAAGTAGAATAAAATAAATATTAAAGGGGGCTCCATACAAGATTTTTTGCCGTTTTTATAGAGAATGGTACGGAACCCTTCGTGCGACTCGAACTTGGCTGTTTTTTTAAAGATAAATAGATAAGATCTTTATTCGGTGACGAACACAATTACGTACTATTTTTTCTTTAAATCATCTCATCGAGCATTTCATGGATCGATTATTTAAATTTGAATATTCTAGCTCAAGTGGTTTGACCACAAAAACGGGCGTTGATATGTCAATCAGGACTCTTGATCATCTCATCTGATGGTAAATGGACAGCGTAGCTAAGGAGGTGGATAACCCTTTACCTATTTTACAAACTCCTCAACAAGAGCAAAATGGACTCCGCGTGCTATACAATAAATAACAATAATATAAGTCGGGGCGCACTTTGTTGGTGAGCACGGTGGTGCATCAAAACCTCGCATAAAACAATTAACATTAAACAAATTTAGAATCTTTGGGACATGTGTTAGGTAGTACTTGGTATGAGTACTTTGACACTGTCATGAGGCGAGGGCCGGCGGAGTGTGTACACCGCCGCCCGCCGCCCGCCGCACGCACCGCTATTTCCTAATTAAAACCAATTAGGCACCGGACAGGACGCGTGCCAAACTGTGTTGCGTTTTTTATAGATTTCGTACTAACACGCAGGTGGATGCGGTGTTCCAATTTAGTTCAGGAGACAATGTCAGATAAGTCTTATGTATACTACTGCTATACAATCAAAATAATTTAAAAGTTTCAAAATGTGGAAACTGCTGTATAAACGAAGAAGGTTGTTTCATCGTCAACTATATGTCCACTGCTGGTGTTGGAGATGAGCTTCGCTTATGGGATACCATGAAGGACCTTCCATGAGGTGATTTGCCATAATTACTACGCTTTTCAGGCGGATTGGTGACCAGACCAGTTATTAAATGCGTCATTTTATCTGATTGTAGACTTTTCATGGCTGAACGACTGAATCGATCTTGATGATTTTTTGCATCCACGTACCCTAAGAAAGACACGTTCTACTTTTCCCCCGATAAAGTCATATCATTTTTGACGTTAACACAAACGTAAATGTAATCATAATAATCATCTGCATGAGTCCACTGTTGGACATGAGCCTCACTCATATATCGACACAGTAAACTTTTACACACTTGTCAGGAGGATTGGTGATAGCAGAAGATGGTGTTGTTAAGTAAGTAGGTATACTGCTGCTTATCCCCCAATGACATGGGGTGGTCCTATTATAAAGCCGAGGCCACACAGTACCACATGGTAAATATAATAAACAAGAGCAGTGAGAGGCCACGGGCAAGTATCGAGGAGAGCATTTTATATAGCACAGTATATAGTGCCATAGTGTTTACAATTCTTGTTGTTCTTAGTTCAGTGATTGTTTGATAGTTGCAATTATTCGTCTGCAGTCTTAGAAGCTAGGATACACTGTGTTTTTTACAACACAAGGTTTAATCGTATTAACTTCAAACATCACCCGAAACTAACACTCCCATGTCCTTCTACATGGTATAGGCTACTGCGTCATGACCGATTGTTTCGTCAGACATACACTTTCACATTTAAATAACAATAATGTGATGACCGGAGTGAACTATAAACAAAACCTTCAAAGCAAGTGATGCGCCTCCTCAGCGGAAGACCGTGAATGTAGCTTGTTATATGCGTCTGTTACATATAATGCGACTATTTATTGAGGGCAATAATTCATATCAGATCGCTATGTCAACTCAAAAAAAGATAGATGTAAAAGTGTCGGGACTAGAAGCGTGAGTGCGCGCGAGGTCATTTCAATTGAAACCAATTAAAGCAATTGAGTCCAATTGAGCGGGCGGCAGATTCTGCGTCGCGCTGCTGCCGTCCACAGAGAGATTTTATGTGAAGCGCCTACGCGCTGTCACATGACTCATAACAGTCATAAGCCCACGATAGTACCTACTTGTGGTGCTTTGTTATTAAGAAAAGTTTACAGCTTTACCCCACACTCATTGTGTTCATGTCTAAGCGGCCCATACCATTCCGTAATAAAAAGCGGCTAAGGGAAATAAGCAGTAATATGGGCAGCATCTAACTATGAAACTTTAATGTGTATTATTTCTTTTGGAAACTTGTATATCTTTTTGTATGTATTGTATTTGTCAATAAAACTATGTATACTAAGAACATCCAATAGTGCAATGACCTATCCGCCTGCCGTGAGGTGTTGGATCCTAAATTCCTAGGAAGGAGCATGTCCTGCAGTGGAATTTTACAGATGATGATGAATTGGGCGATTGAGTTTCGCTCTTTTAGATACTTTTATAGGTATATACAATATCTAAGGCTAGACAACATACAGATAAGTTTGGTTTTTGTCAACGGTACCCTAAAACCGTTTATAGTCCTCTGACAAATCGGTTTCTAGAAACTTAAAAACCTAAAATATGAAGCAAAATCTTTAGAGCCGTTTCAGTTTCATAGGTTTGGAATATTATAAACTGATTTTAACTCCTCTCCGCATTTCTGAGAAATAGGGTTTCGACAGACGGACAGCAAAATTATTCTGAAAGGGTTCCTTTTTTCCTTTTGAGGAACTGAATCCTAATATCAAACGTTCAAATGCGACGTAGACTCGAAAATAAGGGTTCTGTACTACACTTCTAGGAGCATTTAATCACTACGTTTTACTACACTTACTGAAATGGATAAACAATGACAAGTTAAAAATGACAATTGATCTCACAAAATTTAAAGTATAAATGACGGACAAACTTAAGGAGACTGCCGATAAAAGTTTTTATATTAAAATTGTTTTACTATAATCTTTTAATATATAATTATCTAAAATAGGACGTCGGATTGTAATGTCGCGAAATGAGTATGTATATATGAATACAGGTGATGAAGAAACCTATGCATAGCGCAGCGGCAACAAATACGACCTTTTTGTTGCTTGGAATTAAATGCAATGTTACGACCCAAACTTGCTTTTGATAATTAAACTCTGTCGTTAAGGCCGTATGGTGTCTCTAACACTAACCCACGTGACATTAAAGGCAACTAGTATAAGAAGATATAATAATATGAATATCAGGATGTATGAGGGTAAGCCTGAGCCCCTGCAGTGAGGACGTATATGGGCTGTTGATGATGATATCAGGATACGAGATATTTATCTCCGTCCGACAAGCGTGGAGATTGTGGCGAATAAGGAATTTCCAACGTGGATTTACTGTATGACCACTGTTGTCCATGAGTCTCCCCATAGATCGCCGCGACACAATTCCCATTCGGAGATTTGACATAATCACCGTGCTTGGACATGGAACTCAGCGAGCTATGGAACGAGCTATGCTCGGAATTTCTCTACATGATAAAATCAGTAGACGAACTAAGGTCACAGACATAGCTCGACGAGTCAGTAAGCTGAAGTGGCAGTGGGCAGGTCACATCGCTGTAAGAACGGATGCCCGTTGAGGCGTAAGGGTTCTCGAGTGGCGACCACATGCTGGGAAAAGTGGTCCGTCCACGAACTAGATGAAGCGAAGACCTAGTCAAGCGGCTCGGGACTGGTCATTGTTTCGTACATGGGGGAGGCCTATGTTCAGCAGTTTACTTTTCACGGCTGATGATGAGGATGATAAGGATGGCATGACATCGGTATTTAATTTAAATTTAATTAATTCAATGCAAAAAAGAGGCCAGGATGTAAAATAGTGAAAATATTCGTGTATTGTCAAGACGTCAAAATTCTTTGTACGTAGCTAGTTACAAAATATGGTTACAAACGCGGACGAAGGGCACTGAGCAACGCTACTGTGGTGTATTTTTCAATTTTTTTAGTTAACCACCCCGCCGTAATGAAGTTCTAATCCAAAAGGTATGTATGAATTTATCAATATCAATTATTTGTTGTAACTTCTTTATAAAGAATTGTTTTATACACGTTAAACATTTTACAAAAGTCTGCAGTGGTGTGGTTACCTAAAAATTGTCATGTCATAATACATTGAAATATTTCACGACGTGACTGGTAAGCTAATGAAACAAACTATTACGAAGTAATCTTAAATATCTCCCAAAACGTGTAAGTTAGGCAAGTTTTACAAATTGTAATGTTGCAGGTTTATTAAGTGTCAAAATAAGTGTCATAAAATTGACTTTTGAATTTTTAACGAGTATTCGTACAACATAAAAAAATCGTTTCACAGTCAAAATTCGTCAAAAATGAATTAATTTTTGGCTAAATTGGTGTATACTAGGGTAAAATCAATAAATGAACAGTTTCTTGTGAAGTGTACTTTTATATTAAGTAGTTATAGAACGACGTGTTTAAGAAAATACCTACGTAATGATGTCAGTAGACGACCTCCGCCAGTTTCAATTGAGTATGGATCTGTTGTTCACATTACAACTCTATGTTTTCGTGCTACGAACGAAACGACGACCGGCCCGCCACAGGATGACGTAGCCGTCACAAAAACTGCGTCGCTTGCGCAACTCTCGTTCCTCGACACTTGTTTGTACACACATTACCACTGCCTAGAACTTTACATTACACACACATATTTTTTATACTTCAATTTTATTTAGCACAGGCGTCAGTAATCTCCAAATTATTCACAAAAATTCAGGTAAGTTCACTACACACCGTGTCCTATATTTTAAACGGTATTCCAAGTGCAAATGCGTCGAGAAGTGCATCAGGGAGTGCAATTCGTGTTGTCTGAAAGTCACCAATAAGCCCAATGAAGCAGAGATCCCGCTGGCGAGCGCCAGCACCAACCTAAATAGACTCTGATCATCTAAATTGACTTCAATTAAATAACAACCGAAATTGTTGAAATGCGCCGTTATGGACTCCCTCTGCGCTAATCTAAAGTGCCAATAGTCAGGGCGAATGTTTTATTAATCAATATACGCTTAAGTAATAATTAAACGATCGAGAAGTCGATCAGTGCGCATGCGTCGTCGGTGGCTGGAGCGCTTCGCCGCAGCTGCTGCGCAGTGCCCGCCCGCCCCGATAGCCTACCGATATTTTCATGCCCAATTGTGCTTCAGCATTACTTATATTTTTAATTTTGTTAATTTTCAATGTTTATGGCGTTGTGTTTTGGTATTTTCATGAGCTTCGAAATTTTCCACACGCCCAGGATATTTGTTGCTATTGTAGGATATTTTGCTACTACGTATTTTTCCCACGGCTATAAATCATAGCAAGTCATACAAAAGCATCGATGATACGGATTTACAATAAAACGTGATGGACTTTCCAAATCATGTGGGCGTCCGCGCCCCACAATGCTATAGAGACAAACAAAAGTGTCGGGTGAGGCTGTGAGAATCCCGCATGCGGTGGAGTGCTGGCGCGCGCCGGCCCGCAGCAGCGTGCCCCTCGCTCCGCAGGTCGCCGACGCAGCCGACGCAACGGGGGAGTGACACGCAGAGCTCCCATTGGATCCCGGTTCCCCCGACAACAATGCAGTAAGCGACCGCCCGAAACATACGGATCTCTGAACTCTCGCCACTAACTACAGACTAAAGTCGCAAATATTGACGCACTACAGTCGGCATCGGACGCACCACTCATTGGCTCTGATGATCCGTCGACGGGCGTATTATAGTAATATAAATTGGCCAACCGTAGAGCAAATTCGGTTAGTTCGTTAAAGTTGATTAAAGTCATTTAACCGGTACGGACACGAGGATACGAACGGCGCGAGCGTTCGTCGATCCCGAGGGCGCTAAATGAAGTCAAATTGTTTAATATAGTCTGTGTATAGCCGTGTGTAGGGCGAGCGAGCTCGCGGGCCGCGTGCCGGTGTCGGTGGTGGTGCGGTGAGCGAGCGTGGTCGTCGCCACGGATCCGAGCGAGGTGGGTGCGGAGGTAGCGGGCCCGCACACGCCCGCCACCGACGGATACATGTACGTGTGCGGGGAGCCCGGAGCCGGTGCCGGAGCCGCGGCACGGTACGAGTGCACCTTCGACGGTGGCGCGCTCGACCACCCCGCCTTCGAGGAGCACATGTTCAGCGAGTTCGGCAAGGAGCGACACGTGCAGGTGGTGGTAGGCGCCGACGGAGAGCTGCAGTACCGCGACGAGTTGCCCGTGTTCGCGGCGGCGGGAGCAGAGAACAAGCGCAAGGAGGAGCCGCTGCTGCTGCAGGCGGTGGACGCGGCCCCCGCACCGCCCCCCGCGCACACACCTGCTCCTACCAAGAAGAGCGACAAGAAAAAGAATGACAACAATGGCATCAAGAAAAAGAAAACTAGGTAACTTTTACTTTTTCTGATCGTCTCATTCATTACAGTATGGTACCTATAGGTATATTACATGAGGCAGAATGCCATGAATAACTTTTCATAAGAGAATTTCCCATAATCACTATGTTTGTCAGGCGGATTCAATAAATGGTGACTCCAGTACATATAAGACGTTATTCAATACTGGACATTGTTAGACAAACTTATTCACGTAAAATTATAGCTAAAAATACTTTGCATTAACATGAAATAATAAACTGGTCGTAGAGAATCTAAAATCTCAGCAAAATTCAACACACGAACCATCTAAACGAGATTCAGCGTAGCAGTGTAGCTGAGCTACGCTAAGAACTTGCTACGAGCTACATCTTAACGTGCTACGAAGTCTGCCTACGAAAAGTTTGTACTGAAGATAATATCTAGGGTGGTTGAAACCAAAATATAAGATTGGGATTACATTGAAATTTATACCATTAAATGAATTTAAATAACTTCGATATTTCACACAAAAAATCGACACCAATTTATACTTTGGTTTTACACGAATGAAACGTTTTAAATCGCGAAAATCAAGTTACCGAACAAATCTCTAGTGAATGCGCCTACATACCCAACTTTTTCACTTTAGCTATGCTCAGCGTCACTAGATGGCGCCGCTAATACTTTAATACGCACCTCAAGCAAAACAAACTTTACAGTTAATACCCGATGTATTGCTTTAAACCATTTATTTGCTTTCAACTGCAAAGTTAAGTTTGTAATCATAAAAACACGTTGCTAGTAGGAGACCCCCTTTTATCTTTAATTATTTTCATTTAATTATTATTACAGCGGCAATAGATAAACACATTCTGTGACAATCTGACTACCTGTTACCGATCGTGAGGTGCAGCCTAATGACAGACAGACGGACGGATGGATAGTGGAGGCTTAGTAATACCTTACTACCTTACTACTACTTAATAAGTAATACCCTTTGTCACCCTTTGGGTACGAAACCCTAAAAGTTGATTATATTTGATATATTTCTCTCTTCTTTTTTTAAAAAAATGCTCTTCATCCATGGATATGCTACATGGTTTTACTACTATTTTTGAGTGTTCTCCTTATAAAATATCGCTACACTCTGTCGTCACGGGCGCGGGGCAGCGGGCACCACTTCACTCCACAGGTGGCAGGGTCGGTCGGGCGCGTGTTGCGCGCGCGCACCCTACCTGAAGCGACGCTGACGCACCCCAATTTATTATTTGCATAGCTAATTCGATGATGTTTAGAATGCAATAATAACATATGGTTGCATTGATGAGATCAAAGAGCGACTACTTTAAATTTTAAATTTTTATGAGGGCAATATAAGTTTTCGATTCGATATAAATACTTCGCGATAGTATGTGATGTAAAAAAAATGCAGAAAAAATATATCGCTAAGACAAATATACTCTTGCTAAAATTAAGATATCATTATGACTCCAGGTCCGGATCCTTCCTGGTGCAAAGGATGTCCATATTATCAATACCAATACAGCCCGGTAATCATGAAGCTAAAGAGATGTTACTGTGCCGGGCCGGGCGGCATCTTTTAACCTTCATGGCGGCAATGCTGCGAGCCTCATGGGAACCTTTGCACCATGAATAACAGACAGTGGTTTATTTAGACAGCATAGTGTTAATTTGTGGGGTATTCTGAGTTTACTGGGTTTATCATTTTTTGTTGCATGTGCGTCATTAGAATGCCAATTGAAGCATAAATAAATTCAAGAAGTTCATAGTAAGTAGAAATTAAAAACAAGTCATGGCGCATGATATTAATTCTTACTTCGTCGTAATATAGCAGTTTTTAGAAGGATATAAACCGGACCATTCATAACAATAGCGATACAAAGACGTCGCCTACATTTCATACTCGGTTTGAGACTAATTACCCGTATGAGTAGCAGTTACATTATCGTCAGATCTCGGCGGCGTGGCAGGGACTCCGCGAGGGTAACAATCACGCAACGACATCTCATAAATGTACCCATATTCCAAGTACAGTGACTCACGGATAGCGTCACATATACTGTTCCCTTTTGTTATATAAAACTGAAACAATTTAACTTATTGAAATTCAACTCAAGCGCGTTCAATTCAATTCAAATGTAAAGTATTGATTTGTTGATAGGTTTATAGGGTTCCAAATCCGAAGGATCAAAACGAAGTACTATTGTTGATCCAATTCTGTCCACATTACATATTTGTTGGTCATGTTTTCAAATTTTCATTTTGAAACGAAAATTTATTTATTTGTCAACTTTTTAGTCAGTTACAAATATGTCACTGACATTAATTTATAGAGAACCCTTAAAAAGTTTGCCATCTCAGCGTACAAATATTACAAAAAATACATACTAAAATGAATTGGAATTACTATTTCATTTTTAATTTGTTAAAATTCACAATACTAAAAAACTTCGATTAAAGTGGGCACAATTCAGCATTAAAAGTTCCAGGAAGTCCAGGAAATGCTGTTATAATAAAAGGCTAATAAACAGATAATAAATATGTGACGCTCAAGTGTTGAAACGATTAATGTAATAGCGCCACTGGAACTCGCCAAGCAATTAGCGGTGGTCGGTCGGTCACACGCCCCGACAGCGCTGCCTAGCGCCGCGCCGCCCCGACCGACGGGGGTGAATTTAGTTTCACGCTCAATCAATTTCTGCGCGTGCGCCCGCAGCCATATTGCACGCGTCAGATGGTAGATGTGTATCATGATGATGGGAGGAAATTGTTTGTGGAGGAATTTTTGGATTCCAATAACAGATCCCCAGTGTTACTCTCACACTAAATACATACAAATCTAACGACACCTCTCAAGCTGAAAACAATTATACATACACTCTCGAAAAACATAGCCTTCCTTCTGGCGCAGTCAGGTAAAATACATTTGACCCTTTGATTTGTAAATAAATGACTTCATTCTTAAAATACACTTCTAGCAAATAACTATAAATATATTAGAGGACAAGTCACTTAGCGAATTATGGAACAGGCCATGTTAGGAATTTATCTATGTGATAAAATCCGGAATGAGGAAGTCCGTAGACTAACTATGGTTACTGACATAGCTTGACGAGACAGGAAGCTGAAGTGGCAATGGGCAGGTAACATCGCTCAAAGAATGGATAACCGATGAGGTGGAAGAGTTCTTTAGTGTCGACAACGTACCGGGATACGTGTACGGTCCAACTACAAAAGATCACGGGTATTCGCTAAAAGCGAGTGGCTCTAGACTGGTCACGTACCTATGAATAAGACAAGTTCTACAGGGCAGAAAGTATGTATGAACATCAGCTTACTGCGGTCACCAATCCACCTGCGTGGTGATTATGGTCTTATGAAATGTCCAACAGTGGACTTCTTACAGATGTTGTTGTTTTCAATTAAATTTAAACCAGTTAGATGTCAATATAACTGGGCTTTTATATTATACCTTCCGTTGTTACAGAACAACTTTTACGGCGTACCAATTAGAAGAACTAGAGAGAGCGTTCGAGCGAGCACCGTACCCCGACGTATTTGCCAGGGAAGAGTTGGCTCTTAAACTTAGCTTGTCCGAATCACGAGTACAGGTGAGCACGATTCAACTCTCCGTCTTTTATACAAGTAAGGTTTCAGAAGCTAATGCTACATATAAACTATTGGAGTTTTAAAATATTTGCAGTAGAAGTACGAGTACCTATAGTAATAGAACGACTCCCGAATTACTTTGATTTAGTTTTCAAGCGGTCGTTAGCGAGTTTTGACCTGTTCATAATGTATTCAAAATTACCCGTCATGAGGAAGACGTATTTCTGTTGTTGATCAATTAATAATTTCTGAAACGTTACAGGTATGGTTCCAAAACAGAAGAGCAAAATGGCGCAAACGTGAGCCACCTCGAAAGACCGGATACATCGGTTCGAGTTCACCGAGCTCGACCACCTTAGGAGGCGGGTTTTCCAGCATCGGCGGCAACTTGCCCGCGTTCCCTCAGAACGGACTACCAGCCCCGGCAGACTCCTGGTCTTACCAGCACTCGTACGAATTGTCTTCCCATCATCTTTTATCGTCGGGTAGCAGCGGTTACCCCAGTTTCAACTCGCAGCCCGCGGCTTACTCGTATACGACGGTGTTGAACGGTCACGACGGTCAAATGTTCGCGCCCCCCCGGCACTACGAGTACGGCGAGGGCAGTCCGCCGCACCTCGTGCGAGACTACCCGATGATGGCCGCACACTCTCCACAGATGGAGGGTCACGCCCACGAGGAGAAGCTGGAGTACCGCACACACGAGCATAAAGACAAGTACTCGTCGTGCGCGATGGAGGAGCCGCCGCGCTACGCCGCGCCCCCCGAGGACTACGACAAGTGCGGGCTGGCGACACACGAGAAACACTACGAGCTCGAGCGGCACGCCGACCTCGCGCCGCCCGTAGTCGTCAAGATGGAGCCCAGCCCCGGACAAGCATACACCGCTCTGCCTCCTTTTTTGAACTGAAATACTCTTTTTCGAAATTATCCTAGATAGAGAATAATTTCGAAAAGGAGTATTATCAGAATGCGAGAATATTTGCTAAAATACATTCACAAAATAAATAAACTCAAGCATGATATCCTTTTCGGGTAGCCAGAGCCATGAATAGTGCCAAGAACGCTTACGGGATCTTTTGGTACGAAATTGGGTTATGTAACGATGGGTTAGCGCTCATCGCGTAAAAGTAACTGCATCTTACAACCGATTTCTCTTAGCCGCCTTTACGAGACCGGAATATGTGGTATAATTCGTAGTCGGGTCCCACTGAAATCCATCTGTAGGACATTATAGCTATTAGGTTATGCCTTTATTATATACTAAGAGAGCAATAAATGTAAATAAGAATCTTATGAGAGTATACTTACTACGTGTAAATCAAAATATACCAATTTACTTATTATATTTAAAGTATTAAAATATTTTAAGGTCAGTATTTATATAAATCTTTGCATTTCGTTTGTTAGTACTGTACTAAACGTAAATACTTACGTACATTAAAGATTTAATAATAACTCGTGCATTCCTCGTGCCTTATTATGACAGTGTCTGTGTTGATTGTTAGACGTGCGAATATTTTATCTAGTTTCGTTATAATTAGAATATAGAAACTTGCGGTTATAAAACTAAACAAATGCATTCATTCCAATAAATACGTATATGTCCACAGTAATCGGTAGAATCTGATCTTTGCGATAATCCTAGGACGATTGCAAAGGACTGAATAGTTCAGATATAGTGATATGTAGAATAGTTGGAATCGAAGATTTCATAATCATCAGCACTATTTTCGGAACGCTGATTGGCTAAATCTGTCTTTCTTCTGGCTTGTCAATCAGCTAACCTGTCAGTTCAGTTAAACGTAGTGAATAAATGCTCCTAGCTAGGTTCAGTTATTCCAGATTGAACTAAAGGACGTTTTTTTATAACAATCCTGAAAATAGCTCGGGTTACGAAAATATTTCTTAGGTTCAAATTAAATTTGTAAAAATTCAAGTTTCTTAAAGAAATTTTCCTATTTTCTATTTGACTATTTTCATCTTTAAAAAAGTGGTGCCCAATTCAACTGTATGTTTTTTTACGTATGTTACGCGATAGCCTAGTTACGCTCCGCCAATTAGAATAGATTTTGATGATTTTAATGTTTGGTAGGCTTCAAAGGTGGTCCCATATAAATTTTATCTAAATTGATATAGCACTTTTAAAGAAATTAACAGAAGCAAAATATCACCCAGCTAATTCTTCCTCTAAGGGTAAACATTTTACTGGATGAATGGACTTTTAGGGCAAATGAAGTCGGTTTCTTCGTTGTTTTTGAACGCGTTAATTATTATTCAATAGGCTTGATTTAAGTTGAATGAAACTTTTCAATCGCTTCTCGTTCACCTAAATAGTGTATTTATAAAACTTCGTATATTTTTAGTTCTTTTTGAATGCGTTCGTATTTAATTTCATACTCTTAGCAAGAAAATACCATTTAACATAGATGTGTATACGTGGCAGCCGTATTATATGAGTCGTAATATAATTTTATTTCCATATTGCGTGAATAAATGTGCCAAATAAATATTAATTATGTTAGTTTTACGAATTTTTTATATTGCTAAAAATATTGTAGAGTATTAAATAATGAAATGATTACGAGATCGTTTCAGATTATAGTCTAAACGACCGACTGTTTTGTTTGGTTCCGTATATTACGTATTGCTTTGAAACACCTATATATTTTATTTCAATTTTACTTGCTTTTCACAAGGCAATACACTTGATAACTTTCTGCATGACGACGTGTCTTACTTTAATTTAGAAAATCGTATTTATTTTCAGCGAATTTTTTATTTGTAAGTTATTGTATGAAAATCCAAAGAAAGGTGTATTAATAATAATATGAGTTTTATTTCTTCAAGCGCCATCATCTACAATTGCTGTTAATTCCTTAATTCAACCCAAACTTTTACTATTTTATTTACTTCGAAATCTCAAACATACTTGTCTTATATATATAAAGCGTTTTTTCTTATTGGATCCAAGCAGCAAACAAACGTCGCAAATCACGATATTCCGAAAGAATCTATTTACGCCACCGCAATACTCTAGTTTCAATATAAACGCATTAAATCCCACAAAAAGTTTTTATTATAATAAGTATATTAACTAAAACTACCTCCATGTAAGCTGAGAGTAACTATTCAATTAAAATACAAGCTGAACTTAACTAATGAAATAACTAAACTTTATCTTAACTCGTTCTTAAATCATGCAACGAAAATCTAAAAACTACGATACCTAAATGAGTTTGTCGTTTCGGTCTAATAACGAAAATGCTATAGAGGTGTTGTTTTTAATAACGATAAGGTATCATCATTTTATCACAATTTATTATTAAGGTTACAAACAATTATGTTTATCAGAACACGAAATATATCTTCTTTTTGTTCTTAAATAAAAAATAATAACACAATAATATTGCTTATTACTTTCGTCCGATTCTAGATTTGTAAAATATAACCCATTAGAAATATAGATGTGTTATAAATGTACCTACTGAATTACTTGTTAGTCCGTGCACACAATAGGGTATTTTACACTATGTAAGGAAAAATATAAAAATGTTTGTTCATAATAGATATCGAAAAAAGTAAACAAGAAACGTCGATATTTATTCATAAAATTGCAATTTTAATTTTATAATTCCATTTTAAAAATCGTCTTTTCTAATCTGTTTTTGAAATGTCTAGAACGCCATTCGCCATGTTGGATCCCGCCGTGACGTCATTCCGATAGTAAACAATCTACTGAAAATAAGTTGTGCGCTGTTATTTTGATAAATTTACGAGTTATTAACACGTTTGTAGACTTCTAGCCTTTATTTCACTATGGAAGACGGTTTTGTGAAAGCAGAAAGTACAAATCTGCCAATGGTTAATACTTTAATGGTGGCGAAATTTTTTGCCTCCAATCCCGATTTCTGTTCTGCGGAGTTGAGAAATGTTAAAACAGCAATGTAAGTAACCATTGTATCAAGTTTTGTCTAATAATAAGTACAATAACAATACACAATACAATAAAACGGGTCCTTCATGTTACACTCCAACCTAACCTATATTTTGTCATCAGGTCGGGAAGGGAATCTTACGGAGACGACGCAATAGGCTATGTGCAGCTGAAGCGGGTTCAAAATACATGCGTGGTTAAGTGTACGGTATGCCCGGAACATAAAGTGCGTACCAAGCCCTATGCAGTGACACTTGTAATGATATATGGTAATGATATAGCATAATTCTCATTTTGTATGGTGTCCTCAATCTCTTTAATTGTAGACATTCTTTGCCTTTTAATAAAGGCATGCCGAGGTTCACTTGAAGTGGACTTGTGTTTCCTTTTTGCTTGGCAATCAAATCTAGTTGGTACGGTGTTTGGTTTGATCCGAATTCGTTTAACAGAACCCATTATCTTATACTCTGTATAATTTTCCATGTCATTTTCCAGCTGAAATATGGATTATAATATTTATGAAGTTTTTAACTCATTACTTATCCTAGGTACCTACCTAGATAATATAACCTATAAATACATTACAAAAGATGACATTTGTTTTGTAATATTAACAAGAAGTTTTCTTTTGTTTATTTGATAGTTAATTTACCATTTATAGCGCATACTTACATCAAAGTGGTCTTCACAGAAATACAGTCTAGTCTTTGTGGACAATGACTTTGGATCTCTTCTTGCCAGTTTCAACCAAGTATTTCTCATTTTTACATCACTTGGCACTTGAATCCATAATTTTTGTGGCGTTTTTACACTTGTATTTTTGCATTCAGGCACAAGACACCAATGATAACTCATTATTTTCACGAATCTTAATACTTGGTCTTTCGCAGTCGTATTGTTTACTAACCGAGTGACGTCACGAGATGAAAAAGCATGGCGGCTAGCGTTTCCGCGCGAAAATTCAAAATCATAAATAAAAAACAGATTTTAAGGCGCTTTTCGGTTTTAAAAAAAATTAACAAAATTTCTACTAGTTCATTACGATCTCAGGATTAATTTAAAACAGTTTTTGAAAAATGGTGTAATACCCTATTCTTGTTAGCCAAAACTACCGTTCGCGGGTGAATTGACGATAGATTGGTGATGCATTTTCCGCTTGTATTTCCTCTAATGCCCTTCACACATACATATCTGTTGTTTTGGTCTACCTAAAACAGCCCGAAACGTTTCTTGCTTGTTTGAACCGGTAGGTGTGTGACGATCGGTACATTTTGTATTGCATCCTAGCCTTTCGGTTTCAGTTCTATTTAGATCAATGACATCATCTGGCATGTGCGTCGACTTTAACACCGTCCTGTCTGGCCCAGATACCGTCCCCGCTGAAGTGGTACTTCTTCTCGATCTCATACAGCACCAGGCTCAGTGTCTCGGCATCGGTGATGGCACCGGGTCTCAGGTTGTTGTAATTTGAGTCTAGTTGTATGTCTTTAGCATTGTTTGCTCTCATATCGCCGGTACGTAGCTTTTGTAGGAATTTGATGTACTGCTCTATTTCTATCCTGTAATGATAAAAGTTTACAAGCATTAGTTACTAATCTACCTAAATACATAGGCTAAGACGAGTCAGTAAACTGAAGTGGCAGGCAGGCCACATCGTTCGAAGAACGGGTAACTGATGAAGAGTAAAAATTCTCGCGTGGCGACGACGTACTGGATTGTCCCCCTACTGGATGGACTGACGACTTGGTAAAGGTCGCGGGGAGTCGCTGGATGCAAGTGACTGGTGACCGGTAATTGACATACCATGGGGAAGGCTCAGCAGTTGATGTTTCCTCGCTGACCATGAAACAAGGTAGAAATACAAAAAGAAACTTACACAGGATACAGGAGTATTTGACAGTTGTTTAAAATGACGTCATCACTAAACTTTTCCTTCAGGAACTTTATGTTCTCGTCGATCACATTGAGAGCCGCGTGCAGCCAGAACTTGTGCCTCTTTAACCTGGTGAGGACATACTGCATTTTCTCCGACTCCGTAAGTTTGTATGATGTGTCCACTTGTAAAGAAGAACTTATAAGTGTGGCAATGTCGCGGCCACATACTTTATTCCCAAAGCTACCGATGTAACTGAAACAGTGGGTGAATAAAATGATACGAAAATATTGTACGAGGATATTTTTGGTTCGTAACGAATAGTTTATTTTTCTTGGATAACATTGCACTGCGCAAGTATTTTAAAGTTAAAATTGAATAGCAATAAATCACAGTACCAGTAATTATGTAGACTTTTAACTTGATTTTCAAACGACTTCAAAAAAGGAGAAAGTTCTCAATTTAAATTTATGTGTTCTTCGTATGTATGTTACGTGATAACTCCGTCAATTGTGAATCGATTTTGATGATTTTCGTTTGTTTGGTAGAGAATATTTCAGAGGTGATCCCATATAAATTTAATCAAAATTGATTCAGCGCTTTTTGAAATTTTTTTACAAAATCCAAATATGATAATTTTACCTTTACGACTGAACATTTTAGGGGATGAATGCTGTAGAGTTTTAGGGCAATTGAAATCGGTTTATATTTCTTACAATACAAAATCGTACCCAATAAGTTAGAAACTAAAATTGTTTAACTATACACACATTAAGTATTCCGTTATTATACTACTTGCATATATATTATAGAGTAGTTGTAACCAACTTCAACTTACTTGTTAAACACTTTACTTGAAGAAACCAGGTGATTCAGACTGAAGCATAGTTTTCTAGCGGCCTGTATTTTTTCCAAACGATTCATCATCTTTCTCTTGTGAACAACCATCGTAAGTACCTAAAGTAATTAAGGAAATATAAAAAATATTGTAATAAACATCATCATTGAATCTTGGAGACGTAACTGGATGGTGAGTGATTGTCAGTTGTAGCAAGTGCTTGCCTGCCTTATAATAATAATAATTAATCCTTTTTATAATTATTATACAAATCTGCACAAGGCCACTGCTGTACTAGGGCATCCTTTATAGATACCCACATCAGAAGACTTTTCTATGATCACTATTAGTCTACTTGGCAGGTGGATTTGTTTATGGATAGAAATATATAGATATTTAGTATTGATCATCATAAATAAGAGAGCAATAGTCATCATCATCAACCATCATATCCCCACTGCATGGGCTCAGTCCTACTCTCCTACAGAGTGTATGGGCCATAGTCCACCATGCGGTCCCAGTGTGGATTGGTAGACAGACACACCTTTTAATTTCTTCTCAGGAGTGTGCAGGTTTCCTCTCTATGTTTTCCTTCACTGAAAATCCAATGGTAATTATTTTTATCATTCGTACACAAATTCTAAATATCTAATTGGAACTTATTGGTATGAGCCAGAATTGAACCCAGACCTCGATTGTTCAAGGATTGACACTCTACCCGACTGAGCTACCATGGCAAAAGAGAGCAAGGGACTTACTCGAGGATTTGTTCTTAGCACTTGATACTCTTTCAAGTTTCTAAGTTCATCTAAACGTTCCTTGACAGTATCTGGCCGCATGCAGTACACTCTCAAGCATCTTTGCTGAGCTTCCACTGGTATTCTATAATCCTATTTATGAAAATAAATTTTTTTTTGTACATTTTTATACTTAAAAGACCTGTACTTAATATAATAAAATACATACATGTAAAAACAAATACTTATGACTACATTTTTCAAATATACATGTATAAAGATATGTTATGCTTCAATAAGTAATTACTGGTAAGTACAAGTTTAACTGCTAAAAGTTCGATAGTGAAATACCCACATGAGATCTGTAAATTATTTCTGTTTTAGGAATTACATATTAATTTCTTTAATATTTTCAAAAACAAATATGCTGATTACACTAGCTGTTTCTAGTTTAAATTTACTTCAATACTATTATAAATTTATATACAAATAATTTTTTGAATTAATTACTGACCTTAAAACCACATAGAATGTCCTCAATCTTTCAAAACAATCAATCAATCAAAGCTTTAGTAAAATGTAATAATTATACATAAATAAAAATAAAAATACCTCAAGTAGACTTCTTATTTGTATGAGAGCATTGTAATTATTCTTTAAAATAGCAGGTTCCAATCGAATTGCTTCTCTTATATTGAACCCAGCCAAAGACCTCACATTCTCCAAAATAAGTTTTGTATTAATTGGGTCAGACGATATTATGAAGCCATTTCTTCTTATTGCACTCATATTAAACTCTATGTCATTTTCTGCAATGTTAAGTGCCTCTCTGATATCAGACAACGGTTTGTGTTTCAAAGGTAAATAATTTTGGCAGTATTTGGTAAATTCATCTGAAGTAATAGATAATCGCCATTTTAAATAATTTTCTAGCACATGCATTCGAACAGTTACTGAAAATAATAATAATAAGTAAGCTATCAGAAAAAAAGAACAACAGTTTTCTACGACAAATAAAATAAAAGAATTTCCTATGCATTAGTCAAACATTAATAATATTATAAAAACTTTAAATTAATTCATTTTTTAAACAGCTTTTAAAATCAAATTTTTGTACAATGACATAGGTCATTAAGGCTGTTGAAATTTAATTCAAAACAGTAACATCTGAGGTGAAGGTCAATTATATTTTAACAATTTTTTAATATTAAGTATTAAATTGACATTTTCTTACTGGCTTATTTCAATGTAATGAAATTTTGTTCGACTAAGTAGATGCTAAATTGCAATATTATTTAGTTAATACACTTGTTTGTCTAATGAAGATGTATTTTTTTTTGATTTTTTTTCTAAGTCATTTTGATACCATTGGTTGTATCATTGGGTTTAACCTTATGTTTTTATAGGGTTTAATTGAGATAAAATAATTTCTTAAGTTTCAGCATCCTAATTGAAAATGTTATGTTTTTTGTGGTAAACATACATTTTTAGGAATTGATATAGTGTGTCATTTACATTGTATTTTTACAATGATGGGACATGTTTTTTAAATAAGATATTTTTAACATAGTCATAATCACTAATTCAGCAAAAACAAAGGAAAACAAAGCCACAGTGAAACATATTTTCCAATGGCGCAATTATGTCATATCTTTAATCTAACATAAACCTGACACTAAAATACTAAGTCAAACTTGAGGTCAAGTGTTGGTCTATCTTCAATAAAAAAAAACAAAAAAAAACTCAAAATACTCCTCTTCAAAGTTGTGAACATTAGAAAACGGTATCTTTATACTTAAAATGCTGCTTCATACTTAAGCCACTGTATACTTTAAAATGTTGAAAAATAAAAGTTAATAGTTTTGCAAAGTCAGTAGAATAGGAAAATGAGTACACTATGAAATACTTACATACAGAGGTACTTGTGTCAGGGAAGTTTTGCAAAGGTTTTGAACTAGATGGCATGTCCGGAATGCAGTCATGAAGAACCTCTTGTAAGTTGAGATCATCCCTGATGAGGGTTTTCTTCTTGAGATTAGCAATAGTGTTAGATCTAACAATAGTGTGATACCTGTAAGTGAAATTCATATAGATAGGTATCCATAATTATACTGGACTTACATTCTTCATCACAAGAAATATGCATAATTTGAAAGATATACATATTTCGAATGAACAATAATATGGTTTTACTGTATTAGTTATCTATATATTAATACCTGACACAAAAACTGTCCACCACTAGTCAGAAGTGAGTAAGTAATAGAAAAATGCTGTCAAGACTAGAAATATTTCATTCACCCTTTTATTTAGCGGTCAAGTTTTGAAAATTTTATTTTATTTTATTTGGAACACATACAGTTTATTTGGAGCACATACAGTTTATTTGGAACACATACAGTTTATTTGGAACACATACAGTTTATTTGGAAAACATACAGTTTATTTTTATAAGTTTACCCCAGAAAATGTTGTATAAAAATATATGCATATACCTCATAAGATGTTTCGGTATAATCTGTATAAAGCAGCATTCTCTCAATATCTCGCCATAATTGTCCATAGTGATAGGATTCATAGTAAATACATGTGCATCCTGGCAAGCCTCTAGTGGAGTAATATTGAATTTGTGCAGTATCTGTAAGCTGCACTGCAATCTGTCATGGCTCAGAGAAACAATACTAGGGTGTTTCTTCTTTAGTTTTTCTAGATAATAGTCTGTCACTTGCTGACCTAGAAAAGGAAAGAGGAAAAAATGTAATCAATAGCAAAACACTCTGAAAGAGCAGTAAATATAATTTACCAGTGGTTCTTTCATAGAGTTCAATGAATGGACTTCTGTGGTAGCATCTATGCATAAGTTGATAAAACGACGTAGTAGATCCCTGCTTCATCAAAAGGAATCTTTTCCCGTTAATTAACATTTTTATTTTCATTTTTTCATAACAGGCTTATTTATAAGTTCTTAAAACGATATTCTAATTGATTTTAATTAAACACCTGAATTGCTGAATCTGAACTTAACATGCTACATTTGACAAGTTAAAACAAAGTCTTAGTTTTTAGATATTAAAAAAACTTGTAAACTTATACTACTAGCACAGCTATTAGGTGGCTATTAGTTTACAACATTAATGAAACTTCGTTGAAAACCACTTGAAAATAGTGATTACTTGCTCGGTCGTTGAAAATGTAAACAGTGTGACACTGACACAACTTAGTGTCTTAGTTCCAAATTATTTCACTGAGCGCCTATATAATTTGTGGCTAATCTGTGGTAGGTAAGACTTTTTCTTTTCTTTCTACTATCTATCTCTTTAGTATAGTAACTATACTCTTTGTATCTATCACAATGTATGATTCTTGGCGCGAACTTGAAAAATGATGTTTCATTGCAATTTTAGTAATTCGTTAATAATACTGTTATGTGTGTTTTTTGTGTTATAATGGTGTAATATAGTGCAAAAAGTGACATGGATGGTGTTATAGTATCAATTACGCAAAATTGCGAGGGTTTCGAGGCGATCGAAAGGGTTTACCATGTCGAGTACATTCGGCATATGGATTCTTTCGAATTATGTTGAAACCAAGGCTGGCCTTTGAAATTTTCGTCAAGAATCGTCAAAACAAGCGATAAAATGTACACATTATACATTTTATTGAGAAAACTGAAGAAAATATATGTTCAGAGTAGGCTGTATGGCTTTGTTCCTTTGCCTTTCCATTCGGAAGAATTACACTACTACTACTCACAATATGTCTGTGTCACCAAATATGTCACAATCAGCTGTTTGCGTGCGCCTTATCAAAGTATATAATACTCACAATGCCTTATATCAGTATTATATTCTTCTAGTTCTTTGCCTATATCCTCGCAGGGGCGTGTGCCGCTGGTCCTGTGCGCTGGGCCCACTGAGCAAGTAGTCACAAAGTTTGCTGTAGTTTGTTGCTAAGAGAATATAAGCACGTTTGCTGCGCCGGTGGTGGCACAGCAAAGTGGCAGAGGATCACTCACAGAGTTCAGTACTTTGTGATAAAAGGATCTAGCTCAAACGCTACGCTTTTGGTGGCAGGAAAGGAAGATGGAGTTGGGTTTTAATTAAATCCCATCTGTTTCACGGGACTTGGAGGCTTCAACTGCTATTCTTACATTGGTCATTTTTACTTGGTTATATTTTGCTTCTTGAAGAGCTTTCCATAGTTTAACATGGATTGGTTTACTGTAAAGAATCAATTTAAGCAGACTTGGCTGACTACTTTGCTCAGTCTGGTTCTCTTTGCTGGAGTGACTTACTTTTTGATATGGGCTGAGGTAAGCTATAATAATAAATGATAAACTAGTAGTAATTTAAGGAATAAGGCATAAGGAAACCTTAGGTTGGTTGAGGTACACAAAAGGGAGTGCAAATTTCTTGTGGGAGGTTTAGATAACATTGTGGTAGTTGGCGAGGCTTGCAAACAGAATGCTGCTAGTGAAACAGATACCAATGGTATGGAACGGAATCACTTCCTTAGAATCATTACCTGAATTTTTTAAAGTTAAATGTTATTAATATTTGACCAAATACATGTCAAGTTTTATATAAAATGTTACAGTGCCAAACGATTCAGAGCAACCTAATGCTAGAAGAGTTAATGTCAGCAGCAGAAAGCATTGACGTCCATATAGAGGATGAGTCAACGAGATATGAGGGCCATGTGGTTCATGTAATTGGTCCGTTACGAATATTGGAACCCATATCTGAGCCGGACTATAACATACACGTGCAAGCAGTCAAGTTGAGGAAACGGGTGCAGATGTACCAATGGATTGAAGAGAGCACGTAAGATTTTATTGTGTTTTTTAAAACTATACAAGCATAATAATAGTTGTTAATTATTTATTTTGCTCTCTTGCAGTAGACTGAAGAATACAGTTGTGTTTCTGTCCGAACATGATAAAACTCTGTATTATACTGTAATATTAACAAACATTAGGAAACTTAAAAATGATATTGGTATGACCTACTATGATGCTATTTATTACTTTATTAATCATTATAATGATGTTAATTGTTACAGGGATCAAGAAAACTTCCTCTCGGAGCCAGGAGACGAAACACAGAAGACCTACTGGTACCACAAGGACTGGAGAGACTATATTGTGGAGTCCTCACTGTTTTACATACGACCTGGACACCACAACCCTACCTCCATGCCTATGTTCAGTGAAACACACATCGCTGAGAATGTCAAGATTGGCTGGTTGTATTTAGGTAAATTAACTATATATAATATAATAATATCATAATAAAATCAACACTGCATTTGAACCTTGATGTCTAATAGTATTGTGAAACTTGTAGGATTGGACGTGAAGCGTAAAGTGAATGATTACTACGAGATATGGTCGGACTCTAGACCGGAGCGCTCTGACATCAAGCTGCACTCAGGGTTCTACTATCACGGCGACAGTGCGCTGGAGCACGAGGTCGGAGATCTACGCGTACACTTCTCTTATGCTGGCCGGGAGGATGACATTGTGAGTTAATAGGCTCATAGTGTGATAATTCCATCAAGTAGTCTGATAGAAAGTTAGTATAGATTGTAGATCAAAGTATGATTTATATGATGCCACACGATGCTGCAAGTCTTCTGAAAACTGACATTAGTTACCATTTCAATATTTATGTTCTCAACACAAAACCACATATTTAACATAGTCTGATTTATAATCTTTAGGTCCCGGGTTAGATTCCTAGTGGCGGTACCTAGCGGTACTCGGTTTTATTGGTGGTAGGAAACTTTTATTTGCCATGTTATGTAAGACGAATATAATATGCTAATACACTGTTGTGTTCCGGTAGTAAGTGTTGATATAGCCAGCACCTCATTAATTTGGGGTTTCCATCCAGTTACACACAGGCGAGAGCAACAATGGTAACAGAGACTGGAGTGTAACTACCAATTTTTATATATTAATAGATACATATTTTTATACAATCTCAATCCATACTAGTATTATAGATGCGAAAGTGAGTTATTTTTCTTACTTTTCGACATACCGGAGGGTCATAATTACTTAATGTTTTGTTCAGGGATATTTCAAGGGCTGTCAAAGGACATAGGCTACTTTTATCCCGATTGAAATAGTGGTTCCCGTGGGATAATCTCTGATATCCACGCAGACGAAGTCGCGGACTGAAGCTACATTTTCATATACATATAATCACAATAATAATAATTACAAAACGCAATACCAACAAAGCGAATCTCTTTAAGAGGTAATATCATAATTATATCCTACACGCACACATCTTCACACAACACCCTTTCACTCTCTCTACTACTCCAACCCGGTGGGGACCCGGTAATTATGTATTTTTTAAATAACTAGCGGAAGTACGCGGCCTCCTAATACAAGTTTTTCTAACTTAAAACTAGTGTCTCAGAAACTGTTATGTAACTTATTTTGTAAGGTTAGTACCTAAAAAGTTTGCAATAAGAGCCATTTTACAAGGAATCGTATAAATCGTATAAATAAATATGTATTGAATTTATTTCAGTACACAGCAGTTGGTTTGGTTGAAGGCGGGACCCTGCAGGCGTACAGCCCGCCCAGCTTCCCCGCCGCGGACCCAGTTTCGGTGCTGCGCAAGGGCTCGTACAGCCTGCGACAGCTGCACGACCTGGAGCGACACGACGCCAACTTGCACACGTGGAAGTACCGCCTGCTGGGGTTCGTGCAAGTCTTCGCGTCGGCCATGACTCTACATCCCGACTGGGTTACTATATGTAAGCTACGTAATAATATCTTAATATATAAAACAAAGTCGGGTTTTTTCGAACGCAGTTTTGTAGATATACTTTTTTTTATCGTCGTCAGTGGTTTTTTTTACAAGAGTGGACGTAGTTATTTAGAATAACTAGTTGTATATTGAGCAGTGGATGACCAGGCTGATATGAGGCTGATGATAAATTTTGGTTTCAGTTCTCCAATGCCACTGGGTTTCGAGCAGTTTGCGGCGCTGCACTAGAGTGTGGGTCAACGTGGTGCTGTCCTTCTCTTACACGCTACTTATTATGTCATTACCGTGGTAAGTGATATTTTGTACTAATGAAATATCCGCGTAGCTTTCGGCTTTGGAATAGGACTACCCTATTCTATCATCATCAGGCCTATTACCCTAGGGAAATCCATCGTGTAGCTTATATAGCTGACTCTTTGAATAAATTTCTTTAGTAAATAATGTGTACCTTTTGCAAATGTATCCGAGCAAATATTCTCTGTATTTTGTGTACATGTGTTTTTGTGTTTAATAAAGCGTGCAAATAGAAAAGACTTTTCGACTAATTTCAACGAATACAGCAATGTTGGATAAAGTATTGGCCGTAGAAAGAATTTGTTTTAGGTCTTCTTGACTAGGGCTTTAACATATCGAATATTTAAAAAATTATCACGGATTGTTATTATTTGCAGGCTAGTTCACAAACCATCGTTTGGCGCGTTGATTCTGGTGGTGTCGTGTATCCCACTGCTGCACTACTCGACGCTGACGTCACGTCGCGAGCGCACGCCCCCGCCCCCGACGCGCGGTCGTTACACGCGATGGGACGACACTGTTGGCTGACCCAGAGGCGCGGTGCGAGTCAGATGGACCCATCGCGATGTTTGATCTGTTCAACTTGTAGCTTGTGGAAGTACACCGGCCCCCTAAAGCGCGCCAATAAACGCAGTCCTATGCATGGCACTGAATCCGGTCCTTGTCCTCTCTTGTGAGACACTGAATTCAGTCCTCTGTCGCGCCACTGAACTCAGTCCTCTCTTTCGTGCCACTGAACTTTCTAGACTCGTAAAGGCAGAAATAACCGCAGTATCCAGATTGTGTGAAATGAAATCAACGCAAAGGAAGAACGCGTCCTACCTCGCTTCAGGCATTTTATTATTATTTTTCTCCCGAGTATGTTACTGATACTTAATTGACAATATTTAAGATCTCTGATAAGTTACAGCTTCCAAATGAATAAACAATAAATTCAGAGGAAATAAAACGGCTGCACTGCACTTGTTCAGTAGATCTGTCTCGGTTTCCATGTAGTCTGAAGGCGTCAATATAGGTCAAATAAAGTATATTTTCTTGAGTTTGTCACGACTTATGTACGTTATGTGAGTTAAATAAAGAATATATTGGTGGTAGCTTATCAAGTATAATATTAGTAGTAGTAGTCATTTACAAGAAATTCAATTTTTTGCCAAGATTAATATCGTCATCAACATTCATATTTATTTTTACGTCCACAAATCTCAGAGTTTCTCTTAAAAGTATGATCATTCCGGGAGTCATGGAACCTCAGTTAATCTATTAATGAGCGTAATACTAAATGAAATCTACTACAAGAATTATTCAACTTGAGATCACACAAATCTCGTAGTTATAAAAATTAATTATAGTAAATGAACTAGTCATTAATGTTAAGACCATTAGTTTTATTTATTACTTAAGAACAAATGTATCGAGTCGAACCAGTATATTGTAACTTTCTATCTTAAGTTACTCAGGTAAACCATGTTGCATATCATTAACAATAAATCATATTTACTTAATAACTTTGCTTCCTGATTTCATACCTTTATTGGCCCCTATCCATAGGGGAATGGCAAAACATTTCAATTCAGATTAATGTTGCGGACGCTGCAGCATCTTTCGCGCAGGCGCCGTAACTCTCTCCTCAGCTGATCCTACATTTGACACAATCTAAGCTTCCCAGTTTGTTCTAGGTTTGTTCCCAGTCATGGTTGTGAATTTTATTACGTTACAAGCAAGTTGAATCGAATTAGCGCTATAGTGCCATCTGTTCTTAAGCTAAACATCAGTTTTTAACAATGAAAGCAGCTGCGATGTCTGTGTGGGTTTTTATCAACCTTCTATGCTTCGGTATGTGCGGATATTTGTACCTGATATGGTCTCAATACTGGATGTATATAGAAAAACAAAGGTTGTTCAGCAAGTCGACTGGAGGCCCCCAGAGGACCAGCATGACCGAGTTGAATTTACAAAACACGCACAATGTGAAAAAACACCAATATAATACGGCTTTCAATAGCTCCACGTTAACCATAGATTCTGTACGTAAAAGATCGGCGATGGGATCATATTGGAACGGTGGTAAAGTGATACTATCTGGAAAGGCTTCGCAAATCCGTCCGAACGTTTTAAAGAAAAATGGTAGTCCTAGATTTCCAAACACGCACATACCTATACTGGAGTTTGATAGTGAAAAGTTTGTATGTGATGCTGATGATTATGGTACCCCAGAATGTGTGTCTCGTACTACTGAATTCAAAGAGCTATTACTGAAGGAGTTCCACAGGGTGTTGATGGGTGAAAGTAAAGTATTTAACTCTGGACTGGATGCTCATAACATTTATGATGTAAAATATGAAGGTGGTAAACGCACAGAAGCGTCTCGTGATGAGATATTATGCGCGTTGAAGATGGTCCCGATTCGAACGGTTGGTAGGGATGACGAGCCGTTCGCCCAGCTCGGGTACAATATTCCACGCAGAGCGCTGCATGGCGATCACGTTTTTAACACTTGTGCTGTTGTGACCAGCGCTGGAGCACTATTGGGGTCTGGATTGGGTGACTTCATTGGTAAGAACTTATTTATTTTGCTCTATGAACTAGAACACTTACATTTCATTAATATATCCGTATCTAATTTTTCCGGGGAGTTCCGGGTTCGAATGCAGCCGTAGACTGTACCTATGAGTTGATTTTCAATTCAATTACATTATCCGATTGATTAACGGTGAAGGAAAACATCGTGAAGAAACCTGCATGTCTTGAACAGGCATGTGAAGTCCGCCGATCCTCACTGGGCCGCGTGGTGGACTATGGTCCATACACTCTCTGTAGGAGAGTAGTCCTGAGCCCCTGCAGTTGGGACTTATATAGGCTGTTGATGATGATCTAATCTTATCTATCTATAAAGCAGTGAAGTGAAGCCGAAGACACTCTCTGGCATAAAAAGACTGTCCGCCTCACAAACTATCTATATTATTATCCTATTTACCTATACTTATATGTTTTGTGTTGATCCTACGGGAACTTATACTGCTTGTTCGATTGGAGGACAATTTCCGCCTCTTAAAATTAGCTTCTCCCTATACAAACAATCAAGTGATTCTGACTCTCCGTTACGTCGCGAAGGAACGACAAACAAACTCACTTTGGCATTAATAATATTACTTATGCTCTATCGTTTGCCCGCGACTTAGTCTGTGTGGACTTCAAAAATGATTCCACGAGAATTAATTGTTCAATCGAAATAAATAGTATAATATAATAATTTTTCCCTTCCCTCAACTATCCCTATATACATTCTGACTCTCCGTTAAGTCGTGAAGAAAGGACATACTAACTTTTGCATTTATAATATTCGTATGGACAGATGTAACTTTAACCTGCACTAAAAATTATCTTGTATGTTAATTCAGAACATATTCAACCTGTGTGTTTGCAAATTCGTTCAGCCGTTTATGCGTGAATGGGTCGTAAATATCCTAATTCACAAACTTTAACGATCATAATATTTGTAAGTGTGATATGATTTTATCGTTACTTTTATTGTTTTCAAATTTATAACCAAAGTTTAGAGGATATGTATATACGTATACTATATATATTACAAAACAACAACTAAATGGCTGCCGTGTTGATTTTCGTCACTTACAAGTTTTTTTTTTTCTCCCTCGTCTTTTTATAATAAGTACGAGTATACATTATCTATTGTATCTTTTTTTTCTGCAGTCTGTTAGTTAACAATGAATGAATACCCTGAATAGGTTGCCAAACACATCGGTTGCAGACATTTCTGGTGCGTTTCTAAGTGTTTACAGTTACTGTCCTCGATGTCATGAACGAAAGCACGTAAGCTTTGCTTTACCTTTCCTACGAGCACAATATTATCTAGGTCGTAGCGTAAAGTGACTAATTCAATGACCCATACTATACCCATTAGCATTACCAGCTGAAGGTAAATAATGATGTACCTACCTACTTACTTACAATGAATGTGGTAGTTCTAATTAGATGGAAACCAAGACTTTGGAATGTAAAATTTAAATCTCTTTAGACGGATTCAAAAGCCAGAAGAAGAAGCAGGTTTTAGAATAAACTTTTAAACGAGAATGCGACAAGATTAGGTAGCTCACTAATGTGTGTTAAAAATTATAATGCATTACCAAAGGAGGAGAAAATATTAACAAATAACTTGGTCAAGTGAATAATCTTGAAATGTGTAAAAACGAAACATTATAGAGGTACGAAAAAAACTTCAGAAGACCTTTAAATGCAAGAGGAGCTTCTTGCATGACATGTCTAAAGCATGAGTGAGTCTGTTTCTGAGGCATGAGAGTCAAAGACGACCGACTGAAGTTATGCGTCGTTTTACGATCCGTAAACACACCCTTCTGTACCTCCACCCTAACTGTAGCAGTGTAGTATTCGACTACCTTTGTGTTTGTGAACAGTACGGGAAAAGACAAAATTCAGAAATGTAATATATATTCACACACATTACTTACACATTAAACAGGTCCTTACGTCTTAAGTCTTTCATCTATACTATTATATTAATGTCATATTTAAATAATTAATTTGTAAATTAAAATTTACAAATTTTCAATTTTTAAAAATGTATTTGCGTATAATTTTGGTAAAATATGAGATATTCTGATAAACTTAACATCTTGTAAAACCATATTTTAAACAAGTCTCATTTCATTTAGAAATGTCTTTTTTTAGAAAATTATTGGGGTTATACATTACAGTTTACTTCGACGTTCGCTTTCAGCGAAAAACAGTTTTACAAAAAGCTTTAATTTATCACATATCGTATAATTTAAAGGTTGATTTTGAAGGACAAATCAGAATAAACAATTTAAATACGTGTATATTATACATATATACTCGTAATTTGCTTTGATGTTATAGTTTGTAAGAAAAATCATTTCTAAAATTATTCTCAATAAAACCTTAAAAGATTAGTAATTTCCTACGATGTTGTCTAATACCAAATGAAGATTTTACAAACATTGTTTTATCTTTCAAGAGAAACACATGCTAAACTTTTCTTAAAGGTATACTATAATGATAAATTTGTCATCATAATGTTGCTAAAAGCCACCATTACAAACGGCTGTTGTTGTTAGGTGATCGACCGCGCATTGTGCAGTTATCGCATCGGATCTTTGCTTTGTGGACACATTGACATGCGCGGCGCGGCGCGGACGGACCTCTTCGTCGAACGCGAACGGTCCCACTCCTGCCTACACATGTGAATTATACGAATTTGTTATTGTTCATCGACCACATGGCTCAATAAATACGATTAGTCAGAGTTACGAATGAAATGACAGACCTACCTAACCACATGCACTTCTAACCGCTGCACTACATTTCTTCCTTGTTCGATACTGCTAATATCAATGACATTAGTTAAATACGTTCTGAAAGTATCATGATAAATTAAACTATAAAATAATATAATATGTAATTGTGTAGAGGATAATTCGTGATATTATTACGAGTACACAAGTCAAGCTAATTTCAATCGTAAACGAAGATTGGACTGCTAGTTTTCAGGATAAAACAGCCTTAGTACATATTACTAAACTATAGATATGGCATGTAAGCTGTGAGAGACATGGTCTCAGTTGCTTGTAACTATACAGACTGGTAATCTAGTTCCATTTTCAGGAATCCGACCTATCAGTACTCTGTTTGGTCGCTGGTCTAGTAGAGCTACTCGTATACGCTATATACCACTATATAATCTAAATCTTCCGCAAATGACAGCAAACAGAGAAAATCGATAGCAAGTGTCTAATTTACTTGCCTCTTAGATGTCTTACCACTGGATGAGAGAAAATCCAAGGGAAGCTAATAAGCTAAGTGTATATGTATATTGATATAAATAATTTTGTAAAACTCTGTGTGGTTCGTCAGGACAAGTTTTTTCCGTTGGTTAATGAAACTAGAACTATAAATTTCTATAATAATTTTCTATGACTCAGATGATTCAATTTATAGGAAGCGTTTGTTTAGTTACCGAGATGCAGATAAGGTATTGATTCACGTATGAGTACTTCTTTATTGATTTATTCACCCTCTCATTTACTTTGAAAAAAATGCTATTGTAGTTTGATTTGCTAACGATAAGTGACTGACGTGCACTTAGGCGGTCAGTGGCGTATGGATTATATTTTATTTGTGATGTTTGTGCGTTCGCGTCCATAGCCCACAGGTGAAGTTGCAATACGAGTATTTCTGTAAAAAAGTTTAGACCTAATAATTTTTAATTTTTATTAATGAGGTCATAATTAATCGCGCAGTTAGACGCACAACGTATTGACAGACGGATCGATGCTGCGACGCTGCTTGTGTCTTTGTTTACTTTCATTTATGGATAAAAAAATCGAAAGTAAATAAATAAATACATCAAAATTATTAAGAGAGCGCATCTATCAGTGTAAGGCAAAATTATCAGTGTAAATCAATATTTTCAACTATGTAGCGCTTTTTTTGTACTCGATTTTCTCCCGCTTAATTTTAAGTTTTCATTTTAAAATTTATGGTAGATCAACGCCTGACCACAATCTCATCTGTTGTTGGTGACGATGAGGTCGTCGATGTTACGCGTTGGTCTAGAAGGTGACTTTTTACTCTTCGTTTAAAGAATCCCAAGTTATATTCTTCAGGGAACACGGAAACTGGTAGAGACATTGACGGTATTTTACACAGGGGCTGTACGCATGATGAAAGTGGAAGCGAAATGTTTTGTGCGAGCTGTGGGATTACAGTAAACGCAGAAAATAAAATTCAAGTTATTTAACTATGAAATTTTTACGATACAGTTCTTACGATACGATGAGTACATATGGAGTATAACGTCGGCCGTTTTGCATATAAGTATTTAATATGCAATATGGCTAGATATAAAGAATCACTAAAAGTACTAGTATACACACAGACACACAAACCAAATACAATACCCTCCTCATTTAACTGAGGCTGTGTAAAACTTCATGCAATGCAGCAAGATTGATACTGACCTTTATGCGAGCTCGACGCGAGCGATCGAACCGCTAAGTGTGAGCGACGCTAGTATGGATACAGCCTTATACCTACTTACATTAGTCATCTAACCGCAACCCATGTCTTTGTCCTTTCTTAAAATGTGATAACTTTATAGCCCAGACATCGGCGGGCTTGACAATGAATCATGCCCGTACCTACAAGCTGAGGAGACAACACGTGTCAACAATTTAAATTTTATTTTATTTTGTTATGAAGGATCAACATATTTTAGTCTCGTACCATGTTTCTGTACGGTTCAGAGCAAAACATCGTTAGTACGATTAGCCGTGTGACGACTGCTTTAGTCGTCTGTCGTTCCGTCGACTGTCGTTCAAGGTGTGAAAATGAATGAAAACATAAACAAAAGATCTATCGACGTAACAACAACTTACTGCGATCACTAATCAGCCTGGCGATCTATGAGGGAAGCTTATATCCAAAAACCAGTGTTCAGAACAATCATTTATACGAATGCTGAGTACAGCATTCGTACCACAGAGATAAGAACATCCAGAGGCGTATTCCACTGAATACGTATGAAGCAACTAGGTCAGACATTTTCGTTTGGTACACACCAAATACACACAACAAAAATTAAATCAAATGTCAGACACTCGACCGTCAATATACAGCGCAAGTCATTGTCAGTTACACGTGTGTGTAATCTTTATTGACTTCACGCATCATTATTATTATTTACCATTAACCATTTATGAATCTACACTAATATTATAAAGAGGAAAGTTTTGATTGTTTGTTTGTTTGTTTGTTTGTTTGTTTGTTTGTTTGTTTGTATTGAATAGGCTCCGAAACTACTGGACCGATTTGAAAAATTCTTTTACCATTAGAAGCCGACATTATCCCTGATGGACATAGGCTATATTTATTTTTAGAAAAAATTAGATATCCTTACTAAAACTTCAGTAATGTAGACCAAGGTGTAATATTTTTGCCGTTGTAGCGGGTTTGAGCCACGCCACGCACGCGCGCCGAGCGCTGTCAGTTGATCTGTAACTATGACTACGAAAAACAACGGCTGCTATTGTAAAATGTTTTATTACGACTCTTAAATATATTATTGTTGAACCAGAGCCTTTAGTCCGTTCTTTTCCGGAAAGAAGAGTAGACAGTGGATAAGCCAGCTGCGTGACAGCCTGCAGCGGTCGTCCACCACGTGCTACAATGGTAACCATGACGTGCATCCGAGTAGAAACGTGCGTGATTCGTGGCCTGCCTTGGAGCGAACATGAGCGAACGAACATTGTATGCGAGCGCAGAATATTCTTCAGCAAGCACGGTTAGCAGGACTGTTTCAAACTTCAAAATGACGGAGGGGAACATGGAAATTAAAACCTACAACGACGGTGGAAGCCGTGTTTGTGAAAATGCCACCATTTTAGCCCGAAAAGCCAGCGCTTTGGTTCGCGCAGCTGGAAGGACAGTTCGTGTTCGCCAGCATCACCGCAGACAGCAAATACAATTATGTCATATCGAACCTTGAGTTCAAATACGTGTCAGAAACCAAAGACATAGTTAAAAACCCTCCCGATGCGAACAACTATGACAAAGTTAAAACGGAACTGATTCCGCGGCTGTCTTCATCGCAAGAGCAGCGCGTGCGCCAGCTACTCACGCACGAAGACATCGGGGACCGCAAGCCAGCACAATTCTTACGGCACCTACAAAGTTTGTCCGGCCCGAGCGTACCCGACGATTTTGTACGTTCTATTTGGTCGAGCCGCCTACCAACGCATGTACAGGTGATTATTGCGTCGCAGCCTTCTTTTCAATCTCCTGGGAAAGAAGAGTAGACAGTGGATACAGCCTGCAGCGTTCGTCCACCACGTGCAACGCCGTAAAATGTCTTTCATCGCATGCGCTGCGGAAACTATGAATAATTAACAGAACGAGAACATCAAAAAGCTATTTTCACTGTGTTATAAATAAATGTATGGTTTAAGATTAATTTCTATGGTTGTGCTGAGACCTTCCTTTTTCCACATTTCAGGATTCCAGGTCAAACGGGAAATACCTTATAGGTTTGATTCTCTTGCATTCTCTAAGGAAATTGTCTAAAAGTGCGGCTTAAACAGACATATCTTTTTATTGTGTTGGCGTAGAAGTTTGATTTTTTCACAAATCTAAGAGACTGCAGACTTGAGTACTTGATATTAATTTCAACTTGATACCTTTACGCATACATTTACGTATACACTGAGAAAAAGCGTATTGACTGACATACAGACGGACAACAAAGTGATCCTTTAAGGGTACCTTTTTAGGGTTCCTTAGTCCAATAAAGAACCCTTATAGCTTAACTCTATCCCTCTGTTCGTCTGGCTGTCCGCGGCTTAGCTCAGAGACCCTGACTACTAAATAGCTGTAATTTGGTATGGGTATACATGGTATCATGATAGCAAAGTGGTGGTAGAATTAAAAAAAATGGGGATGAAATATTTTTTCACGTCTACCCCATAACGTGGGAGTATCGTTGAAATATTACGCTTGAAAGTGAGAATTTTTGTCCGAGTTGAGCGTCCCCCTACCCTCTATCTGCTAAACTGTTGCTTTTAAAAATCTGAAAAATTCATTAACATTAAATCCAAACCGGCACTTATTGTTCCGAGCAACTACGGAGCCCTGCACTTCACGTGGACCGACGCGCACTTGGCTGTTTTTTAGGGTTCCGTACCTCAAAAGGAAAAAAGGAATCCTTATAGGATCACTTTGTTGTCCGTCTGTCTGTCAAGGTCCTTTTTCTCTGGAACGCGTGAAGGCATCAAGTTGAAATTAATATCGAATTAATACGAATCTGCGGTCCTTTGGACCCGTGAAAAAATGAAGTTTCTAGGCAAACGCAATAAAAAGATATAGCTGTATTTCAGACCATTTCCATACAAAATGCAAAGAAACCAAAACCTATAGGGTACGTCCCGTTGAGCTAGAATCTTGAAATTTGACAAGAAGCAAGGTCTTACAGCACAACCATAGGAATAAATCTGAAAACCAAGATTTTCTAAAATTAAATTTTTTATTTGGATTTGGCAATAATTTAAAGTCTCAAAAATTGCGATTATGCTAATTTGTGTGGTATATAATAAGTGGATAAGGCGCGGACTCTCTACCTGAGGGTACCGGGTTCGAATCCAGCCGTGTACCTATGAGCGTTTTTCAATTCAAGTACATTATTCGAATGCTTAACGGTGAAGGAAAACATCGTGAGGAAACCTGCATGTCTTGAACAGGCATGTGAAGTCCGCCGATCCGCACTGGGCCCGCGTGGTGGACTATGGCCCATACACTCTCTGTAGGAGAGTAGGCCTGAGCCCCTCCAGTGGGGACATATATAGGCTGTTGATGATGATGATTCGCTTGCTTGACGGTGAAGGAAAACATCGTGAGGAAACCTGCATGTCTTGAACAGGCATGTGAAATCCGCCAATCCGCACTGGGCCCGCGTGGTGGATTATGCCCCATACACTATCTGTAAGAGAGTAGGCCTGAGCTCATACAGTGGGGACGTATATAGGTAGATGATGATAATGAAACATATATATGTCTATGTAATTTAACTTAAATAAAGCGTGGTTTAAAGAAAAAACCGCTCGCTTCGCTCGCGCAGCTACCGCGTTTTAGCTACACTGCCAAACCTAACCAATCAAAAATCTCACCTGAATGGATTTTTTTTCTCTAGCAAGTAGTTTCGCCAACAACAAACAAGCTGTGTGGGGTTTCAGACCAACTCCCTTAACACCAAAAATTCATAGAAACGTCAAAATTAGTTGACCATTTTAAACACCAACTCAACCCCTCGCGGTCGGTTGTCTGCAAGACACAAAATACCGCGTGAATCAATTTACGAAATTTTTCATAAAACTAACAACCGAATCACTTTGTTGTCCTTCTGGTGTTATTAATGTCAAGACCATTTTTCTCAGGGACGTTGGTCGCGTAGAGATATGAAGCTGAAAATAGATTTACGCTTATCCAAAAATGTTTAAAAAATAAATGTCTACCCGTGCGAAGCCGGGGCGGGCCGCTAGTCAGGTAATAATACTAATAGAGTATTAAAAAATTATTCATAGGATAAGGTAGTAATTGGGTTGTTTTTCTGACAAGTTCTCGTCGAGATAGTTAATTTCATTATTGTGTGGATAACGATAGTTATTATAGGATAGTAATTAAAATATGGATGGAAACCCCAAGGCGAAACCACATAATTAGAACAAGAACTAGGTGATAATTAAGCCATAGTTTATACATGAAATACACGTAGAGATAAATGCTTTAATATACTATGCGATTGTAGGCGCGCCATTGCAACACTTGTCATGTTGCAAAAACAATAGAAGCCAGGCGTTAATGCACCACATGCATTATTGAACAGTTTTATTTTCCATTAGTTTGTATTGAATAGTATCTTTTACTCTCGCGACGCCCGCACGTGCGTGACCAGCCCTGCGCTGCAGTCTAAAGATTAGCTCCAGACATCACCATCATAATATGTTTGAATATAAATGTGAGGTCCACTAAGGGTATAGTCACTTGATATTTCTATGTTGTAAAACAAGAATACTTCATTTTTACAAGGGTTAGTGACATAGAGGATAACTTGAACTGGGATACCACTGTTTGAGCTACACGAAATTTTAATATAAAATTTTAGCGTTGAAATAGTATGCACGGATTTAGATATATTTTAATTTAAAAAAAAACTACTAAAATATTGTATCGTTTTGAAAAACTACGTAAAATAGATATGTATACTAAAAAAAAGAAACATACAGTAGAAAATAGAACCTTTTTTGAAGTTATCTAATAGAATGATGCATCTTTCGATATGTTTCAGTAGAAGAAACTAAATCGTTTTTCGTCTTGTCACCTAGTCCTGGTGTGTTAAGACCATGTTCTAAATGACCAATGACCTGATTATGATGTTTGATTGACATCCGCTGTATTTGAGCTCTTTACAGTTATTTATTTCGTTAAATATAAGAACTAAGATAATAATAAAAAAGTTTAACAAGCTCTAAATTTGTAATAATTGCCAACAATTTTTAAATGGAAATCAATGAAATTTAAACTATGTTTATTAGGTTAAATTGAAAATAAGGAGTCAGACATTGCACTGAACATACTTAAAAAAGTAATTATTTGATTAAAAAAAAACATTCACTGCAACATTTTCTCAAGCAAGCTACGTCGTTTGTTAAGACCACAATAGCCCAATTGGTGAGCTCGTAAAATTAATCGTGACAATACTGAGAGTAGAAACTGTATTTAGGACGGTTGCAAATTTGATATAATAGACACCTAATCTTAAAGAATTATGTCCAAGTTGCGGTGGACCTTGAACAAGACCGTTGTGTTTTAGTTTCCGCTCCACTTCGACAATTTTGAAATAATGCCAAGGGGAATAAATGAAAAATTTCAAAGTGTTATATTGGTGACGCTCTGTAGATTTCTCGGTATAGATAGTGAAGTGGTCGATATTATCGGTCTAGTGTTTCTACCGTGTTACACTGATCGTAGAATACTATAATGCTGTACTGACAGAGCGAAATCTACAAGTTCGTCCAGTCGATGCTACAG
This sequence comes from Carcina quercana, assembly GCA_910589575.2. Taxonomy (NCBI): domain Eukaryota; kingdom Metazoa; phylum Arthropoda; class Insecta; order Lepidoptera; family Depressariidae; genus Carcina; species Carcina quercana. The sequence continues at coordinate 9,092,366 of OU342429.1, forward strand.
GAATATAAATCGATGATCTGTCTGGCCTGGTTAAAGTAAAACGATGTTATCTTGTTGCGCTCCCTAAAACAGAGTTTCGGCAACAAAACATAACTTAGCACAACTCAACATTTCAGTCAGTCAGTGATAGTTCTGAAGAAGCACAGCTCAACATTATACTCATAATGTAACACGTATTTTACATCCATACTGAAAGTAAGTTTTTTATTAGGGTTCCATAGTCAAAGTTTCAATCTATTCCGTCTGTTTGTCCGCCGCTTAGCTCAAATACTCTTACTACTAGAAAGCTATAATTTGGTACGGGTATACATATTAATTACACCGACAAAGTGGTAGAATAAAATCTTGAAAAATATTTTTGTAAAGGGTGGCTTCTATACTCGTAACGTGGGGATGAAATATTTTTTTTTCGCGTCTACTCCATTATATGGTTTATGATTGGATAGGTCTTGAAAAATATTGATGCCTTAGGAACACTACTCTTCGATGGAGGGATCCAGTTGCGAAATATTAAGCTTTAAAATAATACTTTTTGTCAGAATCAATCGTCCCCCCCCCCCCCCCCCCCCCCTCCTCCTCACCTGCTAAACTAACTACTTGCTACTACTACTACTACTACTTGCTTTGTAAAATCTGAAAAAATTCACACTAGTAAGTACATTAAAATTAAAAGTGAAACTATCAAAACTAAGTGGTCTAATTATCGAGTAATAGAGTCGACCAATTTTTAAAATAATATTTTATATTATATTATACTTGTAGATGACAAAATGAAAATTTCGTACGAATTCCATTGACAATTACTATTGATTAGACGACCTAATGTGACGGTCAACTACGGAACCCTATTCGGAACGGATTATCTATAACTAGCTTCCGCCCGCGACTTTGTCCGCGTGTACTTCAGGATTTATTCTATTTGTTCGATAGGCATAGAAGGCATATATCTCCATTTCCAGCATAAGGTACAAAATAGTGTTTATTCTGTTACGTAGTCTAATAGTTTAAAGAAACAAAATAAATGTCAATATCTGACGTAGTACATTCAAATAGTTTTCACACTAATATTATAAACGCGAAAGTTTGTATGTACGAATTTACATATTCTATGGTCGGTTTCTAGGCAACGCGTTTTTGTTATGCCAAAATTGCCCATGTAATCCCACTAATATTATAAGTGTGATTTTGTACAATTTACACAATATGTCTTTATAAATTATAGCCTATATGTTATTCTGATGTATAAGCTATTCATAAGCTAAAGTTTCATTCAAATCCATTCAGTAGTTTTTCCGTGAAAGCGTCACAAACATCCAAACATCTAAACATCCAAACTTTCACACTTATAATATTAGTCGGATGATAGTTGAAGGGTCTGAACAGGATATATGCTATGCAAGTAGTTCCCGTGGGATAATTTCTGAAGTACAAGCAACACACACATATACATTGTTGAACCTCATTTTTGCCTGAGCCCCTGCATTTTTAAATAGTTCTAGGCGTTGAATTCCACCCAAGGGCCTTCACAATGAAGGATGACAAATGTCACGGGGTGTCTGTTTTCCGACATGTCCGAAGGAGCACTTGCTAGAAAGCGGAACAATGGATAATGTTGCTACTTAGACGATATAAACGTCTTCTTAATTGCTTGTTATTGTTTGAAGGTATAATTTTTCTATATTTTTCCTTTATTTTTTTTATGTGCATCATTGTATCGGATATTTACGAAACACTGTTTTCATTGATGCGACAGAGTAATGATCTTTTTGTAAACTTAATATGGTCATTTCGGTACAAAGAGCAAAAGTACGACTGCAACATATCTTCAGATTTACTACCTAATTAATAATTGCGTTACACATCCAATCACTATTGTCGGCAGATTCGCATGAGATGGTGTTGAGGTTCAATAACGCGCCGACTGAAAACTATACAGAAGATGTTGGCTCAAAAACAACATTCCGCATACTGAATTCACAGGTATGTAGTAGCGCGGCTTTTTTATGGGAACGAATAATATTCTCATTTAAAATTTTATAAATTAATTCGCGACGTTGTTAAATCTACTGTCACTTTAGAGCTGAGATTTTGAGAGGTTCATGTTTGCTAACTACTTTTTAAGGGCTTCACTTCTGGTCGTGAAAATAATATGTAGGAGCATGAAATATATTTTTGTGAAATAAATTTTGAATAATAATCTAATTATGGCAGTCTGTAAAACCTCTTTAATTATCTAACTACATTGTTACATTTTTCTAGTATTCATTCATAATTCCAGTTTTTTTTGTCATTTTCATTGTTTTTTTCAGCAACACTTCTGTTCTCACCTGTTACAAACCTGAAAGCGAAATGAAAAGCTATGTTGACTCTGGTAACGCCCTAAAACATTTGACACAAACTCAGTGACATTTGAATAATAAACTAGATAAACCGAAGAGTACTTGACATTGTGAAGCGTATAGAGAATAAATATAAATTATTTCAAAGCGTCTTTGTCAAAAATGTAGTCACGAATAAAAGCGTAATAAGGTTTCTCAATAAGCTTGGAACTTTGTAACATAAAAGTTGCCACATTATTCATAAAATCATATTTTAATGTGCTTTTAATTCTTCATAGTCTTATTGTTGCTGAAGTGATTTTTAATTACAGGTGGTGACGAAGCCAGAATTTAAATTTCCAGAGAACCCCTTGTACAAAGGAGTTTCTCTATTGATATGGGATCCGGCCAACTATTCGTCTACACTAGAAGAATGGTATCACCATCCGGATTTTCCACTTTTCCCTGTTTACAAGAAGTAAGATTCAAATTAGCGATGTGTCTTCTAGTTAATGTGTATGTTCAGTAGAATGCCATGCTTGGTGATGTAAAAAAACGACCAAGTGCGAACCAGATTCACGCACCGAGGGTTCCGTACAGAATATATGAATATTGACATACTGAAAATCATAAATAATAGTTACGGTAATATGTACCGACAAATGCCTGACAAAATCGGCAAAATATGCGGCATAAATGGCTCTATAATTTCAACTTTAACTACAAAGCGTTCCTGTGAAAAAGGGTTTTGACAGACGGACAACCAAGTGATCACTAAATTAGACAAACAATGGCCTTGTTTCAATTTTTTACAGACTTCAAAAAAGGAGGGATTTCCCATTTCAATTTGGTCCAGTTCTGAAAACGGCATCCATGAGAAAATGACATAAATCTTAAATTTGCCTTGATAAAAGTAGACTATTAGGGCAAATGAAGTCGGTTTCTCGTTCTTTTTGAACGCATTTACTTGTTGAACTTTTATGGTAAAAAAAAAGTTAGTGAAGTTGAAATTAGAGAAACGTCGACTTTATACTTAATGATAACAACAAGACATACTATTCCCGCTTCAGGCGCCGATATCCATTATCGGCCCGCTACGGGACGATTTACTACAATCAATCCGCTCTTCACAAAGCTACACCCTAAGCCGAGGTCCAGGGTCCGCCTTCCGCGAACCTGACGCGTTCGCAAGACAAACTTTTGCTTGTTAAGAGGGTATGCTGTTGTCAAAGCGCCCATACAAACGTAGTCCAGTCATATTTTGAGTATTAAGCTATGAAAATCTATGAAATTTTCAAGACACAGTCTAGAAACAAATATCTGTGTCGGTGGTGAGTCAGATTTTCGTTTAAATATATACTTCCAGAGTTACAGGGCGTCAAAGTATTGTATTTTTCGGTAATAAAAAGCCCCAACTTTGAACCTGATTTACAAGAGTATGAATCAATTTAGAACAATTTGGAAAAACCACCGACATCTGAAATTTCATTAGTATACTGTATTAAAAAAGTGGTTACATAATATACTGTATCCTTCAAATGATCCCTGGACTACGAAACATCCAAATAACGGGTGGATAACATCGCGTAATGTATGCTGTCTCACCGTACGCGCTCGGGTAGGATAGGGCTCGGAGAGGGACAGCTACATAACAATGCAACCTTGAAACCGACCACGTGGTCTTACGAACATAGCCTCTTAAGGTAGTCATTTGTGCCCTGTTGGACATTAAGAGCCTTCAAAATAACAGTGAACCTGATAGGCCGATACGTAGATCATAGTAACTTACCATCAGGTAAGTATGTGTGTGGTCTAGAGTTAAATAACTAACTTCTCTACTGATGGTCCATATACCTACGTTGTTATGTTGCAGGTTACTAGAGAAGGAGCCCAGCGCAGACGCACATCTGTTGAACCCTCAGGTTCTATGGGATCTGTGGGCCCTCCTTCAGGATACGTCTCCGTATAGACTAAGGAAGAACCCTCCATCATCAGGCTTTTTAGGTATACGTAAAAGACGAAATCCATACGATAGACTGACGTTTGGAAATATGCCTTTTTACAATTTAGTGTCATTTTTGGGCAGGGCTATGGTTTGCCTTGCACCGTTGTGGTCGCGTGCGCATGTTCGAGTATGTCCCGTCTGCGCGCGCGACTCGCCGCTGCCACTACCACGCGCCGCGGAACGACACCTCGTGCACGCTCGGCGCATGGCATCCTCTTGCGCAGGAGAAGGCCATCGCTGAGCGCATGCGCGACAATCCTGACGTTGACGTCTTTCAGAGGGGGTTCATCGATGTTCCTGGGGTCAGGGACGTGCGCTGTTAAGTTTGGTTGTTATTTTATAAGATGTTACTCTGTAAGGGAAAACAGTTATTCAAGTTATTCCTCGGCAAAAACTGCTAATTCTATTAGCCTCAATAGGTCAATACAATTTAACAAGTAAAAAACATTGTAGATGTTTCTTTTCGTGGGTACTTTTAGACCCTTTTGTCTTAGTACTCCTTAACATTGTATATAACAGACGCTTTTATATAGTGTGTAACTTACTGTTAATGTTCTATAATCAGTAAGTATTATTATATTACAGATTATTTTGACAAATATATTTGTCGTACTGCCAGTAAGGTAAGGATCATTGCAAGATATAATTCGTGTGCTTCCATAGTTACTCAATGACAGTACTGCATAAGACGTATGAATATTACAAAAATCCAAACTAAGTCAAGATTTCCGCCGTTTTATATTTACGTTAAGATTAGATTTATGTAATTAGCTTAAAGAAATAGTGTTCCGAGCTAAGACTAGAGATTGTCTATTGTTTCATGTAAAACTTCAATAATTCATTAAATTGTTGCGTAAAAAGTTTCGAATCTAGGACATTCTGACATATGAGATGTACGAGCTTTAGCAACTTATTACGAGTATGATGGATAAAGTTGCAGGAAAGCGATAAGTTGGTCGCAGGAAGAAGTCCTGGCTGCGGAGCATTCGACGGACGCATCCAGTGGACGGGAGTCGCTAGTGCCGCCGAAATAGTACAGCGAGTTGATAGCTAACCTTCACTATATATGTATCTGGAGAGAAATCATAAGAAGGTTCATGAAATAAATATTTTTACCAAACAAAATATATATATTCGATTTTTTTCAAATTTTGTAGATTAAAACAAAATTCAAATATATATTCGTATCGTACAGGCTTTTGCTTATTTTAGGGTAACACTAATAACAATTTTTTTATATATAAGCACAATTTTTTTTCTTTTAACATAAGGGGATCACAGTGGCGTTTTCTATTTTACAAATATAATATATAGTTTTTACGTTCCACTTCAGTTTATGTCGCAATTTGAATTGCCACGTAAATATCTCTGGATTGATCGAAGAAACAACCCTGCCTCATTGTACGAGTATGACTCGGGTGAGGTCCCACAGGCAGTGGCCATGGCCATGGGATGCCCTCGCTACGAGTTATATTCTTATTTTTAACGTTTTACTGGCTATCGTATCGGTCAGTTGCTCCCACTAGAATACTGATGTATTGCTTCGTTAGGAGCCTGATTAGTTATTCTGCGCGTACGCACGGAATTAGCGCTTCATGCGAGATGCGCACCTCAGGTCAGTGGAGTTCGACGCTTCCTACTTGTACTTCCGTCAACCCTTACCTGATATTTGAATAATGTTCACTGGAGTCGGTCATTGTTCAGTTTGTAGATGTGGATCTTATATACTATACTGGATGTTTTGTCACTCCTAAGTTCATAGAAATCCAATTTGTATTGGAAGTGTATCGAAGATTGATGGATAAAACCCACCCAAATTAAAAATTCTCTCTTCGAGTATCCAAACAGATTATAATTTTGCGTTGAAGGGTCGAAAAAGGACATTAGCTACTTTTAATCCTGATCGTCCACGCGGATGAAGTCGCTGAAAAAAGCTGATTCAAATTATGTTTTACTTTGTTCGTGTACAACATAAGACTCAACGTAAAATAATCGGTCTTTGATTTTGTACACATTACTGACAAGTTCCTCTGCATAATAGATAAGTAAATAGGAAATGACAATAATTTAAATATAATGTGCCTGCGCAGTGACATTGCCCTTGGCAACTGTCGAAGGTCCCGGAGCTTTGTCTCGTCCGAGCATCTGTTTATAATAACTTATGAGATTGTTGATGAGACAATGACTCAGCTTATTTAAATTCATAGGAAGGAAATGCTAATTTGATTTTACTTAGCTCTTTGTAAGAGAAATATGACGGTATACCTAATAGTAGGAAGGGACTTCTTAATGCTATATTGTTTTTCATTGCATTGTACTACTCGTAAGTGTAAAAGGTAGCTTATTTTTTGAATTTTATGTTAGAATCATTTTAGAACCAGACTTTATATACATGTTACTTAAGTTTATAAACGGTACTATCAAAAAATTGCTTTTATTTCAACTGAACAAATGGGAGGAGCACTTGAGAGAGGAAAATGGAAAAATCTAATAAGAAGTATTTGCCTTGGAGGTAATAAGTTAAACAATAAAGAATAATACATACACTTAGCTCCATATTAAAGGGGTAGGTCAAAAATACTCATTAGTCCGATTATAACGTATGATTTAAAAAAAGCCAAGTTTGGGTCTGACTCGCGCACCGAAGGTTCCGTACAGAATATGAATAATATAACATAACGTAAATCATATTTTATTAGAATAAGTTTCACCTGGCGTAAAAACAGGAGAAAACGTTATTAATTTATACACATTAAAACACAAATGACGCTGGCGCTGGAGCAGTCCTAAAATTATAAATAGATATGATATTAAAAAAATATACTAAAAATTATACATTTCAGATTTATTCGTATACTTGCTGTTTTGCCGTACCAAATTTCATGATTCTTGGTCAATGGGAAATACCCTATAGATGTTGATTCCTTCTTCGTCGAAATATGCGGTATTACGTAGAATATTATATACTCTTTGATATGCGGCATAACGGAACGTCGATAAATGTCTGTACCTTTTTATTGAGTTGGCTTAGAAACTTGATTTTTAACAGGTCTAAGGGACTGCATACTTGAGTATTTGATATTAATTTAAACTTAATACGTACACGAGTTTCTGAGAAAAATTGTAGTCACAGACACGTCGACAGACAGAAGGACAAAAAAGTGGTTCTATATCAGTTCCTTTTGCAGTCCGGAACCCTAAAAAGGAAAGAAACGGTGCTCTAATGATAGATGTCACTTTAAACACAATCTAAAAAGTATAAATCTATTCTCTTTTTTTTCAGACTCATTTTGTACTTTACCACAACCAAGACCAAGCTCGTTACTGCTTGTTAACTGTATCAACAGAGCCGTTGACTTCTCGAGGAGATCATTCGTGGGAGTAGTGCGCAACGGTACATACATTTTTGCTCATTGACAACCGATTAATAAAAACTATGAATCACTATCTCCGATTATTCATATATATCCTCTACTGGATCTATAGGTACAAAATGTTTTGTTATGCAGCTTAGTTTTTTAGAATATAGTTGTTGATTTACCTCCGTTATTTTGAAATAGCTAGAAATAAATTTTTTACATAACATTCCCTTGAAATACATTCTGTTCTCCATATTCAAAAAATAATAAACAGAACAAATGAATGTTGCACTCGTATTTTATCACTGTGTAGTATTTGATCTGATTGTTTGTAAACTTGTAACCTTTGTTCCAATCGTTTTAGACATGTGAAACACATATTTTCATATATAACAATTCCCAAAAAAGATCTTTTAGTATTCAATCGAAAGCTTTAATACCTAATTCATATTTTAAGTATAAATTTTACGAAAGTTTTATTAATCGAGTATGATTTTAAATAATCGCAAGGAAAATATTTTGGAAGAATCGTTATATGAAAGCCTGATGATATCAAGTGTATAGTTTTATTTTTTATGAAATTTTTGTGTTTAAATCTAGACCTGGGTAGACGTATAATCGACTACGATTGTCACTGTCATAGTAATGAATACAAGCGACGAATAAGTCGCTCGCTAAATATGGTAGGCAGTAGGAAAATTCATAGGAGAAAATATAAAATTACTAAAACTCCATATAAGGACAATGAAAAGCCATACCAATATTATAAATGCGAAAATAACTTTGTTTGTTTATTTGTGTTTCCTTCCCGTCATAACAGAGGATCAGAATGACTTGATGAATGTACAGGGATAGTGCGGGAAAAGAACGTACCCTACTTTCTATCCCGATTTAAAACGTAGTGATTAAATGCTCCTAGTCCCGATTAAGCAAGTAGTTCCAATGTGATACTTTCCGAGGTCCACACGGACAAAGTCGTGATCGAAAGCTAGTCATGAAATAAACATTGCATCAAATGTGTTTCAAGCAGGTACTGGTCAATCAACGCTTTATAAAACGCTTTATAGGGTCGATCACCCATATGAATCACATCAATATTGTACTGAATCATTGAGAACTTTTCCTTTTGTATTGACGCACGAGACTGCTGTAAGGAGTCATTATTTAATATTAATTACTATTTTCGTTCTTTATCTCTTTGGAGACCCACTTGTTTACTTGAGTTTGTTTCCTTAAACACAAGTTTAGTCAGGATGGGAAATAGTTGGACGTCATTCATGAAGAGGGAATAGGCTTTTCTGAAACAAACTCGTTGTTTATAAATAACTAGCTTCCGCCCGCGACTTTGTCCGCGTGTACTTCAGGATGTATTCTACTTATTCGATAGGCACAGGTGACGTATATGACAAATTATTCTACAGCATAAGGTACAAAATAGTGTTTATTCTGTTACGTAGTCTAATAGTTTACAGAAACAAAATAAATTTCAATATCTGACGTAGTACATTCAAATAGTTTTCACACTAATATTATAAACGCGAAAGTTTGTATATACGAATTTACATATTCTATGGTCGGTTGCTAGGCAACGCGTTTTTGTTATGCCAAAATTGCCCATGTAATCCCGCTAATATTATAAGTGTGATTTTGGTCAATTTACACAATATGTCTTTATAAATTATAGCCTATATGTTATTCCGATGTATAAGCTATATTATTGTAAAGTTTCATTCAAATTCATTCAGTAGTTTTTCCGTGAAAGCGTCACAAACATCCAAATATCCAAACATCTAAACATCCAAATACTTTGTCCAAATATCCAAACATCCAAACATCCACACTTATAATATTAATAAATAATAAGCTCTTATGTTCTGGTTGACATATGCACTGCTTCATAAGTAGATAATTTTGAATAACTTTCTTCCGCAAAACGTTTTTTTCATCTAGCATTACGTAGCGCATTTTATGTAAATTTTATGCAGTCAGTTTAAATTTAGCCGAAATTATACGAACGCTCACCCGAAATCCTGTCGCTGTGAATACTGATATTTAATAAAAAAAGATATGAGTAAGCTTCCAGACTTCACCAAAATGCATCCTGCAATAAAACAACGGCACACCACGTCATTCTATCTGAACTATCTCATGGTGAGTGATAGCGGACGCAATCTGTTCAATTGGGATCAATTTAGGCGTTCCAAGAAACAGTCCTGGCGCTACTATCTTATGATGATTCACTTCACGCGGTTTCTATCGCCGAATATAGGTTGTCTTGTCTAGAGGGAACTTACCTTGCGGTTTTGTATATAGCGGGGAGCGGTGTAATCATAACCGTAATTTTAACCTACTTCAAAAGAGAAGGTTGACTTGAAAAGAATTTTAAATGTAATGTTAATGCTTTGGTAATAGCTATTAAATCAACAGACCATCTGGCAAAAGTCGTGGTGTATCGCTGAATACTCGTACAAGCAGTTTGTGACTTGTCATTATGGACTACCATGGGCACAACCATGGGGGAGAGGTACGTTCGTTAGCGGAGGTTTTCAGGATGATGATTGAAATGATTTCCTTTATAATCGTAAAAATATTAATGAAAACGCCAATAAACAACATTATTTTATCGTTTCTAAAAATAAGAGAGCTGGAAAGGAAATGAGTTAATGTTAGTAATTTTTTGGGTGCTTCTATCATCCTTCTAGGTTTTATTTTTCTAAAGCTACTAATATTAAAACCACTGAAGGTGCATAATTTCAACCGTCCAGATTTTTAAATTGAAACATTTTAGTTTCGGTTTCGGTGAAGACGCAAAGCACCGAAAACCATAAAGAATGATAGAAGGAAGAGATACGAGGCGCTCGTACAGAAGTCGACAACAACAGATTGTTGATAATCACGACTTTGGCGGCAGATTTCGGGAACAACTCTTATTGTTTGTATTCATAGAAATACTTGCGGAAAAAACCGCATACGTACAAGAAACACAGCAGATACATAACAACATCTAATATTTGTATTATGTCCTTAATTTTCAGTCTGTTTGCTTGGTTTATGACAGTTTTCTGAGAATTAGTAATTGATTGAAAACAAGGAGAAGAAGCTCGTCCTTTGAACTTTGTAGTCTATTATTATCAAGTCATCCTAAGACAGAACTGAACTCGCATAACTCTACCCATGTGTTCCAAATTGTTGTAACGGCTCCTCATGAATCACTCATACGCTCAGATGACTTACTCACTTCCTTGCTTACATAACACACCTTACAAGAGTTACAGTTTTGAGTTACAGTTACAGTTTTGAGTTTAATCAAATCAGAGAGCTCCATTACGACTTAAAGGAAGGACTTTAACCGCCTCCGTGGCCTCTAGCTAGATACCACTATTTTGCCATAGTCTGCCGCCAAATAGCAGTATTAATAGCACTGGTTTGTTCAGGTATGATAGGTAACAGAGCCAGCGCATCATTAGGTTGAGGCTTCTGTGTGCACGCTTACCATACCGGGTGAGATGTAGGCCAAGCGCAAACCATCATACATAAAAACCGGCCAACTGCGTGTCGGACCACGCGCAGTGTAGGGTTCCGTAGTTTAACTGGTTTTATACAAAGTAATTTTGAGTGAAATTTGTACAAAATTTTCCTTTTGACCACTCCAAGTACATTATATAATTTGGTTATGATTAATTTATTTTGAAAAAAATTCACTCACTTTGTCGGCGTGATTAATATGTATACCCGTACCAAATTTTACCTTTCTAGTCGTAAGGGTCTCGACGCTAAACCGCGGACGGACAGAGCGAAACTATAAGGGCTCCTTGTTTGACTACAGAACCCTAAAAAGGTCGCAAGTTACAAAATAAATATCAACTCTTTGTGAATGGCTATTGTTTGTTCCCTCCGAACCAGTGCGTATATTTCCAATCGCAAGCGAGTCGCCCCGTGCTTGTATTCAAAACATTTTTACACAACATTTCAGCTATTAGTCATTTCGGTGTAATTTCTATGGTGTTTCCACTTGCACTCTTGCTCCTGTGTAGTTACCTCGTAGTTTATAAAGACATAGAAGCGACTATCTTGTGTTTTTACGAACTAAAAATAAAATTTTAGAAAATTAAAATCAGCACGGTGGAATAAGAAATTTTTGATGGAATGTGCAATTATATTACGATATAGTTAGCAAAATTTTTAGTGTCAGTATATTTTATCTAAAAAAAAACTTTGAAAAGAAATTGGAAGTACATTTCTAGGTCAATTTACTGAAAATAGTATTGAATTACCTATAAATACTACGATATATTACCGTGTCGTGAAGGGTATTTTTTCGGCTGCATAACTAAGTTTGTTAAGGGATTTGCTGATTTCTCAAAAGTTGTATGCTAGTTAGAGATGTCGCTTAGATTTTCCTGTCATCTAAATATTACTTAAGCGAAAAACGACTCACTGACTCATCACGAAGTTTTCGAAGTTGTAAAGCCTTACTAGTAAATCCCAGCAGTTTAGTAACTTTTAAGTAATTTTGCAGATAGCGTTGATGCTTATTAATAAAGAGTTTTAAAATATTACATCTAAACTGGTGAGAATGGGCTATCAGAGATTACTTTATTTGATAAAGAAAAGAACGTTTTTAAGGAAAAACGGAAACTATAAAGACTACAAACTTGTGACTTGTCAGAGAGGCTGTGTGTTCGACATTAACGCTCAATTACGGTTTACGAAATTAAAATTAAATTTAGTAAAAAAATTGATCAATGGTATGATTTATTTATTGAAGGTCGACGATGGCCGACGAAGGCGTTGGTGCCTAGAAGTATAAGACATACTTTTGCAACCTTACTATTTATCCTTTAAAAACTGTGCTTTTTTATAATCATAAATTTTCTGTGATTTGTTCTGTGTCACAAAAGATTTATAGCAGCTGTTATAAAAGTTTTAAGTATTAGCGAAGGTTGCGTGAAGAATTCACATTGCATACACAGGCTCGTTTTGGATTCGAATAGTTCGCTCGTGCGTTTACTATGAACAGCGTTTACTGCTGATGGCCGTACCATAAACTGACTTTAGGTGCTTACTATTAACAGTCTTTCGCGCTACACATGTAAATAGTACAAAAACACTAGAAATGACAGAGACGACGTGATTATTATGTTTAAGAGCTCTACGATTGTTATTTATTCAGCTTTCGTAGTTTTTATAGGGTTATTTATTTTAAAAATAGAATGTTGTTTAAATACAAAAGTATGTCTTTAGCACACTTTGATTTTTCATTAATCCGTTCAATTCTTCTGTGCTTACCTGCGTGTACGGTTGTATTGATTTCTTCTGATATATCCATTGGCTATTTATTGGAGTCTTCGAATTTCAATGAATGCCTGATAATGTTGGACAATACTATATTGAACATATGACTACAGGCATCGCTACGAAGTAGAAGATAATTTACAATTGCTACCCAAACAATGAAATGGTTTTTCAATCGCCTTATACGACATCCACTACGGGGTGACTTGCAATGATTCTATTTAAAAGCCACCTCACGCCCACACTAGGTTCATAGTTGAGGTTCACAAATACGCTTGTGTAGATAACATAACACTGTAATATTTCAAAATATTGAGCAACGCAAAAATTTTGTCACGCTTTTTTTTCTTCTAAATGTGGCACGAATTATGGGTATTTAATAACTGCGAATGGATGTTCTACTACGCCGAGGCACCGGAGTCCGCTGCACACGAGTTTAAAAACCTCAATTCGTGATGGAATTCGGCAGCACTTTTTGTTTTGCTCGTCCATCGACCCAAGCAGAACGTTTTTGGTCTCATCGTGCCGGTCACCGCAATGTGAACATTTCAGAGGTTATTATTGTTCTAAATTTAATCGTTTGTTTATTCTTATTGGGAATTTAAAATAAAATATTTGTGTTTGTTAATTTACACAGGGACGATTGTAGAACAAGGGAAATCGACAAAATATATGCGGCAGAAACGGCCGCATCTTTTTATTACGTTGACTTAGATTTTTGTACAGATCCAAGGGATTTCAAAGAGTATGTGATATAAATTTTAAATGGATACCTTTACGCGTTCCTGAGAAAAAAAAGACACACAGACGTAAAACAAAGTTTTTTATTTCCATATATAGGATTCCATTTTTCTTTTTGTGGTACGGAACCCTAAAAACGTTGAGCTTTAACTTTTAATGAGGGACTGGCTACGATTATCACAGAAGAACAAATACAACTAAACATTGCTTAAATGCCGATAATAAATCAATGATTAATTATAATTGCAGAAAATGTAAAGAAAATGACTACTCAAATTTGTACATTTAACGGAGTGGTAAGTGCAACCACTAAAACTAAACCGTTGCTTTGCGGAAAACCAGCGGTTGGTCTCGGAGGCGGTCGCCGGCATCGGCAACGTCAGCGGACATTGCAAATCCCGCGACTGTACACAGATTGGAGAATCGCATCAGTTCCGGGCGGAATTATAATTTGTCAGCAATCGATGCGTTTCGAAACTCTTTGTACCCTATGACAGTTCAACGCGCTACATCTATTCAAGGACATCCTTTGAAAATAGACTGCTGAACTCGTAATAAAACGTAGAGAGGAAGATAACTCGTTTACAAACTGGTTATGAAATCTCTAATAGTGCAAGCGAATTCCAGTTTCGGTTAAACAGCTGAACGAAAGAAAGAAACAAACAAAATCACTTTTACATTTATATCAATTAAGGTGACTATTAACTAAGAGTTACATTTTACTGAACAAAAATACATTGTACTTTACTTTTCTACTACTTTACTAAATATAAGTTTATTTGCCTCGAACATAGTACATAATAGTAATGACAGTCAGAAAAATTTAGTTTATCATTTTCCACCTTTAGATGCATGTAAATATTTTAATTTGCAAAAGCGATATTTCAAATTCTTCAAATTCGGCCTGCACTTGTGCACTATTTAAAAATCAAGTAATAATCTATATATGTATAGAAAAATACTCGTATTACATCTTTGCATTGCATGCACAATTTAGTTGTACAAAATCATTCTTTTTGTACTAAGAGACAGCGTCAAATGCCACTTTATTGAGGCCATCTCGGTTTTCAACGTCAAGTCTTACCTGTTTCGTGTGTTTTAGATGTTTTTGTACAAATAAACTATGCAATAATATGTAAAAATGGTAACTGAATCACGATTATTTGATAATGTTCTTTTAAAATTATATGTGTACAAGACCAGGCCTTGGCGCCATACATTCGCGTAACGTGTCATTTTTTACAACATTTAATTTAGCAGTACTACTTTATACCAAATATTATTTTTATATGCTGGAAATATGATGTCTAAACTGCCTAAACCATCCAGGATTGCTTTAACTGCATATAAAATTTTTTTTAAATAGTCAATCACGTAATTTACGCGCGAGAATGTTTGTCAGGGTAATAAAAATTTTCAAAAACACAAGTTGATGGGAAAATAGGCATGCTCACACTTTATACAGGAAAGGATCCGTACGCAAGTCTTACTTTAAAACCAGGACCACAAGCAAAGACATTTAATATTAATAGACCGGACAAAGCAAACAAACACTTTGATCCTAAACTTACTCAATCTAGTGTCACATCACGTCACGCGGCCGTACAAGACATTTGACATACCATTGACTTTTGAGATCAAAATGTTTATATGAAACGTTTCCCAATGACCGCTCTATAACCTATTACTATATTTAATCTCTCTGACCACAAGGATAACAATGCTGGTGATATTACGGAGTATAGAGAGTGATCATAATCAGTCAATTACTCGATAATTATAAGGATACTGTTGCGACATAATCGTCATGTCATATATCAACTGGATGAACAATCATCCGAGTCTACGTCGTCGACGGTAGTATGTATTGTAGGTAACAGTAATGGAGAATGAAGATATGACACGCGACACGTTTGAGCAATCAGGAACTGCAATTAGCACCTTCTTATTGATAACTACGGCTCGACGTATAAGGACACTAGAGCTTGTTAGTCGTTGGATGATTGATTGTACAAAAACTAATAGTTTAGACTTTAAACATGATCTCACGACAACTGTATACTCATTATTATGACCCGGGAAACGTCTACTGGACATACCTGCCCCATGGTACGCCGCTATGACCGGCCTCAAGCCGTTTGTATCCAACGGCTCCCCGCGACGTCTACCAGATCGGTCCATCTAGTAACTGGAACTTTCTATGAAGACATGAAAAGCAGCCTATAATCTTCGATCCTTCGACTATTTCTATGACGTGAATGAAAAAAGATCTCACTTTCGCATTTCTAATTTAGCGCATTTATTTATTTATTTTAATTGTGAGTTTTCGTGTAAAACGAAGCTTGATCGTATTTATGGTAAGTTTAAATCAAAGTTATCAGTAACTGGTGAGTACCTCAGCCACGGTGTCAAATCTACGCATAAGCATTTTTTGGTGGGGTACTAGAATACAATTATGAGAATAGAGAAAATAATAGGATTATATCTTACTGCAATCATCGATATTCGAAATATTATCAACCAAACATGTTATTATTTCCGAATAATTAAATTTTATATATTCTATGACGGTGAAGTGGAATCTAAGTTCGTATGGAAGTACTTTTTTACGTATATCGAGAACCATAAGGAAATCGGTGGTAAGTTCATTCGGTTCCTAGAGTTCGAACGATATATTTATTGGGCGGTAAATGTCGAATGACTGCCAATCGCGAACTTTTACTGTGAATTGTTTTGAAGAAAAATAACCGAGGTGAGTGGGAGCCCCCCTCCCCCTCCGACCGAAGCAGGGTGCACTGAATCACGTCTGACCTTCACCCGCCGGGGGCCGCGCTCCCTCCGTGTCAGCCGGGCTTTGCTTGCTTACATCACTGAAAAGAAAACAGTCATTATTTCATGATATAATACTCGTACCTCTACAATAGTAAAATGATAACGCCTATATAAAACAGTTGAAAGGGCAATAAATATGGCCAACTAGATTTTGTAGTTGTTATTCGAGAAAATCTTTTAACTTCGATTTCCTCAAACTTTCTAGAGGTTTAAGCACGACTAGGAAGTTAAAAAGCAGTCATCTTTGTGAGGCTTCGTCCGGCTCCGGCTCCGTCTGTCGTTTGACTTCTAATGCTATTGACTTGCAGTTTTGAATTGTTATACACATATATTATATATGTACGTTAGTTTCATTAGTTTTTCATCACTATTTCCGTATTTTAAGCTATAATTAGTTCATATATACGATAAATTTTCCAGCTGTTGGTAAATTGAATTATGACAATTTACTATAACTATGTCATTTATTTGCGATACTCCGAAAGAAAAAATCTAGCCATGATTTATTGAATTTTAAAATTTTACAAACATAACTTCATTATTTTGTAGAGTGCAGCTACAGCTATTCAAACATTTACCGCTGGGAATTTAAGTGGGTCAGTTAATATGCTTTCTTTGTGTGGCATGCATGCAACGGTGTGATATCACAAAGGGTGGCCGGCACAGGCCTTGACCGTCGGTGGCAGGTGGTGACCTCAGCGTACCACCAGCGTTCAGGGAAGCTACCACCCCGGCTTTAGTCACTGCACACAATGGCTTCGTCACCGCGCCGCCAACTCGGAAAGGACCCTTGAAGGTTGAATGTTGTCATTTCATTAAATGTACTCGTGTGTGCTTTGTTCGAGTACATGCATAAATGCTTTTTACAGATAGCTTCATTGATTATTATTATTATTATATTCCCACTGCAGGGCAAAGGTCTTCCACATATCCCTTCAGTTCTCTCTTAAGGTGGTTCCATGATCCAGACATCGCCGATTTATCATACTTTTAAGAGAAGCTCTGAGATTTGTAGTCGTGGGAAAAATACATGTGAAAGTTTAGAATATAACTTGTGTAATGGCAGACGTCGAAACACGATTCATAATACTTCGCTCCATACAATTAAATCACAAAGTAACCTTCAAAACGGTAATATGTAAGTTTTTAAACAAACTTTACTTTGTTTAAACTTTATGAAACTAAGTTGAAAAATCAATAATACGTTTCATAATAATTTGACAGCTTTAGATTTTCTACATTTTTTAATAAATTAATTGAAACAAAAAGCTATCTAAATGGAGACGAGAGTCAATGTGGCGTGTGTTTCTTTCCCTTACACCCTTACGTGTTATTATTAGAGGAGAAGCGAGGCAACATATTGACATTCTCGTGGCTCACTGAACGGCCTTAAGAGCTTACTCTGGCTAGTCGTTTAGGCACGAGTCCAGCTCCCGTTATCTCTTTCGTTTTCTGCTGCGATGTCGATATCCTGCGGCTGGGCTGCATGCGGTTGTGATCGTTGCCCACACTCCCTCAGACATGCGGTTTGCGGCAATGTTATTTATTTATATAATATTTTAATTACATAACACTTTACCGTAATGCAAAGTAACGCATGTTTCTCCCCATTCACGCCATAGGCTACTTACGCGCGTGTCAAATTTCATCACTATAGGTTGTGCCGTTGAAGTGCTAAGAGGTACTCATAACACTTTAACTATCGCTTTTATAATGTTTATGTTAATATCGGGGTGATCTTTATATAAGGGAAGCTCATTCTCAATTGACTCTTCCCACGGCGGAAGGCGGGGCATTCCAGATAATGTAAAATTCAACGAATTTATGAAAGATTGTTTTAGGCGCCAGAGAAATGTGATCGAATTAGTTCATGGAATTAATTAGTAAGCTTAGTCTTATACTGATGTGACGTCAAGAGCCGAAGCATTAGTCATCATTAGTTTATGCCAGCAACCTCATCTACGTAAACCCTGCTTTATAGGTTATTATTGTAATTATGGCAAATGCCCTCATAGAAATGTCAGACATGATGATCTTTGAGGGCAAGAGGGAGTCTCTGATCAAACAGTAGATTTATTTGGGCGATTAGGAATACATTTTGATGCGATATTGTTGTTACGATAATTATTGTTATTGTTTGCGTAATTGTTCTTCCTAGTAAATACTAATGTTGGATAAATAATTGGCCGTCCTTGCCGCGGGTCAGCATCGATATTTAAAAATGTGTCATTTATAACGAGCTGCTATATTACAAGGTCTCACCTTAGGTCGTGTCGATCTTCCCTCTTTCTTTTTCTGGATTTTATGTTATAGCTAACTATGAGCAGTAAGTATGCTGTCATTAGAATTGATACACGAGTAGCTATGTTTTTTGTAGATAATATTTCATTATAATTTGACGTAGCTGCCACCCTTTATTCATTTTCACCTTATCGTGAATTGACGGCTTCAATGTGTTTCCTCATCCATTTTTTTTTATAATAAAAGGAGCATGTTAATCAATCACCTGAACTGTGATAGTAAAGAAATAAGGTATATGAGGGCAGAAGGAAATATGTACGTATTCAAGGAATTTTTATACATATTACATTGAAAGGATAAGTACATGTTAGTGCCAGTTAATAATGAGTAGGAAAGAAATCAGAGTGATGGGAGGGACAGGGCAGGTCAGGATTGAATGATTATTTAGAAAATAGAATTTGATATCCTAAATATTTTTCCCTTAGTCGCAGACAAGGACTGTAAATGGCAACTTATAGAAAATTCAAGTGAATAGGTAGTATGTATATATAATTATTCGTCATTTCTGGATGTTTATGATGAAAAGTGCGTAGATTTTCCTTAAGAATTTTGCTGGACCGATAATGCAACTAGAGTTTTATTTCTTTTCAAAGTCATTATCGACCGAAACGAAATCTGACCGATGCATTAGCATTGTTAAATCATTCATTTAATAACGTGGAAATTCAAATTGGTTAAGAATGTTACATTTTGACAACAATGCTGTCAACAATGGTCTAGTACCTAGAAGATGTCTGCACTCTTCACTTGAAGACTTCAAGATTTTAACCGCCTCTGTGGCATTATTGCTACACGCTTGGGCTTACAGTCCGGAGGTTCCGGATTCGATTCCCAGTGGGGTGCCTGTCGGTACGCGGTTTGATTGGTGGTAGGACTGGTAGGGCACTTTATATGTCAGCCTGCCTAGCTACCACCGTGTTACCTAAGTCTGCTGCCAAACAGCAGTTTTATTAGCACAGTCACTGTTGTGTTTCGCTATGACAAGTAGCAGAGCCAGAGCCTAATTAAATTGAGGCTTCTGGGTGCGCACGCTTACCATCCAACGGCCTTATCGTCACTTACTATCATATGAGATGAAGGCCAAGTGTTAACCCTACAGCCATTGAAAAAAATGGTAGAGTATTCTATTCTATGCTCTGCACTGTATACAAGTGATAGCTGTATGAATCCACAGTGTACCGTTTCTTCGTCCAGTGCTTGAATGGCAATGGCAAAATCAACATAAATTTATTTGTGAGTCGGAAAGTCCACGGCTGGCCAACAGTTGCCATAATCATTATACGCACGACAACCCAGTAAGTGGTATTTTACGGCGCTCAAGGGGGTGCTCCTATTGAAAAGACAAGATGATCATTAGAGAGAAACGATAGAGTATCAAGTCTAGCTTGCAATCAATGATTGGACTTGTGCCATTAGATCCTAACAGTCATAAATTTATCAGAAACAATTTACGCATGTTTACTGAGTAAGCGATAATAGCTTGTACATAAGTTACCGGGAGAATATTCCACTGTAATTTTAAAACTTTGAGAAAACTATTAGCAAACAGTAACATCGTATTATTTACTGCACGATTACTTGCATCTATTATATGTAGTTATTGTCATAAATATTACGCGAACAAGACAAATTAAATGTAAGTAATATTACGGTACAATTCGATTCTTGGGATGAAGTTGTTAAAACTTGCAAGGGGATTTCCATTAAGGAAACGTTGTGAATTAATGTAATGTTATTCTCATTAAAGAGTACTTCGATTTGAGTAAGGTGAACATTATAAAACTTTTGTTGACCTAAACTTTTAGACAAATACATGAACAAGGAAACTGCGTCGTGTCATTAAGTTCGGTATAATGTGCGAATGGGTGGAGATGATTTTTCCGTAATTTCAAGGTGACAGTGATAGCGTACAGCTAAGGGGTGGAATTCCCCGTCGGTTTCTGTGTTTCCCGAGCGCTAACACCTGGATTTCTCCATTCCCAGAGTGAAGGGGTTATTTCAAGGCAATCGTGAATAATCCTACTATCTGCTGTAATTTAAAAAATAAATGAATATAAGTAATAAAAAACTTTCAAGAAAACATGCTCTTCTCGTTTGATGATATTTTAGCAAGCTTCCTTGATTTTGCTCTATCTAGTTTAATACAAGCTTTTGAACGCGACTTCCTTTGCGTGAACTTCACAATGTATCTCACGTGAACTGCTTGTCCTATCTAAGTAAAAAGGTTTTGTAATGATGATTTTACTGCAAAGTGTAATAAAATATTTACATAAATCACTGAAGGCCGAAATTTTATCGTAACACAAGTAAATGCCTTCAAAAAAAACTGGAAATCTACTTTTACTAAGGCTTAAGATTTATATCGTTTTTTCATGGACGCCGTTATCAGAACTGGACCAAATTGAAATGGGACCACACGAGAAAAGAATCATCCAAATCGATTCACCCAGTCAAAGGTTCTGAGGTAACAAACATTTTAAAAAAAGATACCCGGTGAATCTATAACCACATCTTTTTTTGAAGGCGGCTAAAAACCGATAACATATTTATACTGATTCCATAACTGTACAGCTAACTATTTATTGCGTCATTCTCGTATCCTAAATAGATTCGGGTTGACTAATAAATCTGAAATTACGAGTGCAGAAAATGTAAATGACACATGACCAATTGTCACAATATATCCTGTTATTTTACTTGAATTAAACAACACATAAATACACGCGTGCGTATGTAAACAAAAGTACTCGTAAACTAGTTTAATGCCATAATTTTATTTTAATTTTGAAAAGAATAACAAATGATTACTCTGTTTTTATCATAAGTTAATACAATTTACGCGCTACATTTGAAAAATTGAAAAGCTAAGCTATAAGCTAAGGGCATATGATGAGAGAGAGGAAAGAGAAATAGACAAGACTAATAACTGAATGGCAACCACGAGATAGCAAAAGAAAAAGAGGCAGACAGACTAGAAGATGGGAGGACGACATCAGAAAAGTGGCGGGTCCAACATGGACCCGCATAACGAAAGATAGAATAGAGTGGAAATCTTTAGAGGAGGCCTATGTCGAAAGACAAGCTGAAATGCAGGAACGATTTACCGATACTTAATTTATATAAAAAGATAAGTAACTATTATAAAGTAAAGTATATTTGTAAGAAAAATTGTAACAAATTGTTAAATTAGTTCAGCAATAAAGGCTATTTTATTTTATTTTTAAAGCTAAGCTGGAAGTGTGTTCAAGCAATGAATATTACATCGAGCTGTAGCAAAATACCTTATCGTATATCCTTAAGCACACTTTACCTCCATATCACCTGGTGGTAAGGATAAGGTCAAGATAAGGATCACCAAGATGTACCACTGTAGCGTCGAGACATTTACTTTTATTTCCTCCAATTCGTTGAGACATTGATCTCCAATTACCGGAAACTTATTTACTTAATTACTTATGGTCATCGCATTTGGACCACATACAGCATAGGTCTACAGGGTAATTATTATATTATATTATGTATTTAGAACAGCTTAGTCCATAATTATAAACTCAATTGTTATTCTTAGTATTTTGTACATTAAAACGTGAAATAAAGATTTTAAAAAATTACAATAAATATTTCGTTTTAATATCATATATATAGTTCGATTTTGAAAATGGTTTAAATTTGCTGAGTAGATTTACTTTAGAATCCTAATGATTTTTGAAAACCACTTCAAAATATCGTGTAAAAAACTTTAAAATTGATATAAATTGTTATCATACGAGGTATTCTATTAAATCATTCAAATATAAATAAAATTTAAATAAAGAACCTCACAAATAATTCGTTATTCTACGAGTACAATGCAAGATTGACATCGCTAAAAGTCTATGTCTACGAGGTAAATTGTTATTTATACACAGGTTTCTTGAAAAACCTTACGGCTACTCTACTTAGTAAGGAAGATTTCGGTTTCCCCACATGCATTTACGGAAGCCATTCATATGTTTTGATTTTTCTGTTATGATTCTTCACACGATTTTAAAGGTACCAGGAAAATGGTGACGAATTTTTATTGTCAACCAAACATAAATGGAAATCCCTTGATATATAGACCGAGAGTTAGTTTCTCTTTACAGTCACGATTAGTAATAACAGTAGCCATTAGAATATTCTAAAATACTTACCTACTTATGTTTTAATTCCCATAAATAACATTACCGTAACAAATTCCTGGTTTGAAAACTTAATAATTAACTCGTTCAAAAAAACTGAGAAACCGACTTCAACTGTCCTAAAAGTCTACAGAATTCATCCCCTAAAATGCTCACGTTTGAGGTAGAATTCTCTGGGTATATATTTTGTTTTTGTTGATTTTCTGAAAAGTGAATTCCAAAAGAGAACTATTTAATGTTCTGTTATCGGCCTATTATTTTATTCTCTGGAAAACAGTGATGACTCAGCCAGTTTGCTTCAAATGATTATTATCAAATAACTGGAATATTGAAATGAGGTTAAGCTGTTCATTTAGTTCCCAGAAATCAGAACTGTATTGCGGATTGAAAAAACGGAAAAGTTTCGGCTTTCGGGGAAAGCTTGCTGAGATTATGAGAAGTAAGTTGTGCATAAGGGCGGGCGGAGGCTTCGCGGGTATCGGAGGCGCTAGCGGAGGCGCGAGGGGCGCTCGCCGAGCTTGTTATAAGCAGGAGCTGTCGGCGCGGCGCACACTCGCCCAAAGTCGCGGACTGCGGTAGGTCGTGCCACTCGGGGGCGCCACGATCGCAGCCATACGCGACACAACACATTTTCTTTGAAAATTCGTGAAGATTGCAAAGAAAAAGGTGTAACAAGCGGATCTCTTGTGACTTTAATTGTGCGTTGTGATTTATGTTTTTTTATATAAACTCTATATTTTGCTACCGATATTACCGTAATATCTCTAACAGAATCAGGAGGACGTGATCGCTCTAGTGAAACTTTCAGAACGTTTCAAATAGGAAGGATTGCGTGATTTTCTTCAGGGACAACTATAACAGGTAAGTTTTTTAAAGCGTATTTCTGTGTTCCAATTGTTTTATCTATTATCTAACCCAGTTACTATTTGCAATAAAATTTGAGGTATCATTGCGATAAGTTTTTACCTGGGCGTTAGTTTGGTAACCTAATCAAAACATCGGATATAGTTTGTTAACACAGCTCTGTTTTCTTCTGAGCTCTTTAATTACCACAGTAAGTATAAAATCTAATGAAATTATTTACATTGTAGACTAAATAGTGGATATGTGAAGGGCTAACATATTGACCTATAGGCAAAACTAACAGGAATGATAAACATTCACCTGCCAAGATACACCAGAGATGATCTTATAGTGAGAGAAGAATAAGAAACATTTAATTACTAGATAAACACGTTAATATACATTTTGTACTGATTTTCCTGTCTATTGTGCGCACTGATGAATGAAAATTACATGTAATTTGTGACGATAACCAACTTGTAATACGTGGTTGAAATTAAAATAAAAACCTTCGGTACGTATAGTGTTAAGTTAATTGAAAACTTGTTCAAGGACTGAAATTTTTCGTTTCAAGGTTACAGTAGTAAACCTCAAATTGTTCGGTTCACCGGAAATTATTCCCAATCACAAATTTTTCTGCAATAATAACATTTACATCACAATTATACGTTTATTTAATAAAATGTTTTGAACATCAATAATGTAATCGAGTACTTAGAGATATCATGGTCTGGAATGCTAAAAACTAATCAATTGTTTCAATTGAATAGAGGTATTTATCAATTCAGTTGCGTATCCGCCGTAGTCAAAAGGAACGCATCGCACCTGACGACGAGGTTTTATCAGATAAGTACTGGATAAAGTGGTAACTAGCACTATCAACTGATAACGGCTGATCTCACACTTTGTTTGTTACGACCACACGGAATTCCTTTGTATTTGAGGCCAATTGAGGCCTACATGAAGTGACGATATCTAAGGGAATTAGCATGGATCTTCTTTACTTTCGAGGTACATATACCCTACACTTTGCCATGAGTAACTTTTTATTATAACAGTACTATAAGTACGAACAATTAGATATATTACGAAGCGTTTCTGTAGGCGGCTCATTTGTTTGCCCTGTATAATAAAGTACATTTCAGCTTTACCCATATATTGAAGAAAAAAAAGAACACAATAAATGACTAATGAGTAATTTTTTTAAGGAATGGCAGCTATTTTAGTTTGATATCTAACTGAAAGTTTGTCTATTTTTAAACCGACTAAAAAAAGGAGGAGATTCTAAATTTTGCTGTATGTTATTTTTGTATGTATGTTTCGCGATAACTCCGCCAATTGTGAATCGATTTTGATGTTTCTTTTTTGTTTGGTAGAGCATACTTTAGAAGTGGTTCCATATGAATTTTATCGAAAATGATTCATTGCTTTTTGAGAATATCAACAAAAAACAAATATAATAATTCTTGTATAATGTAGAAGACTTAGGGCAGTTGACATCGGTTTCTAGTTTACAATTTAAACAAATAAAAATTAACTCTCTGAAAAGTGTCTTTGACAATTTGTATAAATGACATAAAATCGAAGTTTTTCAAAATACATGGACTTACGATTTATATAGTTAGAATATAATAATGAGTAGAACGATACGATACTTAGTGAACAAGTAATTGAATTTACATTGATGAATTGACAAACCTCTAAGACGTGAACCCAGACAGATTAGAACAGCAGATTTCAATACAAACGGGTCAATAACGGCGTCCAATACTTGACAGTCAACTTAGACATGTATCTGATTGTGCTACAATACATTCGGGACATGATATCTGCGTCTTCAAACCTGTTTCAAGTCCAATACTGTGCGGTGTCTTAAGTGACAGTGGAAACAAATACATCAGCTCGTTTAGCGTATTGCTGGTGTTATAATAATAATAAATTCTTTATTTCACTTATACATCCATCCATTAAATATAAAATACTCCTCTATAAAATAAAAAATAAGATAAGCATGTAATGCTAACATTGTCATCTTTCTAATTTGTTATTTGAGTTCTGGTGAACACCAAGCCAGTATCTAATGGGGCTGGACATATCCTCACCAACGATAGATTAAGATTATAAATTAGATGTTTTATTATTACACTACTTAGCTACAAAAGCTAGAAAATTTACCCATTTCTTATCCAATGAGAATAACCTGGATATAACTTATCGTAAATTGAAATGACATACTAATTTTCATCCGGATTGGTTGAGCCATTGAGGCGGTGGTGGTAACAAACAAACTCACTTTCGCAATTTAGAATATTAGAGTGATAGTATGATTGTTAGTGGTAGTAGGGCATTTGTTATGTCCGCTTGGCTAGCTACCACCACGTCACTTAAGTTTGCCCTCAAACAATATTGTTAATAGCACTGTAGTGTTCCGTTATGAAAGGTAGCTGAGCCAGTGTCATTTAGCTTGAGGTTTTTGGGTGTGCATGCTAATAATACGGCTCTATGGTCACTTCCCATCACTTGAGGTTAAGATAAAAAGTAAAACCGTTATAAATACATTTTATAAAAAGATGATGAAAAAAAAAACAAATGTTTTGAGTTTTGAATTTCGAATTTAAGCTTTAACCATAAAATTTATAATTCTGTTTACTTAAAAAAATTGTAAAACAATGTGGTCACTACTACAGTACTCGCATACCAAGTTTGCCCCTCTGAAGTTAGCTCTCCGCAATTTAAAACATGTACAGACGGAAAGTGTGTGTATTATTTTCGATAATAACTATCCCTAGATGACATAAAACACTAGGATATTCCTTTCCACCCGTTAACTTGCCTTTCCTCCCACTTATACGTTAATAAATTGATACTTCGCGGTCTTTTGTGGCTAACTTCAGAGGGGCAAACGTAGTTTGCGAGTACTGTACAAGTAATTTTTCGAACAGACAATATGTTATAATAGGGGTCGCTATGGTGTTAAAGAGCCCCAAAACGTATACTTCTTTCAAAGAATGCCACAAGGGCCAGTTCAGGGCCAAATGCCTCGCCTTGAGCATTGTGTCGCCGCCGCCATGCCTGCCCCGTTTTATTTAGGGCTTGTCAGTGGTGTCTGTTGCTTGAACAAGAAGAGCATGAAGGACGAAAAGAATTAAATACCATCTGTATGCAATTCGTTTGAGATTCAAAAAATCTGGGATTAAACCCCTTATTCAGCCTATGAAACACGACTCTGTAGTAAAGACACCGCCTGAAACTAACTATTGCCCTCCAGATTACACAATATTTTTTAAATCTTGCTGTAATATAGTAAATATTTATAATATAGTCAATAAAATAAAGTAATATACGGTAATATAGTCAAAACAATCTACGATCGAAGTGAGTCATAGTCATCATCATCACATCAAACATCACGGACGGTCGTACGAGGACGGTTCATAGTCCTTCCTACCTTGTTACGACTTTGTGGCTTATGTGACGTCAAGAATAGTAATTAGAGTGAATAGCTTGTATAAAACATGAACGTGTTCATCAGTAGATTAGATCTATCAACCTTTCCGCTGCTTTGTGGTTGCCATTATGATGAATTTTAAATTTAATAAATTCAATACACCTAATATTTGCTTTGACATTAAAATATGAATAAATTGAAACATAGACGGTGACTAAGTCGCTTTAGTGGTTCTTTAAATATAGACA
Organism: Carcina quercana; assembly: GCA_910589575.2. NCBI lineage: Eukaryota > Metazoa > Arthropoda > Insecta > Lepidoptera > Depressariidae > Carcina > Carcina quercana. The sequence continues at coordinate 9,119,916 of OU342429.1, forward strand.
AAGATAACAAACACAAGCAAAACGTATATTTAAAATCGTGTATCAACGAGTACTTAGTTTGTGTGTATAATTTTATTTATGAGAAATAACATTGACTTATCAACGTATTATAAATTGACGCATTACAAACAATTTGAATTATCATTATCAGCTGCCTAATCTCACTGCTTGGGATAAATCTTTTTCGTAAATCAACAATCGACGGAATGTCATGACGAAATTTGCTGTTATCACCAAATTTGGTCACAGGTCTTGAGAGCGCTGTATTATATTGGCGGTAGTCCCTCCTGTCAGGCTTCCATAGTTATTCCTTAGGCGCCTTGCACGACACCCACGACAAAATACAGCGTGATGCAAACAAGGACCACAAGAGCCTAAAATATTAGTAATGGTAGTAACATAATGCATTCACACAGTATTTACTGTGATGAGTAATAACTTAATATAGGATATCAAATTATAATGTCGGGAAAATATAACTTCAATTTAAGCTACTATAGCCATTACGCAGCTAATGCCGTCTTGATGGCGCTTCGAACAATAATAATAAATGTGTAGAAATGAAAACTACGGTTCCCTATGAAGCTGTGTGTTTCAAATGATCATTTCCGTATATATTATAATCCGATATATTTCCAAGATTACGGCAAAAGAAATGTATGTATTATGTAATAAATAAATAATATTTTCATGCTCCAATGTTAGGCATATTAGAAGCTTTATTGTGAAAAGAAAGTTTATACGGCTATTTTGTTCGTAGGGTTAGTCGCGACATTGTGTGATGGCATTCCTCTTTGTGTAACCATGTTTTTGTTCTTAAAACTTTACGATCACTTTAAAAATAGAGAACCGTAAAACCTTCGATGTTATCTTATACATATGTTACAAGTGCGTGCTATAGATCAGTGATATGAGAACTCAGTTTTTTAGGAATACAGTGATAAGACATGAGATGGCGTGTAATGTTGCCTTATCTTATGAATGACGCTGTGTATTTTATATAGAACTTGGTCTTCATCTCACCCGATGGTAAGTGAAAATAAGACAGAAGATGCGTCCATACTTAGAAGTTATGAAATATTGCTTTGAACTCAAACATAAAACGATAACTTTCAACTCTGACTAATGAGCAACAGAAATCATCTGTGGTAAAAAATAGTGACGAACATTGTAGTTTACGTCATAATAATAACGTATACTCGTAAACTTGGAATCTACAAACTAGTGATGTCACATCACAATGTTTATCGACCAATAAAATATCGATGCCCACACATTAGTATTGCCCGTGATGGTCCGGAAGCAGGAAGATCTCACGGCCGTCAACTGATGGGAATCAGCACTATTCTGCACACGTCAGCCCTGCGAGAGCACGCGACGTGCCTGCATCGATCCTCATTCGGATTCATCTTGGCACATCACTATCGCAACATCATGCCAGTGCAACGGATACTACGGTCTTGAATACTATGATTCTACTATTTATATCTACAGTGTAGGAAGCAATTTATTAGCTGATGACTTTTGTATAAGGCCATAGTTCAAAGTCAGTAACTTGTTCTTTCGAAACTTTTAATACAATAATATTGTTCTCAAAAGTATTCTTTATAGAAAGTAGAGCAATGCATTTGTAAATAACAATTGATAGTTTTCTAGTTTAGCAAAAAATGGCATTGAAATCTAGTGACGATTGGTTTGTTCCAATTGACGCTATCAAAGTCACAAAAAATCGAAAGGTTGGATTCTGTCTAAGTTCACATCTTTCAACGAAACGTTTAACTAAAGACAGACCCGTCTTATTTGATTATACGCCGATTAAAATTCAATCAGTTGCACAAAACGGCTGATTAATCAGCGCCAAAGTTCACTTTGCAATAAGTCCACAGTGGCTGGTGAATAGGAAAAAATGTTTTAGATAAATACAGTGACGTAAGAGGTTGGAGGCCCAATGTCGCTGGTTTCACCGGCCAGCGTCCATCGGCAACACCAGTGACGGATTTGAATCGACTGATGCCATAAACTCCTCATTCATATCGATTAAAACACAATATGTGTGATCAAAATAATAATCAATTAAAGAATCATTAAAATTATCTGTTATTTTCGAAGATCGATAAAGATTGTGTCGTAAGCTACATTCGTTTTACATTTAAGTTTTAGGTATAATTTATTTCAAAAGCTGTTTTTGTAATAAATAAACAAAGAAGATGAAATTACTACTAAAGAGAGCTATTTATTTGTGTAGTGTCAGGATAGCTTACTCTGAAACACTCTTTCTCTCGTCTCTGAACTTTTTCTGCGCCGCTACTGTCACAACAGACTATGATTATTTCCTTCATATAAGCTTCATTAGTTCTGATGATGGTAGGTTCAAAATCAGATGAGTTAAAAACAAATGTCGATACCTTGGAGCCCGCTTTGTGGTGGGGCCTCAATCATTACAAACTTCTTGGATGCTAGCAAGGCGATTCACTTCAGTTACAAACTATGGATAGCAGCGGAATGAAGCGCAACTTCACGGTGTACAAAAGTACAGTAAAGAGATTTGGCGCGATTATACCTCTGTCTTTCATCGTAATCCGGCACTGGGCATTACCTCTCGACACGCTCCAGCGAGCGGAACATTGTTGGCGACATTGTTTGATTTGCGCTTTCGGTTTCCGACACTCCTCGTTTTGGTATCGAGAATTTTCGTTACTTTGGATTCTGACACTGACTCCCGTAAAGTCTACTAAACAGCAAAACCAGTGTTATGTCAGGCAATATTCTTACTATATTAGAGAATTTCGACTTCTGCGAACGCTCTGTCTGCAGACTTATTTTTAGTTATTGAAAAATATTTTCTTGGTTTTGAAAAACGTGTGTCAGCATCATAAGAACGCGGCTGTGTTTTTTAAAAGACTTTTCATTACTATTATTCAAACAAATGTCTTTCTGTTTCTGTTCTTCATTATTGGAGGTTGACCAACGTCTCGATGAAATTAGTTTGCACGGTAATATGTTGCTTACAGCTGCCGCAGCTCGTATGCTTCTCTACCTTTTAAAGCTATACAAACCGGTCATGCCTTATGTATTTGGTCTAGTGGTTTCCATATTCTATTGTATAACACAAATACATAATATGATCAATGACATACCCTATTCCTCTTTGTTACTCATCTTTTAGTGATTCCATACGAATATTATAAATGTGATAGTGAATTTGTTTATACCTTCTTTACATTGAAACGATAAATCGGAATGACTTAATTTTGTGTAGAAAAATATATAGACTACATATTTTTGACCACGATCGAACAAGTCGTTCCCGTGAGATAATTTCCACGCAGTTGAATGCGCGGGCAGATGCTTGTGTATTACACATGGCCACTAAATAAATATTTTTTCAATTTTCCTGTTGACGTGATTGGTCGGGTCGATATACGCGTTTATTACGGAAAAATAATGGTGAATTTGTTGACAGTGAGTAGCTCAAATATATTGTTTAGAATGTGGATAAAACTATATAAAAAGATTCGAATTCGATTCACATGTAGCTTACGGCAATCCATACTAATATTATAAATGTGGAAGTGTGTCTGACAGTTGAAGGGTTGGAGTAGGATATAGGCGACTTTTTATCACGATCGAATGAGTAGTTACTGTGGGGAAATTATGAAAGCCACGCGGATGAATTTGCAGGCTAGTAACGAATAATTTTGATCAATGAAAACATTACTACTTTGTTGATCGTTATTTCAAATGTAGTCACAGTAAGCACTTGTCATGGACGCAGCCTGGCATCGTGCCAAACAGAGATAGATGGTTTTACCTTATTAAGTTATTACTGTTCGAAATCGCATTTGTATGTGTTTCGGTCTGAGCTCATTAAATTCATTACTCAATGTTGTTAGAACCAATATCACCCCATAGCACCAGACAATTCAAGTTCAAGTTGAATTTTGTTTAAAAAAGACAAACGAACATTGTTTATTTCTTGTTAAAACTACGTCATTGGTTTCCATTATCATATATAAATTATCATTTGATAAATGGATTTACGATCAATAGCTCCTCGGTTTAGTTGGATTGTACTTTTCTATACATAAAGAAAAACATTTGAAGTCGTAAAAATCGTTCATGTTATAAATACCTACAATCACAACTTACCTTTTATAGTTGAATTTCAATTCGGTGAAATAGTGCGACTATTTCATTTACCAACAAAATTTTTGGTCAGAATTTTTACTTTTATTGTGTGCAGTATAAATGGAACGTATACCTTTATCGCTGGTTGCAAATGGCTCGGGACTCGTCATTGTGGCATATCATGGAGGAGGCCTATGTCCAGTGGACGTTTCCCGGATGATGATGTAAATTTTATCGAAATGGATGTAGCACTTTTTGAGAAAATCCACAAAAACCAAATATTTTTCCCAGATTATTCTCCCCTAACGATGAAAATTTTAGGGGACGAAATCTGTAGACATTTAGGGCAATTGTAGTCGGCTTCTTGTTCTTTTTGAACGCTTTTATTATATCCCAACCGAACATAAAGTGACGTCTATGTAATTTGTGCAACGTATTTTGATAGTATATAAATGTAACAAATGTACTCGAGTACAAAAATATGTATCCACTTTTGTACCATATCACCTTTGCCCTTGCTTGTTCGTACACAGTGAGTTGAGAGAAATGTCATTAAAGATGAATATGACATGGTTCAAAAGTTTTGTATATTTTTGTACTCGACTGTACACTCGTAACAATTCTTCAGCTCAAAACAGCTCTTCACTAGATGTGTCTAAATTCTGAATACATATAAGATAAGCAATAATGTAAATATGACTCATAATCGCGGATATGACGAACTCTCGACGATACTATTCATTGACCCCTAAGCCAAACAGAAGAAACAAACATAAATGACGTCCAATCTGTAATCTTGGGATACTTCTCAAGGTTGTCATCATGTAAAACTGACAATCGGGAATCAGTCAGTGTTGAATTGCTCACAAATTTGAATGGACATGGAAACATAACGGTAAAATTCAGGGACATCCACATCACAGCCGTCAAACATCAATGTGAGAACGTTGTGACCTTCCCCAGCGTGAGTTCACGCTCAATTTCGTCTCCGGATAAATCGTCATGCGGACGTAATTTACAAGTGAAACTCTCTTGATACAATACAAATACTTAATTATTTATGTGAATTCTGCTATATTGATGAGACAACTGTAGACTTTGGCGCTTCTTTCTATAAAATCGATTCAAATTTAGTGGGTAACTAAAGTTAATTACGTAAAAAACATTGTTAAACTTAAAATAAATGGCTCTGAACTTGGGGTTGTTACTTATATTCCAGTTAGAATGTAGATCGTACATTCTTTTTCAACATTTTAAGGTTCCTTACGTCTGACGAAAAAACTTACTTTATTGGACCACTCTCGTGCCTGTCCTGTCTGATTACCTCAGAAACAAAGTGCTATCACGCAAAATACTGACCTCAGTTGCAAGTAAGATAATGTGCTCCTAGGCATGGCGCCCTCCGTGTGCCAGTTCGAATTATTAGGAGGGGATTTCTAGCAATCCCTCATCCTTGGGTGCGTCATTTGTAGTTTGTAATCTGTGTTGATTTGACAATAAACCTTCGTCAATTTAGCTCGTGATATGATTATCTGATGATAACGAATGAAAACTCGCTTTAACGTTGAGATAGTGAAACTTTTACTGGCAATGCTTATCAAACAAACTATCCCTTACGACCAGATTTGGTTTTTGACAAGAAAACGTTGCAAATAATAATGTTATCTTTTACAGGATCGAAAGCCAGCGAGGAACAAGGCGCCCATGTCACAAGAAGCAAACAGAAGCAATACGATTACTACTTATTATAATATTTATAACCGAATCGGTTTATATATATTAGATAGCATAAAAGTAATGAAATTCCGTCCACATTGAGAGATATAGTTTTGATAGAGTAACTTTTAGTAATGAGCATAATATATAGTAGTACAAGAGAGAGAATATCTTCTAGAAACATGGCGGTGGTCAGTTTGAGGAGTAGTCTGAGGATATTGTGGACGGCAGCGGCTTCCTTGGTCTTGCTGACGAGGAGTAGCGCCGCGCCGACCTTCGGGGGCACCGACAAGGCAATGGTGAGTGCAGTTTTGTTTTTTATTTATATGATTTTAGAGTTTGTTTTTAGCAATGTTTGTGCACAAAGTACAGCTCATGCATTAATTACACGTGCTGAAAATATAGGTTTGTTAAAAATAGAGCTGTTAGGTTCTTCAAATGATAAGATAAAGATGTTTGACTTTCTTCCAACAAGCCCATTTATTTAAAAAAAAATCAACATGATTGTTATTTGTTTTAATTTTTTTTAATTTGTATTATATGTGCCATGGTATTTGGTTATATACTGGACCTTTTATGTCTCTAAAATATTGTAATGAAATATCTGAAACTATATACTTCATTACGAATACATGAGTTGTTAATTGTATTTGCATTATAAGCTGTCTTCTAACAATATATACTCGGTATTGATAGGTAATTACATAGCTTGGTAAAAGGTTGTGCTTCCGTCACGGAACTACATAATACACATAGATATGACTCACCGCAAGGATTACGTGTTATTCTTACGCACCCATTCTTCCGTAAGGTTCCAAACTAGGGCTCCGTTATCAATGTTACTATCAACCTTATCGACGCATCCGCTCCTCACCGACCGGTACATACTGACTCAATGTTCTCAGAACCAACACCTTCTAAATCAATTATAACTCGTTCAACTTTTAAGTCTCTCGTCTGTGTCTGACAACATACTACATCAGGGGACTAATCATGATGAACGGTCTGTAAATCGTAGTACGAGTAGGCAGACGGCCACGTTCATTCATCAGCACTATCATATCCAACCAAGATAAGATGACCGTTTTTCGCAACGATTCAAGAGCTGTTCGTTTGTCTTCTCGAATGGATTTCGTAATACCGCTGTGAGTCACTCGCTACACCTAAATGAACATATGTGGTGTATTGATCATATAGAGTTTTTCAATGGGCGCTGCGTCATTTCTGTAGTATTTTTCGAGATACTACAGGTTATGATGGTGAATCAGACATAGGTACATACATAATAATATTTTTAATGATTTGACTATTCAACGTAAACTAATTGACTTTAGTCATACCATATTACCTGTCTTCACATAATGCAAATAGACATAATAATTTCAAATAAAATGTTTACAAAAAACGTTTTTTTTTCTTCAAAATAATAATCGATTTTAATTCGCTGTTAACGGTTATTCGCATTTGATAAATAATTATTGCCTGTTATTATTCGAAGGCGCAATGTTTAAAAATAAACATTGAAGACTAGTGATTCGCCCTAACTTCGCATGATTGTAATGTACGAATGTGGATATATCTCGGCTTCTAATCGGAGAATGAGTATCAAGATATCATACCCAACAATATTATTGTTAAAGTCACATCTATTTTCGTGCAGTAGTTTTTGCGTAATGCGCGTACAAATGTTTCCAAAGATAATTGTTTTGGCTTCTTTTGCTCTTCTAAAGACAAATCATATTATTGTTTTCTTTAATATCCTACTAATATTATAAGTGTGAAAGTTTGGATGTTTGGATGTTTAGATGTTTGGATGTTTGTGACGCTTTCACGCAAAAACTACTGAATGGATTTGAATGAAACTTTACAATAACATAGCCTATACATCAGAATAACATATAGGCTATAATTTCTAAAGACATATTGTGTAAATTGTCCAAAATCACACTTATAATATTAGTGGGATTACATGGGCAATTTTGGCGTAACAAAAACGCGTTGCCTAGCAACCGACCATAGAATATGTAAAAAATATATACAAACTTTCGCGTTTATAATATTGGTGTGAAGACTATTTGAATGTACTACGTCAGATATTGAAATTTATTTTGTTTCTTTAAATTATTAGACTACGTAACAGAATAAACACTATTTTGTACCTTATGCTGTATAATAATTTGTCATATATGTCACCTGTGCCTATTGAACAAGTAGAATACATCCTGAATTACACGCGGACAAAGTCGCGGGCGGAAGCTAGTATTATATATACAGACATTGGCTGGTTACTATTTTATTGCAGGTCCAAGGTTTGACAACTTCGCCATGCAGATGTATCATAAGAATTGAGTACCTACTTATAAATAACGTTTCGTAAACTTTTATATTAATACAATGTAAGTTTCTGTTAAACCTTGAGTTGCGTTAATTTAATAGTTCATTTATGCTATGGATTTAATTTCATTTCAATTTAATTAATTTTATTGTTGTAATTTTTAGTGTAATTATTTTCTGAAATCGGTTTGTGCAAAGCTAAAAATGCAATCGCAGCCACAATGAAAGTAATTTACGATCAAATAACAGTAGGATTATTTAATTTGTTTATAATGTGACTCATGTAACGATGACGTCACGTGTGTCGGCGATAGTATTCAAAAGGAAACAGCAATGAAATCTGGTGGCTTCTCGGAACACCGACCTGGGCAATGAGTCAGAAAACCAGTCGTGAGCTCGCTAGCCGTCAAGTTCTAGGTCATAGAGCACTGGCACTGTGCTGCCGGCCGTATCACAATGCAACATTATCTATGTGTTATATAATCACAGACATCGCATCGGTGTGCATTTTCGAGCACTCAACGCATTTTTAACCATTTTTGTGGCCTAGTGTCTGCACTGGAGGATTCGCAATCCGGAGATGCTGAGTTCGATTCTCAAAAAGCTATCGGTACCCGGTTTGGTAGGTTTTAAAAGGTAGCAAATTACCTTATCACTTACCATCACATATGAAGATCAAGTGCAAATTTATTGAACACCGAAAAAATATTCGTTCTGTTACGATCTACTACTACGTTTTAAGATTTATTGTACACAAAAATGGAATAAGAACATAAAAGAATGTAGGTAATTCAATCAGCGTCTGATTTAAATATGTACAACAAGTATAACAAAGTAAATACAAATTTTAATACCCACAGACATTTACTTAGACATAGTGATTAGCAATTATCTATACTAAACCAAACAATTTCACTTGATAAAATACGACTGTCAGCTGTTTAACTACCTTGGAATTTGTAAATGTTGCACATAACTACAAACGAAACTTATTCAGTGAGGAAAAAATCGTGTTTAAAAACTATACCTAGATCTACTTATATACAGACGTCTTAATTTGGCATTGTTGTAATTGATTATTGTTTTTTCGTAGTAAGAATTAAGGTATAATTTAGTAACAGTTGCCGAGGCTGTGTCAAGGAGAAATGGTGATCCACTAACCCGTTTAGTTCACGACGCGATTTGAAATAGTCGACTGATAAAATCACAATGAAGGCAGCCACGGACTGCAGAAGTACATACCACGATAATAACGTTGTTACTTTAAAAAATGTATCAATTAATTCTAATTCAAGTTTATTGTATGTTAAACTTCTACGCATCATTGTAAACATATTCCTTATCAGTCATCATCAGTAACAGAGACATACAAGTCCACTGATGGACATGTGATGCCCAAAATTTCATGAAGTTTTGCTTTAATCACATCCTTTGCAGGCGGCTTGATGATCTCAGTAAAAGTTATTTATACATAGGTAGATTATCCTGCGTAATAATTTTTTTGGTACGGTACGAAAAATTGGATAGGCAGGTATATATCGCACCCCACTTACCTAGATAATAAGTTAAGTATTATAATAGTAATATTAAATAATTTAGTACAATTACCAATTATTACAAGTGTCGAAATAAAACCGATACAATATTTTTTTTTTATTGAAGATAGACCAACACTTGACCTCAATCTCACCTGATGGTAAGTGACGATGAGGTCGACGATGTTACGTGTTGGTCTAGAAGGTGCCTATTTAATTTAATTAAATTTGTATAGATTTTGTAATTTAAATAATAATAATAAATAAATCTTTAGTAATTGATTACGGAATAAATTGCTTTTGTATTCATTATTATGTAATAATAAATATTGTAATTATGTAATTGGAATATAATCGCAAGACCCCATTACACCATTAGAGATTTATATGGTTTGGTGTATATACATTAAACTGTTCGAATGTTTTGGTATATTTGCTAAACCTGTTGCTGAACCAAACTTGTCATATGTTGGGTCAAATTAAGATTCGAATAGATATTATATTCTAAAAATCGCACAGCGCGACGGAGAATACTGGATATAAATCGGTTGGTTTCGGAGTTGTCCTCGAACGGACAAAAAATAGAGTAACGGGATCTATGTTTTATAACATTTTTGCCCGTTAACGTATAAAGATTAAGAAATGAATCTCCGATTTCACGGTCACAATATTTTTAAAAACTTCAAAAAATATGTTTACGTCAAAGCAACTGCAAAAAAACGATACGGGTTTACCGTCATTGTACGGTCCGGCTATAGAAGGACCGGTTAGCTGTAGCGGAGTCATTAATTAGTTACCTGGCGATCGGTGACTTGTTTAATTACCTCAAATGACATCCTGTGACACGGAAAATCCACGATCCGATAAAAAATACTTATTTTTAGATGCGGTGTCAACTATTGATTCATGGTGCTAACGATACAATCTAAGCACTCGTACCTACGTCATAATATACAGAAAACCCAAATGAAAAAACAACAACATATGTTTATATTATAATATTATACATACGCAAGTAAGCATGTAGTTGGTTATGTACAAGTAAAAGTTTCAAACAATCATAGTTTATGTAGTCCAAAATAGTTTATTTAATCTAAAATCATTAATAGCAAAACAAAAGTTTGTTAGGATATTTAATATTGAACCAATTTAATAATGTTATGTGTAATTTATTTTTGCAAATGTTAAAAATAATACTCTAATAAGATTTTCTAGTGTGGAGGATTCAACATTATAAGTACATATAAATATTATCGGAGTTTGCTACTGGTAAAAAGGTTTTAGATATTCTAAATAACTAAATAAGTTATTAAATATAATAGGGTTTGATGCCATTGTCATTTCATAGAAAAAATCCAAATAAATATGGAATAAGAATAGAGAATAATCTTTCGAATCGTATTCGAGACCAATGTAATTAATAATAATAAAATCTCCTAATTCATTGTAGATAAATATAGTTAAACCAAAATTCGGAATGATTTAAAGTCCTAAAAAGTAAAAACATCTGTACAAAACATTATGTAAGTTATCCCTAAGTAAGTAAAAAGATTCATATTGAATTCAAAAAGAGACTGTGTGATAAAAGAAGTACATACAGTATTGAAATGCAGAATTGGTTTCTAGGATACGCCTCGGTGCGGATGAGCCGCGCCCGCACGTGTGTCGTGCGGGGCAGCGGGGCCGATTGGGCGCAGTCACGACATCATTTTTGTTAGACGAAAGATAAATATTTATAGTAAAAATTTAAAAGTCAATGCACTTCCTTCTCTCTATAATAAGAACTCAGTAGATGACTCACTCAATCACTCGTGTCTTCAATAGGAAATTGCGTTTAGGAAATGTACGTACCGTTCTGTCACAAAAATCAAAAGGAGGTACAAACATTTTAAATCACAACATACTACAAACTTTGTGCATTGCCTATTGGCAAATAACTAACTTTAGTATTTTTCTAACGTATTTCATTTCATGTACAACTTCCTGCTTTGCGATGTGGTTCTGGCTTAGAATGAAACCGCCTAGTTTCTTCCCGTAGGTGTCGTAAAAGGCGACTATCGGAAAATAATACCGGGAAAGGGACGGCGGCCTCCTCATAAAGAACTAAACAACAATACTGCAACCACCAACCTGTTTGGCAATTATGCCATGTACCCTTCATAAAAGAAGCTTTTGTGGCATACCATGGGGGAGGCCTGTGTTCAGCAGTGGACGTTTCCTACGATGAGCTATGATTAAGCACAACTACCTAAATAACTAAACATTTCTATGAGGGTTGAGGTCAGTTGCTAATAGTCCAGATTTATATTAATCACTTCGTCAAAACAGCAATCTTTATTTTTATGTCTTAACAGTCATGTGTCTCTATTTACAAGAACATATGAGTACGTACGTTATCGGGCATATTGTCACATTGTCACGGCAGGCATTTCCTGTCATGTTGTGCAGCCACTGTGTGATTAACATGCCCTTATACAAGAGGTCATTCTCCTTCGCACGTCCAGCACGGGAACAATGGCCTAGCCAGAAAGTGCCAAGAACCCTGTGTTGTTCTTTGTTTAAGCTCCTCCTGTCGTAAGATGTTAATAAGATATAAAAATTCGTTCCATGTCGTTCCGAGCGGACATCTCTCGTTAAATTCTCTACGACAACGATGCTATGATGTTCAAAAGAACGACGAACTCTACAAGATGGAATCGGAAGTAGGAATGTAGTGACAATAAAATGTTCACCGGGCTCGAGCTAATGTACTCATTTCCTGTAGTAGTACGTTTTACAATATTATTACGCATATTTTATATTTATTTTAAAGAGGATATACACTTATCGGTGAACAAAAATATTCTTTATCTTTAGATTAATACAGTGACGAAAAACTAATAAATACGAGTTACTAGCGAATGTTTTCTTGAGGATTTCGTTATTTCAAACTTATATATATTAATGTAACATTCTGCTTTATGTTTTGCAACTGTTGTAAGGAGAACTGTGGAGTTCAAGAGTTGTTTGTGTCGAAGAGTTTCCGGGTAAACGTTCGGCGGAGTGTCGGTAATACGTTTTTGGAAGCTCGTATCTAGTTCTGCATCTCACGACGGCACCACGCGCCGACCGCTCGACCAACGACGTGACTACATACAAAATATATTTTTACGCACAACTCTGTCAACGGTGTCTTTAACCCTAGTTGCGCATGACTCATGTTTTGTAAACTGGATTTTTTTACGTGGCTTCGTGAAAAATAAAGATGAAACGGTGAGAACGGTTAACCACCATTTTGTATTGTTTGTCACAAGATGCGACAGTTGGGGAAACAAAACAAGAACGCTAACTGCAGTTTTGCAGACAGTGTTGCATTTGTTTATCCCGGAGTGGGCCAAACGCTGAAAGGTTCGGATGACACAGTGACGTCACATGTTTTGAGACACTTGTCGAACAACAGCCGTAACCTAAAATCGCTGAAAACAAAAAGCAACCCGGTCACCTAGCTACCGGAATCACAAAGAATTTCTGTAACAAACTAACGGCATCGCTTCATTCTTGAAATGCAGAGAAAGCATAAAAGTAAAACCTTTTTACTTTTCTTAGTAATGCCACGGTTATGTTTGTCCGGGAAATTTTAGTTCACTTAGTCTGAGTTTTCCCTAAAAAAGTAACGTGTATTGTATGTATCTTGGAGCGAAGTTATATATGTATAGCGTTAGCTTTATTAGAATTGTTTGAAATATATGATCAGTATTAGCTTAGTAAATGTTTCTCAAAATAATTTATTTGCATTACCTTTACAAAAAACAACAACAGGGATTGCTTGTCTAAGCCCAGAAGGATATCTTGACGTGAACATGGAAAATGTTTTTTTTTGTGTGTGTAATTGTGATGTGATATGCAAAAAGTTTCACGGACGGTGTTATGGTATCAATTACGAAAAATTGTGAGGGTTTCGACGCGATCGAAAGGGTTTATACCACCACGAGTAAACTTGGCTTCCTTTGAAGCTATCGTCATAGATACAAAACTAGCGATTAAAATGTACGCATTATACATTTTATAGAAAAAACGGAATAAATGTCTTATAAATCAAAGATAAGAATATCAAAGACTAGGCAGTGTGGTATTTTGCCTTTGCCTTTTCCTGGTAGGAATAAATCTTACCAAAATAAATCAGAGTGCTGTTATCACATGGTCCCGATAGTCGGTCTGTATCACTGGGTAGTGTCTGGGTGCGCAGACGCATGCTCGTCACGCACGCAGGAAGCGCGCGTCGACCTTCACACGTGCGTGTGCGCCGACCGTTCTCTGCCCGCTGCCGATGACGATCAACTCGATCTATTATACGAACAACTGTTGTCATATAAGTGACAAAGCTTTAGACCCGATAACACTAAAGCGATTAGTGTCGAAACAAGGGAATATGAATTTATTGGTAGTAAGGTTTTTGTATACCCTCAGCTATCTGCAGCATCTATCCTTGACTTACTGCGATCATCAGTAAGCCTCCCAAGCAAATCCCCTCAAATAAGTCGGACACGGTGGTCTTTGGAGAGGCTCCTGTCCGTCAGTACACTTATGCAACCGATTATGAATGAATGTCCCTCTTCGATCCGGCAACATGCTTGCCAAATTACTTGTATAAAACAAACAAACAGACTGAGAGAGAGTTATTTCATTCATTGGTCATACATATTTAATGCTCACACGGCATACGAATGAAGTATTAATTATATTTTTTCAAAAAGGGTCGTGTTTTTTTTCCAACCAGAACCTAATGATGACTACAACAACTGTATGTTGTGACACTTCAACATTCATTAATCCACAAACCTCCTCCATGGAGACACGTGTACCACTGAGATGATTGGCAAGCAATCAGAAGATCAGAGTCTATTATAACTGAAAAGTGAGACAATGCAATGCATCGATCAACGTGACCAGAGAGACAAAGGCCGACTCACTCTGACCACACACCGTAAAAAATACGTTCTCTACATTCTACTGCGGAAAAGTAGAGGTTCACACGCGATAGATTCTATTTTAATCTTTTGACAATCGCGACGTAATTGAAAGTAATTACAGCCACAATTATCCCATCGCGTTGCACGTGCGGTGAGTAGGTTCTATCTCATCTGTGAAGCTTGTAGAGGCTGGAATACTAATCATTATTTATAGAGTTGATACTGCAAGCAAGAACTGACAGTAATTTTAAAAAAAAAACTATCTTTGATTTCTCTCATTGTCATCATTGGCTGTAAACGTTCATCAATTCATCATAACCACCAATGAAACGGTCATTTCTAGTTAAACGTTTCATCATCATCATCAGCCGGGAAACGTCCACTGCTGGACATAGGCCTCCCTCATGGTACGCCACATCGACCGGTCCCGAGCCACCTGCATCCAGCGACTCCCCGCGACTCTAACCAGGTCGTCGGTCCATCTAGTAGGGGGACGGCCTGGTAGACGTTTCCCGGTACGTGGTCCCCACTCGAGAACCTTTACTCCCCACCGGTTATCGGTTCTTCGAGCGATGTGGCCTGCCCATTGCCACTTCAGCTCACTGACTCGTCGAGCTATGTCGGTGACCTTCGTTCGTCTACTTAAACGTTAAACGTTTAGGTCAATATAATTAGGCTAATTAAGTATAGTTTTAATATGCATATATGTAATATTTTGACGTGCCGAGTGTAATGTTCATATTACTAGGTCAATAAAGTGAATCTTGAATCATAATTCAATTATACCAGAAAGTTGCAAATAATAGTCAAATGAAAAACAAAATCACTAAAAATATAATCCAAAATAATATATCAATACAATATTTCTAAAGTCTTGAATAAATACGTATGATAAAAAATGAATGAAAATTGTTGTAAATCAAATGACTATATTCGACTCATATGTATCGAAGACCGGTGAAATTCAAACCTAATCTAATCGTTTGTCATCGATTCACGAAGATTCATTGATATAATATATGTTATAAATATCTGGGTTGTTATAATCTCGTACATATAAAATGTTACCTACAATATAAGTTACGGAACATTGCAGCATTCGTAGCTTCCAACACTACACAGGGGTAACTTTTTTTAAATCAAATTAAACTTACAAATGTCTCATACTTTATCATGTAAAAGCAACAATTAATCATCAGATTATCGTATAATATATTAGATTATTATCAATGATATCTTGTTAAATTATGTACCAACCAGTTCTACGAGTATATCATTATAATTGTAAGAGCTATTCAATACATCTACTCAGTACCAATTAAGTTAATTGAACTGTTTTATCATGTTAAGAAATTTAATAAAATCGCTGTAAAAGTAAAGATTTATGTCTTAATTACTATGCTCTAATTAGATTAACAATGGCTAGACAATAGGGTACTTCTAGGCTAGGTGCACCATCTTGGTCCTCAGATTATATTTACAGACTAGCCATTAACTGGACTAGAATAGTATATTTTGAGTCATGCGAGTATGTACATTCCAAAGCACAAATTTTCTTACGAGTATTATTAAAAAATAAGCTCACGTTTGACCACAATCCCTCTCATTTCTGTGTGATGTTGTGCAACTCGCACACTCTTCTATTAGTTATTATAGATGCTACAAATGAAACTTGTTAAACGTGATTAATTCAATGTTTAGTCAACTATGATCTATTTTAGGATTACATACCTAAAAAGGATCCGTTACAGTATCACTTTGTTGTCCGTGTGTCTCTCTGTCAAAACCCTTTTTCTCAGGAACGCGTTGAGGCGTCAATACGAAATTAATATCAGATACTCAAGTCTTCAATCCCTTGGATCATGTATTACATTTATTATGCGTACAGCTAAAATATGTGATACAACCGGTTTCCTTGTTCCCCGAAAACTACAAATTGGGAATTTTGAAAACGAAGCAAACAGGCACCTTTTAGAACTAATTGTCACTGAAAATCAAGTGAGATTGAAGTCAAGCGTTGATCTATCTTTTATTTTTTAAATCGTTCAATTGCCTTGAAATTTGGTAAAAAGCCAGAGGGCAGCACAATTATTGGAATAAATCTGAAAACCATATTTTATTATATCACATTAAAAGCACTTATTTACAAATAAACTTACATTTGCAATTCAATCTTGATTGTGATAAAGCGGATGCTTTGGATACAAATTTTTCAACTGCAAATTTAAATTTGTTCTCCAACCGGATCGTTCGAGCATTTTTCGGTGTATTACCCCAGGTATTTATGGTATTCATATTCTGTACGGAATCCCCGGTGCGGGAGTCCGACGCCCACTTGGTTTTTTGTTCAGTCTAAATTCATGCTATACAAGTAGTATCAGTGGCGCCAATGTTACGTTTATGGGTACACATGGTTTAAACAACTATAAATATTCAATTAGTAGTGATGTCTATTTATCTTCTTCTACTTTACATTACATTGTCCGATCTAGGATGTTTTTGTTTACATACAAATGTAACATCGGTATTTCTGAATCAAATCACGTTATTTACCACGGAATATGTAGATATAGCAAAAAACTATGCTGATGGATTGTTACGATGCGCGTTAACTTGTAAACGCGGAATTAGACATATGATTATAACATCTTTGACTGCTACAAAAAATATTATTACAGGACATGAAAAAAATATTGTCTGGTTTTGTGATGAAATAAAGGTAAGTAGTTCCTCAATAAAAATTATTTTGCTCAGTTACTACGAGTATTCAATTTTTGCGTGGGACAAAAAGTATCCATGATAATTCGTACAATTTCGTTCGTTCGTCTATTTTTACAGATCAAATATAAATAAATTGAGACTTGAAATTGGCCTTTAACGATAAGTGACAGTAAGTGATGATACGATCGTAGGACAGTTCATCCGTCGTGGTTATAAACCATAAGAACTGTCTCGTTAACTCCGAACACATATTCGTTAAGTTAGTATATGGTTATCAACCGAAAAATGTCCGCAGATGAAAATAGGCCTACCAAAATGGCACGCCGTAATATCGGTCCCGAACCCATTTCGACTTATATTTTAAACGTAATTGTCTACACACATATATGTCGAGAAGTATCTTAGAATGTTATAGATTTTACACAAAATAATTCTGAGAATTGTAAAAACTTAATAACGTAGTGATATCTAAAGAAAAAAGTTGTGCTCCACATTCATAAGACAGCAGGATAATACAAAATAGATCAATATGTACACATTTAAGATTATGTGCCATGTTGTGATTTTCCTTACACGTTTTACCTATTTATTGCATAAATAATTTATCTGTAACGATGATTTTATTTGATGTGCGCAGTACGGCACGGCACCATCAGTTTACCCGTACCAGTACGTGCAAGAGCTTAATGCTTGTTAGATAGCTACGTACATGTGAGATAGGTATGTGGTGTGGTCTAATTATGCCACAAACAAGACACGCAAAAATAATCAAGTCCACGAGTAAGAGACGTACGCAGTGTGCTCAGAAATAAAACGTGTGCATCACAAATACATAATTAAGCAGATTGTCGCTTGTTTATCGATATATTACCGCCGGTGATTCGCTTACTTTGTCTTGTTTGAGTCTCTCTTCTCTGGGGAACGATTAAAAGTAACAGTTTGAACTCACAACGCCTTCACTTAAATATTTCTAATTTTCCGTTTTAAATTTGTTAGCTGAACCATAAAATCAAACATTGATTTTTGTTTTTACTGATAAGAAATATATTTACATAGAAACCACAGTTAATTGCATAATCCAGTCCATTTAATAACTTCTCAAAATCAAAATTTAATTCTACTAGTTTTAGGTTACAGAACATTTTAAAAGACGGTTTTGGTTTGTTTATTTTTAATAACTAAAATAATCAGTAAATTTTACTGTACATAAGCCATCTTATTTCATAGGAGTCCCGTTTGAAATAACCATAATTATCTAATTTATTAAAATATATATTTTTCTTCTTTTTATCACAAATTGAACATTCATATATGTTTCTCGATCGTTGTTTGTAAAGGACACAAATGTAACTGCGAAGATGCAGTAAATTTAGTTCTAATACATTTTATTTTTTTGCTGTTTTCTACA
Source organism: Carcina quercana (assembly GCA_910589575.2). NCBI lineage: Eukaryota > Metazoa > Arthropoda > Insecta > Lepidoptera > Depressariidae > Carcina > Carcina quercana. Next base: position 9,138,707 of record OU342429.1, read on the forward strand.
TCATCTGCAAATCCAATGAAGGTGGCATGTGTATGAGCGAGTCGTAGGCGTGTGCGCACTGCGTAGGTCATTAGCATTGCAACGATGTACTTGATGATGATCTATACGTACATTAAAGAAATCATTCTTGTTACGGAAACTAATGACAATAACAAAGTTGCATAATTTCTTCGATCGATAGGAAACTTGTTGCATTTTTCAAATACGACGGATTATTAATAATTGCGTCTTTCATGGTCCAATGGTCCAATGTAAAATAAAAAATATTATTAGTGTGCGTAGTGTAGTTCTTTATTTAAATCATCAAGTTAAATATTGCTTAGAAGTAAATTTTGTATTAAAATATAGTTTTGGGCTAATCTTTTGAAACAGATTAGGTTTTTATTTTCTAATTAGCAACGGTATCTGTATTTACGTAAAGGCTTTAATATAGTTTCGTAATGATTCTCCTTCTTTTTCGCTAGTTCTGCTATCATTTTCGCAGTCAGTGATTTTATCATCTGATATTAGGGTAGATTTTTATAAACCATTTTGTAAATACTAAAGTAGGTACTCTAAGATGAAATCTTCGCCTTTCGGTTCAGCAAGATTTGTGGTGTTTGATTTTAGATCAGTTACTTTAATTGAAACGAAATCGGTAGTTCATTTTAGAAATCTGAAGCATTCTCTTGTTACTTATAACAGATGTTTGAGTTCTTCAGTTTAGTATGTTTGGCACGTGTTCCAGTGGCAGCATACTGGCATATCTTCTCTGTGCAGTTGCACTTCCTAGAACGATGGGTAGGGCATCGCGCATGTTATATCTAACAACAACTCCTAGTAAGACTAAGCTTCTGATAAATTGGCGCCATTGGAATTTGCTGTCTAGCATAGCAAGCAAACTTTTATTTAAAATTAGATCCAGGTAGGGATAATAGGAATATAGTTCTATACCATTTAATGTCAAAGTTTCAAGTGTGTAGGAAAACGTTGGTAATAAATTAATTTTGTTTTGATTTGTTTTCACTTGGCGTTTGTTACTCGTATTTTATTCACCTGGAGTTCATTTCACTATTACGCCGCGACCGAAATGTTGTTAATCAGAAATGTGCAAATACTATTTGTGCATTTTAATAGATTGCGATTAAGAAAGATTGCCTATAGAATAAGTATAGACTGGTCAATAAGTATGCAAATTTAAATGACATATTCACGTAGAGATAACAAAAATACGCTAATTTCCAGCAATGAAGGCATGAGTCTAGGCGTTCCATCAATAAACATACGTTGCGCTGTAGTTATTACAGTGTAGTGTCACTATGATAGATAACAATCGAACGAACATGTATCAAGCTCGGATTGTATAGTTACGTAGGTATAGCATATGGCAATCATAGAAGTGACGAGAAGGTGTCATTAAGTGCCCGCATAGTTCACATTGGCATCGTTTAAGTGCATGTAATAGTTGTGTAGGATGTGCGCGATTTATCAGTATTACATGGTACACGGGTATACGACTTGTAACAGAAATTATAGAATTTATATTTTTATACACATTGAGTTTGTATAGGATAACCTTGATAAGGCCGTAAGATACAACCACACTAACACACAAGCCTTAATGCCTATGCGGATAAACATGAAATGTTAACGTTGGGGGTTAAGTTATTTCGCTTTATTTCTCTATTTATTTATGTATTGCTCAATATTATTCGATTTGTTTACGAAACTACGAATTGTTTCTTTTTATTATTTAACATTACCATTTCACGCGGTGACAAAATAATGATGTCTGTTATAATGCCGCTAAAATACAAAAGTAAAAACGTAGTATAATCTATGTTTTAATCATATAAATAAGAGCTTCATTATTCCACAAAAAATTACATCACAGGTACAAATGATTAATTAATTACAATATAGATGCATTCAAAAAGAAAATAGAACTTGTAAAACAAAATATCATGTGTGTCTAATTTGTGAACCAGGGTAAAAACCTCCTATTATTAATAATAATTCATCAAAACTTAGTTGTTATATTCATATAAGTAAATTAAGCGACAATGTATTTTCTTCTCTTACTGTAACTTTGTTACCTAAGAAAAATACTTCAGACAAGTTAATACTGTATTAGTTGACAACAATGACGCGTTAGTATTACCGAGTGTGTGCCGGTCCGTCCCCCTACTAAATGGACCCACGACCTAGTTAAGGTCGCGGGAAGTAGCTGGATGCAGGTGGTTCATGACCGCTCAATTTGGCATACCATGGAGGAGGCCTATGTCCAACAGTGGACGTTTCCCGGCGCATGGTGATGATGATGTTTAGCGTATTAAAGTACACGTCCTCAATTGAATTTATTTTTCCAACTTATCTTCTAGAACGTAAGTCTTGTTTACAAAGTCATAGACGTGTCCGGATATTTGTCATTAAGTAGTAATTTTTAATCAGTTTTGAGCTAAGGTTACTGATAAAGCTTTCCGGTAGAAGCTACATGCTTTACTTTGACCTAGAAAACAACAATGACTAATTCGATGACTGTACATAGACGACACGTATGTAAGGAACATCCATAAAGACTATTCTAATAAACCAACACAAAAGTTTTCCGTTTGAATTATACTTTATATCAAAGTTAATGTTATATTAAATTTAAAACGCAGAGGTTTAAGCTGGTTGTAGTTTTAAATTTACCGATAGTCTGTTATTTTACTTAGTTATCCATCCATGTCTGTTAAGACAATTTTTCCGAGAAACGCGTAATGGTAGTATAAATATCGAATACGCAAGTCTGCAGTTCCTTAAAGCTGTAAAAAATCAAGCTTTTAAGTCCAACGCAGTAAATAGAGTCTGTTTCAACCGCTTTTTTTCTACGAAGAACGAATCAAAACCTATAGGGTACTTCTCGTATAGGGTAATCGTAAAATTTAGCAAGCACCAAGGTCTTACAGCACCTGTATAGGAATAGATCTGAAAATAATAATTTTTAGAGTTCCGTAGTCAAGCAAGGAACCCTTATAGTTTCGCTCTGTCCACCTGTCCGTCCGCGGCTTAGCTCAGAGGGAGCTTAGCTTACTACTAAAGGGTGGATCCCATACACGGAAAGAAAAAAAATCGCGTCTTCTCCATTGTGTGGGGTGTCGTTGAATAGTATTTCAAAAACGTTGGGGGTCTACGAACACCACTTTTCGATTCAGGTATCCGTTTGCAAAATAGTAAGCGAGTAAGAGTAAGTAAGTGATAATTTTTGTTAGAACAGGGCGTTCTCTATTTTCTAAACTATTGATTTTAAAAATCTCAAAAATTCATAATAGTAGTATGTATACTAAACTTCAAAGGAAAACTATCACAGCTAAGATGGCTTTACAGGTTAACGATTAATAGTCGACCAAACTATAAAATGTTAAGTACATTTTATAGTTTGGTCGACTATTAATCGTAGTCAAAATGAAAATTTCGTACAAATTTCATTCAAAATTACTTTTTATAAAACCAGTTAACCATGGAACCCTACACTGCGCATGGCATATATCTCATAAATAAATATCTTATTTACATTTTACGATAACAAACAGTTCCAGCGTCTGTCGTTGTATTCTTAGCGCTAACAATTTTGTTAACAATTTCTCATTGAGTTTATTCAGGCATTTTTAACTATTATTAATGATTTTCAGGATGTTAATTATTCATATTTTGTCCGGAATCTGCGGTACGCGAGTCTGACTCGCACTTGGACGGTTTCATACAGTTTAAATCTAGTTTGTAAAGTTCAAATATAATATCTGTAGGCTACTTGTAAAGTTGACGCTCTGCTTCGGTTGGACGCACCTTATAGAATAGACACCTCTGATTCAGCCACTTACGCACTGAACAAACACAAGGTGGGTCAGCCTCGTATATGTACTCAGACTGTTATTTAAACATGTTGCGTGTCAATTACAAGCTTAATAATCCAGAGTCGGTGCTCGAGCTTTCTACCTACGCTAATAATGTGACTCAGGGAGTTAGAGTGAATATGCTAAAAGCTGTAATGAGATACTGTTATACTCGTAGCTACATTGGGGGATTTATGTGCTCTTAATTAATATTATTTTTTATTTCATTATTAATCATAGTTTATGAATCGAAACTTACGCGGTTCATTTAATGCATTTGAATACTACCGGGAGTTGATAGCTTACATACAGGCTGCATTATTGATAAATAATCTAGAATGAGCAATTTCAGCTCGGATAGATTTTTTGAAGATGCGGATACAGAAATTATAGTTGTCTATTCGAGATCAGCCTTCTTAATTTGTTTCCGCCACTCTTAGCAGTTTTCCAAAAATCTGCACTCTGCAGTCGTAAAGCCTGTCCTTAGGCCCTGTATAATTAGGTACAAGGTATATAATTTGGGTCTCAAAAACGTCAGCTTACGATGGAATGGCAAACGATTATAAACGTTTCAAATAACCTCAGGTTTGGGAGATCCTCCGTAGGATTCTTTCACGAGGTATAATCAGACGTCGCGAACGGTAACGCCTCCACGCCAAAATTTGCATGAAAGAAGTAGGTCTGTAGAGCGACAGCTCTGTTCCCAACACAGCGCACCGGCCGGCGCGGCGCGGCGCGGGCGACGCAGGCGCAGCCTCCGACCGTTACTCATGCGGACACACTGACCCCGATACGCAATGTACCAATTTTAATTATTTAACTGCCTATATTGATGGTTAAACCATTCATAACCAGATAAAACGTTGCTCTTTGTAAAAAGTTAATAAATCTTTCAGGAAATCGGGTTATGGTGTCACCAACGATTTCAAGGACGATGTATGTTTGAACATGTTTTACCAAGAATACCTTTTCCTTTTCACAAGTGTGCCTGGCACACAACACGCACTATTTAACAGCTCGTTACTTTCATTTCACTGAAACTTTGTTGACACGAAAATTAAAACTTGACTGTGAAAAATGACACCGATGTACCATTACTCACTAACTCTCCGGTCTAGGTGCTCGAGCAAATAGAGTTGTTTTATTATCGGGTAAATCTTGTGCACGTATGGCTGCGATGTCAACGTCCGCGGACCCGAATCTCTTCGGTTCCCTCGTGGTTACTCATCGCAAGCTGTTATTCAAACGAAATCGAATATGTATCTGCGACGTTAATCTCTTTGTTTTTATGATGCTCTTTGTTTTACATGATTGTAGATAACTGTGTAACGGTATGGTATCTCAGACAGAGCACCATGTCAATACTGTATACATGGGTGCTATAAGCTAAAGGCATATTTGTCACAAAATATTGCGGGTTTTTCCATTGAGCTGAGATTTGACTTTAATATATGTGCCTTTTGTCAATATTACTAAAAAGAAAGGAAAACGAAGATTACTCAAATATTTCATACTCAAATAATAATTAAATTTAAAAGTGGAACAGTCAACGACCTTCTTACGTATATTTATGATCGACGACGTCCCATTTGTTTCTCTGTGAACACTGTGATGGCAACGATCTTTGACGTACGAATACGTTTGTAAATCGTGTATTTGCATTACCATATCAAACAGAGATAAATAAAAACTCGCACCTTGAATAAACAATAGCAAACCTGGGCTTTTGGGGGTATTGACTGCGTCGAGTATTGCTTGGACAAAGAGATGCGAGCGCCGTACCGATGGAGATGTGTGTGCGCATTGCCATGCATTGCACGTGGGCTGCGCCATGCTGTGGCGGTCGCCTCCGTTCAAGGACATATAGGGCCATGAGCTAGCATTTATTCACCTTCATCTTGTGTATAATGTTCCATAATATAATTTATAAGTCTATTGTGTTACTCTATTTGCTGTTCGTCACCATCACAGTACTTTGTCACGTTGGAGAAATAAATGTATATAGCGATTTTTCAGATAGCTATTTTGTGTTAGGATCATATACATTTAAAGTTATGTAAAATAGGTAGACTCGAAGAACCGATAATCGGTGGGGAGTAAAGGTTATCGAGTGGCGACCACGTACCGGGAAGCATCTACCTAGCCCTCCCCCTACTAGATGGACCGACGACCTGTTTAAGGTCGCGGGGAGTCGCTGGTTGCAGGTGGTTCATGACCGGTTGATGTGGCACAACATGAAGGAGGCCTATGTCCAGCAGTTGACGTTTCCCTGCTGCTGCTGTTGCTGATGAAATAGGTCAATGCTTGACCATATTCTGACCTGATAAGTAATAATGTGATCGTAATGGCCACAAAGATGCATAAATATCGGGAAGTGTGGCATCGAAGACATTGAAATTATATCTCCTGGCTGTCGAAATATCACGGTTTGAAATGTTTGATTTTGATAAATGTCGATAATTATCGAAAAAGCCAAAATTAAAATAGTTCGTTTCTACAGGTTCATCGTTTATTCCAATGAAATTATAAAATCTAGTCGGAACTTCCCAAAATAAAATGCGTTGACGAGTGAAAGAGTACTCTTATGTCTTTATGGTTCTCTTAATTTGACGCGTTATCGTTATCAGAGACGCTGACAATAAACAATGGGTGGGTAGCCTTGTGACGATGCGCCTCAACATCGATGCGATGATAGTGAGACAGAGAGTACATTAACAACTTAACACACGGCTATTGTTCGTTTCTCGGCATGATTACGATTACTAAAACCAGTCATCACTACTTCAGAGGAGGTCCTGAAAGTAATGTATAAAATCTAGTCTAATTTTAAAGAAAAATAAACGACTTAACAAGTTAAGTGCATATGCTGGGTACACTTTCCTATAGCAAGCATCGGTAGATTTGAGACAGATGCCTTAAATCCTCCCTCCGTATTTACTGTTATCCCAAAAAATAGCTCAAAGTCGAAAAAAAAAAGTAGCTCGACGAGTCAGTTATGACGACGAGAAGTAGCAATGGACAGGACTCAAAACTCGAAAAACGGATATCTGTAATTTCCTTGGCAATAAGAATCAATATCATCGTCAGCAAACAGGAAGGGTACGAGTGAATCGCTCCCCGGGATATGACGTAGTGAGAGCTTTGATGGAAATCAACTTATAGCAAGCATCGTTTGGTTTGTAGACACACGTAACCTTAACCTTTTAAAGATACAAATTTATCAAAATCAATGTTGATTTCTGTTCAATTATAAAACATCTTTATCTTATCATCTTGCAATACAATATAATACTCAGATGGAGACCCTGGACATTATAAACTTCCAGACAAATTTCTCCGAATCATAGCGCTGTTTAGAAAAGTAAATCACATATCTAACTTTGCAAAGTAGTTAGTGACGTGTGACATCCAGAGCCAGGATCCAATTGTTGGATGCGGCAGGTTTATGATGACGCCTACTTCCAGATGTACCTGGCGCAGTACGGTTACCTGAGCCCCTCCGTCCGAAACCCCTCCAGCGGTCACATCATGGATGAGAGTTCCTGGAAGCGAGCCATACAGGAGTTCCAGAGCTTCGCGGGGCTGAATGCGACAGGTAAACTTTTGAATACATTTATAGTTCGATTGGTGTTTCATTCATTTAATTCTGTTTTGGGCTGTGGTTGATCAATTTGAAAAATTATAAAGACATATTACTGTTACAATCATTTTATCAGGCATACAAATACGTTTAGAAATCTTATATTATATCTTAAATTCATCTCCTTAAAATCTATCTAGCTATCTCTATCTCTCAGATTAAATTCAAATAAAAAACTTTTAATTAGGCTTGTTAGTTTTAGATTAGATAAATTCTGATAAATATTGTTCAATAATGACACAGGGAATGATTCACTAAGCTCATACTAATGTACTGAACTGTACAACTATTTACGAATGCACCCTAACTCATTATAAGAAATCTTAGCTTGTTCAAATTGTGTTTTTGTGTATGATCTTTAGGCGAATTAAATGTTTAAGTGTACACTGCTGATTTTCGCTACTATTTCGCGGATTCAGTTTGAGCTACCATTAACTTACAACCTACTAAGATGAAGGCCAAGGACAATAATGAATAGCACATAACCTGAACTAATAACAGCGTATGAGTAATACTCGGTTATGAAACCACTTGATAATGCCACTGACCATGCATTTCTTGGATTACATACGTTGACGTAACTAATAGCAAGCCTCGGTGCACCTTTACCTGATGGTTACAGCCAAGTGTGATTGAATGACCCTGGCTCTCATCATTCATAACATTATCATAATCCACAATTTGAATGTGATGTTGGCTTTGTCTAAAATCTGAGTATTCCCTGAAGATTAAAAGTAACTTTTTTGGATCCAAAAGTCGGCTTTCAAAGTCAAAAAATTTAGACACATTTTACAGTGAGAAACTGTAGATTTCCGGAACAGTGATTTTGTTTAGACTGGAGTTTTAGTGTGGTATATTATATAACTGGACTAGTCGCTTGTCGCAAATTGGGGTATGCATCGATTTCAGAAATATTTATGGGTGTCGTTTCGTGTCTTTTCAAACAAAATACCAAAAATTTGATATTCATATTTCCCTTGGATTTCTAATATACACAAGTATGTATGTACTATTCAAACGCGGTACCATTATGTGGGCAGTCGTCTTCAACATTACGTGCCTTGACACGAGAAGTAGTTTATTGGACTTGACTATCCAGTAAGGGCAATGTCATTATGTAATCATGTAACGCAGCCCGCAGCCAAGTAAATACATAATTCATGTTGGTCACTGCACGACTCTTCTCCGCTCGGCTCGCCTACTTCAACATTATGCTGTAACGATGAGATGAGATGCTCCTCTGTCACGTGTACACTAAACGCTCTGTAAGATGAATTCGATTACTCACTAGTAGGCGGTTTCTGTCTTTCCGCGTGGAATATATAGGAAATATATTCCACGCGTGGAATATATGGATCGTTTGTCCATAAAAATATAGTTTAAATAACTAAATACACGCTGATGTCAGTAATGCAGCCGATTAGTTCCTCAGTCCTGGCTTAGCGCAATGTATTAGACTTGTCAAAACAAACTCGTTGGGTTTACTAGCATCCCTTGAAAATTTCCACTTTTTACTTCCTAGCTTCGTCATCAGACCGTTGTCATCAAGTGTATCACTTGTAATGTGTTGGACTCATCAAACCAAACCTAATGAGCCCAAACTTGAGGTCATTACTAGCATTCTTTTTAGAGTTCCACTTTCTACTTCTAAAATTCATCATCAGACCCTTGTCACCAAATGTACCACTTGGACAACGGGTTAAACTCTTGAAGAGTTTAATTAAACCAAATGCGTAAAAATTCGAGGGGTTTGCTATTATCCATTGAATTCCTCTATCCATTTTCAAAGTCCATCCACTTTTGACGGCAATATCGGTGAATATACATAAAAAACATACATATAAGTCGAAAACATAGCCTTCTCTTTTTATGAAGTCGGTTAACAACGTATTACATCTCAGGTGATGAGGTTGAATTTAGTATCCCACGATTTTTCCTATTTGATTATTTCCTAGTCCAGCACCTAGCTGAAACAACGGGTGAGACAGAAACCGAATACGGAAAACGTTGTTCCGGGTAATTTCCCTTCAAATTATATTCCTATGACCTTATAAACACGAACCCGCACATATTTAACGTAAATAGCATGGTTTCCATTTGTCATACAGTTGTATTTTAAACTATTGCTGCCGAATGACCAGCTTGCCTCTATAGGCGTTGTTCCTGCCCATTCAAAGTTTTCCGCTTGCGGCTGGTCTATGTTATTGTGTAAAATGACTTCCTTGTCGTTAGTCGATATAAAAACTGTGTACATTGTCTCTTGTATCTTCTGTTTTTAGAAAGGGATGTATATAGGTATTCTAATAAGCTATTGCCATCAAACGAAGCATTCAGCAGCATTTTTCAGGGCTTGGTGTGTAACTAAAAAAAAATTCTAAGAAAATTTCAGATAGTAAAAGAAGTTGGGAATAAAATTTAAATGATATTTTAACTCTTGGATTTTAGGGGTTCGGTAGTTTTTTAATACATATACTATTTGATTATTTTAATCGTATGACAATGGATTAGCTAATGTGAAAATTATACGATACTGCTAAAATCCCATTACGAATAAATTACGGACGAAAAACCCAACATAAGACGTAGGTCGGTTTTACTCGCTTTATATTCGGTTCACTTGTATGAAAATAATTATCTACTTTACTAAATATGTATGTAAACAAATCTATCAAGTCAGTTTGAAGCTACTTCTGTCTTAGCGATTTCAAACTTCGCAAATATATGTAATTCGGTTGACAATACAATAATTTGGCACCATCGAGCTGATATGACCCTGAAATCAGGAGTTGGATAAATAAATTCTCCCCTTCCCTTCCCAATAAGGATTTTTTATGGTTTTTGATTTGTTGTATTTGTCTCCGTCCGGAATAGCAGAATAACTATTAAAACATGGGATAAATTCACACACACACAAAAAATGATTATACTTAAATGACTTGGTTTTTCGTAGAGGGATAGTTGAAAGGCCAAAGAAGGACATATACTATATTTTATCCCAACTGAACGAACAGTTCTCACGGATTACATTCTAAAGCCCACGCGGGCGAAGCTGCAGGCAAACGCTAGTCATTAATATACTCGTATTGTTGTATTTGGTTTTCCGTTTCAGAAAATTTAATTACTTATTATCGCCACGATGTTTCAGTAAACAATACATTGTATCCTTTTTGCAGGTGAACTGGATGAGGAAACAACTAAAGTGATGTCTCTTCCAAGATGCGGTGTCAAAGACAAAGTGGGATTCGGGGAGAGCAGAGCGAAACGATACGCGCTACAAGGTAAGAAACCTGTTAAATATTGCTGTTGTTTTAGATCAATAGTCAAACTTTGGTAAAATACAGAAAAGCGCGGATTGCTCGAGTTTTGGTCTGTATAATCAAAGCATGTTAGAAAGACAGATCATTGAGTAACTTTAAGCTTTGTATTCGTGATATCATTGCAAAGATTAAGACTCAGTTCAAAGAGTTAACTTATAGGTATAGATGCGGAGATCTATATGGGACGATGATATCCAACAGTGGACTTATGAAGTCGTATAAGACTCATATGTACATATACAAATATTTATTCATATCATCCCGCGGATGTATACCTTGTAGTCTCGACATTACAACAGGAACGGAATACCTTAAACGGCGACTAAGGAAAATAAGTTAAGGAGATGGGCAGCAACATCAAAATTCTGTATTAGCAATCTCACTGCATTCACTAACCTCACCTCACCTCACCTCACCGCTTCCGTGGACTAATGACTACACGCTTGGGCTTGTAATCAGGAGGTCCCGGGTTCGATTCCCAGTGAGGGTACCAGTACTCGGTTTGGTTGGTGGTAGGTTGTATCTAGTGCCGCCTGGCTAGCTACCATCATATTACCTAAGTCTGCCGCCAAACAACAGTGTTAATAGCACTGTAGTGTTCCGGTATGAAAGGTAGCAAAGCCAGAGCCTCATTAGTTTGAGGCTTCTGGGTCCACACGATTAATATCCAACTGCCTTATCGTCACTTACCATCAGGTGATATGACGGCCAAGTTGATGAATACGACAAAAACTCTTATGGATATCTTATAGGAGTTTTGCAGCTGTTTGAGCTGAAAAATTGAACATTTCTTGTAGCTGTTGATTTCAACAAAATCTGACACCGCCCAAATTTACGAGTTGGAGTAACAAATATTCTAAAACCACATTTTGTCAATGTCAAACAAAATCACCTCTAAGAATAAAGAACGCTTTCTATCTGTGGCAATAGCGGCACGCTATTTATTATCTGTAATGACAAGCGACAGCGCGGGCCGCAATACCTATTTCAATGGTTACATTATTGAAATTTCAGACTTCTTTTATTGCCTACCTTCATGGGATGTTTTACAAAATCGATGGTCAGTTGTTGGTTTGGTAATTAATTTCGTTTGTTGCAAAAACACCATGATAATTCGCGATTCGTTTAAATTTTCACAATGTATTTTTTGCGAAATTCACGTTCCTTGTTTCTAGAACGTTTTTATTCGCGACTACAGAGCACGCCAGAAGTATGTACAAAGGAATTTTTGAAATAGGGAAATTGAAACGACGATGATTCAGCATGCGCCAGGCACCATACAGTGGTGTACAGTAGTGGGTATTGATATTCTATTAAAATGAACCATTCTACCTTTCTGTATTCAAGGGATCATTAACAGTTGATTATACACCTATACGTATAAGTAGAGCTCTTTAGATCATATAGAGATTTCTTTTGTTAAAAGTGTCGCCAAGTAATGCAGACGTTTCTACATTTAAACTATTATTATTCGTAACAACACAGGTAAATAATAAAGTGTATTAGAAATCTTAATTAACGAAACTCTAATTTATCAGCCACGAAACGTCCACTGCTGAACATAGGCATTCCCCGTTCCCACAATGACCGATCCCGAGCCGCCTACCTCCAGTGGCTCCCCACGACCTTTATCAGTTCGTTAGTCCATCTAGTAGGAGGACGGCCTGGGATACGTTTCCCGGTACTTGACACCAACAAACACTCATGTTATTCTGAAAATCCGCGCTAACTCAATCGTTTGTTAGGTGACGCTCTATCTAGAAAAAGAAAACGGCTTATAAGAAATGTATGAGGTGCTACCAAATGGCACCATGTTTGTCTAACTCGCTGACCGTAGCAACCACGGCAGTAAATTTAATTTTTATCATTATTTCAGGTTGCTGCTCTATCTTGACACACCTCATATATTTCATGTCAGGGTTTACCTTTAATTAAACATTGATGGTACTATTGTGACGGTGCATCTTCGTTCCAGGCTCACGGTGGCGTGTAAAGAACCTCACCTACAAAATCGCCAAGTACCCGACAAGACTGAACCGAGCGGAGGTCGACGCTGAACTTGCCAAAGCCTTCTCAGTGTGGTCCGACTACACGGACCTCACCTTCACACAAAAGCGGTCCGGACAGGTCCATATTGAAATTAGGTAAAGACTCTAGTTTTACACGTATGTTATCTCTAGATACCACAATTTGGAACATCCAGAGATGATTTGTGGTATGTCCAGCGCGGACAGTACAGTTTACAAAGGTCAAGCAGACAAATTGTTTTTTACCTATTATTTTGAATAGTTTTCTATAGCTGTTGTTAAGCAGACCACAAAGTAAATCAATACGATTTATTTTTATTTTGATCAATTTAGCAGAAATTACTCGAAAGAGTCTCAATTTCCGAGGACACGAACTTACACAATTCATACGAGTAGCAACGATGTCCCTGAATTATTTTAGACTACGATAACATTAGATTTGAATTGTGATAGTGGATACGCAATGTTGTACAATCCATGGATGGTATTGTATTGTGTGTTCATTTGATTCAGTAATGATGCGTTTTCCGTTTGAATGTGAGGGTAATCTCTGTTGTGTAATAGATACTGAGCACAAATAGTTGTCATTGGGCTTAATGCCACCGTGAGTACGACGAGCCACGCTGTACTTCGTATACATTGTGTGTGCTACTTTATCAGAAACTTTATATTTCTTAAATTAAATGAGAAAATATTGCGGCCGAAACAATTGTATACTTATGGAATCAAACTTTATTGACTCTCGAATGTATTGTCTGAAAAATAGTTTACTCAATACTTTTGTATGTGTAAAGTAAGTAAGTATGTAAAGAAAACAAACTATGATTTTCTTTTAAATTTCTATATACATTACAACGTCATTTGTATAACAAACAGTTCCGTAGAAATTGAGATGTCCAAGGAACGCCTATAACTGACCCATTTGAATTTTTAAAAAAATATTTTCAACTTATCGACTATCTATCTTTTCTGAGACTTTCAGCATGTTAATATAATATAATAAATCATATATCCTTGTTTTCAGGTTTGAAAAGGGAGAGCATGGAGATGGTGACCCTTTCGACGGCCCCGGCGGAACTCTTGCGCACGCTTACTTCCCAGTAAGTTCGTTGAACCAACCTACTTCTCTCAACAAAATAAATAAGTAGTTAACATGTTTTGAAATCTATTTTGGAGTAATTTTGTTAAGGTCTTTACAAACTGGATGAAAATTTGATAATAAATTGAGCATGTAAATGTATAATAGCGGATGTAACATATTAAACCCTGAACAGAGAAAGTGCAAACGTGCACAAATATAAAAATGAATAGTTTGTTGAACATAATTGCTTCGTTCGTGTGGTTCCGGTTTCATAGCAGGGTCCCATGTACCCATGTCCATTCGTGGGTGCTGTAAATTCAACTGATACCAGAGGGTATCAAGATCAAACTGAACATCATATGAAAAATGGGTTTGTACTTGGCTCACGTCAATCTATGGAAATATTTATATACTTCATTCATCATGTCTTCTAGATATTTTTACGTCAGTAAAAAAATAGATTATAGAATATAGGAGACTCTACAGCTGTCTATAGTCGAACAGCTTGATGATGTCAATATAAATAAAAACAGCTGACTCGCGATGAAGCCCTCTATTGGCCGCTCGCAAGAACTTAATTTCAGATTGATAGTTTACCAATGTGATTAAACTCACGATATCTTTCGGAACAAACTCGAGATTCGAGATCCAAGAGGGATATTAGTGGTAGTGGATATGTATAACAGACGATGTTGATGATTAATCGTGTTCGACAGGTTTACGGCGGTGATGCTCACTTTGACGATGCTGAGGCGTGGTCTATCAACTCTCGGAGAGGGACTAATCTATTCCAGGTAAGAGAAGATCCAATAGTTGCCTACCGTATAGTATTGACAAAACAAATCGGTGTGAGTATTGTCAATATACGCTGACATAGAGGTTGATAGGTAAGAATGACGCTATGTTCACGAACACGAATAAATTCAAAATACATCGGCTTAAAACTTGTAAACTTTTTTTAAGATGTTACATAAAAATAACCCGATTTTTTTAGAACAGCAGAAATCATATGGATAATTTCAGGTTGCAGCTCACGAATTCGGCCACTCATTGGGTCTGTCCCACAGTGACGTCAGAACTGCTTTGATGGCCCCCTTCTACCGAGGGTACGACCCTGCCTTCCAGCTAGACCAAGACGACGTCCAAGGCATCCAGGTATAGTATTTAATTTTCTACAATATTACGCTGACTTTAAAATTTATTGTCACTTCAAAACTCAGTGCAAAATAAAACATAGGAAAAATTTCCCTTTCAATAAAACCAGGATTTTTGAATCATAATATTTTTAAATCAACTTTTCAGGCTCTGTACGGTCATAAAACACAAACAGACATCGGGGGAGGCATCGGTGGTGGAGGCCCTGTGCCAACGGTGCCGAGGGCCACCACTCAGCAGCCGTCCTCGGAAGACCCTGCGCTTTGCGCTGATCCAAACCTGGACACCATTTTCAACTCAGCTGACGGATCTACTTTCATTTTCAAAGGTACTCTTTGTTTTATGTTAGGTTAGAAACATATTCAACCCCTGCTAGGGCATTATTGATAGTCGTGGCGAGGTTTTCACACAAAATTTTCAAACTGTATTTGCCATGCCCTGTGGTAAATATATCTAATTTCATTCTGTACGTGTTGAGCGAAAGTGATTGCGAAAAAATTAAGGCGGCAGGAAACGGCATTTGTAAATGTACCTGCAATATCTTACGACAGTCTCTGGCATATTATAGCAAATCTCTTGTAAAGACGTGGCAATCAATGAGGTAGCCTCATGCCCACAAGTTGTCTATGCAGCTATTGATGATGATGTTTTTGTGTCAGGTGAGCACTACTGGAAGCTAACGGAGGACGGTGTCGCGGCGGGGTACCCGCGCCTCATCTCGCGCGCCTGGCCCGGACTGCCCGGCAATATTGACGCGGCATTCACATACAAGAACGGGAAGACATACTTCTTCAAGGGCTCAAAGTACTGGCGGTATAATGGACAGAAGGTGGACGGCGAATATCCCAAAGAAATTAGCGAAGGTACTAAGATGATTAACACACAAATTTAAAACACTAAGCTATAGGAAGGAATGACGAAGATAACTAAACTTAATCAAACAAGTATTTTTAAAATAGAGAAATGTTCCATATCTTTCTAAAAGTAATTTGTTCCATCAGACTTGGGTCTATCGAGAATTTGCAAATGCATATTCGAATGACCATAAATGTCTCCTGAAAACTCTCAATTAATTCTTACTTGCGTTATTTGTTTAGGCTTCACCGGGATCCCCGACAACATAGACGCTGCCTTGGTCTGGTCTGGCAATGGAAAGATATACTTCTACAAAGGCTCCAAGTTCTGGCGGTTCGACCCGGCACAGCGCCCCCCGGTGAAGGCCACCTATCCCAAACCTCTCTCCAACTGGGAAGGCATCCCGGACAACATCGACGCGGCGCTGCAGTACACTAACGGATACACGTACTTCTTCAAAGGAGGCTCTTACTGGCGGTTTAATGACAGAACATTCAGTGTAAGTTGACTGCTCTTATAAGTCATAGGTCGCGGCATGCTTAATTAATGGGGTTTTAGTGGAACCAGAGACAGATATCAGTTCTATAAGTTCTTTCAAATTTACATACTGCAGAGTAAAACCGTTAAGTGGATAATTTTTGGTCTGTCACTGTTAGGTTTACAGAATTTATTTCTTCAAAAAGAATATTACAGTTCACTTATAATATGGTAAATTATAAATAATTAAAGTTGTTTAATCCAAAATCATAATCGTGACATTCAGTGAGTGCAGGCGTTATGATTCGAGTTGGCTATCTGGAAAAGACGTCTATTTTGTTTCTACAAAACGTTATTTTTGTTGTCCAGGTGGACACAGACAACCCAGTGTTCCCAAGATCGACGGCATACTGGTGGCTTGGGTGCACAAGCGCGCCCCGCGGCACCGTTGGAGGTAACGCGAAGCTGACGGCGCCGCGCGCGCCCACCGATGACGACGATGTCGGAGACATACTCTTCGACGCAGGTAGGCGGGGGCCCCGGAGACGCGCTCACTGCCCGAGGAGGAATACCTGACATGACATGACTAGATTTTGACGCCATATTTGTAGTCTCCTTAAGTTCGCTTGAAGTACGTTGCGTTGGGTAGTCGATAAAGCGCTGTAGCTCAATTTGACTGAAGCTGCTGATGTTACAGCTAACGATTAGAGATTTTCTCGTTGAATCAGCTACGGGCAAATTTAAATTAATATTTTAAAACATGTTCTTAATTTTTTTAAAATCACTCGCATTGAGCTACGTACTTTTTTTTATTAGTTTTGTATAATAATATAATTATTATCAAGTGAAAGTTACCTTGTTTCTGAATCCTAATATATAAATAAGTTTATTTAGAAGTTTGAAAATAAATATTTTTAAAGGCAATTGAGACTCAGAAGTTCTCCTACAAAAGACTTCAACGCATGTGCTTACATAGTGATGTTCCTGTTAAGTTAATTTATGGTTTAAGGAATAAACAAGTTTTATTTTGATGACGAATGACATTTTGACTTCCTCCCAGCAATGACGAGTGAGGCTGCGCTCAGTTACGACTGACCTACAGTTTTGACTTAACAAATTTAAACGTGTCATTTACAGCGTCTCCTAATAAAATTTAAGAAGTCTTAAGCGGTGCTATCTTTTTCATGACACAGAGATTAGAAAAGAATGCTGAGATTTATAGATTTGTTAAATTTTATTTTAAATTACGCTGTTTTGGTACGCAGAATTGGTACGTTTGGTAAAAATAAAACCCAATACCGACTGTCACCTTCCCCGCTGTTATTTGTTTGCTCTTCTGTAATGTTTTGTTTGTAAATGTTTTCTGTCTTTATTTTGTATTTCGTTATTTTGTTTCATATTATCATTTTCAATTCATATTGATTCCTATTTAGTTATCACAAATTTTCCAATGCATGTTATGTTTAAATGGTATGTATTTACAAATCATTCTCTACATTACTTCGTTGTTTTATGTTTATTTTGTATTTATTATCATATCGTTCCATATACAAACTACGTTAACTACCTAGTTCTAACTAACTAACAATAACTAACGAAAGTATTATTTCAAAGTTTAACCAGTGAAAAATAACAATTGATACTAATCCTCAGCTCAACCGCTCGACGGCAGAAATTAATAGCTTTTAATAATTGCCGTAACATTTCCAAGTCATTTACTAACAGCTAGACTTGTGGATGTTGCTGAGAGACGTTGAAAGCTTGTATTAATATCTGTTGGGAGGTAACTGGGAAGAGTTGGTGTGGTGACGGTTAAAGCAGTGGTGACGGTCGATGGTCACTGACCGCGACTGAGAAACCAAGACGCAGCTTCTGGGCGCCTCCGACCTACCTGCCGTAGATATGATAGTCTGTCACATAATAATTCATTATATTTAAAATCAAATCATTCCTTCAAGATTTAACAACGAAACTGCCAATTAGGACTACATTTTGATTATTACTATTATGACACTTCACTCTGTGACTGCAAAATGATGTTGTAAATGCGAAAACATCTCTTGTTCATGTTTAAATGTTTGGAGCGACCTACTTTTTATCCCGAGATAGGATTTCAATTTTTGGTCCACGCCAAGTGATTGGGAAAAGTAGTCTAAAGATAATGAAATAATAAAGATAATGAAATAATAATAATAAAGATAATGAAATAATAATAATAAAGATAATGAAATAATAATATTAAAGATAATGTTACTTACGATATATATAGTTAAAGATTCTTGCATTAGGCCTATGGAAAAAGAATTGTCCACCGTCTCACTTGATCCCCCAAAAGTTCTACCTAGAAGTATAAGCAACTTATAAGAGGCACGCATCTTCAGCAGTTTCGAATTTACACTAATCACACTGATAAATGTAAAGATACATCGTTTAGCGTGATCCATTCATTTTTGAGGGAGTTACATACAAAAACATACACACATCCAAGTTACTCTCATCCTTCTTGTGTAACTGTTGGGCAAAAACTATTGTTATCAAACGAGTATTTTCTTCATTGTTGAATTAAATAAACGATTGTATTATTATGTAACAGACTAGCATCAAGATGTAGGAAAATATAGTCGTAAAATTAGAGTATTTTTTGGTAATAATATATAGTAGAACGACACCATACACCGTGTGTTATACCACAATTTTGAATGTCAATAGTTAAAAACGCACTTGTACTATACCACCAAAGCATCTAAATGTTTGTTATTGTTTATTGATAACGTTTCTGGAGCAACACACTGCTCTAGTTTCAACAAAGTGTGAGATAATGTTACATGTTACCAATGTTTACTGAAGCACTAGGTTTTCACACACGTCACTGATGTTTTTGATGTTGCACTACGTATTACGTTTTTTTGTTTTGTTTCATTCATCATAAGTGTATCAGAAATCAGTTCGAACATTCGCTCGCTTTTAGAATTATTAATTCAAAATTTAATAGAGTTTCAGACCCTGTAGAGTTTAACTCGTCTATTCGTAGTCATCAACTTTCGCAAGGGCGCAAATTTAATCATCACTGTTGTGTGGAATCAAAGTCGCTTGAGACGAGTTCACGTTTGTTTTGTTTTTCTAGGTGTTAAATCATCCGCTCCCAGATCATTCTTCTGGTTCAGAAAATAGCCTCGGACGAGAGTTTCTGAACGTTGTAAATAGAGAAATTACATAAAGAACAAAGACTCAATTAGTTACATAGGAGAATATAATGCGAATACCCAGTGAGATTATAGAAATAAGCGGTGATTTATATACCGGCGGGCTTGATCACGCGTTGTCTGTACGTTTCTTTATCATTTCACTATTGCATGATGTTGCACGGTTTGCATGATTATTATTTTATTTTAAGGTCGTAGTTACGGTTTAGGTTTGGGCTTCAGCTTGGTTTTGATTGACTCACACTGCCTGCCGCATGACTGCACCTTAGCTATACAATTAACTCATGCTTGTCACCCGACACATACCACCTTCTGCAAAATAATACAGTATATAATTATGTTTACTATTAGACGAACGTTTATATCAAAGTCATTTTCATACAAAAAAGACATAAATATGTACGTCAATCAAATTTACCAACAGTTCAATACATTTTATCGATGTTGTGGGGACTATTTAGTTTTGAGATCATGCGAGATCTGTTACAAGTATTTATTATTTTGCATCTAGTACAAGCTGGAACTTTGTCGTTGTCGCGCTGGATTCGCCTATTGACAACTGTTTTCAAATGTAAGATATTTCCGACTCCAATAACAGCATGATCAACACGTGTGAAAATATTTAAAACGTTCACTTTATTAATTTATTGAATCGAACCGAACTTTTGTAATATAATTTAGATGTAGAGAAACTAACACGTCAAATGATAAGTTTAAGTTCTTTACGCATGTTTCGTATATGGTTTGAACGTTAGCTAGTGCATAGACAATATTATGGGACTAAGATCTCAAACTTCAATGAGACTAAATTTGTAAACATTTTATTGTTAGATTCACCCTCAAATCTAAACTATTCAGGTGTATTGTATATACACGTATAAAAATTAACACCATCATCAAGTAGACATAATTAAATTATAGTAATTTAGTTATCTGTGTGTGTATCTAAAAATTAGTCGTTCAAATATATTTATATCTATTACCTGTACAATACAAAAACGAGCATATATTTCAAATTTTTAATAATGCGTAAAATCATTTTCAAATCTTAATTGTAAAATTGGATCTGCTTCTAAGGCAAGCTTGTTATCTACGAGCCTGTAATTATTATGAAATATATATCTGTTGGTTGATATATATAATGAAATGCCTTCTCATGAAGATCCACCTTAAAATCAAGACTATAAATAGCATTTATAATTAATCCCCTTCAATGATTTTTCCAATCTCTACATCTCTGTACTCTATTTACAAACTGGTAGTCATTTCAAAGCTCCTCCCGGCAAAAAGTATTTATATATCGTATATTTTATAATATATAGTAGATATACAGATATTAGAGGTAGCTGTAGTGTATATTGCACAGGGGGTCTCGGTATCGGTGGTGCAGGAACATCGTCTAAAGACAAGTGAATGTTTCAGTGGTCAGCGTACAGTCAGGCGGTGCTAGACTATAGCCGCTGGTTGGCTTCTCGCCGGTTCTAAGGGGGTCCGTACGGTCCCCCGCCGCTACACTACTCACACGCATCTGTAGGTTTCTCTTTGGTTCATATTTGTTTGGCGCTAAGTCTGTTCTGCCCGGCTAATGTGTCAGACTTTCAGATCATAAGGTTTATAGTCTGTGTGAACATTGATCATGATTTCATACAAAATTTATTTTATTATAATCATTTATAATAGCTGGATAAGTAATTACCAAAACATCATAAATAATGTCGGGAAACGAAGAAATGTGTGTCACTATGAAATCCAATCAAATTTTTAGATAATTACTCCGCCACACAGGCTACTATCATGTTTTAAAAGATTATGACTTTATCGTCCACATTATTGTATATTCTATTATTTCTGAGCTATTTCATCATCGACCATTTTGATCATCCGCGGGGAGTTTGTAATTTGAAAATGATGTTTATTAGTAAATTTGCATCTACATTCCGCCATACTTACTCTCAGAGGCCACGGTCAATAGTTGTAAATCCCAATCTATTAAAACAAGATCAACATGGTTTTGTGTTCAAAAATGATATCTCCGATATTCAATCTTAAAACTCTGCACAAATATTTTCACGGCGATATCCTTCTTATTACGCGTTTATTATTAGCATAGCCTTAGAGATATTAGTCGGGCTAGAACAGTCTTTTATGCTTAAAACTGAAAATAGGTCCTTTCATTTAAGGTCGATTTTTCAATTTGCCTTGCTATTGGAAGTTTGCGCTACTACAGTTTATACATATTTGAAGAATACACCTTAAATGATGGCTCTATTACATACGCTTGGACAGTCCATATCATCACTCTGCGCGTCCATTGTCTATGTACTTATGTTGCTACTTGTGAAATGTTTATTGTTATTAATTACAAATACACTTGAATCTAATTGTATGACAAGAGAATGCCCTGTAAACACAAAATATAACACGTTTTTGCATGATTGCACCCTTGTACTTTGTTTTGTAGGGTTCGAGTTAACTTTTCCGTGTGTTGACAGATCCGGATGAGAAATCAGATGACCCGGAAGGCAAGAGTAGTGCTGCCCGCCTGAGGCTGAGTGCTGTTCCTGCGTTAGTGGCAATGGGGGCGATAGCGTTGCTGCGCTCACTGGCATAGCGCCCACCCCGTTTCTAGCGCCCCGCGCCCTCGAGCTTACCGCCCCGGCGGCGGCCGGCCCCGGCCCCGGCCCGCGTCACCGACTGTGATCGTGTGTTGTGTGCCTGTACGTGTTCGATATATTTTTATACCGGACACTATGCTGTGATGACGAATGTATCTTTTATACTGTTGAACGATAATTTAATTCGAAGTCATAGTTTTTATACTTATTATAAATAGATGACGTAAGTCCGAGTGTGATATTGACGTAAGCGATATGATTTTTATATTAAAATATTTAAAACAATAAGCTTGTGTTTGTACCTGTCCAAATTTATTGTATAAAAAGGCGTTAATAAAACCAAAGTCATGATTTATTTTTAATTGGTTTATTTAACGTTTTTCTGGTTCTCCAATAATTCCTCTTAAGTTAGTAATTACAAGTTTATATGACAATATTTTTTCGTCATTATTCCATTTTCAATAAACGTATTTTCAATAAACATCTCCACAATTCATCATAACACGGTCGTTCGACCTACTGTCTCAATCGTTCAAACTCTTAGGAAAATGCAAATTATATTAAATTTCAAAATCTGTCTACAATTATTCGAACGTGATTTAATCTTACTTCGAGTGTGGAACGATGACTCCTACGAGCAGCGCGAGCGGCGGACGGACGGGTGCGCACGCGCCCCGCTCTCTGAACAAGGCGGGTGCACCGCGGCTCGCGACGTGCGCCCATCATAGACTAATCAGACCTTCGTTATTTTACAGCCCCCATAATTCAAACTTGGGATCGTTCTTCCCTGTATTAGGGAAATAAACTGAATCTATCTACTTTTATAAAATAACTAAGGTCTAATCGTGGTGGGCTCTTGGGCTATCATGCATGAACAATGCGACACGCACGCATCACTACTGCCAGGACGCGCGCACAGAGTGAACACGTATTATACGGATATTGTCTACCGACGCGATATATTATCTCCAGGTGCATCATATGACACGCCCAGTACGTTGATCAAAAAGTTGCACATACTTCATGGAGGATATAGTGTGTATGTATAATAGCGACGTGTCAGCATTCATGACGTACAGGATACATGTGTGTCGTAGGCGACATTATATACATGAATCGCGCGACACACACGGATTCCATCGTGCACGATATACTCGACGTGCGTGCTTCATGGTCTGACAGTAATATTTTAAGGTCTATGGTGCACTTATACGAACGCGTCCAGACAGCTGTAACGCGCCTGCCCGCTCTTCGACCCCCAATTACTTAATTACCATTTAACTATGCGTAACACAAGTTATTATTATGTATACGAGAACTACTCAAGAAACATCTACACCACAATCTAGATCATATTAATTGTTGTACCGTCCGCCGCGTCCGCCGCTCGCTCTGCACAATGCAGTAATATTATGAGTTAAGACTTTATACTACGCTACGCTCTCTCACTATGATTTAGGCAATTTTAACGATATTATTATGGAGAATTTAATTTATTTTCAAGCAGTCCTGTGGACAGATCGAAAACAGTTTCTCTGTGATTTTTATTTGATCGTGCATTTTTATTAGTCGTACACTGTTTCGTCTCGAATGGAGTGTTTTTAAAGTTCTTTTATACATATTTATATGTATGTACTATCAAAACTTCGAAAATTATTTGTCTGATCGGATTGATTGACGGAAAGTCATCATTTTAACAAACAGAAATTGCTGATGCTGATTGAAACACATCTGTGTTTTATTGCTAGTCTTTAAAATGATAAATCGGTCAAACAATCCTTTCAGAGAAACAAATTGGCTTAAACATTACTGAACCACTTATACGCTCCACGAGGAATAATGAATTAGACGTAATATACAGTGAAACTATATATGTACCAGTAAAACTAATTCCACATACACCGATCACATCGTCGTTTCATTGAACAGTATAAAACGTTACCTCGAGAGTAACTTAACCCCATATTCTACCATACAACTTGCAACTAGGACTCAAAGTAACTCTATACAAACAAAACAAAACAACACATTCATATTTGAATCGAAGTGACACTAATTTATTACATACATTAATATTTATGCTAATTTATGAACAGACACTTAACGAAATTAATTATGCCACAGCGATTTAGGAAAGTATATGTGCTCCTTATAAAACATCTAACAATTGTAATTATACATCCTTGATACAAAGTTCAAACGAACATGCTTAATAATTACGGAATAACTTCAAAACGTTTCAAAAACCTATGTACATATCTACCTATAAAATATATCGTTCTAAATTGATCTCAAAATAAATATACAATCTCTACTGTTTATTTTAGATTTGGCATCTGTCGCAAACTAACGAGAATGTTGTTACCAGGGCTCCGTCACCCTCAGATCTTGAATAGCCCTCGTAAATACTTTCCCATAATTCCCATTGCTCCAGTACATACAACAGTAATTATCATTTAATTAAATAACCACTTTTCCTAAATAGCTGCAGCAAATGCAATAATTGCATAAAATTTTCATATTCAATTACAAAGGAATGTAAACTTTGCGTCATTTGCAACCATTGTGAATATAAAAAGAGAAACTTTCGGGGTTGAAGGAATGTGGCCCGAGACATTGCTTATCCTTGCTGTATTTAAATTAATGTACCAATAGGTATACTTAACAATTAATATTATTATGTATCCGATTCATCATAAGACTTTTAATACACCTCAATTGTATTCTTATGCCACTAATCAATCACCGGTACCTACATAATGGAAATATCGAAGGCCATTTCCAACTATTGTTATATTATGTGCTCGAGGATACTTATTTCATAGAGAGCACGTCAATTGATAGCTAGTTAAACACGATAACTAATTACATATCAACTAAAATGGAGCCAGAATGATGGGATGTTTGAGGTCATTAATTATTCCAAAGCGCTTTAAAGAAAACATAACTATTTTTAATCAACCATCTCATCAGCAGGCAAATCATCTTAAAACAACGTTGACAGACTGCTCGTGTATTTATAAACGTTTTAATAATTTCTAGGACATCGGTTCTTTAGAACGTCGTTTCTTGTATTAGTTTGTTCTTGTTTAAGTCTTATTTTTGGTCTACTGTAGAAAATTTTACAATGATCTTTGTGTGAATGCGTCAGTGTTCCTTTTTGTTATATTATAAAATTCCTGATATATTCACATTCACTTCAAAACGAATGTCAGGAGCGGTTGAAGAAAGCTTCATAAGTCAGTCAACGTTATTAATAGGTCTAAATAATTATTAAACAGCTTTTCACAAAATCACAATTAAATAAAAATTAATAAAAAGTGACTCAAAATAACTAGTAATGTTAGAGAATAGGTATCTTATTCGTTGTCTCTCTATATTAAGGGTGAGAATCTCTTACATTTCGATTGTACTTACAACATTATAACTGGCTTAATTTATACCTGATATTTGTTTGAGAAACCATGTCGGTGACAAAATAAGTACACATAAATACACGCCTTATAAAAACATATCAACATCAACATGGTCGTGAATAACAGCTGCAGCAGGGGTGGCACACCAAAGTACCGCACTGGGCACGCTCGATAAATTTTGTGGCACTTTTATTAAGGCTCGTATTGACTTATTTAGCAGCAAAACAGTACTATCAGGTCATTGAAACATCTATAATACCTTAGAAGTAATAGTCGAACGATAGTTTGAACCACATTTTATTAAACCTTCAAGGAACACCACCGCCGCATAGGTTTTGAAGCATCTAACCTCTTACGATTGCGATGATAGAGTTATCATTTTGTCTTATATTATCATCAAGGTCCACCACCCCTGAGCTGTTCCTATTACTTATACTGAGCAGTAGTCAAAAACACATATGCGTCCGTATGCAGACTGAAGGCTACGTTTTGGTGTTACCCTTACAATTAATTCTATTTACCGGATTATGATAACAACAGATACTCTACACATTGGAATGACATCGATGGACGACCCCGAAAGAGATTCCTCTAATTGGCTTGTGCGAGCTTGTCAGCGTCAACTTTGTCACTGACAGCATCAACCTAAGTGAAGAACATTAAACGACGAAACGTATATATAACTAACGATGGTATCCTGTTATTATTTATATAAATAATAGGGAGACATGTGAAGTGGAATAAGTGAAAATTTTGCTTCTCTACTTGTGTTTCACTGGAGACGCCTTTGTATCTACATTCAAAGGACAGGTTGCGTCAGAAGTGAGACAGAAGCGGGCAAGAGGAATGCAGAAACTCCTACGCTCATATTCCTATTCGATTACTTTCCAGTTACTGTTTACAGCTAAATACATAAGTTTTCGTACACTGCTTTACATAATCAGCTTTCTTTGTTCATATTATTTGTGCGTTAAACATTTACACTTTATTTATGTACATCAAAACATACGTATATTATTCAAAAACACAATGTACACGCTATCACCAAACATTCAACGAAACTTTAAAATACACCCGTTGACTAACCTACAGACAAACAGGCACGGGTGGCGGCGCAGGCGCCGACACCACACGGTCTTTCAATGAGATTCTTCAAACGCTCATGCGACAGTTAATACAACATTCAAGTGTCCGTAAAAATATTCCGTACGCGATAACACGTTACGTTATAAACGTTGACAAGAAATATTGCGTTGACTGACTAAATTAAAATTAAGTTACACTCAAATTTTTCTTGTATTGCATCTGGTTCTATGTAACTGGGTGCAATAAATACACTAATTTATTATTCAAATAAATATGTATATAAAGAAAGAAGTAAGTACATTAAGTATAAATGTTTATCTTATTCACGTGCCTAAAATAGTGAATTCAGCTCTCCTGTTTTAGGTATTTGCACAAGAAGTTCATTAGTGTTCGCTTTATTTGCATACATATTTATCATATATTTTGTTGGTGCTCACCAGGCGTGCTTATTAAATAAAAGTATCAAAGGAAACATACCCCTGTTATCAAGAGGATTACAGATTTGTCTTGGTAATCAGACAACGCCGTGGTGTCATGATAGTTCTCCAAAATAGTTTCCGGATTATGTTCGAGTTTTAATTAGTTTTGAACGGACACAAACCCACTTGTTGGGAAACATGAGGCCTTCTTACATTAATACTAATTACGGATAAGTACAATTTGAACCTAATTCAAAAGGAACAAAATGTAAAACAGCGAGCGCTTGAAGAATTATCACACTGGGACCAGTCCGCTGCCGTCGTCGCGTCGCCTCATACCGCTCGCGCTCGTCGGTTACTCGTCGAATCTACGTGATTATCAGTTATTTACTACGAATTATTGCTAATTTTGTGTCCCTACGAAATGAATGTTATAAACAGAGTTCCGGTGTATCAACACATTAGTCATTATGAAGACATCGATGGGTTTAACCTTGATAAATTGGTATGATCAGCCGGTCTGAATAATGATGAACTGCTTGTTATAAAAATAGTGTTTTATGCAACATTAGAACCGATCTCGTCCTCCCTTTTTGGTCTTCAAATATCTACTCTAAGATTACATAGAATAGTGAACGATTGAAATTGTCAATAGTGTAGAGTAGCAACATTCACAGTGAAGGGATGCACGGCCAATGTGTACGTTTTAACGAGTGCTCGAAAATTTTCAGGAAATTTCGGTTGAGAATTCATTTTCTATACAAAATTAGGTACATACCTTAACACTTTCATATCCTTTATACATATAGAATTCCCGTGAAATCACCACTAGACGAAATGGCTTTAATTCAAAAACTATCGTATTTAATATTTTTTACATTTAGACGATATTGACAAGCATGTGTGTTTTGAATCAAAGTTGCCCGGAGAATGCCCCCGCGATGTTGGAAGTTGGAGTTACGAGCCGAGGAGAACAACTAAGCGTGTAGCACCCTTGTTGAATATAGAGTAGGATTATTTATTGGCTTAAAATTAATGATAGTGCAATACCAAGACTTTCTAGTGCTCGAATCATAAAACTTGTACGTACGAGTAATTTATGGACAATTATAATAAAGTTAAACTCATTTCAACAGGGACAACAATCGAAAACTGCGTCTAGGATGTAGTGATACGAAGGTACAATACAATAAGAACAACAATAAGACATTCAAAGAAAAATGTAAACAAAATATTACAATGTAGAGCATTCAGAACTTTGCGACTTTATATTTGAAGAACCCCCCCTCCCCCATTGATTAATAGAAGATGTAAAAAACAGTAAGAGTCAAATCCCATTTACCTTTACCAAAAGCGTGTATTACTACGTGTGGTATCAACTTTAAACTTTTATTAAACAAGTCGAACCCTAATATCTACATTAAATTCTCTTGTAGAGACTAGAGCTATGATTTTCAACACTTTTACTCACTGACATACCTACTAGTGTATGTTTTCAAAATGCTTAGAACATGAGAGTACATTTTAGAATTATATGCCCAAATTAAAATTAATTGCTTGCTTGGATGGAACAATTTCTTAACGGAATTTGCCGAAAACTTCTCAAATTTCCACTATTGAAATAAAGTCAAGTGAAAGTAATTTCGGTCGTAGAAAATAGTGCAACCTTTTTTAAAAAATGATAAAGGTTTTATCCAAACGTATCCGTTAATTCAAACGTAGCTTAGTGAACCTTTACAAGGCATTCAGGGTGTTCCAGCTTAGTATAAGGGAGGCACCTTACAACTAGCACCTTCAAACCCACCATGGTGAAATTGAGTTTTCCACGTGTTTTGTTTATAATTTCTTGTTGATTTCTTTATTCTTCAATTTACGATAGTTTTATGTATGGGACGTAAAAATCCCATACATTCCAGGGTAAATTCGTAATACCTAAATCTTTTTGGTTGAAACAATAAGTGAAAGTTAAAATAACTATCCTTGAATGATGACAAACGGTGCTACGGTGTGATTTTATATTCTCCACTATTTTCTAAGATCAAAATGTATTGAGTTTTGGAAAAGTTAAGAACTGTAAGTAAAGATACTAAAGAATTCGTATAAATATTTGTAAATAAGGTAATGTATTGATGGTAATAGTGTCACTCGAGCAACGCAACCCGCGGTGCCGTCGCGCCGCCATCGTGCGTCGGTCGGCAGCAGAGAGCGACCGAGCCACAGGCTGCCGGTGGCTGTCCACACGAACCGACCAACAGGCACGTATATGTAGGCAATGAGTACAACTAATAACGTTCTAAGAAGCATTAATAGACCTTTAGCACCTTCGGTGTCTGTGTGAAGAATGGGAGTGGAAATAACAAACTTTTTCCGTTATTTACACGATAAAAACGTAAAAAATAACTTACTTAATATTATTATCATTTATCATTTGAATACAACAACTACATCCCCGCCAGAGGACAATATTCTCAACAAATTACCATCCAATAAAGTCTTAGTAACCATTAATTATTTTTTCTTTTGATCACATAAAGTTCAACGACCCCACTGTGTATATAACTCTTCCAAAATGAAACGAATCAACGACCCACGCGCTTGTGCAAGACTACACCCACGTCAAAGGTTGCATTATCATTATCATAATTATATTCGCGTTATACATATGTTATGTATATAATATATATTAAAAATCAATTCATATAAAAATCATCTTTAACCATGTTACATCTGCATTATATTGAATGATAGTTCATAAGACGGATATATTACATATAACTTTCATTATATGTATAGTCACATTTTACTTCTTACAAAACAACAACTACTTTTAATTAACCCTATATTACTTATTCATATTAATACCGGTGTCAAATTAAATACCACAGTCCCTTTGAATCATTACTGGAAATGCCTCGTTTCGACAAACCACAAGATACGTTGAGAAATGTAACATAGACAGACAGTTATGCTTGTTCTTTATTTAAAGTACAGATATCGATTGCCCTGGCTCACAAATGGAGTTTGTCTCTTCACTGGATATTATGAAGATATTTTGATACGGAGAGGTAAGATTTACGTACGTTGACCGTATCTGATAAGTAGAACTATCATTATTAAACACAGTAAAAATAACATTAATTAAATTTATTTCAGTCATTCTTCAAACACCAGATTATTAAATAACAGTCCATTTGGTGTAAATGGCTCGCCAACTCAGTCGAATATTGAGGTGGGACGAAGGTGCTTAAGCGCTTTTAGCTACTAGATAATCCCTGAAAAGTTGGCACTTCAAACTAATAGTTCGTTTCTAGCGCCATGAATTTATTTGCGCCACCAGTCTGACCAAGAATTTGTTACTAATTTGACTGTTATTCAACTGTTCGATGTTAATTAATAATACAGTTGTTTTGATCGCCGCTGACTGGACCCTGAAAGTTTCCGGATGAAATGGTTGAATATGCAAACTCTGCAAACTAGTCGGTAATTTGTAACCAACAAATGAACTATCAAGCTGTTGGAAACCTATTTATTTTTGTGCAATTTATCTATAATTTAATTTAGCGTAACTTGTCTGTAATTTTAGAATTTTGAATTCATGTTTGTCACAAAATGTCCGAGACGAAAGATACAAAAGGACCGAAGTACGTACGCACTATGAGCACCAGTATACGAGCAGCTGTTTAGGCGTGTCCAGACGGATTGACGGACATCACGGCAGACTGCATGTCGCGATGCCTACGTAGTACGAGGATGTCGCGATGCGGCTCTCATCATTTCGGATTATACAAAATATAAACTTTACGTGCAATACACTAAAAAATAACAAGACACAAAGAACATGATTACCCTTTTGTTTTATAGAAGGTTGCACCTTCGGTTTAGTCGACGCTTCGATAATTCGATATAAATCCGTGGTAGCTGTAACACCGGTGTCCTCCATACCTAATGATATCTGGACTGCTTTCCTTATTACATTAACAACAATCTTTGTTATATGCATGCCATTCTAAGTCGACGCCATTCTATTTTGATGTTCAAGAAACCAATTGCTGTTTTATTACATATTTTAAGAAAAAACTAATAAATAATTATGAAAAGTGAGTTACATTTTCATTATTTCGAATGTTTATTTTAATATAATCAAAGTTTATAGTGTAGACCTTACACTTTGTATTATGTATATTTTATATTGACTTACTGGCATATATTCTAGTTGGGAGTGACATCAGTCGATTGTCGCAAATATGTCTGTCTCAAGGTACATATGTGTCGAGTTTACAAAATTTGGTGAACATTCTCGTTCTTTACACATTATTTCATTCTTTCTGTCCCTTACTATTTTTATAATACTGTAAAAACACATTATCAAATAAACACCTAGAATATAAAACGTACAATTAAAATAAATACACGGCTGAACACGAGCCTTTCATGACACAGAAAACAGCAAATCGTGCGAAAATATAAACATACTGGCCGGAATATCGGCTAACAGCTCTTATTTAGTAAAATATACCTTAGTAATATGTTCAGAACTTGGTGTTTCTATGATTCGGGTGTATCAAACAATCGGACTCAAACATGAACTTACAGTCTATAGCCGACGCGCTCGCGGCGAGGCGCGGCGGCGCGCGGCGCGGCGCGTGCGCCTGCCGCGAGGCACGGGGATCATCGAACTCGTAACCGCGCGCTATTTATTATCATAAGTACAGCACTAATAAAAGTTCCGATCGTAGTCCGGCGATCGCGAGTGGTGGTTGTGCGTCGCACGTTAACGTAAAACTATAACCTCTTGTTGCGCACATTCACTAGAGGCGGGCGCACCGTCCAGTGGGTCCGTGAGAGAAGCACGAGTGCGGCGAGCAGCGTGACGAGCAGCTCGCGGTGCGGAGAGCGCGTGCGCGGCGCTGCCGCCGGCGCCTGGTAGGGCACCGAGCAAGCCGGCACGCGCTCCTCCACCGGCCAGCACTGCTCGGCGTCGGGGCGCGGCAGATCGCTGAGCCGCGCCTCGCACCGGTAGCACAGGCGGCCCTCGCAGTACCAGTAGCAGCACTCGTCCGAACCGTAGTTGGACCTGTTGGCCTGGCCGCCCGTCTCTGGGATGCGCGCATCTGGAATACACCGAGTTCATACAGTCGACTCTAATTCCCTATATTGTAGTTCAGTGGTTATGACATTGCAATAAATATTCTGTGGCTACGGGCTAGAAGTCCAGCGGCTGACGATGTTGGTCTTAACTAGAAGTAGCCTTTTTACTCTAGCCTTGAGTTTATTCAAGCTGTAGCTATCGAGAAACACTCGTAGCCTGCTATGAATAGGCGATAATCATTATTATTCGGTGACAGATAATATAGTAAATCATTTTATTGTGTAACAATGCTATAACATTACTACGTCTTTGTGAGAATGATCTCATGCACTGGATTATCATCAGATTATAATAAAGCGGAAGGAGGAAATAGTCCAAATTAGGTCCACAAATGTTCCCATAATAGCTTGAACAAGTGCCAGCGGTCTTGGTGAGAAAACGGCTAAGGCATGGGTTAAATCAGAAACATATATGAAGCAACAATTGGTCAAACGGCAAGATAGTGCGAAAAAGAGACACAAAGCCCCCTGCAGCTCGCTCCGCATCAAGAAGCTCGTTTCTTTAGGGGTTTCGGTTTTGAACTGCAGCCAACATGGGATGACACAGTGACGCTTTCGTATCGTTGAGCTTAGAACCGTTTCATAGATTCATATTGGCATGATCCTGAAAATGACTACATCGAGTGTCAGTAGGATCTGTATTAAGTTTATGCGTTCTAGAATCATATATAGATCACTTCACTATAATTTAAATTATATTGAATTACTAGCTGGGGTACTCAGCTTTGCTCAGAGAGTTGATATGAGATTGTGGGGTAGTTGAAAGAAAAGTTCCAGGAGGTTCTGGAATATTTTGTAATGCTCTCGAATGTTCTGAACTGTTCTAGAAGTTTCTTATATCCTTACTAACAGCTCCATCCATACTCGTACAAAAAGTCTTCAGATGATATAAAATGTTGGAGGGCATTCCACTACATTCCAGAACCTTCGGGAAATTACTGTTGAGTGTTTCATTCCACTTTTGTATGACATAACACATGTCACTCATAGGTAGCATTCAAATTATGATGCGCTTAGCTTGGAAATACTTAGTTTGCAATGTGCTTGTTTATTGTTACTCATATTGTATTGGAACGAACTGTATTGACTTTGTGTGTGAGGGTGTATGTGTGTGTGTTAGTGACTCACCGAGGCATAGGAAGGTGGGCTCCCCGGCGTACTGTGTGGGATAGGCAGGGGCGCGGTCCGCCGGGAGGAAGTAGGGGCAGTGCTGCTCAACTAGCTGGCACACGGAGAGGCAGGGCTTTAACCGGGCGAGGGGCCGTCCCGGGCCGGCGGCGGCTGCGCGAACCCATCGCCCCACCACACCGCCGCCGCGCCGCCGGTCCAGGTGGCCCACGCGCTCGAGGTGGCGTGCGTGCCAGCGCGCCGCGTGCTCGTGCTCGGCGGGCGCGCGACGACCCCGACCCCCGACCGACTCCTCTTCTTCTGCCCCCTCTTCCACCCATAGCGGGACCATTGTGCTACACGCCCACCTTCTGTACGTTTCCTAGAAACAACAAAAGTCAGTGATCAGTTATTTGAAACTTATTTATAGGTAGAACTTAAACAATAGTTTTGTATTGTATGCATTTAAACAGAGAGCAACGTTTTGAAAACAGTTAACATATTCGCCTAGAGTGGTATTGGAACCTGCGTGTCTCCTGACCTGAACTGGAGAGAGAAGCAGGTTCAAATTCCGCTCGCATCGAATTTCTTTACAATTTTCAACAAAAATCTACCAAATATTTCAATTATCGTACAAGTTTCAATGTTGTCTGAAATAATATAATACTTAGCCATCGTGTGCTAGTGGAAGTGACTAGATTTTTCAACAATTTGAGTAAAGAGAACAAAAATTCCACGTTCCTTTTTATATTTATCTCTAGTTTATAATAGACTATTCTTATTCTCTTAGTAATGTTAAATTTTTAATATTATTGGCAATATATATTGTATTTTTAAGGTAATTTATTAGTTGTAATTTTTTAGTTCGCACACAGTTATACTGTTTTTGGAAAATAAACGAATGAATGAATCTCTATTTGTTATATTGCATGTAACGATAGGCGTAGGGTTGCCAGACTTTCAGTATTTTAGAGGATACATGTTGGAGAGAGTGCGCAAGAAGCCCTTTTAGTGATGAACGAGTTCCGACGTGGCTACCCATACCATCAAATAATATGTTTGAAAACCGTTGACAATAAATAAAAATTAAGTGACAATATAAATATCAGAGATTCGCGATATGTCCCGCTCGAGATTAGAGATATAAAACGTTGAGAGGCTGGAGCACCTCAAAATTACGTCAGATGGCGGAGGGTCGACCCTTCTCACTTTTATCGTTGCTCAGCATTTTTCGCTCCCGCAGGAAATCACGCCGCTTACAGAGGCAGTGATTAATTAGTTATCAAGCTCGCACAGTGGCCGTGTGGTCCTCTGTCCGGTGCCGGTCCGGTGGCAGGATGGGCCTGTCCGGTGACGGGCAGTACCATTCACTGTTAGCATGTGTTAGTACGCGCGTGCCATATAACCAATCCTTGAGCGGGTCAGTCTTGCGGGGAGAGGTGAAATATCGCGGGTCGGTGGGAGGCGGGGAACATCCGTTCTGTACGTAGTACTATATTAGTTCTGTGACATAGAACATTCAAAAGGAGATTAGTACCTAGTCTGGAGGCCGATGAAGTGTCTCCGCCTGCATATTTGCATAAACGATTATACGATCACAAGCAAGGTGCAAAGCCAGTCGTAATTAATATTAGAGTGAGTAATTGACAGAAAAATGCTTTCATTGAGAAAATATTTTTCTGACATAAATATTACGCGAAAAAATTAAAAAACATTATCGATATCGTCTGTATTCTGTTGTACAGGGGCCTCTCGCAACAGATTGCCACGTTTTACTAACTATTAGGAAATTATCCATAATGACTACGCTTGGTAGGCAGATTAGTGTTCGCAGTAAGGTTGATGTTGCTGCCGATCTACTAAATATTTCTTCATTAGTCGCCTTGTAGGACACCCGCGGGAGCATTGGGTGGTACAAAGTATACAAAGTTAAATTAAACAGAAAACACAACCAATATCCTTGTTATATAGGACCGTTGTGCTAGGTTCAGAGATTTCCTATACCTGAGATCGACAGTACAATAATAATTCCATGCAACCATCAGGAAACGCTGCGCCTCCCTGCAGCGCCGCTGTCGACTTCCAACACATCAGAACAAATGTACAACATGTTGAATAATTTTGTCTCAGCGGGCATCGAGGGCGACTCGCATCGAGTCTTACTCGTAAACTAAGTATATACTCGTGATGTTATATTTACGAATTATATATTTATATATATATATTTGTGAATTTGACGATTTTGCAGCCGGAAAAAAAAACCATTGACTGTTGGTCATTATTATATTGTTTTTATGGTTCCGTACCTCAATAGAAACAAGCATTAAATTAAAATTTAAAAAGAAACTACGCAATAATCATACGAAAATAAAAAAATATTCCATTTTATGGCGAAAATGCCTAATATCAGCTGACACTCTTCAAACCGATGAATCGGTTTTTACCAAATACAACCCATGAGGTAAAATCTAAGCCAAATGCGAAACCATCTTTATATATATATAATTCTACTGTATGTACTTGTGTATGTCACTGAACTCCTCCTAAACGTCTGGACCAATCTTGATGAAATTTTTTGTGTGTGTTCAAGTGGATTCGAGAATGGTTTAGAATCTAAACTTTAGATTTACAGTTTGATGATTTTTTGTCGTGCATAAAGATACATTGATACACAAAGCGTCGGTGGCGCATTGGATAAGGCGCGGACTCTCAATCTGAGGGTACCGGGTTCGAATCCAGCCGTGTTCCTATGAGTTGTTTTTCAATTCAAGTACATTATTTGATTGCTTAACGGTGAAGGAAAACATCGTGAGGAAACCTGCATGTCTTGAACAGGCATGTGAAGTCCGCCAATCCGCACTGGGCCCGACTGGTGGACTATGGCCCATACACTCTCTGTAGGAGAGTAGGTCTGAGCCCCTGCAGTGGGGACTTATATAGGCTGTTTATGATGAAGATACATTACTAAGTTTATTCCAAAATGTTTAAAAAATAAATTTTCAACCCTCTAAAACCATTACAATCATTACACTGGAAATAAGTACGTAACGAAGAAGAATTTTTTGTTTGTAACGTGACAGTTTCAACAAAAACCGTCCTTAGACGTATCTATAGCGTGTGAATTGAAAGGAAAACGTCACCATTGAAGGAACCGACGGGGACGACGGCGCCCCCTGATGGATGAGCGAAGGCAAACGTTGAGTCACGCTGATCAAATCATGCCACGTTATTTATTAAGTAAATATGTAGCTTTACGCAGTATTCGTTACTGTTAGTTCCGTTCTTATTGTTATTGATTAATAATTCATCGATGCACGATCGCAAACAAGGAAAATGCCAGCGCCATTTTATGCCAAATTATAATTTAACTGATTAATGTTTTCGTCGCTCGGTCTCTTTGAATCATTTCTTGGATGTTTAATTTTGTATGTTATAACTGATATAACAGTCAAGTCTGATGAATTGGTTTAAATATTATGCTTAGAAAGAACCATCCACAACCGCGCAACCATCTCGCCAAACCAACAGTGATTAAAGTTATGGCTGGCGGCAAAGGTCATATAAAATATTTTTATAGTAGCTGTTTAGGTATAAGAACAAGGCATATTTAAGTCAGTTATTACAGAAGTAATAAATCAAATGATTGCTTCCGAACTAATTTAATTACTTTAAGAATCTACATTTCTAATAGAGTGCGTCTCATCTTTAGAATAGTGCAGAGTGAAATAGTGAAGAGTGGAGGGCAGTTAGGCATGTACGATGTAATAAATATAATAAACGATTACATAAATACGAGAAACAAAAAACAAACTAATATATATCAATCATAATACATACTTCACATACAATGATTATATATTAATTTTTGAACTAGTCCTATATATCTCGTACATACCAAAAAGAAAAATAACTTACGTTTAAATTAATAATAGTATCACATGCTTGTATGTGAAAAGGGAGCTTGTTATATACTTTCGGTGCCATTTAATACATACTTTTTCGATATAGCTTACATGATAGAGTCTGCAATAAATGATCACATGATATGTATGTACAAATTGTACATCAATGTGTTGTGTAGAACCAACACTAATTGCCATCAAAATAGACGCCCGTATGAAATATACACGCTGTATAGGTTGTATTGTATACATATACCTTACGTATAGGTATGTATATATAGATAACCGCTGTATAATGGCTATGTCAGGGAGGGAATAAAGAGCAAAATTAATAGAATAAACAGCTGCAAACAAACGGATGCCCGGGGCGAATAATCCTCTTATCGCCTTATCCCGGCCGGCTGATCAGCTCCCGTGTGCTGCCGGCGCGGTATCACATCGTGCACGTTCTTTATAACCAACTTTATGTCTCGACTTTAAGGTTCGAATCTACTTGAAAGTTACAGGGGTAATGTAAAGGCTTTAAAAACCTACGAATGCTGAGTTCAGATGCTGCTGTTGACCGTTTCCATTTATTTGTCAACGGGAAAAAACAAAATTACG
This sequence comes from Carcina quercana, assembly GCA_910589575.2. NCBI lineage: Eukaryota > Metazoa > Arthropoda > Insecta > Lepidoptera > Depressariidae > Carcina > Carcina quercana. The sequence goes on from OU342429.1 coordinate 9,176,612, forward strand.
CAATATGTAGTCTAGTCTATAAGTATTTTCTTATGTATGTAACTGTGACAATGCAACCACCTTCAGCTACGGCGCTGGCCTTTGAAACATATGACTTTATGCTCTTAAAATTTAAATGGTATTATGGTGTTAAAAAAATTAAAGGAAAAGCCTTAAAATTGGTTTATTTGTCCATTCTACCTTAATGCTATAAATGCATTTTGTGACTTATTTTTTGTATAGGAGATGGAGATGATGGTGACTTTTGATGCCTATCGATAGACTAGTTCCCGCGGGATAACATCTGAAGTCCACGTGAACAAAGTCGCGGGCAAATTATAAAAACAAATTAATTAGCAAAACCGTCGAATAAAAATCATGTATTTATTGCAAATAATACAAATAAATTCACTATTCTTATATTTATAATAATACTCTTTTAATGAAATTTTTTAAGGTTATGTACCAAATCACAACACCTAACATTTAACCTAGGTAGTTTTTACTACCTCAATATTTGAAAATGGTATTTTGTAGTCTCTGTGTACAACAATGCACAGTATAAGACTTTCCTCGAGGAACTTTATTAAAATTTCACGTCCAAGTTTAACGCGGGGCGACAGAACTTAATAATGCACGCCATAAAATTGTTCTTCAACGCCAAATTAATTTAGTAGAATATTGAAGTTAGGAAACTATTGAGGATGTTATTCATGACATGTTTAATCTTGACGACGTCTGAGTCAAACCCTCAGTGAACTGCACCTCTGAGGACGTTAATAATTTTGTCATATCGTTATTGTTAATGATATGACTATTATTTTCTGTACAACTTATTATTTTACGACTGCATAATTAAAAATTTATAAACCATGTTTGACTCTAGTAATCCCCTTCATTATACAGAAAAATGATTTTATTGACAATAACCTATTTTACAAATCATTTTCATGAACTGCAGGGGCTCAGGCCTACTCTCCTACAGAGAATGTTTAGGCCATTGTCTATCACGCGGGCCCAGTATGCTGATTGATAGACATCACACACACCTTTGAATCTCTTCTTAGGAGTATACAGGCTTCCTTACGATGTATTTTTTCATCGCAAAGCCAATGGTAACGATTTTTATCATTCGTACATAAATTCCAAATAACACATTGGAACTAATTGGTACGAGCCAATTGTTCAAGGACTGACGCTCTACCCAACTGAGCTACCACGGCTTTTTTGAATCTTTTGTAGTATATATTGGTACAGTAATATGTCTTGGATGAGTGGTGTCTGGTGGAAGTTTGTGTCATTATGAGATGTCGCAGCCGACGCGGGCGGCGGGCACGTGGCCCGCATCGCAATCACTCGTACTTCCATGTGGGAACTTGTACGAGTACACTTTGCCGATGTCGTTCACTTCAGTACATATCGATCAACAACATAAGCGGACTCAACTTCTTGTTTATGTTTGTAGACGTCTTCCGCGATATATCTGGCATGAGTAACATAGATTGCTTAGATTTTATACAAAGTTCAACGCTATAACGTAACTGCACCATTTGTTACACGGAGAGGAAAACATCATGAGAAAACCTGCACACTCCTGCGAAGAAATTCAAAGGTGTGTGTGTGTGTAGTCTACCAAACCGTACTGGACCCGCGTGATGAACTATGGCCTAACTAACGTAACGTAACTATACACTCTGTAGGAGAGTAGGCCTGAGCCCCTGCAGTGGGGACATATATAGGCTGCTGAGATGATATACTACAAAAAGTAGGTGGGATCAAAAAATTTACTAACGGACAGCTTTTATCTCAGTTGAGAAAAAATTCGTATTGGAAATATTCAATTTTGCAAAGTACAGATCTTTTGAAACGATCGAATGACCAATTATCAAAACGTCTGATCGTTTTGATTATCAAATGATCCACATTTTGTTTATTTCTGTTATACGAATACTACTATACCTTCTAATATGAATTTCCGTATAGTAAGTGACGCTAAGGCCGTAGGATGCAAGGGTGCTCATAGCGAAGCACCAATTTAATGAGGCACTGGCTTATATATTTGCTTTCTGTAACTCAACAGTGTTTGTTCGTATTCGTTATCTGGCAGGTTTCCGTGCTCCACCTCAAGTGCGCCTGTTTTGCGTGAGACACACTCAATAATGTTATCGACACTGTGGTTTACCAGTTGTCTTAAAAGAGGCTGTGGAGTGTGGATCTCTAGGCGGAATACAAATGGTCTATTAAAAACATGCATCCGTCAAACGCTCTAAAATATGTAATATACTTTTATTATAACTTTTTATTCGCGGGCGTTTCCTAGATCTGTGTAAAACATTAACAATATATCTAAAACATAGAAACAAACGGTATATCTGTCTCGGACGGCAGGTAACTATGATGGATGAAATAATAATCTATGTGAGGCTCTAAAGCTCGTTAAGTTCAAGATTTAGGGGGGGAGCTCAGGGTTGTAAAGTCAGTGACAAAACTGTCCTTCCAATACATCTCATCACAGATACTACGAGTACAACAAAGGATCGCGCTTGCCTCATTTCGCGGTACGACAAGTTGTGTCGGCGAGATTAATCAGGCCTTTGATATTGTAGGCGGGCGTCCCGGAGAGGCTGTCCAGAAACAATGCAGCGGAGCACTTCATCAAGGCAGCTAATTGTGATTTAAACGACAACATCGATCGAGAATTCCGAGGCGGAGTTAATCGCCGCCCCGGGCCCGAAGATATAATCGTCGACATGAACAGTTGATGCGCGCCGGCGCGGCTTCCAACATCAAATATGCAGCACAGTTCCCACCTCCGACGAACAACTCTATCCGAGCTTGCTCAGACTTATCCACTCAAATGGAATCCCGATGCAAACTTGACAGCTTGACGTAGTGCACTCTTCAGCTCGCGAGATTCCCTTCTATTCCAGAGATACAGGTTTGTTATATTTCGTTAGACATTGTAGCGATTCGTTGATTTGAAAATAGTCGAGAGTGCGATTATAAAAATTTGTGTTAGATTATTTTGACTCATGGATTGTAAGATTTATTATTCATTCATTCATTATTGTATTTTGTGAGAATGAAACATTTCAATCAAGTAAAAACTAATATTTAGACACCTTCAAATTTTTTATTATTGACGGAGTCAATATATCTATTAAATACAGTCATTTTATATAGATAACTACATATAGGACAAACGATCCCATCTAACGGCCTTATCGTCAGCATCAGTTGAGATAAAGGTCATATTGAGAGAGCTTGTTTCAGAAGTGTTAATGCATCCATAAAGTCCTGACCATTAGATTCTCACTTGTTTTTACACGATTTTTATGATTATTATTGTTCAAAACACCAGTGGCTATTAAGTGAAATTCATTTTTCGGCATTACATCGACATCGGATGACCAATTTTTAGGTCAAGGTCCTTATCAAAGCAAACCCATCAAAGCAGTCTAACAGAACTGCCGTTAACAGTATCTCTTGGGAAGTGCGCGCCATCACCTGATTTGAGCCGATACTACAGACATGACACAAATGCACATTTGTACAAGTATGTATACTGTAGCATCGCTTGGACGTTGAATGAAGTACATGCATGAGTGAATAGTGGTAGGGCCGTGTCACGTGGCACGCGTCACGTTGGTCGGAGGGCGAGGCTGACGGTGCGGGCGGCGGGCATCGGGCATCGGGCGGCGGGCGGCGCGGCGGTCGGGGTTGCAAGGTGCACGTGTCCGCGATCGATCCCTCTTCAGTCTACACGCCCTGTGTATCTTGTACTGAGCCACGACACCGGCGACGCCTGCCACTCTCTCACTCGCCGGTGTCAGCTGTGAGAGCAGTGTACCGTGCGACTAGCTTGCATCGACGCTCTCCCAAGGTTCCCTTGTTTCACACTCATATCTTTTGTAAACATAGTTTAAAATTTATTCCATAACTCTTTATTAAATTACAATACAGTTGATATTTTCATGACCATTTTCAATATGTATTAATAATAAAAATTGCGTTTAAATTTTTAATTAAAATCCAGACGAAAAAAGTAAACTTGTGGACATGAACCTCCCCCACAGATTACCACATCAAATTTTACATGAGGGGATTTGACATAATCACCACGTTAGGCAGGCCTATTTGTAGTCCCAGCATGTTACTTAGGAAGATGCTGCTGAACATTTCTTAGTCGCCTTTTACAACGCCCGCGGAATGACATGGGGCGGTCCTATTCTAGATCACATGACCTAAAAAGAGACAGAAAACTAAATAAGGTAAATTGGGATGTTGTAAAGATTGGAATGAATTGTTGCCATATCATAAAAAAACCTTTGTTACAAACGCATCCCAGCCGGTAATTTCATATATTATTGTGACCGTTATTTGCGTTAAATAATTACTGTCAAATAAATTAACATATTTTTTATCTATTTTTTCCCTTTCCCTTTTCACCGTGTTTCGACGAATATCACGTATTTTTTTGTGGAAACACCGTAAGCAAAATGTTTGACATGGCAACTTTATCCAAAATCTTTCAAGATCTAACCAGACCGGTAGGTGTGATGCGGCGCTTACACACACACACACACACACACACACACACACACACAAATATAATAACTGTTAGCGCATAACGATAGGATATTCTTAATGTATAAATTAGCAATTGCGCGTGTGATATCATCGGACGCATTCGTTGGAGCATTGTTCGGTGCATTTATCCTTTTCCATTTATGCTTACCTATTATTCATGAGTTCAAGTATGTTGATGGTTAATATTCTGTATGGAACCCTCGGTGCGCGAGTCTGACTCGTACTGGAACGGATTTTTTATATTATGCAAATAAACATCAAACCCAGTTCGAGTACAATCGAAGCCAGCCAACAAATTGACAAAACCGTGTCGGATATTGACATAATAACGGGTTTTACAATTAGAGTCTCCAAACAAATGGCAAGGTTCCAGCATTGGGGACAGGCGGAGTGCATTGTGGGCCGAGGCCTCACTGCAAGCCCTCGCCCGCCTCGCCCAGCTCACCTGGGGCGGGGAGACGGGGGTGAGGAGCGGGGATGTGGTGGGCCGCAGTGTAACCATCCCGTTGCCGCATGCACCACCGCATCGCTCGCACTAGCTTTACATGTGCGCTTGTTTTATTTAATTAAGCCCTGATTTTAGTAGATGTAAGTAATCAATTACGAGTTGCATTAGAAATGAATAAGTCAGATTATTTTTATGCCCACAGTTTGCATAGTAAGTAAGTAGTAGTATTAATGTAAAACAATATTTGCTATACTGTCGATTTAATGGATCATTTAGTTCTTGCGTTGGTTATTGAAAAAATTATTTTAATAATGAACATTCTGAGTATCATAAATAATAGGTACGCTAACAATCTCCGAAAATGTAAATCCGATTTATTTATTTAAAAAAAATTACTTTGAGGCCGAGAAAATGAGATCCCTTACATTCGTCCATCACGATCAATTCCATCACAGATAACGATTAATTATCTACTACAAATGTTTGTAATCTTTAAAAAGTTGTTATTGCTGTGATATAATTTTAAAAATATGGTTTTCAGATTTCTTACTATACAGCGTGTGTATTTCATACGGGCATATATTTTGATGTCAATTAGTGTTGATAGGAACTACACATTTACATAAATTTCGTTAATGAATTGTAGGTGTTTTTTTTCATACAAAATAATTGAGCACGCAATGTATTAATTACATCTAAAGCTATCGTCGGTCCATCTAGTAGGGGGACGGCCCGGTAGACGTTTCCCGGTACGTGGTCGCCACTCGAGAACCTTTACTCCCCAACGGTTATCGGTTCTTCGAGCGATGTGGCCTGCCCATTGCCACTTCAGCTCACTGACTCGTCGAGCTATGTCGGTTACCTTCGTTCGTCTACGGATTTCCTCATTCCGGACCTTATCACGTAGAGAAAACGTCTACCGGGCCGTCCCCCTACTAGATGGACCAACGAGCTGGTCAGAGTCGCAGGGAGTCGCTGGATGCAGGTGGCTCGAGACCGGTCGATGTGGCGTACCATGAAGGAGGCCTATATTCAACAGTGGACGTTTCCCGGCTGATGATGATGATGATGAAAGCTATCGACTGATTGGCAGTTCTTTTTACTCGACATATTATGACAGTTCAATAAATCGTTTTTCGTTTGTCAAGTCAATTTGGACGGACTGCTCCGTCGTACTTTTAAAAATGTTTCACTCTTTATTAATTAAGCTATTTAACAAAATTGCTTTCACATATAATTTGTATGGTCGTAAAATATATCTGGATAAATTATATGCCCGTATGAAATATACCCATATGAAGCGTCGGTGGCGCAGTGGATAAGGCGCGGACTCTCAATCTGAGGGTACCGGGTTCGAATCCAGCCGTGTACCTATGAGTTGTTTTTCAATTCAAGTACATTATCCGATTGCTTAACGGTGAAGGAAAACATCGTGAGGAAACCTGCATGTCTTGAACAGGCATGTGAAGTCCGCCGATCCGCACTGGGCCCGCGTGGTGGACTATGGCCCATACACTCTCTGTAGGAGAGTAGGCCTGAGCCCCTCCAGTGGGGACATATATAGGCTGTTGATGATGATGATGATGATGATGAAATATACACGCTGTATTTGCCTCTTGTCGTATTTCAGGATTCTAGAGGATTCCTTTTGAGGTTCGGAACCCCAACAAAATATATCTGTCGAGAAAAATTAATTAGTCATGATTACATTCAAAAAGAAATGCAATGCGCGATATATTTATGTCAAGTTACAATCTAGTACACTTTGTAATATAAATTTTCTATTTTCCACTGTGATGTGTTGTAGCAACCTTCGAAAGGCATTATGATTGCATGTATAAAATATAAATCTACTCGTATGTCTGGGAAAGAGCACCTAAATGCAGAAAATGGGGCACATGCCTAAAACCTTTTTTACTACTATTTTCTAGGTGGATTATTGTGTGTTAGTAGTGACCTAGTTGGTAGAACATTTGACACTGAATTGAGGTTTGCAGCTCAAACCAAAACATACCGCAACACAAATATTTCAACATAAAGCTTTATGTGGCAATTACGACAAATTAAGCATGTCAAACAAGCGGCGTAGCACTCGCTACGCCAAATGTCTAGCATGGAAATATATAACACAATAAGTTGTCAAAACACCTTTATATGGACTAATAAAATCTGGAGGTGTGGGTTCGAGCCTCTGTTGGGTACCTATCGAATTTGATTGGAGGTAGGGCTCATTTCTATGTTTACCTGGAAAGCTACTGCCATGTTACCTCAGTCTGCTACCAAACAGCAGTGCCAGCAGCACTGTTGTGTTCCGGCTTTGGAAACAAAACATAGGATATCGTTCTGATATCGTTAGTTCACCGCTCCTGGATGAGCCTTATCGAGAGCTTATCGTTACGTGAATTGAAGTCCAAGTGCAAACAATAAACGTTCTTATTTCAAAAAATACTCTAACTGATGCCAATCCTCTTGGAACATGTCAATGCAGCAAAAAGTATCTAATTAAACAGACGCGAGATCTTTGTACGGAGGTCAGTACGGAACAGTTGTCTTACACGCTCTCTTACACTTATGTCAACCTGGTAGTCTGTTATAGACACAGAATAATATGAACCTACTCGTATAGGTTTGTTGTTGAGATGGTGGTCAAGAGTGTGTATTTGCAATACAGCCAATGAATACACAAAAAACACTACTTATGATTTTTGAAGGATATACACGAAAAACATTCTTTCAGTTAAAAACTAGTTAATAAGAAAAACGCACGCTTGCCTTGTGTTTTTAGACAATCTTCTGAAACCACGAACTTTTAGCACCCCAAACAGCTACGAGACGTATCACTTTTTGAGCACATGTATAAAAAAATCTTATAAAAGCTCGCAGGTGACTTCACGCATGCGATTCTATAAATCTATCCAACGACAATCCATACACACAACCTACCCCCACTATCCCAAACAAATTCATCCCAATTTACATATTATTATAATTATTTTTCAAGATTGTAGTTTAATACTTTTTTGAACCGCACGAGCACCGTCATTTTCGTCAATAAAATATAGTTATCTTTTGATCAAAATCTAGAATGACAATTCAATTATTTCAGGGATTAAAAAATACGGGTTCATTAATTTGTCATTTTCTACCCCAAAACCAAATCACATCTGCAATTTTTGAAAGGCTGTCCATTGTAAGTCAAAAGTGACCTGGGGCTATACTGAAGTGGCCGGTGGATTTACAACGACGCCGGGAGCCGGGCACGGGAGTCGGCCACTATCGTCGCGATCGTTCGCCTCTACGCCACTCACTCGGGTTTCTGGGTCAAGCGGGCTGTGACCGGCCGGCGCGCCGGGCCTTCCCCGCCGCGATGCTGTCCTCTCTGCTGACATTGTAACCAGCATACACACTAAACCCTCCATCTCATAACTTTTCAATGCATAATTACAATTAGTTTTCACTTCGCCTGCATCTCAGCTGATGGAACCGAGTCACCTCCCAGAAGTCTCAATTTCAAAATATAAATTGAAAATACATTTGTTTCAACCTAACTTTTGCCTCCAGCTCTATCCCTCTGGACTTCTGAAAATATCAAGTGGAAACACTTTACTGAGCTAAAAAGACTAGCTAAATTATACAGAATAATTACTACTTATATATGTACATGTGTTAGATGAGATAAATGTGTTATAAGCCAACGCTTAGGCCGATCGTGCCTCTCTATCGCTTGTTATGAGGTCTAGCTTGCACGCTCAGGCTCAGGCGGAACGTTACACTTTTCGTGCGTGCATCCAGTGTTCATCGATTTATAAGATGTTATCACTTATCACGTTATAACTTTTGATGTTGTAATTACAATTGTTCAGTGCTATTTCTTGGCCTACCCTATGGCCTCGGCTTTAGAATAGGAATCCATGTCATCCCGCGGGTGTCGTAGAAAGCGACTAAGGTAAAAATATATTGAAGAGAGCGATAAACATGTCTGCTAAGCGTGACCATGACAAAATTTCTCACGGAAAGTCCGACACGTTGTCCCACGGTGGGCTTATGCAGCCGATTTTAATGATGACGTTATAAAGATGACTTCAAACGAATCAACGTTGGTTACATCGATATCTTTCTTGAAATGTCAAGTATACTCAATTGTGGTTACCGTTTAGACTGTCCAGTGCCGTGTTGCAACGAAATTGTCCCTTCACTCCCATTAATTTATTGGACGGATACTGTTAACAATTCGTCTCGTCCACTTTATCAATTTTTGACAGTGAACAAGGTTAACCCTTTAGGAAAGTAAGAATGAATAATTAAATTTTTGCAACACTCCGATTTTACCTGAATACGAAGCTGCTCATAGCAATGGAATGAACTTTTAGCCCTGCGTACATACATACTTATATGTACATGTTTATGTTCACCTTTGTAGTGTCAAAATAGCAAATCAATTCCGCCGAATTGCCCAAACTCTTTGTCAACTAAAGACAAGTCTAATGTCCAATTTTTCTACAGAAATTGCCATTTTGTAATTTTGGCGTCTACTCAATCTAGAGTAACGTTCATCAATACGAGGCGGCCTCGTTGGATTTGTCTTCCTTGAATGGAGCCATAAATAACGTTATATTAAGATGAAATAGGTAAAGTAAGGTAAAATTATATTAAGAGTAGAAATAAGATACCGAAGAATGGCACTGTTTTGTGATGAAAACATTTTTAACCAGGTAAAGGTTTAAAAGAACTTTGAAAGACATAATATGCCTATTATTATACCTTTCAGCTGTGCTAAAACTTAGCTACTCAGAATTATATTTATTCACACACAAGTGAAATATAAGTGCTTTCGATAGAAATTGACATATGAGAGGATACTACTTGCATCTTATTATCACTAATTACAATGATGCCAATGTTAGATTTATAAATGTATCTGCGAGTAAAAAATATTTACAAATTTTTTACTTTACATCATGTGATACGAAATCTCGTAATTTTGGTTTTAATTTGGCTGGGAAACGATTTATTTGTATTATTAATATGAACTTTCAAAAACTTACACATTAAGTAACTCTTACGATTTTTAACAGTAGCCGCCAAGAAATACCTATCAAGTAGAGTTAGTTTGGAAGAAAAATGGAAAATCAAAATAAGAATTTTTCACCTGGCCTATACAGCTTCAGGGACAAACTGAATCTACATCCGGTGCAGTGTATAGTCAGGTATGGAAAATCTTTGAGCACTAGTTGTGAGACCGGACGTCTGCATTACGTACTGGACCGGATCGGACCGGGCGGCCTTGCGACTGCTTGCTTAACAAGACTCAAAAGACTGCAAAAATCCACTGTAGAGATCTCTCTATTTTATGAAACTTTAGCTGTGTTAGGATGCACCTGTGAAGATTAGCCTACCTTGACAATACGAATGGATTTCTTTATATTGTTTTTAGGGTTCCGTACATCAAAAGGAAAAAAAAGGATCCCTTATATGATCACTTTGTTGTCCGTCCGTCTGTCTTTTTCTCTTTTTTTTTTTTTCAGGAACGCATCAGATATCAAGTTGAAGTTAATATTAGATACTCAAATTTTCGGTAGAGCATTGTTGGGAACTGCTCGGTGGGTCGTCATAAAATGTAGCCTATGTAGGCCTTTCAACAAACCCCCTACAAAAAATCAAGTCATTTAAAACTATCTGTTAGGTCGTGAATATATGAAAAAAAAATTAGAAATATTATGCTATTTGCGACGGAGACAAATACAACAAATCAAAAACCATGAAAGTCAGTCTAGCCGTTCTCGAGTTAGAAGTGTCCGAACAAACACGACTTTGTTTCATATGTTAAAAAGATATAGATTAGACTTATTAGAGTAGCAGTTCAATATTTAGTTTTGACTTTAACAATTGTCACAATCACGCATTTTAATTTTTTTTATATAACGACGCCATGGTTTCTATCATAAATAATTGAAAGTGTCAATAAAAGTGACGCAAATATAAAATTATATCAGAGTCCTAATTGTCTTACGTGTCCCCTTTAGCTAAGTAGAATTAATGAAATTAGAACATTGCTTTTTGTGTCGTTGCGCACCCGCTACGAAATACTATTTTGAATGTTATCCAATAGAAGACGTAGCGGCATGAGGTAGTTTATTTAAATAGAAAAGGACATGAAATAACTGGTTTGAATTCTCAAAAGATGTAACATACCATTATATTTATATCCGCCCCGAAGCGAAAAGCTTTCCTTTGAAGGTTTTCGAGTGCTTCAGTTGTCCTTATGCTTTGAAGATTTTGAGTTCTTCTTGAAAAGTTATAATCTTTTCTTACAATAAGCTTAAAAGACTAGTGATTTGGTCGCGGTTTCAGGCAAATTGACAAGTCAGGTCGCATCACAATCAGGGATCGTAAAAATAGATACAACGCTAGATTCTTCCCCGAGATAGATCACAGTGTCAAACTCGATAGAAAATATTGTCATTTGATTTTTATTCGGTTCTACGCCATCCATTTGAGCTATATGGAGTATGTTGAATAAAGGTTGTCCGTAATACATACTCGTAAGTAGCCCCATGCATTATTTATATTAGAATGTAACAGTGTGTTTGTTTGTTCTTCTTTCACGCAGCAATGGATCGACGGGTTTTTTTCATAGAAATTTGGTTATTCGCTTTTGCCCGTGACTTCATCTGCGTGGACAATATAAATTACCTCTACCTAAAGTAATCACGGTTATCATCATGCTGTGAAAGACTAACTAGCTAACGAACACATCTTGCTGCTGGAAATTATCCCACAGTATATATCGAGTTATAAAGTATCTAGAGGTATCCTTAAACTATCCCTATACAAAGAAATCATTCTTACCCTCCGTTATGTCGCGAAGGAAGGACAAACACAGACAAACTCACTCACATTTACCGATAGGACGGAAAGTTGCATATAATATTTTTACCTCTGTATAATATCACCTGAAATACACTTAGACAAAGTTTCAAACATAAACTTGTAAATTTTTATAGACAAATTAAAAGTTGGTATCTTCTACATCAGCTTAATTTAACCATCTACTGCAATATGATTAACCATTACGAAGACAAACTGCTTGCCGCAGTAAGATCTTATTATACAAAGGCAGATGTTGGTGCCCATATCCTGAAATTTTCCAACAGTGGTCACTATTTCAGGTCACCCACGGGTCGACGTGGGGGTATAAATATCCAGCTAGCTAGTACGTGACCGTAATCACATTTGCATTAAAACGCTCCACCTTCCCCCGTGTTTGTAGCCAACAATGTGAGTTCATTTTATTCGACAAAGTTCTGAGAAGAGAAACAGAGGAAATTAATATGATTTGAGTGATGTGATTGGATTAACGGGAAAGCCAACGCTGCGATAACAAAACCACATTGAAAGCTCCGATCGTAATTGTTTCAAACACTCACACATCTGTATTATGTTGAAATTAAATGTTTCGGAATAGTTTACAGAGAAAAGAAGCGATCATGTCAGAAAAAACTTATGGCTTTTCAGAGGGAAACAATTCTAAGATTACCACAAATTCAGAGGGTACTTAGAACTAGAGGAGTTATGGATGAGGATCCGGGGAGTTAGAATTGAAGATGAATAAGGTAGTGTTAATTTAATTGGTAGTGATTGATGAACGGGAAGAAAACACACTTATCGACGTTACGATATCACTCCACTGCCATTCTACCTCTTCCTTAGCTACCATAAATTCCTTTACTCTGACTTGATTAACCTAACCAGAAGCAGAACTTTCTCACACAGAAACCTCTTTCTTTGTTCTTCCTACAGTTGGTTTCAAATGAATATGTTATTCAGCTCAACCCACAGATTAAATAATTTGCCTGACCTAATGAGATATGCGATCTACCTAAACTACCACCTGCTATAAACATAAACAAAAACATTTAATGTTACTAGTGATGAAAATGTTGATAAAATTTACCAACCGTCAAATCACGTCAAACGCCCGTACGGAAAATTTTACGCACTGTTAAATTTCTATAAAATCAAATACTATGATATATAAACCAATGACTGCTCTATTAAAATCTATTTAGCTATAGCTACAAATAAATGTAAATCTAGTATAATTTATGATTTTATTTGATATATGATCAAGGAACTACACTCAGCTCCGCTATTGGTCTTTCTATACATCTAAGATGCTGGTCTAAAAGACGTCTGTTCTATTTATGTAATGTAAACATCATTGAAAATTGTGTCTATAAGAAAAGGAAACTCTCGTTAAAATCTTTTTTCGTACTTCATATAGAAAAAAATAAAAAACTATTAGTGACATATATTTTCTATTATTTATATTTAGATTACTAAACAAATATCTATATATTATGTTTCTATCACCGTCAGTAAAGTATATCGCTGAGAACTCGGAACTGTCATCTCATACCAGCACGCTAGGCTGGGCGGGCACCCACGTGGCACCCACCAGGATTGTCGTAGTATTAAGTCGATGGTTCTTCGGTGTACAATATTTTGATATTTAAATTCTTGGTTGACTAATTCTCACACATGCCCTTCATATCACCTAATGACAAGGGATGAAAGCGAGTCTAACCAGAAGCCTATTTGTTGGGGTATGTACATATTTGTTATATTTCCGTACACAATAACTGCTGTTTCATAGATTCAAATATTATAATGTAGCTAGAGCCATGCAGACGATATAAAAAATGCCTCACGACTCAGATTGTTTCATCATCAAGTGAGAGTCTACGGCAGTCTACGGACACCATAGGTATCTCTCTAACCAAAAGATAACCACAGAAATTTTGAATTTATCTATTTACTTATCCTATAATAGTAATCAGCAGCAGCCTATGTATGTCCCCACAGCTGGGGCCATAGTTTTTACGCAGGCCCAGTATGGATTGGTAGACTACACACACACCTTTGAATTTCTTTCAGGAGTGTGCAGATTTCCTCACGATGTTTTCCTTCCCAGAAAAGCCAATGGTAATGATTTTGTTATCATTCGTACACAAATTCTAAATAATAAATTGGAACTCATTACTACGAGCCAGGATTGAATCCAGACATCGATTGTTTCATGTCTGACGCTCTACCCAACTGAGCTACCACGGCTTATTAGTAATCATTGCCAGTTTTTTAGTAAGCATATCACATTTGAATCTACTTTACTCAGCTACGTACAATTCGTTTCAGATCACAAAAAGCCAGTAGCAATCCTTACTTTTCGCTACACTACCCTTCCATCTCGCAACTAATGATCTCTTTGATCTGTTACCACAGTGGCGTGTGCCGGGGGTCGGGGGGCGTAACAACATTTACTAGTTATCGAGGATAGTAGAAGGTTCCATGGCTCGGCTCGGGCACGTGTCAGACTCATGGGCCTCCCTGGAGACCACCGACCTACAACGGTTTAAGGGCCTTGGTACCAATGAGATCTGACTACAGCAGCAGAGTGGCGGTTTCAGTGTAAATTGTGTTTCATAATTAATAGTTTAGTTTTTGAAACAACTGTGATATGTTGTGTAGTTATTGACGTATGTGAACACGTTTTTATACGAGCATGTTGTGGAATAATAATTTGAAACTGTTTTTGTGGCATGAAATGTGGCATGACATGGAGGAGACCCATGTCCAGCTGATATGTTTTCCGACTGATGATGATAAGTATTTAACAATTTTTAATTAATTATTTAAAATTGATTAAACCCAGTTGCCATCAGATAGATCGCTTTATTTTTACACCACCAACACATAATTTACATATTGTTTACCAACACATATGATTCTATATAAATATATTTTGCAACTGTAAAAATACGCAAATTAAGCTAGTGCTTGCTCCAAGCATTAAATAAGTAATAGATGAATAACTACGTTAACATGTATAGACATATAAAACTGAGATCAACTACCACAATGTCATCTTATGGTTAAAAGACGTTTCAATGTTAGTTATCATACAACAAATTACAAACAGAATAAGTACGTTTTACAGCATATATCCTGCCGTGAGATTCTCCTGAAAACTGGGTCCTTACATAGGCATTATAAACGTACACACTGTTTAATAGAACGGTGATAACTCGTGATTTTATGAAACTAATTGTAAAGTTGGTTGTGTGTTCGTTTATGCCCCGCGCTCACTACACCTAACCTGACCTCACCTGCTACCGAGCGGGTTTCTCTGGGATTTCTCGAACTGTATATTAGAGTTTAGACCTGAATATTATGTTATTTAGCGTTTGAAGCCGTACATATTATATAATAAGTAAGTTTTAGAAACCTCATCTCGTGATTACCTAGAAGCCTCGTTTTAATGTGTTTAATTACTGCTTGTCACTATCACTATAATAAAGTAGTCATGTTCAGAAACGAAATTGTCCCTGCGCCGTCCCTTCAATGTAAAAGGAGACTTGGGAAAATTCCAGCGTGTGGGCAGCAGCCTGTACTTACGTACCAACATCTTACTGCGAACATCAATCTACCTACCAAGCGAGGTCATGAATGGAAGATGTCCTCAATGAAGTCCAACGTTGTAACGTTTGAGAAAGGGTATGTCCAATATTAGACTAATGCATACTAAAGATTGAATAAATTCTCAGAAAAATAAAAAATAAACATGTCAAAAGCACATGTTTGAATTTGGCATCTTCAGCAGTCTATAAAGTCAATATTAATCAGTAAGAAAAACCTCATTAGTAACCACCTAAGAATCGCAGGTTTTTTTTTTCATTTTCAATATTTAAAAACTGCACACTTTGATAATATTTTTTAAATTTATGTCAATTTTTAAGATATTATGTCATGTGAATGTCGAAATTTCAGTTTTTATTATTATTGACTAAAGTTGTTATTTAAGGTAAATCAAACCCCTCAGGTATATCTTCAAAAGAGGCTCTTTTCTGACTTGAATCATAGATTTAATGAACTTTGAGTAAAATAACAATAAACTTCAATATCTATAGAAGTTTTTGATGATTGACTTATCTTAAGACCGATCACCTTAAGTACCATCTATTAATAGGAACCTGAGACAGTAAACAGAGACTCAAGAAAACCACATGATTTTAATGGCTGCCGTTAAAACTGTAGACGTGAGTGCAATCCTTGCTTTGCGAGAAAACACGATCGATCGATCGTCTAGACACGAGCTAGGAGGAATCGCGAATAAACTAGCGACTGACACTCGGAGAAATACAACGAGATTCTTGAAATATCAGACACGTCTTGGGATTACATTGTACAAAACTTGCACCATTATAGGAAATATTTCGATGCTACAATCTTCAAATTGACGTGACGAATATGTCTTCGAGCCCTACTAATGTCATAAATGCGAAAGTAATCTTTTTTTATTTGGCCTTCCTCAACAACGTAACGAAGGATCCGAATTTTAGTATTTCGCGTATTGGTTTGACATATGAATGATGTGTTTTTGCGTTTCAGGAAAATATTCCTTTCATAATCATTAGTCCACTGTTGGACCTCTCTCAATCCAGGCTTGGCAGACGGATTGGTGATCGCATAAAGACGTTGTAGTAATGCTAAACACAGATAATGCTGCTGCAAATCTTCCTGAATAGTATTGCCTTAGTCACCTTTTACGACACACGCGGGATTCTATATTAGAGAGAGTATTCTAAAGCCGAGATCACACAATATTCCCTTACTGGGGTAACATTCGTGACGCAATGTTTTGTAATACTTCACTGGGTGAACTTTTTGATCACGCCTTTTTTCTTTTCTTTTTTCGTTTGAAATATGAACAACATTTTCAATATGAGGATTTATCTACATGTCAGTTCAACGATTTGATTCCAAAATGCTGCAAAAAAACATTACCAAACCATACTTAATTAATGTACTAACTTGATGCATTTGAGCTTCTATAAAATCTTGATGTGAACTGTTCATCTGGTTTTAGTGCATATATAAACTATACACACCCAACTCACGTTATACATGTGTATGTATGATAAAAATTCATAGTATCCTATTGACTTTTAGTTGAGATCATTTTGACTAACATAATAGATACTTAATTGATCATTCGGAATTGCCACCGCGTTCAATAGATATTATCGGTCAAATTATTGAAGGATATCCGACAAGTTACTAAAGACTTTCGTTTCGCGTAAAGCTCCAAAGTTTCCGTGATTCCTTTCCTGTGGGATTCAGCTGTTCTCCCAATTGTATAATAAATAGAATAAGATCGTAACATCGAATAATTATGTATTAATTAACCAGCTCTGTTCATAAATTATAGATAATTGAAATTGATGATCAGCCCTAACCCCTGGTTATTGGTAAATCCGGAAGCCTCGCATTCGGATTCGTTGCAGGATGATTTGAATTGTTGGTCTATAAAATGTGAGAATAATTTCATTCCAAATTTTGCTCCATCCTCAATTTAGATTTTCAAATTAGTTGCCACGGATTTGTAAAAAATTTATGAATAGAACCTCGTTCGATAATGCGTGATGTAAACAAACAACAAAACGCAAACACGCATGTCAGTGACACTGAGAATCTTGTAATATTTTTATGTGTATGTTGTGTATAAAACAGAATAAGCTCCTTCTCCTCTCGGAACTAGTCCTAAGGAACCTTAGGTGTTAGTTCCGTGGTTCCATTTTCAAATAAGCGTATTTAGACTGGGGTGCCTGCAGCGTGCCTGATCTTTTCATAAATGTAATCAATGTGTAAAATGTAAATGTAAAAATGTAATCTTTTCAAACATGTAATTTCGTCATACTTTTCATTTCTCGTCATGAGACCGATTTTATTTATGTTTTCTTAATATCATTATAATAATTGTATTTATTATCTTATTATTATTAAATTTAAATCTTAGAAATTAATTTAGGTTAAGAGATTGCGATGTTATCCCAACTCCATAATTTTAAGTAGTACATTATGATACAAGTGAGTTAAGTTGCTCATTACACACGAGGCTGTGGTTTGCGAGCCTTCGCGAGGGCGTAATACTGTAAAAAGTGTAATAAGCAGAGCTCACGAGTTTCATACGACGTTTTTCTACACATATGCGAGGAAAAAACAATAAAACAACAACAACAAACAACATATGTTTTTATATCAACACCATGTTTGAGCTTAAACATACTTTTTAACATGGGATACGTGCACCACATGCATCATGCTGGACTTGAATGTATTGGCTTTTTCAGAGAAATTCGTCAAAAACACACTTTTAGAAAATAACTAGGTTTGTTTCTTGCTATTCCATTGTAGGAAACTATCGTAGGCAGTCCAGTATTTTTCTCTAGATTTTGCGGGGCTACGGCTATCGTTTGCATTTTGTGCTTCATTTATTATGTCTGGCGGGGTTAACTGTATCAATTGGTCATCTTACACAGCAACAAATACGATAAACACAAAATCAAAGAATATACAATATATGTATACTAAACAAAATATGGAAAATTATAGGAAATGCCGTGCAATTTTTTATTCGCACTCCAAATACAAGGTGAGTGAACATACAGCCTACTTCAAAATTATAATTTTAAGTGATGAAATCCAAATATTTTAATACTTCATAAAATTGAATGAATTGAATAAAATAAAATGAATAATTTGAAAATAATAACAGTTTTTGACTTAATTAAGGACGTACATATTTATTTACTCCAAAAATTTATACCTATGGATTTTCAGCGGCTTAGATACTCTTTGCTGTTGCAAAAAACCTGCATTACCAGGCTAAATTGAGGATGCTCTGTTTACACGCATACAGCTTGCACCAAAGTACGTATTTCACTTTGTATGGATAATTCTATTACGCACTAGAGTGTAATAGAATAAAATTACGCACGCGGCGGTTATAGCACGGTTTATGGACCTAAAAGGATGTAATAAGACTCAACTTACGAGTAAGTGTGTTGAAAAAGAACTTATAATTTAACGTTAGGGAAAAAATCCAGATTGCTCTCTCCACTTCAACACATGTAGCACGTAGAGGGAGTTACATAAGTAAATACGAGTGTCCATTATCCTGAACGCAGAGTAAAACAAGATTGACCACGGGGGAGTACAAGGAAGCAAGGTAACCGGAAAAGGGTATAATTAGTTACAAGGGTCAGATTTCGATATATTACTACAATTTTCTCGTTTTGCAAGACAATCGGGAAAACGTAACACGCACATTTTCCGTATATTAGTCAGTCAGTTTACACAAATAACTGCTAATTATAATGTTGGTTCATTAAAAGATGCGTCGAGCTGTCTTTGTCTAACATGTAGAGTGTTAATATAGCGGGAATATTTCGACATTATTTTTAGCGAGAAATGTTCCAAATGTATGTCGTAGACTTATTGGATATAATGACAAAAGTTATCATCATCGCTAGATCAATTGATTTTCAGTGCAATTACATTCGGATTGTTGATCGCAGAGCGATGTTATTGATACACAGGTAGAGACTACTTCATATCTTCTGAAATTTCCCCTGTCACATTTTAAGACACCTACGAGATGACATGGACATCCTGTTCCAAAACCGTTCACAATGGGCGTTACATAAATTTTAGACTCAAAATAATCAATGCTATAAACATTTTTTAAATATTGATTTAGGACTAGACTCGTATGTTGTTAATGGATATATATGAATTACATATGAATAGCTACTTAATTAATTGAAGCTTAAGTCGGCAGCCTTTGGGTGGTTTAAAAGACGGCAGTTACCATAAGACTAGCTGTAACCCCCTATCTCAATGACCTCCATTAATGAACACAAGGCCAACCAACGAAACAAAATCGCTTCGGCAGTTCTATCCTGAGCCAGGTTGAATATACATACTCATTAGATTCTCTATGTAGATAACCCTAAACTTATCTAACGTTTTAAATTGTTTTCGGATTTTCCTAAATATTTCCACAGAGGAAAACTTGCGAGTAGTTGTAGTGTAGGTAACAAAGAGGCTACATTTTATCGCGGAGACATAACCCACTTAACGACCACGTCTTTTATTAGTGTATGTAGCGTCCGTCCTTCCTTTTCGGCCATAACTTTTAATTAACCACACTTTTGCAAACTAAAGACGCTAATCGTCTTACACTCAGACTCATTCGTACCCGTTTCTAAAAAACAGAACAGCGTGACAGAAAAGCGAGTAAAAGGATATTTCACACACTCTCAAATGAGTTTACAAGGAGATAATAATCATAGAGAGAGATCTTGAGATGGTCATGAGAAAAGTTAGGAATGAGAATCGTTAAGGTTGTGGGTGGGTCGCGTAGAGGCACTGAGGGGCGAGCGCGGGTTGCGGGCGGGGCGCGGGGCGCGGGGGTCACGGATCAGCTGGGCGGCGACCATATTGATTCCCCGGCCTGTTTGATCGGCGCCGCCTGCCCCCTCACCTCCCCTCACACTCCACTCGCGGATTAATAGACGAGAACAACTTTTATGATTTCAAGTCAAACAGAGCGTCGTTGCCGGGACGCACCTAAGGTTACCGACATGCCTCAGTCAGCTAGTTGGGGAAATCAAACAACAACTGTTTGATCATTTGGTTGACGCTTCACTTTGACAGCAATAATGACCTTGACTGTGTAAATAATGTCAGCGAGTACAGCGTTGTTTGTTTATAATCTCATGAGGGTGTTTATTTTAAAGAGTCTCTTAATTTAATTTTAAAATACTCAACAGCGATGAGTAAACAGGTATATAAAGGAAAGGGCATTTGTTGTAAATAAGTATAACATAAATCACTAAAAAAATGTGGATAGTTAAGCATCATGTACCATTATTATAAACGTAAGACAGAATAAATTAGTGACGCCTGGATTTCAGAAGCATTAATTCGTTTCATTCTGAGTCCATATACATATGTAGTAATCTTTTTTATATATTATGACGTTGTGGTTTACTCTGATATTAATAAATTAAATTCGTAGTATTTATGGCATTATCTCACCCTCACCTTATCTACAAACCATTTCGTCTACCAAAGGTACCGAAATATATGTCACCAAGGCGTTTACTCAGTACGCCGATGGAATCCAAAGAGACACGAATACAGCAACGATAACGAGCCCAGCCAACTAGAGTTGAATCCTAAATTGAGCGAGTCCTAACGTAAGTAGAGGCACAGGCAGCCAGAGACTCGGAATCTCAAGTGTTTCTTTACGGTGAAGATGTCGCGCGTGCACGAGTACCGGAGAGCCGCCCGCGACCCTACTCAACGATAATCCACAGGCTTTCGACATGCTTTTTGTTCAGTTTAAAGGTATACCGATAACTTCTAGAATTAGCGGACCACACTAGTTCGGTTGAAGCAGACGCATGTATGCGTCAATCACATATGAGAACATTTAGCACTATTGCAGTAGGAGTTAATGATTTCTATGAGATTGATTAAGTTTTGGGTATTAATATTTTTATTACGATCCTTATTAAATTTAAATATAGGCTTTGTGGAAAGTCTACGAAACTAATATTTTGCGATGATGTCAATCAATCAATCATTTATTTATTTGTGAATATTGGTAAATATTACAGGTGGTGGTTCATATTTCGTAACATACCATTCAGTTTGTCACTTCAAAAACGTATTTTGCGATAATTTAGCGGTAAAAATTTACGATCAATCTAATCAAAAATTCGACTAAAATTTGATTCCATTTATTAGTCATATGGTATCCTTGTTCAATGTAAATGTAGGCATTGAAAGTCTCTGAAACTATGTCCAGTAAAACCAGGGATGTCCACTGTCCAGGCGGCACGCGTGCCGAGTTTGACAAACGCGCACGCAAACTGCCGGCACGGCACTGATTTTAAATAATAACAAATACACAATACATGTATATTTCCCCAATGCTTACTCAATAACTTTTATTTTAACTTTATTATTAAGTATTTTTTATACGTAACGGCCATTAAAAGTATTTTTAAACCAAAATTGCCACACGAGTGTGAAAAGGTTTGCAAGCCCGACACTATACAAAATTTAATTATTAATAAGAGGTATAAAGTAAAAGTAAGTTTTTATCCATTATTGTTATCCTTATTTGGTGTAAATATTTTTTTCACCGACTTTCCTCAACGCCGGGCCTTACGGTTTGTAACATTGTTTAAACTGAACAACGACCGGGAGAAGCTACACAAATCGTATTCTTCATTGGAATTTTTTTCGGGAAGGATAGAATTCTACAGAAACCCTATATATGATGTTTCAAATTATTAGGTGTGCCCTAAGCACCTGCCCTGCCCTGACGCGGGCTTGCCCGGTCACTGACATTTTCAGGTTAGATTTCAAATAGCTGTTTTTAAAAACCAATGGAGATAGCGTACGAGTATATACCTTTAAATCATGTCCAAAAACATACAAGCTAACTTCAATTGCATCCATGTATAATCCACAACAACAAAAACTACAAAACATTATATTTTGAAAGATTGAGGACAATTACACATTTAATTAAAATAATAATCAACACTAAAAGCAGTAACAGTATTGTATGCTATGTACATAGGTATGTTTGTTTGAGATTTCAATCTCTAGTCTACTTTCAGTCGTTGAATATATTGTCATCCTACAAATGCCATATTTATTGATTATATTTAGTCAGTTTCTGTAGCTAGCGAACATGTAAGAATTTGCACAAACGTATAATTTCCCTGAGTCGCGAGTTGCCCCATCGCCTGTGGAGCTTCAATACGAGTATCTAGTTACTGAATGAGCCCCGCCCGCCTCAACATGCCTCCACGGTGGTTGTGTTTCGCCTACCCAAGGAATAGATGGCGCCACACTACAAGAGAACAGGAGTAGAGCTATGGGAAATCCTTGTAGTAGGATATTATATTTCGAACACCTTTGCTATTTTTAGTGACGATTACGATTTACGTTATCCCTATCCTAAAGCTCCCGTATTAAATTTCTGTTGCCATAATCTTTTAAACTTTGATTTGATGAATTAAGGCTTTGATAAGTAATTACCTAAAAATAGGAGACGAAATTATACTGTCGCGAAATAAATATCATTAATTTATAACTTTATAGGTAGCTACAATACCAGTTATGCAGCTAATGGTTCATAGATGGCGCTTTAAACAATAATCGAAAAAAGTTTATCGTATCATTATATACATACAACTTCACAGTGAATCACAATCTTCATTTGAAACACTTTTTTAGATTATTGTACAGAGCACCATCTATGAACCATTAGCTGCGCAACGGCTATTGTAGCTAAGTAGTAAGTTGTAAATTAATGATATTTATTTCACGACAGTATAATTTCGTCTCCTATTTTTAGGTAATTACTTATCAAAACCAGCTATTCTATTTTAAAAGATTATGGCAACAGAAATTTTGTATGGAAGCATTAATATTAATGAATAGCATCACGGATTACATATACATTCATGTATAAATCTACATGAATTGAAATTTGTAACAATATGGGAAGAACGGAAAGATTTTTCACGTGTATAGTCTAATAATAAACAGTAGAAAATATAATCCTTCGTCCTTCGTCTTGTATTGTTGTACATATTACTCAGGACATTTATTTTTGGCGATTGTTGCCGCAATTTGTATATTTCTGTAGTGCTGAAAAAAAAGAAAATTGAGTGCACAAAATCCGTTTCGAATTCGAATTTCGGATTCATATAAATTGCACCAAATCCGAAAGCAATCTTAAA
Organism: Carcina quercana; assembly: GCA_910589575.2. Taxonomy (NCBI): domain Eukaryota; kingdom Metazoa; phylum Arthropoda; class Insecta; order Lepidoptera; family Depressariidae; genus Carcina; species Carcina quercana. The sequence continues at coordinate 9,200,300 of OU342429.1, forward strand.
CAAAAACGAAACGAAAGAACATGTAGGTAGGGCTGCTGTTTCCGCGGTGAAAACTTCTTACAAATACGTCAGTTATATCTCGTTATCGACATGTTGACGTTTGGAACAATGTTTTCACGGCATATCCAACGCTAAAATCCTCAGAATACACTACTGTCTCCGTACTCTTAAATAAGACTAAAGTTTCTTCCTACAATAAATAATAATGTCTCGAAAGGTGTGATGTTATTTTCTTATTGAGCAGAATTTTCCTCGCAATATATTTCTTTTCGGCAAAGACAGATTTACAATTCAAACACATTAAAATTAAAACCTATATAGTAGTAAAATAAAAAATATGGCAGCAATTGACCTCATTAAGGAACCAAAAAGAACCAATTTAACATAGTTTGCTTGAGTTCATTCTTATACGTTGAGATTCGCATATTGTCAGTTTTTGTGTCGGATTTTATATGTTCCAATTAACATTATTTATAGTGACACAATAATTATTATTAAAATAATGTGAATTTCGTCTACTTAAATAACAAGATATTATCTAAATAAACGAAACATGCTGTTAAAAACGTTTCATGTCTATTAACCATTGTCTTATTTTATAGTTTTCATTCACATACATGTTCGTCTAACGTTTTCCATACAAAATCTATCTAACCATATATCAATACATGTAAAAATAAATCTATATGTCTACCTCGCAGTGTGATGCGTATTTATAATTAAACGGATGGACTTATCTTGATGAAATTAAGTAAGAAAATATATTATATATTAAATATGCTTGTATTATGTTTATTTATTTGTCATTTCCTGCTTTTGATATTTGAGATACAAAATGTTTCATTTACGTACAAAATGTTTTATTACAATCAAATACATTTGAATGTAATAAAAATATCTAAAATTAAAATATTTGAACAAAACAATTGATGATTAAGAAAAATTACAGCGAATAATTGTTCCATGTCCAGTGTCGTCCTTGCCGACTCGTCGCTCGCTTGCGGCTGCTTGCGCAACCTGCGCCATTACATAACTGACGCTAGCCGACTACCAGTTTAATTGAAGTTATTAATTGTGAGACTCGTCGTCGGAGAAACACCCAGATATGAACGTCCCATTTTCAAGTGATTTGCCCAACAAAGTTTTCCCTATTTAGATGCATTTCTCAAAGACGAACAATGGGATTGGGGAGCAAGGAAATGAGAGCGGCGATACTAATAATGAAGTTGATCTGAAAATCAATAAGAATTAAGATTATTTAGCCAACAAAATACATCTGATCTGGTTTTTAAAATATCATAGAGTGTAGAGATTAACGCAATCAAAAAGAACTCAGTAACCGACTTCAACGGCTTTAAAAGTCAACCGCATTCATTCCCTAAAATGTTCACCCGTGGAGGTAAAATTATCTGTGTATATATTTTGTTTCTGTTGATTTCCTCAAAAAACGCCAAATCAATTTCAATCAAATGTATACGGGAACAATTATGAAGTATGATCTACCAAACAAAAAAAGAATCATCAAAATAGATTCATAATTGGCGGAGTTTTTACGTAACATACATACAAAAAAAACATACAGTTGAATTGAGAACCTCCTCCTTTTTTGAAGTCGGTTGAAAATCAAGAAGTGCTCTGGATCAAACCAACAAGACCAATGTGGAAAGTTATACAATTAAATGGTAGTGTATGACGCCGCGCCGTGCAATTGCTCTTTAGAAGCTATTTAATGACCACCAGTGATTTATGTGCGATACACTGGCTGCCTGCCACAATATTAGGGAGCTTTTGCATTGTGTTCAACCGACACGTTATTGGATCATTAATAGTTTGTGACTACATTCTGCCAACGCCACGGTCAACACCGGCCCTCCCATTTTCCACAAAAAAGAGATTACGATTTGATAAACTCATAGTTTTTGTGAAGTTTAAATATGGTTGTAATTTAACTTTTAGTAGACAATAAAGTATACACCTAACTAAGTAAGAATCTATTAAGAATTATCAAAATAACTGTGTTTAATGTACGCTTTCATGACGTTTTTCAGTTCATGTAAGAATTTCAACTTACGACAAAAAACATGATCCAAGTATATTGTCATTTAAATATTTGAATCTCGCGTATCATCCAGATAAATGACGGACGGACGGGAACAGTGAACAAGAGCCGGCAGGGCTCGGTCGGGCCAGCCAACCCCTCCCGCCCCGCGCCTGTGGTATCCCCCGCATCCCGTCCCCCCGCACCCGCCGTCTACCCCCGTCAGCCCGTATCAGCGTGCACTTGGCCCGAAGCCAGCGCAAGCACTAATTCGTTGACGTCGTTACATAATTGCTTCGTTTTTGCACTAACCGAGTTTGGCAACGTGCACTTTCGCATCCTGTTTACTTGTAGTGCACGATACAATCTTGTAGGTTTGACAATAAAAACAGGTTTCCTAAAGCCTGAAAACCAGATTTCCCTAAGCCTACTACTAACACACTCGTTATATGATCGGAAATAAGAGTCATATTGTTATCACATAACTTTTACAAGTTCGTGTCAGTGTAAACGAAGAGATGATCACGCAGTAAAAAAACGTTGGGTGACCTTTTTTAAATCGACATGTGAATTTTTTAAATTGAACAATAACTTAGGTGCAACAAATTATTTGGGGGTAAATTGTATTCTGTGATATAAATCGCACGAAGGAACTCCCAAAATTTGAAATCATCCCCATAAATTTTATTAGGGATTTAAAGGAAAAAAGGTCTTATCAATTTAAAAATGAAAATCCATGGATATAAAAAAATTATTTTCAGTTTTTCATTTCATTTTAAACGTTTTCATCACGGATGTGGTTCAATAAGAATTAAAAATTAGTGTACGAGATAGCTTAAATATCACCCAAATCTTAATACATTTTAACGCACTAACAGCAACCCGTTACGTCACAGGCTGCGTCCATTTTGTATTGCACGGCGTATTATAATTAATTTTCGGTGTTCGTAATAATTGTATTGACAACTCGAAATTGATATTTACATGTGGTCTCTCGGAATAGATAATTTTGGGCAGCACTATCTATTTCAAACTAAAAAGATGGGTCATTTAACGTAAGCGTTATCAGAGGCTTTAATTAGGTCCACGTACGAACACCTAACTTGGATATAATCTATGAGTCTCAAGCTCTGCATGTATATCTCGGTGATAAGCTGGTGATAAACTCGGTGTATCATTTATTCTAAAACATGCGACAGCAGTAGAGTAACATCCTCTGTTTACCGATGTACCTATATTTTTATTTACTTTTTATTCTCAAAAATAGTCGCCGACATTAGCTAGTACATACAAATAATCACGGCACACGCTGTCTCGTAGACCTGCTACGAACTGGCGGTATACGCATGCTACGAGCGGGCTACGAACCTTCCGTCTACGCGGCACCCCACGCTTCAATAAAAATATAACACGAATATTTTGAATGCGAGTCAGTAAACAAAAGAACGCTACCGCCTACAGTCTGGTACAAATTCGTAAACAACCAAACAAAGAGTTGTGAAATTTCACTTCGCCGACCTGTCCGTATTCCATTCAGAAAATTTCAACCTTTTAAAAGAATCATGAAAGCGTACCCTCGCGAGGGTAAGTTTACCCCGCATCCCGCGCCGCTGCAAAGAGTGAGTATTAATTTTCGCTGCCCTCCTCTAATTATAACGAACAAAACAACTTGAGGTCGCTCAGATCGCGTTACACATTGTTGCCGGTCGTTTATAGTTTCAACTCCAAGTTCCACCAAAGAGATCTCTGTCAGCGAACGTGGAGAAAGGACGAGGAAAACTTTAGTTGTCAGTCTCTTTTATCGTATGTCGAGAGACTTTACGTTACAAAGTTGATGCTCTGTATTCTTATTTGGAAGGAAAATGTTTGTTTTAGAAACTAGAAGATATAAAATAGGATTGCACCGGATTTTATGTAGTTTTACATTTATATCTAAGGATTCCTGTATAATAGTTACATATGTATCCGTATAAAAAGTTCACGTTAGTTAGATTGCATTGCCTTTCAACGTTTTTTCATTCCCTAATATCAGATAAATTTTATACAAATAAATTTATGCATTTTCGTAATTACAAAATCAACAACAAAAATTCATTTTCTCACACATTCACGACTTAACAGTCAGTCAGAATGTTTGGATTTTTGTAGAGGGTAGTTGAAGAGCGGAGAAAGGAGATAGGCTAGTTTTATACCGATCTAACGAGTAGTTCCCATAATTCCCAAAGACCACACAGGTGACACCGCGGGCAAAAGATAGTATATTATATATAAGAGAAAAGAAAGTGACGTACATTTGCGATTCATCGTAATAAAAATTTTTTGCTATATTATAAAATCATAATTGAGTGCAGTGGTCGGGGCAGTAAGTAGTTTGCAACTCCACTAGTGTCTAACACGCTTGTATATGCAAATAGGGCCCGAGTGGCGCTTTACCTCACGGCGGCGGCGTCTTTGCTATAATTTGCGATTTAAAGACCAATTTAAACACGGTGCTTTACAACCAACACGGCTTCAGAGGCCAGTGCCGGTAATAACAAGGGCGTTTGGTGGAATTTGCATATTTTTTGATGATTTATACATCAACTTTTATTCGAAAATTGGTTCCGTTTAAAAAAAATTGAAAGTTTTGTCATAACACAGATTTTGTTGAACATAAAAAATAATACATACACTGACACTGATAAAAATATAATATGTCTACACACATAAATATGAACACAGACAAATATAAGTATCAATAAATCTCAACAGCACTGTGAACGGAATTACAAAACAAACAAAAATCAATTTGAAAGGAATACGTTAATTCGTACTTTGTATTTTAGGGTTCCGTACCCAAAGGGTAAAAACGGAACCTTATTACTAAGACTCCGCTGTCCGTCCGTCTGTCACCAGGCTGTACCTCATGAACAGTGATAGTTAACAGTGGAAATTTTCACAGATTATGGATGACCATTGCCGCTGTAACACTCTCTCTCTAGACTTATTGCTTTTTTAAAAATCAATTTCTATATATTTTATTTATATTGTATAGTGTTTACTATACAATGCTTAACACACCATACATATGCTAATATAATCATTCCTACTGTGAGGTGAGAACCTTGTGTCCTGAAACACGGGGCAACCTTCTTAGGCACTAGTTTCACACACTGCTCATGGCCTTTGTTTGAATGTGCATTATATAAATTATCAATTATAAACAAGTGTGTGGAAAAATAAATATATATCTTATCTTATCAACAAATACAGCAGAAAAAACAGAATAAAATAAATATTTAAGAGCGCTCCCATACAATAAACATGATTTTAGCCGTTTTTATAAAGAATGATAAGGAACCCTTCGTGCGCGAGTCCGGCTCGCATTTGGCCAGTTTTTATAAATTTAGTTTCGATTGAGTCAGCTAATATAAGTTTTTACCAAAAAATTATCTGTGGACGTATATGGGTCGATAGATGTATGAACTTATATCGCTACGGAAATAACAGTAATATAGACCTAATGTACGAGTACAGAGATATTTATTTCCGAGTGCGAACATTGACCATGCAATCTGATTACATTTTCACGACTTCCAAGCATATTCGGTTTCTCGGTACGATGGTAGATACGGGACCATTCGGTACATTTGGCGTTGACAGCAGTCATATTAAAATTCTTGAATGTGTAGTGTAAATGTGGGTCGTTGGTGGATCCAAGTAGGTCAGAGCGGGAGCGCCGAGCCGCCCGAGTGGGAACGCGGAGCTACGAACGAAGCTACGAGCAAAGTTGCGGACGAAGCGACGGGCGACCGCCCAACCTGCGTCCCTGAGAATTGACGCGGCTACCACTCCTTTTTCTTATACGAAGCATTCAATCGAAGTGCTAATTCTATGGACTTTTTTCTAGAATACTTCTATGGTACTCGACGTAGTAATCATAAAGTGTCACAACAAACAATAATATTTTTATTGATAGATTTGAAAAATGGATTTGATCTCGTTGATATATGACGAGGCATTGGCTTATTTTATACTTTTTATTTCATAATCTCGTTGTCTGTACATTTTACTTATTTTTTAAGGCTTGATACCACTAAACGTCCCCAAGACAGCCCTTCTTGAAGCCGAGTGCAATATGATCAAACGTTACAAAACAGCGTGCATTAAGGCTTATCACATTTATCAGTTGATAGATTGTCACTCAACGTCTAAGTGGAATATATAGAAATATCATTCGTCAAAATCTAATCATCACTCAACAATAACCGAAAGTAACAGAGGCAAGCAATACTCACACAATCACACGAACACCCTAAATTTATTTGTCAAAGTTATATATTGTGGTTTTAAATATATGTTCCTGCTGAAAAGGAAAAAGAGTAATTGCAGACTTCGTTCTCGTCTAACGCTCTTGTAATCAATCAACGCCTAGTTATCTCTTTCTCTTTTCAGTGTATTGTTTTCGAACTTCGGTAGCATAATACAAACAGTTTGAAATAAATTATGCCATCTTCGGCTTACCCTCTAGTCTATCATCTGAAGGAGCATAAGTATGTAAACGGTTACATATAGGTACACATTTCTATCTTTATTTGTAATGTTCATGTTGTTATCAAATCGTTTAGCACTTTCATAGCTCTGTTCTTGTCATCCGGAATAGTTTACTACTGGAAATTGGCTTTCCTCACAAACCGCGACTAGAATGAGCTTTTCAACTCACGTATCCCGTCTGTTTACGTAACATGTCTATAGTTTTTTTTACGTCAGTGCCTGTCACCCTTCTTAGGAGACGCCAATACTACAAACAATTTGCCCGCTGCCTTCAGCTACACCTCGACAAATAGAGACGCATGCCCGTTGTTGACAGTTTGCGTCGCGTTCTATAATTCTTGCGAGATAAACGGGTAAATTTACTGGATTTAGTGGAGAAAGTCTGCATGTAGCTACTTAATTACGTAAGCGTAGTGTTTGATTAATGCTCCGCTCCGCAAGAGCCCGCTTGAAAGACTCGGTCCATACTCATGTCTTAGTACCTTTTATCCCCTTTGTGTTCAATTGTGAAACATGTTTTGGGGATGAGCAATATTTGTGCCTTGATCGTTATACGTATTTGATGTCGGGTCTTTTCCCAGAGCCATAATTTGATAATGTGAAAATTGAATGTTTTAGAGAGAAAAGGGTCCAGAATATAATGAAGGAAGATAGAAGCTTGATAAAAAATTGATGTCCTCAAAAAACAATATGTGTATTTAAATATACATATAACTTTCCCTGACTGATTGATCGACATATTAGCGCCCACGCCAGAGCTATAAACTTGTTTTGGAACATAGTTCTCTTGGATCATGTATATTTTTTTAAGTAGAAGAAAAGGGATCAATTGAGCAGGGATTTTTCGGAAGTCTAACTCTACGGGGAAGAAAATTGGTACAAAGTTTTTTCGGACAAACTTGATCTAGGACATTCTATGTGCCGATTTAGAGAAGAAATAAAGTAGGTGACAATAAAATAAATACTTTGAAACACTCAAAAAAAGGTAACAGACCTACCACTTCATTAGCATGGCTTCTGGGTCCACTTCCCATCCAAAGGTCATATGGTCACTTACTATCATGAAGGATGATCATGAATATAGGTGAGATGAAGGACAAGGGTTAAAAAACACATGAATATTTGCAACAGCATTAAATACGTTAAAGTGCATCTGTATACACACAGTAGTGCAGAGAGTACGAGCTCTTTATGTTGATTCCTCCTTCAGCATTTAAATACACAATTCTAACATACCGACAGCAATTCCCTACTAGTACATGATTGACAGCCCTATGGCTCGCATTACGCGTTTAGCGACAATCTTTATCATACCTACTCCTCGGGAAAGAACCTCAATGTTATAAAAACGGAATTTGTATTTCGACAGGCTTTAGGCCAATGGCAAACAGACAATGTTCTAACTAAACCAACGCATACCATCACATGCCATTGTGAACGTGGTTTTGTGCTAAACGAAACACACTGATTTACGTTGGTAGACGAGGTAAGCAATATACCTTACCTTGTATCAGAAAGGGACAACATGGAATCAACGCGCGTATCTTAGATATGTAAAATTAAAATATTTTTAAATTAAATTTTATACTTGTAAAATATTACCCCAACAGATGTTTTACAGAGGTTGTAAGGATGTTTACCCCACAACGTAATAGATTATTTCTGGGCTAGCATATACTGGAAGCCTGTCTTTTGCCTATCATAAGTTATATGCCATAAGCCTATGATAACAATATCATTATTAATAAAAGTTTGTTTGTTTACTGTAATTTATTATTGCATAGTTATCGGATCTACGTATTAATCAGCAACAAATCAAACGAAAACAAAAACTACGGATTTATCGTATGTAGTTTAAGATTCCATTTGACCATGGGCCACTTCCATCTCCATCATCAGACCAACTAGATAGTACCTTAACATTACATTTTTCGCAAATCTACATACATTTGTAGGTATGCCAAATTTCAGCTCGATCTGTCCAGAGGAAGGGGTTCCTAAAATGCATAAGATTTTTCGGAGCTTCAGCATTATTTTCACTAGTTTACAGTGGAAATTAAACAATGAAATAATACATTTGTAAAATAAAGCTTAGTTAGGATTACTGCAGGTGCAAATAAGTATTAATTATTGTAATCAGTTAAATAACTTCTCGTGATTGCTTGTTTACGTAACAGCTCATTTTGAAATGATGTTTTATGTTAGATATGAATACGTAATACGAATAGATATAATAAAGATAACAAGGAACAGATAGCGGTTGTAGTGCGATCCAAACTTGAATCCATCCAAATTCGCATTCAAATAAAATAATGCACGAAACTGACGACACAAACATTTAAGAATCGATTGAAAACACCCTCCCTATTGTGATGGAATCAAATCATTGGCATTCGAACAAAAGACTCAAAATTAAGCTACGCCTGATTTAAATTTAGAATCAATTGAAGAAAAACAAAAACAATTCAACAATTAATTCTGATTATCCAGTTGCCATGTGACAAGCGCTGAGTGCCCTTACGTGTGAAGAACTAATTAACGGCGAAGACGTTGACAAGGGTGAGATATGAAATGAAAGATTTCACGGGAGGTAGGTGAAATCATTGCGAGGACAGATGTACATTACGCCTGCGTTAGGAGCACGCCTGCGCGACAAACTTAACCTCAATCTGTAGCGTGTTTTGAATGAAACTTCGTTTGGGTGCCGGCCCCATGCCCTAACCGCTTTCAAACGATCTCCCCAGAACCCTTCGTATTATCATTCGTTTATCGTTTAGGTAATCACGTCAATTTTATGATTTGCTAGTAGTCCGCGCCGCGACTTTGCCCACGTGAAATTTATAGAATATGAAATGCATAGAAGTTCGTAATTTCAAGTTAGTATCCAATATAGTCTAGGTTTGTCTCTGATAAACTTTTATACCTATATGAATATTTTACCCGTATCGATTTATTTGTGAACATTTTTAACCGCAATATGCAGATATTTCGACAATTATCTGACGTTATTTAATCTTGATGATTTAATGGTGTGTCCTAGGTTTAGGTAATTACTGCACAAAGACACCATCCTATTTTAAAAGATACTGGTAAAATAAATTTTGATCGCCTTTAATAAAAGTACATGACAATATGATGTGCGTGCAGAGTTTGAACCCCAAAATCCTCTCGAGAAACTTATTGCCAGTCATCCACCTTTCTGGTGAAGTTATGTTGAAATTACTTAGTATGAACAATGCTTCTATGAACATTTAAATGTATTATTACAACATAATATATGATTACATACAGAAAAGTACTTCGGGAGCGGATTATGTCCAGCTGTGGCTGTACATGAATGAATATTTAAATACACCAAAAATGAAATTAGAATTAATTTTTATATGTCGACATTTTCAACTGAATACCATAACTCGATATTGTATTACGATTTGATCACTGTGTTTTCTTGTAAATATTTCTGTCTTTGTAACAAAACCCTCGAATGTGGATTTTTGCTATATTTTACAAGTATTATGCTTTTGAAATATTTTTAACCGTCTTTAAAATAGGAGGAGGTTCTCAATTCGACGCATATGTTCTTTTTTTATGTTTGTTACCTCAGAACTTTTGACTGGGTGAACCGATTTGGATGATTCTTTATTTATTTGAAAGGTGGTGCTTTCCGTGTGGTCTCATTTCAATTTGGTCTAGAATTGACAATGACATCCATGAGAAAATGATATAAATTATAAATCGTCGTTGGCGCAATGGATAAGGCGCGATTTCTCAATCTGAGCTCGAATCCAGCCGTGTACCTATGAGTTGTTTTTCAATTCAAGTACATTATCCGATTGCTTTACGGAGAAGAAAAACATCGTAAGTAAGTAAGTAAACCTGCATGTCGTGAACAGGCATGTGAAGTCTGCCAATCCGCACTGGGCCCGCGTGGTGGACTATGGCTCTACTCTCTGCAGGAGAGTAGGCCTGAGCCCCTGCAGTGGGGACGTATATAGGCTGTTGATGATGATAACATAATTAGACACCCCACCCTCTGTCCCACAAGTGCAGTTACAATAAAATAACATTTATAGTAGATCAACAATAGGCAATTAAACCGACATTTACAAACTTTCAACTCCGAATATATTGTTTCTGCTCCTTGAAAGTAGACATTTCAGTATCCGATATTTATAATTAATCTTCACACAATATTTTTTTAAATACGTTTCAATTAATACATTCCTTAAATAAATATTCAAAGTTCATTTACTTTTCGTCTCATTATTATAAATACAAATGAATAGTTTTTCTTTTTGTTAAATAAACGTAATGAATTTATTTTTATCAGAAACATGTCTTTATTTAATTTCTCCTGATCGATTCTAATATTTTTTCCCAGAAAACGATACCAAAAGGAACGACTACGAGAACAAGTGATTGTTTATCGATTACTGGTAATCAGACTTTACAATAAAACAAATGAGGCAGTCTGATTGAGTCAATCTGCACCCAATTTCAGGGTTGTTGCTGTGTTTGATGCGAGGCAAGTAAAACATGAACCGCAATATATATCAATTAGGGTGCAAATTGGCCCAATCAGTCTTGTGCGTAGCTCCATTTAGAGTGAAAACCGTTTGTCTAAAATCACCTGTGTATTTTTCTGTGTGAGACCCAAGTAACAGACAAATAGGGTAGCATGTATCAACCTCTGATGACCTCTGTTTTCTGGTTTTCGAAACTTAAATGTGATTTGTTACTGAAGTAGATCTACCTGTTTACAAAGTCAGCTTGACGTTTATTTTAGACATTTATTTTATTAGTCGACAGGTTTTTAAGGAAAAGGAAGGTTTTCATTAAAATTCCATCTTTTAACCCTAAATTTAAACCTATCATGGGGATTAGAAGCGTCATATACGTAACGGACGTCATTGAATCCCGAGCGTAACGAAGGTTTCTATTGTTACTTACGAGCGCAGCGAGGGTGTTAAGACTAGACTCCTGAGCAGAGCAAGGTCAACTGACGTTTGATCCTGGAGTCAGGAGGTGGAAATATGAAGTCTTCAATGGGTAAACCCCTCTAATTTTGCCTCATTTTGTTTGTTTTTTCGTGTTTAGCCCATTACAAGTGTACATTTGGTGACAAGTGTCATATGCAGTCAAGATACTTAGCTTTTAATCATGAATTGTCTCACGATTGGTAATACTTTTTACCCGACTGAGTCAGAAGGAGTTTTGTTTTTTGAGCGTATGCATGTATGTATTTCCATTTCTTTGGCACGTCAAACATTTTGTTATTTGTTCGGTACACGCAATACTGTGCTAACTATTGGCACAGAAAGATCAACCAAAACTACGTCTGTCACCGCATGCGGCACCTCAAAGTATTTATTTTATTGTATTTGAATATACATACTTGTTTTTCACTTTTCAGTTCGTTCTTTTTAAGCAGTCGTTTATTTTATTTTTGTTATAATTTTATTGTCTACCATACAGGTAAAAATATACACACAGTAAACAAAAAAGCAGCCAGGTGCGTGTCGGACCACGCGCAGTGTAGGGTTCCGTAGTTAAACTGGTTTTATAAAAAGTAATTTTGAATGAAATTTATACGAAATTTACATTTTGACAACTCCAAATACATTTATAGTTTGGTCGACCATTACTCGTTAACCTGTAAAGCCACCTTAGCCTTGAAAGTTTTCCTTTAAAGTTCAGTATACATACTAATACTATGAATTTTACCAGATTTTCAATATCAATAGTTTACAAGATACAGGGGGTGAGGAGGAGTTAACTTTTCATCGATAATGCAGCAGGTGGTAGGCGTTTGTAACAAAACCGTATTAAAAATCTACCAAAATGTGTTACTTAAAGAAAAATCAGCATTTCGGAATTAATTCGAATATGAAGCCTTTATATGTTTATGTAGAAGTTTGCCGTACCACAATGCTTGGTAAAGTTAACGGACTGGTAAACAGTTGAAAGCTTTCAGATGTTCGCAGGTAAAGGAAATGGTAACAGACATGGGTAAAAGACACGCTATTCGTTAATATACACCATATACATAGTATGAATACGAGTAGCTCGTCCACGTGGAAATCCTTTCCTTAATGGTAAGTTAAATTGTCCAATGAATCGATCCCTATATCAAATAAGTTTATAGCCCAACTCGTTTGCCTATACACTTTGAAATCATTTTATCCCCTTGGGAGTAAACATTTTTCAAAAGAATATATCCCAAATGTTTTAGGCGGGGTTGGTTCATATGTCAATCAGTAAATCAAGGAATTCATTTATAGGCCAAGCGAGTATAGAGTATATCCAAGACATAGAAAGTGATTGAAGTAAAGACGATTTAGTTCGAAAACATACCTATTACAAATGTAATAGTTATTCATGTTTCTGGGCTTTGTGCCTGTCTCCATTCCACACTAAACTATTTTTCATATTTTATTCTTGAGACGTCCCTGAGCTTTCAGCTTTATAATATGATAACCATATTTAATACCGTGTCGTAAATGATTACTAAGAGAACATTTTTAGAAGAGTACCTATATCCACATCCTGGCTACATCATCAAACACTCTATACTAAGCGTAATGTATTAAAACTCGTCAAAACAAATGGAAGAGTTCAACTTCAGAAGTTTACTAGCCTCCATTAAAGATTTCCACTTTCTACTTCCTTCTTCTTCAGCTTCATCATCAGACGTCACCAATTTTAAAACAATGTTTTGATGAAATGAGCCTATACTCGGGGTGCTTACTAGTACCTCTTGAAGAGTTCAATTTGTTACTACTTGGTTTCATCATCAGACACGTCACCAAGTGTACCACTTGTAATGGGCTAAACCAATGAGCTCAAATTAGAGGGGTTTATTAGTAACCAAGAGTTCCGCTATCCAACTAGGAGACTACCATCTTCTGACTCCTGAACTTTTTTTTTTCATTCTTTAAAACTCAAGACCTGAGCTTCTTTTTTCGTTCGGTTATTAGTCAATTTTTAACAGATTTGCAATAACGAGGTTGAAATTGACGTATTGATAAAAAAGTTACAGTCTTATTTTTTCAGCAGGATAAATTTACAGATGCAGGTTTTTGCTAAATTATATTTTATCTATGATAACTGAAGTTAGTCCTGCGCGGAACAAGTCATGTAAGCCATAATGATGTGAGCCAATATCAACTTCTGAGGGTTTTCACTCGTAGCTTGGTACTTCAAAAGATTTTTTACAAGTTTTTAGGCATAAGTAAACTGCGCTAAAGACGTGATATTTCACGCTCTTTTGCCCTTATGACTGCCTGGTATTCTAGTATTGAGATGAGACCAGATTCGAAGGGCCCATTGAAGATTCAGGGTCAGATCAGCTCGATTATAATAATAATTATTGTCATAAAAATTTCATACAATCGCAAAGATTCAAAACGTTGCGACAGAATTAGGTTAGAATTGAAATTAAGGAATACATAGAGTATATGGGCCATAGTCCACCACGGTTTGCTTACGATGTTTTCATTCACCACAAAGCCAATGGTGATGATTTTTATCATTCACACGTAAATTCCAAATAACAAATTGGGACTCATTGGTACGAGCCAGGATCGAACCCAGACCTCGATTGTTCAAGGACTCACGATTTACCCAACTGAGCTACCATGGCTTGTTTAAGTTTTGTAAGTTTAGTAAGGAATTAATTAGTCCGAAAATGCCAACACATCATTTTAATAGGGTGCATAAGTCCACTGTCAAACATGAAAAATCGTTCCAAAAAGCCTACTGTAAGACATACTAGCGATAACCAAACACCACGTATTTGTAAGTTAGGTATAGGTTAGGTGTACCTTAACATCAATACAAGACCTAAGATATTCTGAAGCTCCCAACAGTCATATGCAGACAATTTATAGACTACTTGAGACTTACAAAGAGAGCTCAAGGGGATTTGAAGAAATTGCGCTTAAAGGGGTATATCAGACTGTATACTCGTGCCTAACGTATTATAAATCAATAAATGTGAAAGCAATGTGCACTTTCCTGCTTTTTCTACAAGAATTACATCTTGTGAATATCATTTGATTTATGGCTACAATGTTTCCTGTGAACTACACTGATTAGTTACCCTCGCGATTTTCCTGTTTGCTGAGACCGGATACAAAATGTGTTACCGATATTCCCAAATTTTATTTCATCAAGTGCTGTTATGTGGATAATAATACCAATTACTAAATCATATATGCCGTACATACACTTAACACTTAAAATGCTTTTTGGGCTTGAAACCTTTAGAGTGAAAGTGTGGCTTTTAAATGATCAAAAAGCCAGTATGATATAGGATTTTATTAATTGGCTCGCGTGTGATGGTATACGCTTATCTATAAAATACGGCTATCTAGAAGTCAACAGAAAGACAGTAAACACAAATGACTCGACTGTTGAAATAGGAAGTGGTCAAAATAACCGTCACTTCTTAAAACAACTGAAGCCTTCTTGATAACTTTGTCGGATAGGAAGCTACCAACACGGTGTCTCACTCGACACTTGTCCTGAACACATCTGGTCCATCATCACTCACACATGTCCGTCCAGTCATCCATGACATAACTTGACTCCTCAGCACACAGACTAGGAAACGTGACTTGGACAAATGGATCGATACTCGCATATAATGGTTTATCCAGTGTACGGTGCGGATCCTGAAGTAAAAGTTTTGTTACCAATCATGTATCGCGTAATTCATATTGACTCAATGTTTACCTATATACCTGACATAGATATATCTGCGTCATTTCAAAATTGCTGGCGACACCCGAATAATTATTTCATCGAAACGTTCCTCATCGTCAAAGTCGATCAAAAGAGTTAATCGATGTATACCGAAGTGACGTGTAACAGAGTGCACCTTCATTCCAGACATTGCAGATCTGTCTTGAAGCACTGCAAAGCTATGCACTACACTACACGTGCTAGTTCTTCGGGACAATATAACCAGTCAGTCGGTATGTGTGTATGTGTTGGTATGTATCTCACCTGGCACTCGTTACACGTGTGTACGGAGTAGGACTGGTCGCAGTCGTATCGGCCGAGGATGTTGACGAAGTCGCAGTGAACGCGCGCGACCATAGCGTCGAGTCGGAGCAGGTCGTGGAGCGTGCGCTCGCACCGCTCCGCGCCGGCCTGCACGTGGGCGCGCGCGCCCGCATCCAGCGCGGAGGCGGGCGAGCGCTCGCAGCAGGCGCGCAGCCGCAGGTCGGCCAGGCGGCGCGCGCGGGCACCGGCCGCGAGCGCGCACAGGTGCGGCACGTCGCGCCCCGCCAGCGTCTCAGCCGCGCCGCCGCCGCCGCACGCGGCGCCCCGCCCGCACGCCGCCGACACGCCGCCCGCGCCCTCCTCCTCCAGGTCGCACGCGCTCAGCCAGGGGTTGAGGCGCGCGAGCGGACTCACGGCCAGGCCCGCGGCCGCCATCAGCAGCAGCAGCAGCAGCGGCGGCGCTCGCATGGCGGGGGCGGCGCCGCTAGCGGGGGCCGGCCCGCCGGGCGCGGCGCTGCCTCATACCGCATCGCGCATGGCGACCTACTCGCGCGGCCCGGGCCGCGGGGCCGCCGCGCGGGGTGGGCGCGCCGCCATGTCGCTCGCTCGCCGCTCGACTGACTCCCCCCGGGCGCGCATCGATCGCCCCGCGCCCCGCACCTGCCTCTGCGCGCGCCCCTTGACGCTCCCGCTGTCGTTATGTAACAGTGCGCGCGCACCCTTTGACTCCGCCCTCTCGAACTGAAGCCCTCTCACGGAGGCCAGAGACGTCTCTACGGTACCCTCCTAGAGACTGCACTCGCTATCTGTGTGCTATCATGAATCACATACAGATGGCGTCCCAGAACGTTCCATTCTACCGTGTCCATATCACTCCTGCCTCACAAGTCACGGGAGTCATGGAACTCGTCTCACTCGCTGGGTGGCCCCACTAATGAGACATAATTGATGCAGCTCATAACACGATGGTAGTTATTTCCGCTTACTTCATAGCCATAAAAGATTTAGGACCAATTTGGATAGCAGTAACCAATCATTTAACTACACTGGTGGCGCTTAACGCTCTCGATTAAGCAAGTTTATGCTGTGTGCTTGGTCTAGTCATGTTGAGTGTATGCATCCAGTTAATTGCCATTGTTATTAGGCAGTGGTTAATAAAACCGACTCAGCACTTCATCTGTGTAGTGACGTAGCCTGCGCTAGCCGTGCTCCTCGGACGCGGTGCGCGCGCGCAGCACGTTCTCGCTCCCTCCCGCGCACGCCGCGCTGTGGCTGACGTAACACGGACGGAGCGCGCGCGCGGTCTGCATTCACTTCACTCGCTCGCGGAGTAAACATCGCGAGACGTCACGTTCTCCGGGAGTTTTAACTTCACTCAGTTCAAAGTTCTGTATTCTACTTTTAGAAAAACACTCCAAAATATTTTATCGACAACTGATTTTTAATTATTTTATCGGTTTGCTACAAATTATTTCAACTAAAGTGTGTGTTCTTTTGTGTGGTAAATCTTAAGAAACCAGTGCGAAGGTTGAATTTCATCACAAACTCACAATGGACGCAACGAGTAAGTAAACTGGTTTACGGTTCATGTGAATCATATATTTCTTGTTTTATCCCATATATTTTAAGGACGGGTCGTGGCTAGTGCAATAGACACTTAAATTAATCTTTTTTGAAAAACAAAACCATTGCATTTGATATGATATTTTAACATAATTAATCGTAAATGGAAAACATTCGTTGTTGCTCAAATGTTCGGTATATTATAATTGCAGAACAGTATGAATGAAGCAAGTTGTACTCTAACATAGATAATTTAATTCATTTGACATGAGTTGTTTAATGGAAATGACTTGATTGTTAATTATTTTATGAGCATAACATGCATATTCTGGTTATTATTGAAATCTTTGACCAAATGAGTAACTGTGACCCGTCATCGACTTTATTCACTGAAATCTGAGGTAAGTAGTTGTAGTAGTATATTTGCCTTGTTCATTTGAGGTTTATGGGGCAGCACGCTTCCATCCTATGGTTTATAGTCACTTACCAACAGTTGAGATGGAAACCAAGTGCGAACTCATTGTAGGTACATAAAATAAAATTAAGCAAACAATCCAAGATTGGACCGGCTACATGAAAATCACAAGAATGTTTTAAATGCAAAAGTAAGTTTGTTTGTTACATCTTGGTGAGTCGACGGCTCCACCAATCATGATGAAATTTAACACGTACGTTGCCAATGAAATGTTGTTGTATTTTTAACCCGGTTCTTGCTGTTGTTAATTTATGAAGTCCACGCAGTCGAAGAAGCTATATGAATAAACATTCGATGATAATATATTATATTGTAATAAATTATTATAATAAAATATATAAAAGTATGTCCACATACTTGTATTATCGGAAAACATTGACATTGTATATAATTTGCATTTTGAAAATATTTATGAATAAAAAAGTCACTGTTAATTTTTTTTAAATAATTAAAGAAGACAATTTATATTCGATGCAAATAAACCTAATCTTTATATTGAACTCAACTGAACGGATCTTTAAATTGAACTATTTATCAACAACAAAAACACCACCAATCGTATTCGGCGTATTTGCATCTAATGGAAACATTATTATAAACGCATCGTATTTATTTTAAACAAGTTTATTGTTTTCCTCGTATCAATCCGCGGCGAATTTAACACGAGTTTTTTTTTAAACACATTCGTAAAAACAAACATATCGCATCTTTATACTGGCTCTAAACTATTCTCCAATTTGCTATATAAACCAGAACCTCAACCAAAAAGCTTGATTGATTAATAATCTTACAAGTGTGGTTTGTCAATTTCATAGTGCTCCATGGCTCATCTAACGTCACAAGAACGAGTTCCATTTCTGTATGAGGTCATTGATCCTCTTTGAGCCCGCCCCGCTCCATAGTTCCCTATGGTCTCCAAGCGAGTGAACCTATTGCTGGGGTCACTGCTGCAAGGTCTAAGTTATAGTGGTATTGTGTTTTATGGCTAACTACCACCATGTGTCACTAAGACAAAGATTATAAGATTTTTACCATCATGTTTACCAATATTAGCCAGGGTTTCCAATAAGTTCTCTCTGTTGTCTAACGGCTTGTTATCTACAACACGACAGAAATACGTAGCTATCGCTCTCCGTTTATTAAGAAACCTTGTTTGAGTCACGCTCTAAAAACAACGGTACCTTGTTTTCAATAAATCGTACTTGTAATTAAAATTAACATTCAACCGATTTATTCATTTACAGAGTTTTCATTGTTATGTTATCGGTGTTTCCGAAAGTTAAAAAATATTGAAGAAAATAGTTATTTAAACAAGTTCCGCTAACAACAACGAGTAACAAGCTAAAAATCCGCCATTTTAATTTCCAATAATTTTAATATAAGCCTATGACACTCTAGAAGTTAAAACGGATCTAACCAAGTATAAATTATTAAAATCCGCAAAGTCGTTTAGTAGTTACAAGGGAACATAGAGTCGGATATACATACAGGCCAAAACATAACCCTCCTTTTGGGCTTTGCCGCAGTCAGGTAACAAATGCTTCACTAATATTTGCTACTACAATATATTCCCTTTTAGGACAGCGTGATTGTTTTACTAGCACTTTAGTTTTCGTGTGTGTGATGTCTGTGATCATACGTATGTCACAGTTCACACAATCACACATCCTCACGTACACCCTCATATAACTGCGTCAGAATGCGTTGAAGTCTAGTTAATTTCATTACAGTGTCAAATTGTAGTTCAAAAACATTTTAATATATAAAACAAAGTTAAACCATTTTTAACTCAAAAACGGCTCAATCGATTCTATTCTTTTTGATATTTGAAATTGACTTCGCCCCGAATAGCAAAATACGACCTAACAGAAAGTCAAAATGGCTTAATTTTTTATAGAGGCATAGTTGAAAGGCCAAGGCAGGACATGGGCTACTTTTATCCCGATCGCGTGAGTTGCATGCGAAACCGCGGGAAGAAGGTAGTCGTATTTTCCTATATTATAAAATAAGTACTGATAGATCAACGAAACGATGAAATAAACTCATTTTTGTGGTAGTTAGCTTCTGTCTCTAATCGTTTATTACATACCTGGTATCGCAATTAACAATTTCCCCCCAAATATATTTTTGTTTAAGTTTCTTTTAAGTCGGTTAATGGTTGCTATCATTATTTATAGTTAAAAAATAAACTGTTTATTTTCTCTATAAATACATGACGTGTCGATGTCGCAGAGTCCTAAAACATTTGTATCGAATGTGTTCAAATGTGTCTATAGTTATTTATTATGTTTCTCATCCAACGCTCCATTCAGTATTCTCTTTTCCATGATACGTGCACTCAAATGAAAACTGTACACCTCGATTTACGTAGGCATACTATAATGCAATACCCGCTATCGAAACGTTTGACATTTCATTGCAGCAAACTATCTATCAATTAGGTAATTGTATACGTATAGATTATATAAAGAATGTCCAATTACATATTCTACGATTGTGTTTTGAGGAACTGGCTCGTTTGAAATTTATTGTATTCGCGTCTGTTATTAATACATCTAGAAAAATGTTACCTAATATACCTTACTCAAAATAAAAGCCAGTTTAAGTCCAATACATATTTATATTACATATTTTTGCAGTGGAAAACAAAATGGGCCTCCCCCCACCATACGAGCCGGCAGTACCCAACCCAGCGCCGCCACCATCGTACTTCGGTGACAACCCCCCACCACCGGCAGGCTTCGTGGCTCCCCCTCCTGCCCCTCGCACAACGGTCATCACGACCCCGCAGCCCAGTGCCAGGTCCGTCAAACTGGGCCCCGGACCCACTGGGGCCACGTGTCCGGCATGCAACAGGTCCACTGTGACGAGGGTCGAATACGTGCCTAACACTCGGACGCACATCGTGTCTGCCGCTCTCTGCGTCCTAGCTGGGTGAGATTTATACATTATTTAGATTGTATATTTGCTACTTCATTACGTTCAAGGCTTCTGGGGGAGAAAGTTTCTAAATATCATACAGCCTTACCGTCACTTACCATCGGAAAAGGTAAAAACGTGTAATGGAAGCCAAAACATCACCATCATCAACAACAACTGCAAAATCCCACTGTTTAAGATAGATAGATCGCCACAACTACGCTCGTTAGACGGACAGGTGGTCGCAGTAAGATGAGACCCATCTTTTTTTTATGGGTTTGCACTTGTCCTTCATCTCACTTGATGATAAGTGACGATGAGGCCGTTGGATGGTATGAAACCCTAAAAAGATGACCAATAACTCGCCCCATCCATTAAGCTCTCTTTCATCACAAGGGCTGCTCCGAGTGCCAGAAGAGTAAAACTACTCTTGACCCTATGTCAATTTATGATTACAGTAAAATGCTATTTTGACCCGGGGTTTCTCCGGATCGAACATATTATTATATGCGGCTCTCAGCGTTATTGCCAAAAAGGCTGGTCTCTTATCTTTTGAATAAAAGAACAATGCTACTTACTTCACCTTGGTTAAACTTGATGATAATGAATTCAGTCGAATGTAGAAGCTTAAAATAAACGATCGACGTGTAGTCAGCAAGATAACATTGTTGTTAATGAATTACGTAGATGATGAATTGATGATCTTGTGATTTTAGCTAGTTTTATGATTTATTAACATCAGCACAGAACGACTGATGATTTTTGTGTAATGTACGATGGGTTTAGCACTTCGCCGTCATGTTACCTAATGAGGCACTGGCTGCTACCTTTCATACCGGAACACATCATCATCATCAGCCAGGAAACGTCAACAGCTGGACATAGGCCTCCTTCATGGTACGCCACATCGACCGGTGCTATAAACGCTGCTGTTTGGCGGAAGACTTAGGTAACATGGTGGTGGCTAGCCGTGCAGACATAACCGCTACTACCAACCGATAAGTACCCCCGCTGATAATCGAACCCAGGACCTCAGGCCACGGAGGTGGTAAGAACCCATGTCTCATACAAATTGTAACAACATTTTACCATCTGAACGTGAGACTTGGTGAGGATACGAACTAAATAAATTCGTCCCTTGCGTAAGTGCGATCTAACTATACACCGCGGCAACGCAATGTTGTCAGGTTGACAGCTAAACTCACAAATACGTAGTACCGTATAGCCACATCATTTATTCGGTTTCAATCTTTCTCAGAGTAAGCAGACAAAAACAAAAACGGCCAAGTATGAGAGGTCCTAGTTTTAAGATTTTTGCTACTCATTTCGCGACATTACAATCGGGTGTCCTATTTTTAGATAATTACTGCACAAAGCCAGCTATTCTATTATAAAAGATTACGGCAATAGAAATTATGTATGAAACTTTGATGGAGCGGGATCCCGTTAAGTCCGAAAAATATACACAACAACACTCACACTTCAGTCAATGCGACGTTTTACTACCTAGTAGATCTAATGAATACACAACATAATTCCTCGACTGTGTTTTACGCAGTTGTGCAACATGGCCTAATTAAACTTGTTCCATTCTGATAATTACGCGCTGTTTCCCATACGTACAATCATCGACCGAATATATAACCATTGTAGGAGTTGGTCCGTACGACGTTGTCTATCACATATCACTGGCTCGGCAATGCCCACGGGTTCGGTAGTACTCAACGGCCGCACTCGCCCTCGCGCTCTCGTCAACCGTCACTCACTGACACTGACGTTAAGCATACCAACCCATACACACACGAGACAGTGTGTGTATGCTGTACCGCATACACTACATACATGATAGTTCCCACTCTGCGTCATGCTCAGAAACAAACATTTCAGACGACAGCGTTAGTAGATACTTTTACAGATAGATTATTCCCAACAGTATCTACTATGTATGTATGTATGTATGCACAAAACACAAAATACTATTGTCAAAAGAATTACCTTACGTAAACAGCAATGCAGATAGCGCTCCGTACGCCTGAATGTATCAAACCAAAACTGACAACAAGTACTGCTTATGCGATTAACATGTACAACAACAATCTAGATCTATTTACGCTTCCATCTGTAGTAGAATATAAGTACTAACATAGATAATAAGATATTACTAACAAAAATGGACCATGGTTGTCTGAATATTTAATAAAAAAAAAAAATATGTTTTATATTCGGGAGTGTTTTGGATGTCTATCTCTGATCGCCTGCCAAATATAGGGATTACAGCAAACTATTGACTTGTCAATTTGCTAATATATTTTTCTAGTTGACAAAGATGAAAAAATCGTATGGGAAACAAACAGAGATACTCGTATCCTGACGTAATCTTATTATAAAGCTGGAACTCGTTTGTATTTTCAGATGCTGCTGCGGCTGCTTCGTTCCTTACTGCATGAAGTCCTGCAAGACTGCCAATCACTACTGCTCTCAGTGTAAGGCCTACGTGGGATCTCACCAGCCTTCGTGATTGCAACACACGCATATCAAAAACTAGCTACATTGTGGTGCTGATTCTAGAATTCGTTATACAAATTTAAAAATTAATACAAATTTGATAGGTCACAAAATTGTTCTGATTCTAGAGCACGCTAAAAGTAGTAATTTGTCCTATTGAATACGTTTAAGAAATGCTTTCTAGAATCAGCAGCACCATTACTTAAATCTGGATATTGGAGTGGGCTCAACAACGCGATCTCTAAGCTTAAGCGAAAATTAAACAGCACTAAAAGTATTTCTATCCCTTTTTATAATATGACGATAAGGATGCTTTTAGAACTGTGTATCTTTAAAAACTTAGGTTTAAAAGCGCGTCGGGTTCAGCACCAATGTCAACTTTACGTCGCGTTTTATTTTGAATTCACTTTTACATTCTAATTACAGTCAGGTCCACAAGTATCTGCGCAACTGTCTAGTTTGCCGTTTCAAAGTTAATAAGGTACAAAGTTGCGCAGACACTTATGGTCTTGACTGTACGTATTTTCTTTTAAATTTGATATCTCTATCTCTTACAAGTGAAACATTCACATGTGTCTTTCTTGTATCTTATTGTAAAGAATTAAATAAATAATTATGAGGTTAAAATCATCCATAGCTTGGTAAAAATGTTTATAAACTATGTTAGTTTGCCAGGTTGTATGTTTCTGCATGCGCGGCTAAATATCTCATAGATCTATTTGGTGCTTATTAGTATAATAGTAGAAATAATATAAAAGACAGGGATAAAAACACAAAAGCAAGTAGAATGGCATTAAAATTTTATTTTAGTATGTACTCATATGTATTAGAGAAAAATGCCAACATAATATTTACGAAAACTTAATATAACTATTCTGTGATATATTCGTTACTCTTCCAACTATGTGTTGAACATAGTTTAAAAATTGATTCGGATGATCTAGTTAATACTGGACATGTGGACTCTCATTGGTGTACACTCGAGTACAAAAATATGTATCCACTTCTGAACGAATTCACATTCAACTTTAATTGATATTTCCTTCAACACATAGGAACAAGCAAAGTGAATGTGACATGGGCAGAAGTGGATACATATTTTTGTACTCGAGTGTACAATCTGCAAACATGCGAAGAATACTTGCCAAAAAAAGGAATGCCGATGCCGTGACGTGTCAAATTTACATTGGAATATAAATGTACACCGTTGACAGTCCACGTTTGTACCTAGCTCTATACATACCTAGATTCGATTCTAGGATATCCCCAAAAACTTAGTTTACTTTTGTAATTTAAATCAATCGATAATAATTAATGAACTATAAGATTTTATATATATTTTGTACTATTTTTTATTTTTACTTAAATAAATATTATATACGTACAAAATCCTATTTTTATTTTTACATCCTACTTACCTACAAGTGTGACAGTATTTGATAGTCACCAACAAGACGAAATAGTTTTACCGCCCAAAAACAGTTTTCAAATGGGTTTTTTTCCTACAACATTTTACAAACATTATACAAGTTGTTACAAACAAACTGAAATGAAACACTGGAAGTATATTACAGTAGGTATACAGCTTTATAAAACTGTCGTCTTGGAATAAACTCCGAGGAACCTCTGGCAGTTAGGACAATAGTGCTCTACATTTTTCCATCTTTTCGTGACGTACGGTACCACACAGCAACACAACCACCTGAAAACAAAACAAACAAAGTAATGAAAAATTAAATTGTTTTAAACTAGACTGCGTAAATAACATATATACACAAATACATTTTATATATTTTTGTAAAACATTTATAAAAAGTTTAATTTTGATACCTCCCGTATTACTCGATAGGTTTTGGCGAAAAAATTGCCATTTCAAATTTTACCCGACTGCGCTAGAAGGATGGTTATGTTTTTCGAAAGTATGTGCGTATAATAGTTTGGCACTCTCTGCGGCCTGAACGCCTCCATTGATTAGCTAGAGAGGTGTCGTTAGATTCGTATTTACTGTGAGAGTGACACTGGGTATATCATAATCTGTAGATCATCACCTTACTCTTAGGAAGGTTGCTCTTGCTACCTACTATCATTTAATTATTTTTTGACAGTAAGTTCTGGAGCTATTCCCGACATTGACCTATCAGATCTAACGCATAACTGAGTCTCTTACTGAGGTAAAGGAGCGGTACGGGAGGGTGTGTTTACGGAACGTCAAACGACGAATAACTTCAGTCGGGCGACGTTTGACGTTCCGTAAACACACCCTACTGTACCGCTCTCATACTACAGGAACAGACTCAGTTATGCGTTAGAACTATAGTAACAATTTTGCATACTAAAATATGAAACAGGCAATCACAACAGTTCATGTTATCAAAGCAGCAACTGCCAGACACACGCCAAACATCAGTTTTAATAGCACTGTTGTGTTCCGGTATGAAAGGTAAGTAGCATATCCAGTGCCTCATTAGATTGAGGCTTCTGGGTGCTCACGCTTACCATCAAATGGCCTTATCGTCACATACAATCAGGTGAGATGAAGGCCAAGTGCATAACCCATCATACATTTAAAAAAATACTCTTGCATGCGA